>CM034350.1:65899107-67099107 GCA_019925275.1 Mytilus edulis
TTGAACTATATTTTAATGCAGATACAATTTGGGTCAAGATCGTATTTGTGTTTAAGGGTTAAATGCTTTTTCTGTAACCTATTATGTTTTAAAGGGTTGGACGAATGACCTTTTCACACTAAAAAAGTGAGCACAATCAACGCTTTTTATAAGCCTATGAAATCAAAAAGAACATCCAAATGTTATAATTATATTTACACGTTAAACATATGACATCCATCACTTAATTTCATGGTAGTACTGTTAATATACAAATTCTAAAAAATCAGTCATTACCTATATCCCTGTAAGTGAATCCTCCATGAACTAATGGAAATCCGTGATGACTGTTGTAATAACCAAGGTAATCGATATTACCATGGACATAGTCACTGTCTATATTGTAACCTTTAACAAATAAATTAGTATTAAGTATATGCTATCAAATAATCCTTTTTCTTAAGACTTTTTATATATCTATAAAAACACAGCTGAAATTGACCAGGACAGATCTACATGATCATGTATTAGTTGTGGTTGTCCTCTTCGAATATGTCTTTGGTTATATAACTGAAATTTATACATATTTCAGGAAAAATACATTTGAGAGTAGTTTTAATGGTTGGATACTTACATTCGTGTATTTTTTGTAAATATGTCTCTCTATTATTGAAGACGATACGCTTACTTCTTGGTGTGTTTTTACATTTTTGTATCGTTGGGTTGCTGTTCATTTAAGTATAACCCCATACTATCTTCATTTATTGATATGATTTTGTTATTGAAATGCTTTTGGCAAAATTAAAACCACAACTGTTGCATTGGAATAACTTTACTGATCAATTTTATTTTCAAGTGCATAATTAAAGAAGTAAAAAATATATTTACCGAAGAGACCCTGTTTAAATAGTCTGTCAAAGCACAAACTGCCTTTGTGGTAATGTCCGTAACAATCATCCCATACTTTATAAAATCTGCTCTCACTACATTTCAGTGTGTAAGCTGAAAATTTAAAAAAATATAGTTATTTCTATCTAATAAAAACAGATTCCTTAATCATAATAGTTATCACAAAGACACAAACTTCACATGGATAATGAACTATTGACATATGGTATGCCATTCTTAATTAATTTTAGATTTTAGAAGAGATGAATGTTAGTAACGAATTACACATAGAAACAAGCTTTTAATATTTCAGTCAAATCGTAAATCATATGCAAAAGAAATTTTCCATGTGATGAATTATTGAAAGCCTCCAAGTATCCCCCAACTTAGTCTTTATTTTCGAAGCCAATAGAGTAGCGATTTAAAAGTGTTGCAACTTAATACGCTTTTCAACAGAGATTTTGTTGATAAATATTTTACAATTTTACCTTTTCCGTGATATGAGAATCCTCCATGAACAATTTTGAATCCAAGTTGATCATATCCATGGTAGCCTACTTTGAAACAAAACAAATAAAATATAAGTATTTCATAAAAAAAATTAAAAAACATTATTTTACAATTATATGCGTTTTACATCAATAAACCTTTGTCGCCTTTTTAAAAGTCCCTTTTACTGAAATTGGCGTTAAACACTTACAACAGTCATTCATAAATAGCTTAATGTTATGAATGTTTACAATATTTGGTTTATTTAAACGGTTAATGAGCAAAATTATTTTGGTATATGATATCACATTTGATTTTTTTTAAATACACAATAATTATAGGTAGGTGATCATTTGAATAAAATAATAGTTTTATATTTTGAAAAGAACAAACAGAAATGATTACCTATTGAGGTGGAGGAATATGAAACAAACAGATGTTTCTGTTGTAGATAGCCGAAGCACCGACCCACACTGTGATAGTGGTTGTAACATTTATTCCACACACTGTAAAAACGAGTTGTACTGCAGCTCAACTTGTACGCTGAAACATAAGTAAATACACTAGGTTCTTCTTCTTATGTAGTGTTGTTATACCACTGTTCAAGGGTTGGAGAGCAATTATCATTTAAAAAATCATTTTTACCCCACTACATATTTTATTTGCAGGTCTCAAGACGACAGTCGATCGTTGTCTTTCATTAAATTTTTATATCATTTATTGTTTGAAACACAAAAAAAAGCCGTTGGTTTCTCGTGTTAAACTTGGTAGTATCGGACCGTTAGTTTAATGCAACGCAGATAGGGTTTCTCGTTTTTGAAGACATCTTTATTCGCAATCATTGATCGTTCGTGAATAGTTTTCTCATAGGCAATCACTTCTCCATATTTTTATATTCATAGCTTTATTATTGATAATTATCAAATAAATGAGAAATAAATTTCACAGAATATATTTAAAGCATTGTTTGCCTCTTTGAATATCTATTTCTAATGGCTAGTGAACACAGATCTAATGTATTCTTTTCCTTCTATTTGTTTAATTTCCACACACAGAAAAATACATAAAGATCAACACAGTAGTACGATATTAATACAAAAATTGATCTGAAGACAACGCATTTCCCTGTTTGGGAATCAAATGTATCACTATATATAAAGTTTGTTAGTTGACGTTATTTCAGTTTCAGTTATTTCCCTTTGTCGTCATTTTTGGCGGAGAAAATGTTTGACTTTATTATTAGAATAACAAAAGTGAGACTTGTGGTACAGAAAGTCAAAATAATTCAGAGATCATAAGGACTGTAGAAATGAACTAATCAAGGCTTAAAGAAAATAAAATTGTTCCGAAAACAGGTTTTATAAAGTACAGCGGTCAATATAACAAGGGTTGGGTTGATTGGTAAGGGAATTTATTCATAAATACATCTTACATGGCGACAAAGGAGAAATAACAATTTCTGAATTTGGATCAATCGAATGCTATCACATTAAACAATTTTATATCATAACATTTTATCTATATTATTACCATGTCCATGGTAGCTGAAACGACCATGTACTATTTTAAAGCCATGGTAACCAGTAGAACGTCCTACATAACCAGTTAAAGGATGGGGTGCTCCGATCAAACCTTGCTTTTGTAGTTTTGGCACACAAATGCTTGCATGATGGAATGAATTATAACAAGATGTCATTGTCCATATAAACTGCAGTGATCTTACATGGTAATGGTAAACTGAAAATTAAACATTAACATTAATGGAAATAGAATTACAAGATATGCTACCAATATTTGTATTAAACAATCCAAGGATAAAAAAAATCGGTTAATGTAAAGGCAGATTTAAGGTACAATAATTATTGATGCACTTTCAGATGATGAAATTACAAGATTATAAATTAAATTTGTCAAATTGTAAAATGAAATATCAGGATGAGGACGACATCTTATTGCAAACACTCAATTCATAAAAACTCCGATACGTATTACATGAATGTTAAAATAATTGTTTTGTTACTGACCGGTTTTATGGTAAATAATGCCTCTTCTCACAAATTTAACCCCGAGTCCATAGCTACGACCATATCTCTGGTAGTGGTGTTGATTTCCAATCAGCCCATCCTTGATAAGACCTGGGAAACAATCTCCTATCCTTCCATATTCATTAAAACATGAACTGAATGCATTGTATAACTTCAGAGGTTCACATTTACGTGCAAAATCTGTGGAAATATTGATTGCAATTAGATTGTTGTGAAAATATAGAGATCTTTATTTTCTTTAGTTTTATAGTCTTGTCTTTTCTAGTTCACATGTTATTCGTATATATCTATTTGTTGGGTGTTTGTGTATTATGTTTTGCGTATAAATTAGATTCCTTGTTCTCTTGTTTATTTATCTACATCTCTTAGTGTGTGATAGAAAAATCAATAATAACATTTTGAATCGGATAACCATATGGGAATTAAATAAATGCATTTCTCATCAGTAGGGTTCGACTTCAAATATAGGTAAAAAAAAATAGGTAAAAAATTATAGGAAGTAATCCAAAAATAAAGTTAGAATTCTTCATTACTTCCTGGCATGATTTTATAGTAAATTAAATTTAGTTCGACATAAAGCAAAATTTTAAATTAGCGTTATATTGAATATTGCATCCACGATAATGTTAATTCCAGTATTCATATTCTGGTAGCCTTATTTAAATACTATATATCTACTTACAGTAGTTTTTGTATCGGAGGCCATTTCCTATCAAATCGATACCGAATTGATGAAAGCGCCTATAGAGACGTCCAACCACTATTTTATGAAAATGTCCTGCAAGAATATAAAGAAATATATATAATAAAATTAAATAAACTAAATAGAAATGTGTTGTCCAACACAAAAGTCTTACATTTAAAGAAAGTATTAATTGAATCCCGAATGAAATAAGCATATTAATATGCAAGTATTGATTAATTGATTTATTAATCTGAATTATATTGGTTAAAGCAAACAAATATTACACGCCTTACTTAAAGTTTGAAGAACTATTGTAGTGAAACTCTTAAGAAAAAGTTTGATGAATCTTGATTTTCTACATTTTCAAAACATCACCTTAAATTCGATATTAATCAAATCAAAGATATTTGTCAACGACTCTGCTAAAGAAGGAATTTCGTTATCTGAGCGTTAATGTATTCTTATATCTACGGATTAATGTTTTTAATGGCTCAAATATACTTATGTCATATTGGCAATCATACCACATCTTCTTTTTTATATTATATGCAAAAATTATATATTTTTATCGGTGACATTAACATCCATATACAGCTACTAGTATCTCATGTATGGTCAAATGTGTAACGCTGTATAAATAGGGGGTCGTTAAAGGATAACTTCTCCGTACATTTTCAGACATTTTATAGAAATTAAGGTTAACATATGTACCGGAGTGGTAAATATGATCTGCAGCGTGATCGTTGCCATATCCAGTTAACAGATCCTTATAACTAGTAAGATGGTTCTTGTATAAACCGGTATGTCCAACATAGCCTCCATGACGATAAGAGCCATAACCTTCAGTGATAGTTGCTGTAATGAAATGTCGACAATGTTATTATTTATGATACACAGCTGATACAATTGGCAGTACAAATTGCGGATTGTATGAACAGACGAAAACGTGTTCACTCCCATCCAGAACAGAGAACAAAGAATGAAAAAATAAATTTGTATTATACCAGATGAAGACACGACGAGACCCTGCAACCATATTCATTTGTCGTCTTGATAGAATTTACAATTTTATGTTTTGAATGACAGGCCCACATTATGGAATACTAAAAATGGATTATTTTCTCAACTTTAGGGTTCATATCTGGTGTTTCATATGTAAATGCAAACCAAAGCAATTTTTTCCTATCAGTTTTCTTAAATCATTAGATAAATCTGCACTTTTTCGTAGATTTATCGTTTAAGTTACTGTTTCATAAACAAAAACTGCTCAAATAGTTAGATACAGAACAACTGACGTATTTCCCATATATTGGTAAATTCTCCTGCGATAAAACAATTACGAATACATTTGTATGTTTCTTTTGAAAGAGTTATCTTTTTTTGTCAAAAAAGCAGGTTTCCAAGGCTTAGTAAAATATCACGCTATGGAAAACTATTTTGCAGTTAAACCTATGTTATGAAAAGTTGAATTATAAAAAAAAGTACATGTAAAAATACAGACTGAGAAATGTCTAAGAAAAAGAAAATATAACATGAGTATGCATAGCAGTAAGCCAGTAGACTTACCTGTCACACAGACAACCAATAAGAGAGTGAACACTCCTCGAGTCATGTCGATGGTTATGTTGCTTTATCATTATCTAGCTTCTTTATATAGTATTATTTACTACCATGTGTTACATAAAAAGTAACCTGACTTTTGCACATAATCATGTAAAGTGTCTTAGAGGTTATTCCATGCGCAGTATTATCATTTTCATTTCCTCATCAAAGACTTATATTGTTTCCATTTCATTTGAGCTAGATGATCTTTTTCGTATAGCCTTTCTGTTTTTCATCGTTTATTTACAGTTCGTTAAGTTGAAAGGACATATAAAAGTAGCAAGGTCATACTCAAAATTTGTTAGTTTTGCACATTACATACAATTAATTTTACTGTGTAAACGTTTCAGGTTAATCTTTGATGCTGACCTATGCAGCTGAAATTCCTTCGAATAACTTCGCAGAAAACTAAAATAAAAATCGTTAATTGTATGTTTATATACCTTAAATCGACTTATATATTGTCGCTGACAAATCTAATATTGATTTCAATGTACAAGAGTGCAGATGACAAGGAGAAAAAAAACAGTACTCATTCAACTCGTTCATATTTCTAAGATTTATTTCAAATCATAAATTCAAAATTCCTCATTAAATTAACTAAATACAACTAAGAGTGTAAAATAATAACTATTATATATTTTTTTATGAATTACGACAAAATCTGTGTGATGCCACATATTTATGTGAAAGATCACACCGCTGGACATTTTTTTTAACAACGAAAATCAAATTGATCAGTTATCAGAGATGTACTCGGTGACACGTAAAGTTTAAGTACTGTTAACTTGACACTAGACTTCAAACGTTTCTCAAATGATATATAGAAGTTAGTTTTTTTTTCTGATATGGAAAAAATCCAATTCGTGACTTTAACACCTTAATTTACATAAAATTGAAAATAGACAACAACACGACCAAAGTGCAAAAGCAGATGACTTCTGCACCCGGAGACATGGCCCTTAAACAAAAATGTGTACTATTTCAGTAACGGCATACTTAACTCTAAAATATAAAAGTAAACAAAAACCATACATGACTTAAAAAGCCAGAGGCTCCTGAATTGGAAGATAGAAACAAAAAATGCAGCGGGGTTAAACATTATTTGTGAGATCTCAACCCTCCCCTATACACAAACATCTAGCCAATGCAGAAAAATTAACAAACATCGATACGCACAGTAAAACACAGTTTAAAAGAAGCCTGATTCCAATGACAGAATAGTTATCAAATGAGGAAAAACAACATGCTGCATTAATTACCAAGGACTACTAGCAGTTACTGACATGCCAGATCCAGATCTCAATTACACTTTTTAAAGATTATGTTTTCATCATATGCATACCAAGCACAATCCCTCCTGTTAGGGGTTTTGTATCATACCATCATACAATTTATGAGAAGAACATTACCCGTATCATGCCGACAACTGATTTAAGAATAAATGTGTTTATTTCCGATGCAAAGACCCTATAGGTAAATCAATATAATTGTCAAAATATGTCATCTTTAATGACCTCATTACAGTATCGTAACTATATCCCTTCTAATAAATCTTTTCAAAGATTTTGATAGCTTTTGAGGTGAATGCCGACAATTTCATGCTTTGTAAATAAAGGATTTATGGGTAACACGATAATGACACTGCAACATTACAATAGAAAATGAACAAAAGATATCACCTCCATTTGATGTTTAGACATGTTAGACATAATACTGGTATCTCATGTTGCATTGTTAATCTATAAATGAATTAAAGGATATTTGAAGTATACGTAAGTGAAACAGCAACCAATCGGCACAAATAACAGACTACTTCAAGTTAGCATACAAGTTTCAGCAATAGATATGTGAACATACAATAGGTCAAGCTCTTTATTTCCATGTCCTACTTAGCATTAGGAATATATTCAAGGTAGCACAATACAAAGATTTTTTTACTTCAAATCACTAACCTTTAAAATGATGTAACTTTCTTATGAATGCATACAAAATAAAAAAAATAGAGGTATATATAGATTGATAAAAGATTAATCTTTTAAATGGATGCAATATTGTAATTATGCAATAATTATGTAATTAATTATTATGTCTTAGTGGTTAAATCTTGGTCAGTTCACTTGAATGAAATTAGGTCAATCATTTCTTTAACTATACAGAAAATGTTAACGACATCTTGATCAACACATCATGGGCTTCAAAAGGGTGTCTCAAATTGTCCCTATGGTATTCCATTATCTCATTAATCTCTAATTAGTGTAAACATCCTAACCACATAAAAAAAGATAATGTTGAATTAGGTGTAAAATTTGTTCTATGCATTCTATCTGAAATCTGAGACACCTTTTGTAGATAATGGCCATAGGAACAACATATAATAAAATCAACCCTACGGGAATACCGATGTAGAACCTAATTCCAATTGCAAGTAGACCTTTGGTGAAAAATATTTTAGACACAGTTAACATAATAATTGGTTACATAATTGTTGCATAATACTAACATTGCATTAATTTGAAAGAGTAATCTGTTTGCTATCCATAACTACCACTTTTATAAATTTTCAAGCATTATGAAGAAAGTTACAGCTTTTTAAAACTTTGGAGTTTGAGTTATAAAATCTTTGTATTGTGCTACCGTAACAGAAACTATCTGCCATTGACAACAATTTTTCTTCATATAACATACACATGTAAACTATATGACAAAAGAGAACCGATGGCGAATTTATATACTAGTAGGAATACACTTAAATACACAAAACCAAAAAAAATTGGGCGCGAACGTGTAGGGTGCGAAAGTGAAAGGGCGCGAACCTGATTGGATGTGAACGTGAATGGGCGCGAACGGATTCAGATTCTTTATTGACTTGGGACATACCATCGCTGGTTTAAACTTGTTCTTGTAAGCTTATTTGCACCTTGCCTCCTTCAATCGGGGTCAGTTGACTAACATTACAAACCACACAACGTTGTACATAAAACACCTTTGAAGAAAAGAAAAATGTAAACATTTAAATAATGTATAAAATCGTATTAAAGAATTAAAAAAGTTATTGTGAAGGTGTGTCCTGGTGTGGAATTCGGACATAAAGGATTTTAAAAGTCTCTATTTGCTTACCCTTGTACTTTAGTCTGTGTTTCAATATTTTTTTTATATTAATCGAGAAAGAAAGCAAACTGAGGGTGGTATACTCTAAACGGTAAGTACTATCTCCGACAAAAACATTTTTGTTGAGGTTATGGACTGCGCATATGTGGATGAATGGACGTGTGAAATTCTGAGGAGCGCTGAAAGAAAGACTTTTATCCTTTTATATATTGCATTTCGTATTTTTATGGGCTTATTTAATAAACTTTCATGTACATACTCTTGTCTTATCGTTTTAATTGACATATTATTTCTAAATATTGACTTTCTAAGAAATTGCGATTCAAATGTAAAATGTTTTCCCGCCGGTAGCCGCCATCTTAGTAAACCGTGGTCTGTACAACACGAGGTACAATAACAACATAACCATCCAGGTACGACACTATTTGGCTGACAGGTAGAACTGTATATATATTTTTATTTTCCAATCTGTTAATACTCTTGCATTTTCTGATAAATATAACAAAGGAAATTCATGTCATTAAACCGTCTCACAAAATTTCTGGCAAAATACAGGCTGCCTTACGGTAACGTAAAAACCCATACCCCGGAAGTCCTTTCAGATAGCAAGGGGCGCTAGGCTGCAGGGTAAGGAAACTCACCAGTCCGAAAGGGAAATTATATGGTGGAGTAAATCTTCTGAAAAAGTCCAGAAACGAGTCCAATATTTGGAAAATATCATTGCAGAAAAAGTTAAAACTCTTGGTAACATTTGGCTCTATGTATGGCTCGGTACTTGTGACCTCACCTCAAAACAAGGAAAATATATTTCAATTACATCAGAAACTGGCGACGAAACCATCGACCACATAATAGAATATTTTAACCAGATAATAAACATCATTAAAAAATATCCTGGTTGTAAAGATGAATGTCGAGTCACTGACTAGAGACTTCTGTTACAAAATACATATCTGCCGCTTACAGCTTCTAAAGAACTTAGAAAACAAGTGAAATTCAAATTGAAGTATGTGAATTCTAGGAATGATTAGTATAGACAATGTACTTTAGTAACTTTTGTACCTAATCAAGTTTTATTTTTTACTTATGATGGACAAGTTGAGTTTTAGATTTTATGCCTCCAAACATGTACATTTTTTCTAATCCTGTGAATATTTTTCCATCCCCAATTTATTTGTATTTTTATCTCTTAACCATGTTAACCTTTCCACCATATGTTCAGAGCACGTCTACTGGCCCTTTTTTACATTATTTATTTTATCGATTATTTTTACCTTTGTCTTTGGTCTTTTTTTTCTTTTTTCTTTTTTACTTTTTAACCCATATTGTTATTAACTTTTAAAAATATAAAATAAATCTTTGATTTACCCACTACTGTTAATACTCCTGATTACCCATTGCGGGGTGTTCCTTCGATAGGAAGCTAATACACAAGAAAGAAAGAAGTAACTTTTTTGGAGACCCCTATATATTCAATCCTGGAATACAACAAACAAAAAGGTCACCCTCACCCAGAGACTTTTGTAGATCAAGACGCAGAATTAAACAGACAAGTTTATCAACTAAATCACGAAATAAGAACCTTAAACAATCAATCAAACCGCCACTCTCCATCTGTTAGCACAGACCTCATCTACAATACAACAGTCAAAAAAGGAAAACACAGAAAACCTGAAAAGAAGTCAAAAACCAATTTCTCACTTCTAACTGACGGTATTCATCCAGGTTTCCTCTTGGCAAGAACCTGGCTAAGGAAAATTGCAGAACAATACAAGAAGGACTGCTGGAAATAAAGTAAACGAATAAATAAAGCCTTGATTTTTTTTTCGAAAGGATCTACATTCTTAATCAATTAAAGTATTCAGCATGTTCAGTCAACATGGATTTTCCAAGCTATACTGATATATATGTGAAAGCTTCTACACCAAAATTTAACTTTCAAGGGTTTTTGCATTCTTCATCTTTAAAATACTCAGTCAGCATGGATTTTCCAAGCTAAACTGATATATGTGAATATTCCTACACCAAAATCTTCAAATATTGGATCATTCTAAAATCAAAGAAGAATCATGAAGAAAAAGACATTACTTGCCCAGATGAACAAAGAGAAGTCCTGGCCAAGTATTATAAAAATCTAGCCACGCCAAAAGATGATACAAATTTTAATGAGGAATATCTTCGTATGTGCCAGCTCCGTTGTAGCATAATTAAGGAACTCTCAGAAAATAATATAGAAACTAAAATTAACTTTACAGAGGTAGAAATTATTCAATCTATTAAAAATCTTAATTCAGGAAAAGCTGGAGATGAATATGGCCTTTTTGCAGAACATTTTAAATCTGGCATAATAACACCAGTTTGTAAAAAAGGAAAAGACGGCAAAATTATGGATAGCTATCGTGGTATAACGGTTTCATCTGTTTTAGGAAAACTATTTGAACATCTGGAAAAAATTATAGATCCAATCTCGAATGTATCTTTTCAACAATTTGGTTTTACCTCCGGTCTCTCCCCACCTTGGCTGCTCTACTGATATCTGAGGCACATATGAATGCAAAAAGGATGAAGGAAATTCTCTTCTTGACAGCATTGGATACTCAAAAAGCTTTCGACGTAGTCAACCACAGCATCCTTCTTGATAAACTGTTCCAAAAAGACATTCCTCCTGAGATTTGGGAAACTATATACGAAATGTACAATGACCTTACTTCAAGGGTTAACTGGAAAGGCCAACATAGCAACAGCTTTCCAGTTCAACAGGGAGTCCGTCAAGGTGGAATCCTGTCCACGCATCTCTATAAAATTTATATTGAAGACCTTTTAAGACAGTTAGAAGATTCAAATATTGGTTTATATCTAGGCACAAATTATGCAGGATGTCCTACTTGCGCAGATGATATCCTACTCTTATCTAACTCGGATGAAGAAATGCAAATCATGCTCAATGTAGTAGACTCATATTCGAAAGAACATCAATATAATATCCACCCTGAAAAGAGTGTTCTCATTAAACAAAACGAAAACTCCACATATTCTAGAAAATCATCCATATGCTCCTGGTCTCTTGGGGATAAGTCCGTTGCAGAGTCAGATAAGGCCTCGCATCTAGGTATTATAAGATCATCAAAAAATGAAAATATAATAAATGTGAAAGATCGCATTAGTTTAACTCGAAGAACAACCTATTCACTTATGTCAACAGGTGTACATGGCACAAACGGCTTGAATCCAAGGATTTCCTATAACATTTATAGAATCTACATATTACCCCGTCTGCTCTACAGTCTAGAAGTTTTGCCTCTTACGAACAGCTAAATCAACGACTTGAGTGACTTCCATTTATCCTTCTTAAAAAATATTCAGGCTCTTCCAACAAGTACAGCTTCTGCTGCAGTATTTTCACTACTGGGTGCCCTCCCTATAGAGACCGAGCTTCACAAAAGACAATTAAGCCTTCTGCATTCAATCCTAGCGTCTGAAAATCAAAATCTAAATTAATTTAATAAACTAACCTACACTAGAAACTTTAATATTTTTGTTGTTTATAGTACAAATATATTTTTTACAAATAAAATAAATTTGTTGGTCATAATACACGAACAGAAGTGAAAATATATCATAATTCTACATTCTCATCAATTTTGGTACACGTGGGGGGAAAAACAGTGAAAAAGACAATCGGCTAATGATGAACGGTAAGTACTTTTAACGGCAAAAACATTTTTGTTGATATCAATTTTGAAATGGATTTACTCGATCAAAAAGAAATATTAAGAAAAGGAAGTAAACATACACTGTACGAAAAAATATCTGTGACACAAAAAGGTTAAAAAAAATCTATTACCAATGACATTTAACCGTACACTGGTAACTTTGAATATAATATTTTTGTTGTTAGGAGAACGGAAAAAATATTTTACAAAAAAACATTGTTGTTCAGAGTATGAAAACTGATGTAAAAAAGTATCGTAATTGTATATACTTACCAAAGATGGTACATAACAACAATGGTGAGACGAGACATAAAACCAAATAAGCACAGCATGGAACAACTAAAGTATATTATAAATTGTGAACATAGGTCAAATACACAGAACGATTTGAGAGTAATCGCAGATACTATCATTATGTTTAAGTTGCTTACCCAATGTTGTCAATATATCCGAAATTTGGCAAGTGTTACTTTCGGTAAACGGACAGAAAGTCACAGGACATAAAGTCACATATTTTGTAGGTCAAAAATTCACAAATAATATGTTGACAATTGTTTGAATATATATATATATATATATATATATAAGAGAGAAATCTTGAAGCATTTACTTTTTAATACATGTATTCATATCTAAGTTAAGGAAATGTGTCATTATACTTTAAATATGAAAATTTCCTCAATTTTAATCATGCAAAAGAAAGTATGCTTGGCACCATGAAGCCATTTTAGTGCCAAGCAGCTTTGTTGTTTTTTTTTTTTTTTATCAATTTTTGATAATCTTTGACGTTTTTTTAAATAAATTTTGTTTACAAAGTTGGTTTATATACAATAGTTCAAGAAAAAAACAAAAATATTTTTGTAGAAATAAGTGGTTTGTTTTTAAAGAAAATAATCAGAAAAAAATAAATTGTCACTTTTTGTCCTGTGACTTTCTGTCCTACATTCGAAGTCAATATATCATAAATTTGGCAGGTGTTTCTTTCTCTTGTTCTAATACATAAAAACGTTTGATTTTTTTGGCGGAACTTGCCTTGATGTTTGACAGTTTTGGTATTCCTATTTATCAAAAGCCAAGTCAAAGTGCTTAACCTGCTGATAAGAATTCCAACAGACCGGAAAACTTATCTTTTTGTGAACGTGTTCACCATCATTGATCGGGATGTAATCTCTTTGACAACTCCCCATTTCTATTCTCAATTTAACGTCTCCCAACCAAACTAGTTAGTTCGTGAAGTCGTGAATCAGAAAATAAAATAATATTAGATATATTTAGAAATTATGGTCATAATAGATAAATAAATAAATTAAAAAGTGTTCTCTATAGTCAACATGGTTTGCAATACATAGACATAACACGGGGTGATATGAACACATTTCGCCAATGAACAATTCACATAAAGTACTAGTGGTATTAATCATTATCTCTGACAGAATCACACCAAATTCGTTATTACACTGTAAATAATCACGTCAATTAAATTCATTTACCAAGGAACCGATTCTAACAGTTGATTCCCCCTCATGTTCTTTGCCTTGATCCTCATATCTGATTATTATAATTTCAGAATAACGTGTAAAATTAATGGAACGTATAAAGGTACATGTAATATAGACAGTACACTGGGAAACGATGAACATCTCAAGCAGTAATAGGCAGGGTTATCGCTAAGGATTTTTGAAAGCGAGTCAAGGGACTCGTCATTTTTAGCCATGATGAGTCCAACAGAGAGAAGAAAATATTTTATTGTATTATAATGTAACATTTTAGTCTCCATTTCCTAAAAGAGCAACGAAATGCCACTAAATTCAGACCACTTTTAAACTTTTGCTATAAAATGCTGATATTTGTGTTTATACAAAATATTTCAATCTTGATGCATCTGTGGACTCAACAGTTTTGGACTCATGGACTCGCCTTAGTGAGAACCCTGAATAGGCATAGAAAAACAACGACGTGACTATATAATAGAAGACATATAATACGTATTGAGGACTGCATGTTACCTCGAGAATATGAAAGATAACGGGGAATTTTATGTCGAAAGGTTAAAAGAATACTCCTAAACACTTAAAGATGTTTTTTCTTGAATCAGCTGTTTTTGTTTTACATATTAGACAGCAGAACATATGTAAAGGGAGTCGGAAGGTTTTCCGTATAAAATAAACAGCTATCCAAAAACTCAGAAAATGAAAAAATAACATATCATAAAAGACAAGCTTATCTTAGACAAGGTTTGAAACTTTCGCCTACTATTAACGATTGCTATACAAATAATAAATAGTTTTTTTTTTAAATAAAGTATTATTTTTTTTATAAATGCTTTGTTTTGTTGAGTTTATTGTGTTAATTGTGTTTTTCTGTTTTATAATTTCATTTTTTGAATGTTTTGTTTTTAAAAGTCAGATATCTTAGAGATAAAAATATTCAAAATAAATATTGCTAAAAGTATTTTTGGTGCACATTCAGAATATGTACTGACTAATGACTAAATTCTATGTTTACATGTAATGTTTTTTAAACCATCCTCTTCCTATGTTTATGTTCAATCAAAATTGTTAAATCTGCGTCTCATGTACAGAAAATATGATTCATAAATGTGCATGAAATATCAGACAATATTGTCGACTGAGTTCGCAAAAGTTAATGAATTGGAAACATACTTAGATATATTTTCTGAGGAGGAAAGTCAACACAGGATCAGACGTACAAAGACATGTTAACATACACCAAGACCAATATACAAATAGTTTTATTGTATTCAAACACTGAAGATGCAACATATGGGTTTAACTTAGGTATATAAGTAAATTCTTTGACCGACGAGAGTGCATCCGTCAAAATGGCTTGTGGGATATTAATCCTTCTTATTGCAGCGATTGCTGTATGTAAGTATTCATGGGGATTTTTATTTTTCTTATTAATTTTACTGATAATTGAGAATGAATCTACAATTTGAACGTTTTTCTAACAATGAATGTTTTAATTGTTACTAGTAATTGAAATTGTAATAATATGTTTATCCAAATAATATCCAACGTATCAGTAGTTCATATTATAAGATCTGGTAACACAACTTGCTTTCAAGTTTTCCTGTTTACAAATTTTCCTTTGTGTTCATATATAATTTATACTAAATTTCACGTTTACCTTTAACATTAAATTTCAGCTACTAATGGGTATGGCAGTAGTGACTATTATCCTGATAAAGACGACTATAGCTACAAAGGTGTCAACTCATACAGCTACAAACCCAAACTAGTTAAATCAAGTTCATACTCAAGCTCAAGCTATGTTTCTCACGGTCATCATGCCGGTTATGCTGGACACAAACTTATTACTGGTATGACTATTAGTTATTCAAGTTTTAAGTTATCTATTTCAAGACCGTTAACAATAGTATGTGAACAAATACAATTGAACATAAATTATCACAATATAACAGACTATGTTTGGCTATACGTTTTGGACCTTTTGGATTATAGCTCTTCATCTTTTATATAAGCTTTGGATTTCATATATTTTGGCCACGAGCATCACTGAAGAGACATGTATTGTCGAAAATGCGCATCTGGTGCAAGCAAATTGGTACCGTTAATTTTATTGATTTAATGAAAAAGTTAACAATTATCATGTATATACATGATTGGCATTTCCAAAAATATGGAAGACGGACATTTTATATAGACATTAACATCATATTTGAACAGATGTTTTAATATACAGTAGTTACATTCATTTTACAAATGGAAGTTACATGAAAGACGGAACATAATATAAAAAGAAGATGTGGTATGATTGCCAATGAGACAACTATCCACAAAAGACCAAAATGACACAAACATTAACAACTATAGGTCACCGTACGGCCTTCAACAATGAGCAAAGCCCATACCGCTTTATGTTACATCATATTTGAATAGTATATGAATATACAGTTACTAAAAAAATATGATTTTACAAAATTTAGCAGCTTTGGAAAAAACATTATAATTATTGACGTCTTGACTAAACAGTATCATTGTTTTTACAACCCTATACTTCATACCCATATGACAAATAAATGCTACTATTGCGCCAAACATTCGATCTTGAAGTCGTATTCTCACTACATAAAATAATCAATACAAATACATAAGTCTCTTTATAACAACGAATAAACTGTTTTTTCAAGGTAATGTCACAGTTCACTTCGGTGTCGTGTTATTGGCCGACTTCCACGCAATATTGATGTTTATTTTTTATGTGGTAGCTTGAAATAACTCATGAAAGATACCAGGTTTATAACTGTTTACGCCAGACGCACGATTCGTCTTCAAATGACACAACAAAAAGCTCTAGTGATGAATCAGAAAAGAGAACATATAGACTGACTATGCGGTATGGGCTTTGCTCATTGTTGAAGACCGTACGGTGACCTATAGTTGTTAATGTTTGTGTCATTTTTATTTTTTGTGGATAGTTGTCTCATTGGCAATTATACCACATCTTCTTTTTTATATATAAGCTGAGGTTGTATTCCTTTTAAAACACATTTGAATAATTATCATAATTCCTCGCATAAAACATGATTTTTACATTTCGTTATTTTCTTGTATATTTAGGACATGCCTACAGATTTAAAGTCAGTCATATATTCAGACGTTTCCATAGACTTGGAGTTGAACTTATCGGACGTGGAATCAGATATAATGGATTCTGTGAGTGATACAATTATCTAGTTTTAATTACTGTTAAAAACCACTTTTCCGGGAAAATTCAATTAAATATGACACATTTTGTATGAATAATTCCAGTTATTGACAAATAGCTTTTAAAGCCAACAAGGCAGTGCTAATAAAAACGAGTAGTTTCAAATGCAAGTGGCATTCTTTGTTTAAAATTTTGCTTTAGTGTCAATTGTTTAATGAAAAGAGCACATTATGAACATATAGGAAATGGTGTGCTGTAAAGTAATTTCAAATGTCATTGTATTACCTCTTTCTTCTATTCAAAAACGAAATCAAGAACAGGTTACAGTTGTCTGTAGGGGTGAAATGCATGAGTTCAAAATTACACATTTTTATTACAGACTATGGACGTCTTTGCAGTGCAACAAAACTGTACGGTGCACTAAATTCCTGTTATGACGATTATGGTGATATAAGCGATTGTTTCCCTGGTCTGATTAAACAAGGGTTGATTGGTAGACGTCACATTTACCATAAATATGGTCATGGATTTGGCCTAGGTGTAACCTTTGTAAAGAGAGGCATTGTCTATGGAAGATCCTGTAAGTAAAATCTATTTTATTCTAAGCAATGACAATAAATATATTAGCCCAATGAGCAAATTAGAAAACGTAGTGTTATAGCACTCAAAATGAGACATTTTAAACGAAAGAACACCCTGCTCCAAATGTGGCTACAATCGTGTTGAAAAACCTTGCGTTTAGTCTCATTCGGTGAATCACATTCGGAAAAGATGATATTTGATTGTAATGACGATTGTGATATTTTCAAATTTGATTTATTTTACTAGCCTGTCGTAGAACTCTTGCTTATGCAGATTGTCAAGCAATAGCAAATTGGCATACCCATTTTTTCGCTTACCAAATGGTATGAGTTTTACTAATTGTTGAAGGCTATACAGTGAAATATAGTTGTTAACAGCCTTGTTATTAAGATATGGTGGATAGTTGTCTTCTTTGTAATCATACCATATTTCCTTTCTAATATTTCCTTTTTTCATTCAGTTTACAAATTTGGATGCCGTCGACCAAAGTTCATCCGTTATATGACTTCCTGCTACAATAAGATACATCATGCAAGCACTTGCGTGTCATTGTTGAGAAAACGACATCTTATTAGAACACCTCATTCATATCATGGTCATATGCACCTTGCCGGGTACTCACGTTTCCGAAGATTTACGATTTCCCATGGGAGATTCAGATACGGAGGAAAATGTAAGTTATGGAAAATTGAATTAAAAACGAACGGTGTAACCATTTTAAAATGAATTATGTGATATTTTGAATTAATAACTATTTACTAGAAGTTATAGACCATTTCAAAGCAATATAACGCATACGACTGATTCATCATCAAATACTGTTGGTTAAACATTTATTTTCAAATATGGTTTGTGTATTGTTTTTAATCCAAATAAAAAAAAATACATTGCTGCAATAATTCAACAAAAAGTTTGTCAATTGTTAATTGCGTCCTTTACTATTTGCCAAAAAAATGTAAATGGGTGAAACTTGAGAATTATTTCTCATTAATGTTCATCCTTGTATTGCTTTGATTATGATTCATTTACCAGTATACAAATATTGATTGTGTTATTTTTATAGTTTTTTGTCTATGGAGCTTTTATTTATGTCGCTTTAAAATTTTCTTCAGGCCTTTGCAAAATTGATTCCTTATGTGTCTGATCTTTAACAAATTTTAGGCTAGAACTACTCATAAGGGGCGACTCTATCATTAACTCTTGATGTGTTGATTGAGGAAGAGTAATCATCCAACACGTCTCCATTTAACTCTGGTGTTAGTGGTGGTAATGTTGTTTACATATTACTGTTGTTTGTTGTGTGTCTTTTCTTGTTATCATTTTTTGTCTTCTAATAATTTTCCTAGCCACCATGGTATCTTCTAGCTTTTTTGTCTTAATTTCAAATAGATTACAAACTGAGCTGCAGTAAGAGACGTTTCTACAGTTATTGGAACAGATGTTATGGTCGATATCATAGTGTCGGTAGATGTTTTGGATACCTTAGAAGGAAACATCTGTTTTCATATTATAATGGTAATTATATGTGCATGTCCCACATACATATTTTAGGCAGTTCGTATCCTCAAAACAATTAATGCTATGATAAACGCATCGCTAGTTTAACGACAGCAAAATATCTACGATCCACGAAGACCAAGTCAAAAATACAATACGGTTATCTCTATTATAACCACATATTAAAACAAATCAAATTTTAGTGAACATTTTTCCGTAAAATGTCTTAAATGAAAAAGTCCGCAAGCCTGTTACATCGTCTTTGAAATTTGGCGTCTACATAATCTGGCATCTTATGTTTACTCTAACTTTCAATCATAAACACTGGACGTCTGTGATCTTTTTGTACACTTCACAATGGTTTGAATATTAACAAAAAAAGAGATTTAGTCACAAGATATGACTTTTTTGTTTTTTAAGGTTACATACCAAAAAAATGCGGAATTTAAAATGGTAGATTTCCATCGGTTTGGACTGATATAATGTGGAATATAAAACTTCAAAATATTGTTCAACGTCAAATGAGAATTCACGTTTTAAACAAATAGTTATAGAATAGTGAGGTTATCAAATAGGTCATTTCATTCAATCCGTCAAACAATTTATTATGGATCTTCTATTTACATATTATTAGCAGGTTACTCCAGTGCAGGATATAGAGCTGGTTACGGCGGTGGAATTACATATGACTATGGTTATTACAAGAGCCATCATGGATTTGCAATTGTAAATAATAGATTTACATACGGCGGAATTGGTAAGCAAATCTGGAATTGTCAATATATTTGGTGTGTCATAAAGGTGATAACTCCGGAAGATGAAACAATCCAGTATCATCATTGCTTATGTTAATTCCTGACACTGAAAAGCTGGTATTTAAATGTTTTACAAGTCAAAATGTTCAATTGAAAGCAATAAGGTAAAATTAATTAAAAATTGGTTATGTTTATGCATATATATATATCAGTTATATTCATATATATGTAAATATGATAAAAAAACAACATCAATTAGCATGCTGCTGTTTATATCAATAGGACGCGTTTTAGAAATTCAGTCGCATTTTATTAAAGACGTTCAGATGAAAATTACTTTAAATTACAGGATATCAACTGAAGTGCGCAAGAAGCCGATTTTACACTCTTTGGGGTCAATGCTATCACCGATATCACAGTGTAGGAAGCTGCTTTGGACGACTGAGACGACAACATCTATTCTATAGATACGGTGGAGGTATACCTTAACATTACACATAAAAGAAAACGTAGTACTTTACCTCTCATCTAATATCTTACTATATGCATAGGAACTATTTTGTTTTAAATATGTACTTCTTTCCAGTATGTTCTTTTCTGACCAGGCCCGATTTAATGGTGTTACATCTGACTAAGTATATCCCGATTTTTTTAAAATTATTTTATGTCATGGATGGATACTGCATATTTATTTTTCTATTTTATATATATATATATAGACTATATATATTGAGTTTCCAGTACCTTTAACTAATCCTTTGAAATGAAAGGTCCCATAATATTAAGAAAAATAGGTTTCCAAGTTTTTCGTAATTTTCTGTAGTAAATCTAATAACGCAAGGTATTTTCTCTCTGCTTTACTATAAATCAAACTATTTTGTCCAAAAATACCTCAAAAAAAATTAATGAAAATAGTAAATTCAAAATTTTAAAAATGTGACAGTCAAAATATGAAAATTCTAGGTAAAAAAAAATTAAAAAAATTAGTAAGGCAGAAACCCATTTTCATCTTCATTGATAGTCAAATCTGGTGAATCTACGATGTAGCCTTTTCAACTGCTTTCTTGGCAGTACATGTATTAGTAGAAGTTATGATAATTCCGGATTCTCTACTTTCATTGAGTTGGTACTATATTTTTTTATTTATATATAGTTCATATATGCTTAAAAGTAAAATAGTTCGCAAAAGTGCTTAATTCTAACCTCAATTTCTTTTCAAACTGACCAATAAAAGAACCAAAATAATTATGATTCTTTTCTATACATGCACAGAATACTGAAATATTACAATTTACCAAAATTATTTGCATGTATAAGGCCAACTAACAAGTACCTTCGTTCTGCAGGAGATGCACTGTAATAAAGAGTCTCCGATTAATCAATTTTTCGTGAACTTAAAATAGATCAGCTCTCAAACAATCCGAAAAAGAAATTAAAACCATGCGAAAGAGAGGAACGAAAGATACCAGAGGGACAGTCAAACTCATAAGCGTAAAAGTTATGCAGTACATTTTCTCCTTACGAACGATGCTGCAATTTATAATTTATCTGAGAATCAATTAACCATGAAATCATTTGGTCAATGCTTAGATTTAATTTGTTCTCAAAGATATTTTTAATAGAATTGGATGATAATTTGAACTAAAGGCAGCTTTAGAATTATAATATTAATACTAATTTTAGTTAAAAATTCCATCACAGTATTTTTAAAAAGTACAACAATATGTCCTTGTTGAGATTAATCTTTTTATGTTTATTATTATGTAGACGATTATTCCGTAGTTGATGGTGATGCATATGGATCCGATTACGGTTCCGGGCCTATATTTGACCATAGTTATTACAGTAGCCATCATGGATTCGCTATAAGACATCATAGATTTTCATATAATGGAATTGGTGAGCTAATTCTTAATGCTTCTACATACTCAAATGGATAACGTCAATACAATTATAATATAAATGACTCTTTGGAAAAATGATTGAGAATTCATTTCAAAAATATTAATCGGATATTAATTTTAGTTATATTTGAAGTATATTCACACTCGTTAAGACATTTAAAAGTTTAAGCACCATAGAATAAAAACACAAATTTCTATTGCAGCATACAAACTTAAATGTAGTAGAAGCCGATTCTACAGACTATGGGGTCAATGCTACCATCGTTATCATAGTGTAGGGACATGCTTTGGACGACTAAGAAGTCATCATCTCTTCTATAGATACATTGGAGGTAAATTTTTAAAACTTTGTACAAAAGTAAATAAACTTGATCAAATACTAAATATACCGTATTCTCGTTTTAATTATTTATTCATGTTTTAATATCAAAATTTTTCTTTTTAAAGAGAAAGGTAAGTTACGACTATACCAATTCTGCTATAAAATACTATAGAATATTGTAGGGTACAAAACTGTTATCATAAGCTATTTATGTATTTGATATTAAAGACAAATTTATTTTGAAATCGATTTTTTAACAGGGTTTTATCGTTGTTTTGCATCAAAGGAAATCTTTATCACTTTTATGCAGTTAAACAAGTTATATGCCATGTATAACTAATATTAATCTTTTTTCTTATTCTTTTACAGACACTCATGCTATTCTGAATAAGCACCTGTATCTTCACAAAACAATTGCAAATAACCATGTAAAAAGAATCCATAATGTAGCCAAGACGCATGTCGCGAGAATATCCCATGTAGCACACAAACATGTTGTCAACATTCAACACCAGGCTAACAAACACGTTAGCAGAATTGCAAACGAAGCTAATAGTCACATTAATAGATTCAAACAATTGGTAGATTACCATCTTAAACGACTCCACAAGCACACCAAATACCATTTGTCAGCTGCTGAACATCAACACAAGAAGCACTTGAATGAACGCCAGTATCAGAACAACAAACATGAGTTAAACGTGAGACATCTCCATAACAAACACGAATACAATCTCAAGAAACATGCAATCGCTTATGCTCATGGACACGTTCTCGTCCACGGTCATGGACACGGGCTTGTAGTAAGTTATAATGACTACTTTACGAAATATCATGGATTTAAACTGGATCATCACAGATTTTCATATGGTGGCAAAGGTAAGATCAAATATACTAGAATAATTTGAATAAGAATCCATGAAATATTTACATACGCATGCCAAACAAATACGATATAAATACTTATATTCTCATAAAAAGTATATTCAGTTTCTTCGGATCACAGGTTCGTGTTTTTTTGGGTCATAACTTTGTCGTATACGTAAGGTACATTTAATTTGTCTTCAAGAAATTAACCAATAATAAATGGTTTCTAATTTCATTTAATGTTACATACTATAATGACAAATCAGCGAATTTAAGATAGTAATTGGACTATAAGGATGGACAGACTGCTGACGTTTAATAACTATAGATATCAAATATGAAATTAATAAAGATGGACAAACTTGCGTTTCGATACTGTGTCACAATAACAAAAAATGGTAAAAGTGAATTATATATGTTTATTATACCCCTCACTATGTTTGCAAAGAAATATATGTATTCACATCTCATTTTCCCGCAAATGTCAAATGATCATTTTCAAAAAGATGCTTTCAAATTATATTATCAATATCGTACAGACGAAAACATTATGGAAAGCCCTACACATGTACACTTAATTTGAGTAGAAAAGAACAATACTATAATAAAAAAGAAACATATGTATATATGTTTCTATCATTATAATTACATGTAACGAATATAATTACTAAGTAAGTGAACTGATGAACTGTGTACAAAGTTAACAACAACACAGTTAGATCTATATTATATATTGTAGTACTATCAAGTTTGTTTATACTTATCCATTGCTCGTTTCGTATTTGAAAACTGATTTCAATATTTGGTTTATGTGTTTTTAAGCATACCAACTGACATGTGGAGATAAACGATTCTATAACTACTGGAGTGATTGCTATTCACATTATCATAGCAGAAGCGTATGCTTTGGAAAACTAAGGAAAAGGCACCTGTTTGATGTATACTCCGACGGTAAACCACATTATATAAGCATATCATACACGTATTTCGGTTAATGAAATGTCTACTATTCACAGAATCAACTTACATAGTCTATTAAACAAGCACCCACATATAGTTCTCTTGTGTAATTGACTATAATATGTATAAAGAAAGGGTCAAGTGCTGATATGTCTGCAATATATACCTGCTGTTCCGGACCCTAAACATTTTAGCATTAGATATAGCATTAGCATTTTTTTTTGTCGTTGCATCGCTTTATGAACTAAATTTCTTTTCTTTTCTTTATCAACTGATTTTGATTGTTTCTTCTTTTATTGTTCTGTTTCACGTATGTCCCATTTGGGGCGGGGTGGTTTAGCAAACATTCGTTGCCTTTTATAGCTGATTATGCGATATTGGCTTTGCTTATTGTTGAAGGCCATACGGGGTTCTATAGTTGTTGATTTCTGTGTCATTTTGGTCTCTTGTGGAAAGTTGTCTCATTGGCAATCTTACCACATCTTCTTTTTTATATATCAATAGAGCCATAAATGAAAAGTTTACGTGCATGTATAAGTATTATTGTGAACTGTTTATTTGCGTCATGCAATCGTTTGTGAGTTAATGTGAGTTTTACTTATTTCTTATCAATTATTTTTTAAACTTGGTTTTTACATACATCTTGTCTGATTTACAATACAAGAACCAAAAGAAATCAAATTCAAAGACTGCATTTTATAATGATGTGCGTGCTTTGTCAAAACAGAAATGTATAGTTGATATTTGTACATTACTTGTGATCACTATTGTAACTTTTTTACTTTTTCCTTTAGGATATGATGAAGAGGATGATTACGTACCAGCAGGCAAATCAGCATACTAAGGTAAGATATCAATTATGGTCAATTATGTGTTTTACACGCTGTCAAATACAAGAAACCTATATTTATACCCATCATTGTCCTTTTGAATCTTTTAATTATTATATAAGGTAGGTGAATGATATCAAAAGAGATAACACACTATCCTCCTGTTATAAAGACAATTTGAAACTCAAATATTTTAATATTTCCTTCCTCTAAAACCACAGAATCCTTTTGAACAAGACGGCAGAATTATATAACGTATATAATATTTTTGTTCCGGCCATAATGACCAAGTTAAACAAATGATACATGATATGTAGTATAAAGCCATCTTTTTCTTAATTGTTTTTAGAGGGGGGTTAAACCTCAAGGAAAACATCCCTCTTCATTCTGAACAATCAATCAGAAACGATATACTTTTAAGATAAGTCCCAAACCAAAGGTAAATTGTAAATATGGATATATTTATAATGTATCTTTAAGAAAATAGGAAAAGGCATATTTGCTTATTAACGATGAACACATTTAGAAAAATATGCCTCAATAATAAAGTATTTGTTTCGAAAACGTGATACAATGCCACGCCATCCTACACATGCAAAGTAACAAACCTAGACAAGTTTTGTGGAGGCTTCTTTTATACTACCTGTTGTGATATTACAAGAATGTTTTTAGCTAGTTTACTCATATTCATTTGTAATGGATTGGGAAGCAAGTTATTAGACATATCATCGGATTTCTGTTTTTGCAGTTTTGATGCAAATTAGAATTAATTCGTATCATAAAACATACACAAGAAATTTTTGAACAGTACGAAAGCTGAGTCTAGGATTAGAATCGCAATCGTTGCTAGAAGTAGTTTATGCCTAAGAAGTAAAATATTAAGTTTTGTCTTTGCCAAATAACCTAACTAGTATGTATGTACCGAACATCGTTTTAGACTGTTACTTTGACTTATATTCTTTCTTTTTTGTAGGTTTACCTCTATATTGTGCATGGAAATATGAAATGAAATTAATAAAACTTTATATGATTTACTTCTTTACTATTTATTCAATTTAAGACTTAGCTTTGCAATATGTAATAAACTCAATACCGAGAAAGTATAAAATTGAAAAGCCTGAGTCACGCCTCAGAAAATAAGAAAAAGACAAAACGACAAATAATAGTATACAAAGCACAACACAGAAACTAAACACGGATCAGATCAACAAATACCAGAATGCGATATCCAAAAGCCCGACCAATCGGCAGCCTAAATCTATCAATTACAAACACATTAAAATATTGATGAATTAGGTCGAGGGTTATGCCAACAATCGGTAATACGGGAAGACGTAGGTTTCTTTTCCAAAAAAAGAGACAGCTGTGCAGTCGTTGATACAAATCAGAATAACTAAGCGTAGAGGGTTTTTATATACATATGCTACATCGATCAGGAAAACACAAATATTGCAAAATTAAGGCAAAAGACACCAAAGGGACAATAAAAATCGAAAATAAACTGATAACGTGATGATTAAAAATGAAAAACAAAAACCAGACAAATAGAAGTACATAAACCACAACATAGAATAGTATTTTTTTAACTTTTGGCAGCAACCCACTATCAAGGAAATCATGATATGAATACAAGCCCGGAATATCGTATCAATATGAAGATATATATTCCGTATGCAGGCGTTGCTGTCCTACTTCCATTGCAAATATTCTTATTTCCAAGCAGAAAAAGCCACAATTAATAAAATATACCAGCTTTGCCTGCTGTTTACAATTAAGAGAGAGGTTTCGTGGAGCATATGGACGATCAAGAAATTTAAAGTTGTTTGTAAGAAAATGTTCAGTTTTCCATTTTGGTAGAATTTTAAAAGGGACATAGACCAGACCTATGAATGTCAAATGCAAATGTCAAAGGCAATCCTAAAAGATTAAGCCCTTGGGCATTTGAAAATACAAGTATCGTCCGCGTTCAGAACAATACGTATTCTTAATTGTAAATCAATATGATTTCAGGTATTTCCAATGCATTGTAAAAAACAGTGTCAGTATCGATAAAGACAATATTCAAAGATTTAACAACAGTGTTCAATTGATAAACGTTCAGAATACATTATTTAAAAGATCCAAATTTACAAAGATTGACCTTATCAACGGGGTTAAGAAACAACATCAACATCGAAAAATTTGGAAGTGATTTTCCCTTTTTATTCGATTTTCGAATCATTCGTCAGATGTCCAAACCAAAGATTTTTATCCATTTTAGAATTTAATAAAATGTTTTAAGTAGTTTTTGGTAAATAAGTCTTCAAGTCCATTGGGTGTTGAATGTGTACGAATTGATAATTTAGCCTTAGAACTATCAGATCTGTTCCTAGTTTCTCTTTGTTGTTGGGATGTACAAGTACCCGGCTACGTCCACTTGAAATTTTGTCTATCTGATGAGTTCAGCCTTTTTCAACTGATTTTAATAGTTCGTTCATATGTTGTACCGTTATACCACTGTTCCAGGTTAGTGGAGATTTGGGATCCCATTAACATGTTTAACCCCGCCACATTATGTTTGTATGTGCCTGTCCCAAGTCAGGATCCTGTAATTCAGTGGTTGTCGTTTGTTTATGTGTTACATAGTTGTTTTTCGTTCATTTATTTTTTTTATTTTTTGAACTGTTTTACATTGTCATTTCGAACCCTTTTGTAGCTGTCTATGCGGTATGTGCTTTGCTTATAGTTGAAGGCCGTACGGTGACATATCATTGTTAATTTCGGTGTCATTTTGGTTCCTTGTGGAGAGTTGTCTCATTGGCAATCATACCACATCTTCTTTTTTATATTTGGCTTAAATATCTATCAGTTAGAAAAAAAATAATATTTATCGCCTCTTCAGTCGAAACTTTGTAAACAAGACAAAAATTATCCATATCGGCAGAAGTGGTAACAACAGAACAACAGTTCAAATAAGGAACAATACCTATTTTGTAAAGCCGTTATAACCAAAGCGAGTAGTTTAACACTTCGGTGTTGACATGAATATCAATAAAGTAGTCATTTTTATAAACTTCCTGTTTACCAAACTTTGAATTTTTGAAAAACTAAGGATTTTCTTATCCCAGGCATAGATTAACTTAGCCGTATTTGGCACAACTTTTTGAAATTTTGGATCCTTATTGCTCTTCAACTTTGTACTTGTTTTGGCTTTATTAATATTTTGATATGAGCGTCACTGATGAGTCTTATGTAGACGAAACGCGCGTCTGGCGTACTAAATTGTAATCCTGGTACCTTTGATAACTATATAATTAATCAGGTTGACTCATTCCAAACCAAATATTCTTCTACAATACATACCTAAAATGTTATTTGTCCATTAAAAAAACACATATTAAAGTTACAAAGCTCATTTTTGTGTATTACATAATAAAAAAAAATACACAACATCTAAATGAGCAATACAAGCCCATCGAACAAAGGGCGTTTTCACAAGTTGTCTGAATAATGTTGCTCTATAGATGGCATCCTTTCTTTAGCTACGATCATAACAAATGCAGCCATATGTTGCATTAAGTGATGTCTCATATTAGTTCAACAATTGTGAAAATGATTTCCCTTAATGACCAACCAACGTTATGGCACCTAATAAATGTTAGAAGTAAAGGTGTGTATTTAGCAACTTATATCTATTTGTTTAATAGATTCTTAGTAAGCAATAAACCCTCTAGCAAAAACATCATTAAGGGAAACGCAAATTTCGGAAATTCGTAAGAACTGGGTAAAATCGAGGCCTTTTATAGCTGACTACGCGGTATGGCCTTTGCTCATTGTTGAAGGTCGTACGGTGACCTATAATTGTTGTCTGTGTCATTTTGGTCTCTTGTGGATTGTTGTCTCATTTTAACTTTCTGATATATACATGTATATACAAGTTTGTGTACTTTAAATACAAATGTATCATTCTGATATTGTCGTTTGATTTCCCTTTAAGAGACCTGTAATATTATTTGTAACTCACATCTTTATCATATGTAGCAACACTATAGAGATGTCAATCGTCAAAACGGGCATCTAGTGCAGTAAATATGTATAGCGAAAGGCTTGGAATTCAGGTTGCTACAGTAATTGATATTTGGTCCTTAACGTGTCGTTTTTATATTACAACTAAAAGATGTATGATAAACTGTGACAAATAATTAATAAAAACTGTCGAGAGGTGTATGCAGTTAAACACAAGTTCAGAAGTCTCTTTTTCGGAATTTAAAATATCAAGGGGTTATGTAGTCAATATCTTCACAAAATTCATATCGTGGATAATGCAGTGCAACCATCCATGTTTTGGGTTCCCATTCCTTGTAATTAAATGCACCACAAATATTTTAAGTCATGATTCAGCTTTTCTGCAAACACACCTGTTTCCGTCGAACTTTGTGAACTTATAAAGTATCTTGGCGTTCATTATCCTCAAAAACAAAGGTTAATAAACGAAGCGGTAATATATCAAGCATATATTGTATGAACCTTCCTCATTATGTTACTACCTGATAAGCACTATCTTTGTTATAGGTAAAAATAGAACACTGAAATTAAAACAAGAGTTCTTGATTAAATTTCAGAACTTAAGCATTTAGAAAAAGAATTGAAAAATGATGGTCAGTTTACATTTATCTTAGAAATTTAAGATCAGTTGAATAACATGGCATTGTCAGCTTTTATTTTGCAGTTATTGGTCTTGAAAATTGTTTTAAATATCTATTCACTGAAAACAAAAATATCAAAAAGTCAAAATTAAAAAGTGTGGCAAAAGTATGTAGAGGACGATATAAAAAAGCAGTTAGCCGTAAATATCAGTCCTTTATGATGTTGCTCCTCAAACATTGTTAGTTTTCTTGCAAATCTTTGCTATAATCTTGAACACTTCACAAATAGCAATTGAAAATTGTTAGAATGATCAGCAGAAAACGCTCGGTAAATCGTAAAATATTAAAGAATTCGACTGCTGTGATGACGTATTATGCATAACAGGACAAGGTCATGGCTGAAATCATCAGTTGAGTCCTTTTAGCTCAGGGTTCAGTACAACGTAAAGTACAAATGCATTAAACGAATATTATAAGACTTATATAGGCAACATAAGTATACAGGTATAAGTCCGTTTCACAAACCAAAACTGGAGGAAACACATCATTGATCACAGTAAAACAACAAAGCAACAGAAACACTGAGCTTCAACATACATGGAAGCAGACTATTCGATAACAATTGCCGTATTATTGACTTGGTATAGGATTTTGGGTTTATAACCATTTTGATCTAAGCGTCAATAATGGGTCGTATGTAGACGAAACGCGCGTCTGGTGTATAAGATTACAAGCCTGATACATTTGATAACTATTAAGAAAAAAAAATGGTTTGAACCTGGTTTTTCAAGAGAGTCAAATCTCCCGCTTAAACGACAGTATTATAAACACAATAGTACATGACAGGAATACAGTACAAAAAAAACCAAGAACACTTAGGACAGAGAATTACATAAATAAATAGTATAATAGTACATGACAACTTTAACGAAGTTTGTTATTCTGCGGTTTACATATTGTGTCGACTATTATATTATTTGTTTGTGTGTTGCTCTGTGATGTCTGTTTGTTCTTTATTTCTGTCACAAAGTGTTCTCATTATAGTGATATCTTGTATCATTGTCATTTAAAGCAGATGGGATTGGCAAGTTATAAAACTAGGTTCAATCCACCATTTTTCTCAAAAAATGTCCTGTACCACGTCAGGAATATGACATACGTTATCAAAAAGTAAAATCACAAACATACTGAAATCCGAGGAAATTTCAAAACGGAAAGTCCCCTATCAAATGGTTAAATCAAACGACAAAGCACATCAAACGAATGCACAACAACTGTCATATTCCTGACTTGGTACAGGCATTTACAAATGTTGAAAATGGTGGATTGAACTAGTCAAAATATGGGTCATCACTATGTCGCAATCTCAAAACGAACAAATATCTTACAAAGAAGCACAAAAAGCATATATCAAATTTAAAAACTACATTCATTGCTTTGCGTGTTCGACATAAGAAAATGTAAGGCCAACTGAAGGACGCCTCCGGGTGCGGGAATTTCTCGTTACATTGAAGACCTGTTGGTGACCTTCTGCTGTTGCTTTTTTTTATGGTCGGGTTGTTGTCTCTTTGATACATTCCCCATTTCCATTTTCAGTTTTAAACGTTACATAGGAAGAAATTTTGTCGTTCAAAATAGTTTGTTTCATGTTTGTAGTCGTTTATTTGAGTTGCACTTCAGCGGTCCTGCATTTCTTCTGTTTTCCTCTGAAAGTTCATGTGTTTCACTCAATTTATTTGTAATCTCAATTGTTTTTCTCTCAATCGATTTCTGACTTTTGAACAATGGAACACTACTGTTGCCTCTATCATATTTATTCATATCAAATGTGAATGTAATGCAATGTATATATTTGAAAAATGTAATTTTTGATTTTTAACAAATTAGAATTATATATGAAAAACATATACTAGTATATGTTTAGAACTACTGCTTTAAGAAGAATTTGAGTGTGCGTTTTTGCTTCTGATGATATTGCTCGGTATTTTTTTCTGGATTGTTGGGATTGGATGCTCGAGTCCCAAAAAGTGAAAAAGGCCAAATAAAGTACGAAGTTGAAGAGCATTGAGGACCAAAATTGCTAAGGTAATCTTTTTCTGAGTTATAAAAACTTTAGTATTTAAAAAAAGTTTTGTAAGACGTATTTGGAACAACGGTTTGGAAATTGTGGACCCTCAATGCTCTACAACTTGAAATTGTTTGGCTTTCTAAATATTTTGATATGAGCGTCACTGATGAGTCTTATATAGACGAAACGCGCATCTGACGTACTAAATTATAATTTTAGTACCTTTTATAACTTGTATACAATTGGTTGCCTTCGGATGTTGTTTGCTCTATGGTCGGGTGGTTGTCGCTTTGACATATTCACCATTTCCTTTCTCAATTTTAATTAATTTATAGATATGATAATTCATATCATCACAGTAGCGCTATCTACTGGGCTGGTGAAACCCTCGAGGAATTATAACTTTCAACAAAATGCTGACGTTTAACAATGTTAATCTTGAACAAATGCAGCAAAATAGAATTATATACACAGGTTAATGAAAAAAAAATGTACAGTAATGGAGAACGGAAATATTTTTAAAAAAATACATAATTTGTGTGTTCATAGTACGAGAAGAGGAGGCAAAGTTTAAAGTCATACCAAACAATTGTCAAAGCTGACATACATTACATATAGAGATACGAGATTTAAATAAGTAAATATCAAATGACAAAAAATCCTAAACAAATTGTATCAATAGGTCAATTTAACAGGAAAGTGGGATTTAAGAGTATGTGCCACATTGCCTTTTTAAAATATAACAATGAAAGAGAAATTGTTAAGAGAAAGAATTAGTAGAATTAAAGATCTTCAAAGTAATCATCATATTTACCAGAATCAACTTATTATATAAATTTTGTTCTCATTTATAAGAACAGTTTTTGTACTTTATGTTTTGAAGCAATGCATGGGTAACAGGGTAAACTTTAAAGGTAGCCTATATCGGCACATCCAGATGCAATACCCACATACGATTTTAAAAGCAAACTTGTGTGTACTGGGCAGAAAATCTTTTTCAACGACAAGAAAACAAAAATAATCCAGGCTTATAAACGGATAAAAAGATTTTCTGTCTACACGAAACCTTGCACATAACCACAACCAAGAGATAATTGATCGTCTTGTTTGCAATTTTGCTTGTTCCATTTTCTTCCTGTTTAATTAAATTACCTGTCGTAAAAATAACCTACAAATCATGGATTTATGTTGGTAAAAAATAAAATTGAACTTGAATTGAATAACTATACTTGACACTACATGTGGACAACCAAGTCAGTGAATTCAACAATGCGGCGAACCAAATGCGTTTTCTCTAAGATTTTATACAAGACAAACCTGCATGTTTGATATTTTTTTTCATTTGATGGCAATGAACCCGAAAATAAATGATAGCTTAGAACTATTCTACTACTTTTCTATTTCTAAATTGAATGGTTTCCATTAATGTTGATTTGTTGCTATGGAAAATGTAATGCCATCCCCCTCGACTGGTAAAGTATAGTCTTGTTAATAGTTCATATGGTCCTGAACCAAAATATTAATGATATTATGTGCCCAATAATCACATGGTCAACTTCTAAAGTAAACATGACAAATTTTGATTTACATAGCAACCATTCTAGAACCCTTATTCCGAAACCTTTCATTGTACGTTATTAACAAGAATTATTGCTAGTTCTTATGAATCAACAATTTTATAAGCAGTCGATGCAAAAATGTTAATTTGTCAATGCTGTATAAACATTTTATAAATATGACATTGCTGTGTTATTTGGTAGGTCTAATGTTTCTAAAAAATATTAAAAAATATATTTGAACAAAATCTAGTTTTTCTTCGGAATGACTGTAAAAAAGGGGAAATTTCAATACTAACTCTCCCAATTTTATCGCTTCACCCATTGACTTAGTTATAATGGCTACTTAGCAGTATTGTTAGTGGCCTTTTTATGACTTCTTCACCTAATTATATGGAAGGTTAATTTTCTGGAAAATCATGACTATGCGTACCGATCCCCCTATACGTATATAAGATGACTGAAGATTACATATCTTAATTGATCTTAATGAATTGGAAACATACTTTGATATAGTTTCTGAGGAGGAAAAACAACACCGGATCAGACTTTATACTACATGTTAACATACAACAAGAAAAAAATACAAATGTCTTTATTGTACTTAAACATTTTAGATGCAACATATGGTTTTGAATCTAGTATATAAGAAGGTTCTTTGACTGCTGAAATTACATCCGTCAAAATGACTTGTGGGATACTAGTCCTACTCATTGCAGCGTTTGCTGCATGTAAGTATTCACAATTAATTTTGATTTAGTTTAGGATTTGTTTCTATGGGTCAGTTTTAATTCAAACCTTAACTGCCTTCAAACAGTTAGTTCTATTGATTTGTGTGTTCCAAGTTATTAAACTTATAATCTTTATAAAAAAGCAATCAAAGATTAACTGTGTAACAACGTTGTAGAACTCGATAGATTGCTTCTTTTTAGTTTTAAAATGTCTCAGCAATTTAACTGTGATGAAAATGAATGTGTGACTCGTGTGTACATTGTACAGATTTGTTTTTGTGAATGTCTCAATCTAACCTAATCAAGGTTAAAGTTATTTAATATTATCTGAAAAAACTATCCATCAACTTTTCTATCTAGGCTTTCAGAACATTGAGAGTTGTGCATAAGAAAAAAGGATATCCATATTGTTTTCCATCTAGGCTTTCAGTACATTACAGGTCATGCATTATTATTGGTTTTCTTTTTTTCCGAAAGATCTATTAACAAATGCAGAATAGGCATACCGCTTTTCAAATTTACAAAATTCGATGAAGCGAAAACAAAAATGCGTCTCAAACCAAAAAAGAGGGAAACACATAAACTATAAGAAGTAAAACTGATAACAGAACCAATTTTGGACTATGTAATAATAATTTAGATCATTGTATGTAATCATGAAATGAACTGTTGAGGGGTATCATCAGTAACATTTTACACACTTTATTGTCTTAACACAATAACATATTCTTTCAAGAAAAAGTCTATAAAAATATGGCTGAAGATTTGATATGTAATTCATTGTTTGACAAAAAAGGCAGTTATTCTAAAAAAGAAGGTTAATGGAAACTGAAATTAATTTAAAAAAAGAAAATTCCAGTTGAATAATATGCTCATTCTCCGTGATGGACATTAAAAGATCGGGGGGATATGCTTTTAAGTTGTCCCGTTTACAAATATTCATTTTTGTTGATGATTGGTTTTTATTAAATTTCAGCAACTACGGGATATGGCAGTAAAGACTATTATTCCGGTGATAAAGAAGACTACAGCTACACACCTAAAGTAGTAAAATCCTCATACTCAAGCTCAAGATATGTTTCTCACGGTCACGGACATCATGCCGGTTATGCTGGGCACACACTTATTTCTGGTATGATTATTTGACCTTTATATATTCTTGATGTGTACGTCTAATATGGAGATGATTGGACACATGCACGTCATGTTAATATTTTGAATATGTGTTGGATAAATGTCTCATTGACAGTCATACCGCATCTCCAAATTGTTATATTAAGTGAGAGAATGATTAAAATAATCTCAGCAGATGATATGCTATATACTTATTGTACACAAAGTACCGATTGTATGTGTTTAACTGAGTTTACCGAGGATATTACTAAGTCATACTATCGCTTTTTTGGCTTTGTGTACTTTTTTCAACTTACTTTATCAAGTAATAACTTTATTACCAATCGTGTTTTTGTTTTAAAGTTCGAAAAATGAAAGTTTCGATGCGCATGATTTAATTGTTGGCCATCATCATCAATTAATTTTGCTGTTCTAACTTTCACAGTTTACTTTTAAAATAGAAAAAAATTAAGAATACGAGGTTTCCATTCATAACACAAAATCAGTACAAACAGAGCAAAACTCACCCAATAAGCAAAGAGACCGCACTATTTTGCTTGTTTTCATCTGAAAGTCATGCTGGTTTTGTTCTGGAATGTGTTTAAATAAAAGGTTTAGCGAAATGAAAACAATTTGTTTTTATAAATAACAGTCATATCATGTGATCTTTGAGAGTCCGATTAGAATTAATACAGGAATGTTCTGACATCTTGTTCTGAAAATTGATATAAAAAAATGTCATCAGTTGAAAAAAAAATAAGTATTTGAAACTAAATGATAGTGGTTATTGCCATTTCGATATTTTGTCGTCTGGTGTATGTCTCTTTAAAGTCTGATTTATACCGACTTTTGTTTCAAGTTCATCAAAAAAAGAGGTAACAATTACCATTTTAGAAAAAACAATTCCCTTTAAGAACAAAGCTAAAATGCACGGATTTGTCTGATTCTACTTTAAGTTCTCTGGTTATTCAAAAATAAAGAATACGTGATGAAAATACTCTTTAACGTTACCAAATTGATAATTGTCATGAATTATATATAATGTTCAAATACAGGTGTATAGATACACCAACGCCGTCATCTAAACATCTATCACCTCTTTGGATACTGATTATATCATGAACAAACTTTATTGGTATAATTGGAATTCCGACTCCGTGTCCAAACCGTTATTAACGACTCAGTTCAAATTGATGTCGCCTTCACAGTCTTCGTCAAAGCAATACGTTTCTTTTTTTTTTCTGTGCATATTACAGAAAGAAAGAAAAAGATTAGCTTGGGTTTTCGTCCTGCTTTGGAAGCGCTTAAGCTCGTTCTTATGTGCATTTTATTGTCCTAAATTGAACATATAATTTATTATATTTTAACTATTGTCTTGTACTTTTAGGACATGCCTACAAATTTAAAGTAGGACGTATATTCAAACGTTTCCACAATCTTGGTGTTGAACTTATCGGACGTGGAATCAGATATAACGGATTCTGTGAGTAATATTGTACACTACGTTCGACTTTAAGAAAGAAAATTTTCCCGGACTTTTAAAATGTCAATTAATTTTAAGTGTGGTAAATTTTGTATGAAACTTTAAGTTTTATAATTAAAAAGTGCTAATAAAAAAAGGTAAAATATCATACATTTGGCTACAAAAATTCAAAGAAACAATTATGCGTGTTCCAAGTCAGGATCCTCTCGTCTATGTTAGTCATGTATGTCTGGTGGTGTTTTTTTAAATTTTGTCATTAATATGTTTCTGTGTTTTGAGTAACGTCTTTTTCACTAAACTAGTACACATTTGTGTTCAAGGTGGTACCTACCAATTTAACTAAAATGAATTTTGCTCGTTTAATTTTCTTAAAATTTGACAAAGTATTTACTTTTTCCCTTTGACAAAAATATAAAAAAATCTAAAAATTTGAACCAACCATTTTATCAGTAAAATTACACTGGTAATATAGCAGTTTGACAAACGCTTATTTTGATCATTGAAAAGCTTAATGTTCCCGTATGAACACAACGTAATTAAACGTTCTGCTGATTTTACAGAGTTATCTCCCTGTAGTGTTAGGTACCATCTTAAAGTCCAGTTAAGCCCGGCTCTGACTGCGGGATTTTTTATTCAATGTGTTGAAGACTCTTGGTTGCCTTTGGCAGTTTTTACCATTTGATTTGATCGTTGTCTCTTTGAAACATTTTCCAGTTCGATTCTACATTTTATAGTGTCAAATATTAAATGAAAAAGGAAAATGATTGTTATCATAGTATGACCGAATTGTTTTTTATTGTCTTTATAGATTAAGATTAAGTCTAAGCTGCCCTTTATGTTATATTCATTTTTCATTTGTTGCAGACTATGGACGTCTTTGTAGTGCAACAAAACTGTACGGTGCACTAAATTCATGTTATGAAGATTATGGAGATATAGGCGATTGTTTCCCTGGTCTGATTAAACAAGGGTTGATTGGTAGACGCCACGTTTACCATAAATATGGTCATGGATTCGGTTTAGGTGTCACCTTTGTGAAAAGAGGCATTGTTTATGGAAGATCATGTAAGTACATATTTATTGTTTTGTAATGGAAAAATGTTCATCGAAGGAGTAAACGAGAACACGTCGTCTGACGTAATTCTTGAACATATATTTTATTAGTTTACCAATATTTAAATACATTGATTTAAATTAAAAATTAATGAGTGATAGGAAATGATAAAAAACCATTCAATAAGTATTGTGGAACAAAGGAAATGCAATTTGCCCTACCGCATTTAATTATATCTGTTTCAATCTTTAAAACTGATGAGATTGTCTCCTGCCATATAAAAATGACAATATGTTATATGGATTAGAATTTAAAAATGTAGATTTCAAGCATTTACACATTGACTAACTTCTTTGTTTTACTCAACGAACGGTATGATGTTTTATAAACATTTAATGCAGTATGGTGGCCCATCGTTTTTAACAGGCTCATTATTTAGGATCAGATTGATTGTTTCCTCTTTGCCAATCTTACACATCTGCTTATTTTTCATAAACTTATTTTTCAGACTACAAATATGGGTGCCGTCGGTCAAAGTTCATCCGTTATATGACTTCTTGCTACAATAAATTCCATCATGCAAGCACTTGTGTATCAGTATTGAGGAAACGACATCTTATTGGATCACCTCATTCATATCATGGTCACATGCACCTTTCCGGGTACACACGTTTCCGAAGATTTAAGATTTCCCATGGAAGATTCAGATACGGAGGAAAATGTAAGTTATGTAAATTTTACACAAAAACAAACGAGAATAAACAGTAGACCACTTACAAAACAAAATACGAAAAGAACCGAAACATTATAAACGGGTGAACAGATGAGTACGAAATAAATGTTGTAATATATGCTTCAATCATACAGATATTGAATAGGATATCTCCATGTTTTCACCAATAAGGAACGTTTTTTTTGCTCTTGAAATCTTGAAAGAGTTCTTGATGACTTTGTTAAATTGATTGACAAATTGTCTAGTCTCTAAGCAGTATGACATTATAACTTATAATAAGGGGTGGACGATCGGCAGTCTTTCAAAACACTCTTAAAGCATAAAGCCAAGATATTTTGCAGATTGAAGCATATTATCCTACGAATCCGCTTCCATGTAATACTGATTTTTATGTTATGTTGTGCAAACTGCTCTGTTGTGCTTATTGTCTGTACTTTGTACTTATTTTGCAATTTAGATGATTGTATTCTATTAAATATTTCTGTTGTCCTATAGATATATATCTTCTAGCCTCTTGTGTCTTTATTTCAAATAGATTACAAACTGAGTTGCAGTACGAAACGTTTCTACAGTTATTGGAACAGATGTTATGGCCGATACCATAGTGTTGGTAGATGTTTTGGATACCTTAGAAGGAAACATCTGTTTTCATATTATAATGGTAATTACATGTACATTTAAGAAAAAAAGAAGATGTGGTATGATTGCCAATAAGACAACTCTCCACATGAGACCACAATAACAAAGACATTAAACTACAGGTTACCGGACGGCCTTCAAATATGAGCAAAGCCCATACCGCATAGTCCGCGATAAAAGACCCCGAAATGACAATGTCAAACAATTCAAACGAAAAAACTAACGGCCTTATTTATGTAAAACAAATTTAAAGAAAAACAAATGTGTAACACATACACAAACGATGATCACTAAATGACAGGCTCTTGACTTGGGACCGGCACATGTAAGACTTACAAATTTAAAGTTTTAAATGCAAGAAACTGTTTTTGCTGTTATTATTAGTAAGTAGTCCATAGAATTTTAAATTCCTTATCATTTATACATCAATGGCTTTTCAGTAGTGAATTTTAGTACATTTGTTTTTAAAATTGGTAGAAAATTCACATTGTTAAGTCGTGAAATAATCTTATTTATGGCAAAAAACATTGTTTTCAAAATAATATGCATTAACATTACGTTTTGTTGTTTCGATTACTTTTTGTGGATGTCTTAATCAGATTACTTATCAATTGAATATTTAAATATTGAATGATTCTCCCAATCTTTTTCACTGTATATTTTTAATTTTCTATTTTAATATAAATAGCAGGCTACTCAAGTGGTGGGTACGGAGCAGGTTACAGGAGTGGACATGGTGGAATTGTATATGACTATGGTTATTACAAAAGTCATCACGGATTTAGTATACACCATAATAGATTCACATATGGTGGAATTGGTGAGTAAATCTAGAAACATTAATAGATCTATATTCAAGTAAGGTAAAATAAGGGGGAATGGTAAACACACTGGTGGTTTAATGCATAAATGCATAACATTTAACAGCTGACATCCAACATTTTACGTTTCTATACAATTTTAATGCAATGATTTTGAAAGAACAGTAAACAAATGGTAATGTTCATGTTAATATGTTCGAACAAAACAACATACTTCAGTATTGTGGATTAAATCATAAAGACTCGTTTACTTGATAAGAAGATAATACCCAAAATGACGGTAATGTACACGGAGTATTGAGTCTACCTTTAACTAAAGTTATTACAGTAACCATAATGCATTTAGAATAAGACATCATAAATGTCCATATAAAGGAAACATATTGATGCTCGACTCGTAAAATACATAAGTGAAATTGAAAACCCGAATCTGAGCGTATAAAGATATAGCAATTAACTGCTTTCCATCCATACTATTTGTTTATTTGCAAATAAAGATAATAAAGATAGTGGCTAAAATATGAATATGGATAACATCATAATTGAAGTTGCTAACAATTCATATATTACATTTTCATCATGATACTTGCCATTGCATTTTTTTTAGTGCTCCCATTTATAAATATGTCTATCTCCAATATTTCTATCATGATTAATAACCGAGAAATAATCTCATGCAGTTTTTTTAGGTAATTAAGACTCAATCTTGCTTTTTAATAATTCAACACCCTAGAAACAAGATAGATTTTAATTATAGCATACAGACTGAAATGTAGCAAAAGCCGATTCTATAGACACTGGGGCCAATGTTATCATCGTTATCATAGTGTAGGGACATGCTTTGATCGACTAAGAAGTCTTCATCTCTTCTACAGATTCGTTGGAGGTACATTTTTTAAAATTTATATGACTGTGTATCTATTTCACTTCCTTACAAATTGAAATTGAGAAAGGAACTATTGATGGTGTTAAAGAGAAAAGTTGATTAAATACTAGTTTTTAATTCAATCTTCACCTTTTTTTATTCATTTGTCTCATTTCAAAATGTAGTTCGCAACAAACAAAGTTACAGCCAAATCATTGATACTATGGATAATTATAGAAAATTAATGGTTCTATCAATTTGTATTGAATGCTATAAATTGCTTTTAACAGGGTTGTTTTTATTTTCATTTTTTCAAATGAATGTTTTGCATCAAAAGAAAGATCTTCAACATCGTTTCTATTGAATAATAAATAAAACGAGCCCGATATGACATATATATATCTAGCAGTACATTGTATGCTTCTATCATTTTACAGCCACTCATGCTATTCTGAACAAACACCTGTATCTTCACAAAAGAATTGCTAATAACCATGCAAGAAGAATCCATAATGTAGCTAAGAGTCATGTCGCGAGAATATCACATGTATCAAACAAACATATTCACAACATTCAACACCAGGCAAACAAACACGTAAGCAGAATCGCAAGCGAAGCTAGAAGTCATATGAATAGATTTAAACAACTCGTAGATTACCATCTCAGACGACTCCACAAACACACAAAATATCATTTGTCAGCTGCTGAACATCAACATAAGAAGCACTTGAATGAACGCCAGTATCAGAATAACAAACATGAGTTGAACGTGAGACATCTTCATAAGAAACACGAATATAATCTCAAGAAACATGGTTATCGTTATGGTCATGGTCACAGCCTCATTCATCACAGATTTTCACATGTTGGCAAAGGTAAGATCAAATGTTCGAGATGTACCGATTATCAGGTTATCTGCATGTTGATATCGTAAAATATCAGCTGCGAGACATAATATGAAGCTTTTTATCGAGTGAGCGTAGCGAACGAGATCAAAAAGCCTTCATATAATGTCAAGCAGCTGATATTTTACAATATCAATATGCAGAGAATCTGATAATCGATTTATCGGGCTATATTTGCGTGTTTCAGAAGTGTTTTCTTTGTTTGATAAGTTCGGGTCAAAGTTATTAACGTCGGTTCAAACATTATGACGTCGCTGATATGTGCGGGTCAAAGTTATTAAGGCCGGGTCAACGTATTTGACGTCACAAAGACATGATACGGAAAAATATTAAGAGATGAACAGAGTGATATAGACAGTGGGACGACCGATAAATGTTTTTATCAGTCATTCTTTGAGTCATATGAATCAGTAATTGGTAACTTTTGACTTTTGGGGTCTTTTATTGATATTAGTTCAGGGAACAAAGCACATAACTCCATTTACATCAGATATTTATTTAAATCAAACTCAAATTCATTTGGCAAAACTGAAGATAAAACATATATGAAATTTAATAGAATCTGCAAATATTTTATGCTTATTTATGTCGACTGGTGTCTTTCACATTTTAGTTTGCTTCGTGTCTCCTTTCATTACCAAAACATAATATCAAAAGTCACAGTATATTTTGATGTCAAAATTTCCTACAGTTAAGGTAGATCATATAATATTTCGCTATTGTCTTTGACTTCCAGGACATGCCTACAGATTTCATGTAGGACGCATATTCAATCGTTTCCACAGACTTGGCGTTGAACTTATCGGCCGTGGAATCAGATATAATGGATTCTGTAAGTACACTATACACTACACTAGACTTTTGTTAAAGTACTATTTTTTCGGGATTATATTACTAAGAAATCTAATGAGGCAATTTTGTATTCAACATTTCTAGTTAAAAATCTTACAAAATCCACAGGCTGTATAAAAAAAACTGTTTATTTTAGATGCAAGCAACATTTTTATTCTAAATCTTCCCAAAATTACCGTAGAACTAATATGTTTCAGTGTATGAATACTGAATGAAAAATTATAATAATGATCAAAAAGACAACTGTCTAAAAGTAATGGTTATAATCATTGTATATTTTCCAGGTTGAATCTGGTCTTTTTGATCATTTCCTTTTTAGATCTGAGCTGAATTGAATGTGCAAATGCATGTATTTATAATAATATGTTTTTTTATGTCAGACTATGGACGTCTTTGCAGTTCAACAAAACTGTACGGTGCACTGAATTCATGTTATGAAGATTATGGAGATATAGGCGATTGTTTCCCTGGTCTGATTAAACAAGGGTTGATTGGTAGACGACATGTTTACCATAAATATGGTCATGGATTTGGCTTAGGTGTCACTTTTGTAAAGAGAGGCATTGTTTACGGAAGATCATGTAAGTGCCACTTTTGTTTTAGTTATAATTAACTTATCATAATCGAATGAGCTAACAAGAAAAAGAAATTCGACAATGCTTTATATCTTTGTATGTCTTGTACAAATATTTCTAGTAATTAACCAAAGTTCAATACTGAATTTGTTAATTTTTAAATAATACAATGCATCCGTCCATATAACATTAAACCGGTTCCAATATTTTCAAAAAAATGCATTGCCCACAGAGCAGCTGTTTGTCATATTAAACAAATTGTGTACAAAATTCTTTTCCAATTATGCCGATTTATCTTAAAAACATATTTGTATACAAACCAGTTCTCTTTGCAATGATAAAATATTCGAGCATGCACATAATTGCTGTTTCTCTATTTTTAATTACCAAAGGGTATGCTTTTTAATAATTGTAGAAGGTCGTACGGTAACATATAAATATTCACAGTATCATAGTAAATCCCCTTATTCTAGAATAAACTAAACTTTTTTTTAGATTACAAATTTGGGTGCCGACGATCAAAGTTCATTCGTTATATGACTTCCTGCTACAATAAGTTCCATCACGCAAGCACCTGTGTATCAGTATTGAGGAAACGACATCTGATTGGATCCCCTCATTCATATCATGGTCACATGCACCTTGCCGGGTACACACGTTTCCGAAGATTTAAGATTTCCCACGGGAGATTCAGATACGGAGGAAAATGTAAGTTATTTATATATATATATACATATAACAAACAAGCAAGAATTAATAATTTCTTACACACAGAACAACAAACAAGATAAACTTTATTACAATATGAAACTATATATTTGGAACTGATTTTGACGATAAGTTGTGTCCATTCGCCTTAAATTATCACTTAAAAATAATAAAACAAAAAAAAAGTTAATAATAAGTTACCTTATGAATAAATATATAATATATACATGTATATATATATATATACTGTTTATAACTCCTAATATATGAATATGAATTTGTATTTTATCTTATTAAAAAGATTGAGAAAAAAGTGTTTGATATTTTTAATACATCTATTACTTTTCGCCAAAATAAAGAAGTTTGTGAAGAGTTAAGTAATTAATCAATGTTCAATCTCTATATGTAGTATGTTCATTTTACAATTATAAAGCTATTGATGGTAATTTCGTCTCGATTTCGTCCATGGGAAAACTTGTGTTTCTCTTAAAATGCCTCTTAAAGTTATTGGCAATGTGTACATTCGCCAATCAATGTATGGCTAGAAGTCACCATAAAGGCGGGCGATTGCAATGCATTTAAAACGTTCTCATTTCATCTAGCTTAATAGATAATTTGCAGATTTAAACTGATTCCCCCCGGTTTTATTTAACCCTTGTTTTGATTTTCTTCTCTATTAGTTGTGCTTATGATTTTTGTTGCCTCTTGGTATGTTCAAACTTTTTGTGTCTTTCTTTCAAACAGATTACAAACTGAGCTGCAGTAAGAGACGTTTTTACAGTTATTGGAACAGATGTTATGGTCGATATCATAGTGTTGGAAGATGTTTTGGATACCTAAGAAGGAAGCATCTGTTTTCATATTATAATGGTAATTATATGTACATGATATGAATGTTTTGTTGCAATACACATACAAATTACAAGTTTCAAATGTTTGTTTTCTCCATAAATTGCCCGTAGGTCAACTTAGCAATTCCTTGGGATTTATTTATATTAGTTTGTAATTCATTGGTTTTCCAATAGTGATTTGTGTTATACTAGTATCTGTTTTTATATGAATATAGGTATTGATTTTTTTTTACATACGTGTCTTGCCAGATAAAATAAATAATTTGTTTCAAAGTGATAAAACACACACATTTAATGCATTGGCAAATTATTTATTTGTACTTTGTTGTTATATTTTATGTGAAAGTTAGAATCCATATATAGATATAGGAAGATGTGGTGTGAGTGCCAATTAGACAACTCGCCATCCAAATAACAATTTAAAAAGTAAACCATTAAAGGTTAAAGTACGGCCTTCAACACGGAGCCTTGGCTCACACCGAACAACAAGCTATAAAGGGCCCCAAAATTACTAGTGTAAAACCATTCAAACGGGAAAACCAACGGTCTAATCTATATAAACAAAACGAGAAAAAATATGCTTACCAAACGAGTAGTTAAATGTGAATTTGTTTTTGTCAATTCATTTTATTATCTATTTTGAATTTTCTTGTTTTATATAATTAGCAGGTTACTCAAGTGTAACTCACAGTGCATACAGAGCTGGTTATAGCAGTGGAATTACATATGACTATGGTTATTACAAGAGTCATCATGGATTTACAATTAGAAATAATCAATTCACATACGGAGGAATTGGTAAGCGAATCTTAAAATATTAAGAATTTTTTTTTTGGAGCAAAGTATATTGCAGGGTGATAAAAGTAGTACACATACTTTTGGGTTAATATATAAATGCATACCAACGAACATCAATTATTTTAAATCGTACATTCCTATAAAATTTCCATTTGAATGCAATGCTATAAAAAATAGTCAAAAATTAAAGATGATCTTCATATTTCATCGTCACTAATATAACTTACTCGTTTACGAAATTTAGTAGTATTTAAGTGTAAGCGTCTTGAAATGAAAATCTCTATAATTACAGGATATAAACTGAAGTGTGGAAGAAGCCGATTTTACAGACTATGGGGTCAATGTTATCACCGATACCACAGTGTAGGAAGCTGCTTCGGACGGCTACATCGACAACATCTATTCTATAGATACGGTGGAGGTATACTATCAAATGATAGTTTAAATATATGTATATATCAAAACATTGTCGTATAATTGTCAATGAGACAACTCTCAACAAGAGACACAATAACATAGAAATTAACAACTATACTTCACCGTACGGCCTTAAGCATGTATCTTAAAAATTCTAAAAAGACTTCTGGACAACTTTTACTCTCGGACTTTTTCTAAAAGTAGTTCTAACAAAACTTTTGATTTTCAAACCCTGTATACCTCCATTATCAATGTGAAATTATAATTCTGAAATACTTTGAACGACAAATTATTCTATATTGAAGTTTACATTCTGACGCCAAACACGTGACTCTTAGCAATGAATGTGGTTTAAAAATGTGATAGATGCTCTTTGTGCTACTTTGTTTAATATTTATTTGTTTTTGATTTAATGGAGATTTTTTTGTGACACAGTGATGACAGCTGTGCCCTTGTTTTTACACTTTTACATGTTATGTATGTTTTGTTCACGCATCGATGTAACTATGATCATGGAGTTTGATGCGACTGTTATACAAATGAAAGGTGTAGAGCTGTAAAACCAATTTCAATCCACCATTTCTACATTTGAAAATGCCTGTACCAAGTCATGAATATGACAGATGTTGTAAACTCGTTTGGTGTGTTTTGTCATTGATTTTGCAATTTGATTAGGGACTTTGCGGTTTGATTTTCCTCGGAGTTCAGTATTTTTGTGACTTTACTTTTTACATCAATGTATTATAAAATGTATTGAAACCTTTCCATCATTGAGTTTAACTTTTATGTTTTTCTTTATGTAGAAGATTATTCCGAAATCGATTACAGTTCCGGGCCCATATATGACCGCAGTTACTACAGTAGCCATCATGGATTCAGAATTAGACATCATAGATTTTCATACAACGGAATTGGTAAGCAAATGAAAAAATACTTAAATATTTTCAAATGAATAACGGCAATGGCAGAACGATTAACAAAGTAACCATTATGATCTTTAAATTCATAGCAGTGACCTGCGATCTGTGTAAATGTAAGTCTATTTGAAAACAAAGAACACAAAGACATTTGCAAATATAAGAAAATATTAGAATATTGATTGCTTATAATTCATATATTACATTTCATACAAGATATTGTTATTGTGATTTTTTTACACAACACTTTAGGAATGTTTCTCGTATATTTTCAGCAGTTTACTTTCAAATGTTTTTGCTCTCTTAATTTACAAAACTCTTTATGACATTTCAAGTTTTCTTTAATATATATTCACTTATTCATTTTGCTCTCTTAATTTACAAAACTCTTTATGACATTTCAAGCGTTCGACAGTTTTGAAAAAAAATACATGTTTTTTAATTGCAGCATACAAACTGAAATGTAGTAGAAGCCGATTCTATAGACACTGGGGCCAATGCTATCATCGTTATCATAGTGTAGGAACCTGTTTTAGACGACTAAGAAGTCATCATCTCTTCTATAGATACGTCGGACGTATGTTTTTTTATGTGACAGAAAATATATTAGTCTTTGTTGCTTATAATTAAATACAGAGTATACTTTATTTCTTTTAATTTTTTTTTATACTTTTTCTTATTTATATTTTTATTTCAAAATATATTTTTATAAGGATTCGTCATCTCTTCAATAGATTCATTGGAGATATATTTTAAAAGTAAATTGAAACTAAATATGTTTAATTCCGCATTGCTTAAAGACATCATCGAAGAAAGATTAAATATTTTTCTTATCCTTTTTTATATTTTGAATTTCTATATATTTATTTACTTTTTGAAATAAATTTTAGAGTGCGGAAATCTACGATTTTACTACCATTTTAGATATAAATATGCATTGATAACTATAATCACAATCAATTAAGGTATTTGACATTGACGATTATTTCATCACGAAACCAATATTCAATCGGGTTATTATTTTTCGTTTTTTTATTGATTCTGAAATGTTAATACATAATTTAAACATAGTAAATCTAGCCACAACAATCATTACTATCAGTATATATATTTTATGTATCGTTTTACAGACCATCATGCTACTCTGAGAAAGCACCTGTACCGGCACAAACAAATTGCTCATCACCATACAAGAAGAATCCATAAAGTAGCCAAGAGTCATGTAGCGAGAATATCTCATGTATCAAATAAACATGTTCGCCACATTCAACACCAGGCTAACAAACACGTCAGCAGAATTGCAAACGAGGCTAGAAGTCATATAAATAGATTTAAACAACTCGTAGATTATCATGTTAAACGACTCCACAAACACACAAAACATCATTTGTCAACTGTTGAACATCAACATAAGAGGCATTTGAATACACGTCAATATCAAAACAAGAAGCATGAGTTGAACGTGAGACATCTCCATAAGAAACACGAGTATAATCTCAAGAAACATAGTTATGCTTATCGTCATAGACACAGTCACAGGCATGTACGTTACATAGATTACTACAAGAAATATCATGGATTTAAAATCAGACAGCACAGATTTTCATATGGTGGCAAAGGTAAGAACAACTGATCAAAACAATTGAATTGACCAAAAAATATTAACGTCCACAATAATTGTTACTTCAACATGCCTACAAATGCTATAACAATGTTAATATTTCAAATAAAAAGTATTTACATTCTCTGCACGTCACAGGGTCGTGTCTTTACTTCCAATATAATTTCTCATTTAGAAAATAAATGTCGCTCATCATATTAAACCTGTCTAACTTTTAATGCAAATCAGCGAATTATTACTAGAAACGAAATATGCAAATTGGCGAATTATTACTAGATACGAAATATGCAATTCATCATTTATATTACGTGCCTTTTCAAACTGTTTTAAAATAATACTTCATTGTAAAAAGTAAATTATATATTAATCATATACATCCCATCTCGTGTTTTTCTCGAACTGACAGTCTTTTTAATATCTCAAATTATCACTTTTAAAATATAAGATACTTATGAAAGTCGTATCCATATAAACTTAATCTCAAATAGAAAAGATATATACTTTACTACAAAAATAGACGCATGCATGGGTTATTTTTTTTATACCTGGTTAGATATAGCTGCACTTGTCAAAAATAAACTAAACAACAAGCATTGTAAAAATTTTAAAATAAAAATTCTAGATGTGTTTACATTAGGGAAGATTAATGTTTACCATATTACCTACAATTTATATTCGCGTTATTATGTTACTGCGAAAATCGTAAATATTAAGTTGTGGTTAACAATATGTATCATGTAATTTATTTGTAGCATACCAACTGGCATGTGGTGATAAACGATTCTGGAGGTATTGGAGTCATTGCTATTCACATTACCATAGTAGAAGCGTATGCTTTGGAAAACTAAAGAAAAGGCGCCTGTTTGATCTATATACCGACGGTAAAACACATATTTTTTATGTTTATACATATACCATTTACAGAATTTATAGAAGGTTTGGTCAACATACACCCCACGTGAACTGTAAGGTTGTTTTTCTTGGAATATATAACCCGGTTTCATGTATATTTGAATGGAAATATGTTTAACGGGCTTTTCTTGTGTTATTGACTGTTTATATTTTTTAAGGAGCCTGATTACATGCATTTGCTGTTGTCCCTAACTAGATTTCAACAACATGCACTGTAAAATTATGAAAAGTTCTTATTGAAACTTCTTTATAAAACTTATAATCTTTACGCATGCATTGCAAAATTTGTATATTGCATAAACATAAGAAACAAAAAATTGTACGTAATCAGTTATTGCTATAATTGACATTTTTTTTAACAATTAGGATATGATGAAGAGGATGGATACGAACCAGCGGTCAAAGAAAAAGTGTACTAATGTAAGACATGATCATTTTATTATTATTTAACACAATACCAAATACAATTTATCTATTATTCTAAATAACAATGTTAAACACACTTCCTTGTGGCATAAACGATAATTAGCGAGAAAAAAAATACCAACATTTTTACCCATTTGGAAGTGACCATAAAAACGAACATAAGACCACACCTAATTCCATCCTACACAAGTCGTTTTGTTTACTATACATTTTGCCGGTATGATATGTCTCAAGTACTAGTATCGTTATCACTCTAAGAAGCAGTAGTTGCTTTAAAAGTCATATATGAACTGTTTTCTCTGCAATGTTATTGAATGTTTGTACAGAAATTTATTTGCATACTGATATTCTTTTTCTTTTTATTGTAGGAACACCTCTATATTGTATATGGAATTATGTTATTAAATAAAAACATTTTATTGTATAGCTCTTTTTTTATTTGATAGACGATTAACCGAGTAAATATTTAACAAAATTTACCCCTTGACCAATAGTATTTTAGAGTGTATAGTTATCTATTTCATTTAATTGTGAACTTAATTTTATAAATTTACTGTTTGCAAAAGTATAAATTATTCTAAATGATAAGGATGTTCTGGTAACAAACAGAAAACCCTGGCCGTTTTCGGCACAACTTTTTTGATCTTTTGGTCCTCGATGCTGTTCGACTTTGTGCTTGTTTCGGCTTTCAAACTTTTGTATCTGGGCATCACTAGTAGATCTTGTGTGGATAAAATGCACTTCTGGCGTATTAAAATTTTCAACTTGTTGCCTTTTGTTGGCTGTTGTTCGTGTGTTTCTTTGTCAATTGTATTCTCCAATTTATTTATATTGTAGTCCTGTGGTGTTGAGTTATCATCTTAATGTTATATTTCACATGGCTATAAAAGGGGAGGTTTGGCATGCCACAAAACCAGGTTCAACCCGCCATTTTTTTTTCTTTAAAAATGTCCTGTACCAAGTCGGGAATATGGCCATTGTTATATTATAGTTCGTTTCTGTATGTGTTACATTTTAACGTTGCGTCGTTTGTTTTCTCTTATTTTTGAGTGTAAATTCACATTGCGATAAGACGTGTCACGGTACTTGTCTATCCCAAATTCATGTATTTGGTTTTGATGTTATATTTGTTATTCTCGTGGGATTTTGTCTGTTGCCTGGTCCGTTTCTGTGTGTGTTACATTGTAGTGTTGTGTCGTTGTTCTCCTCTTATATTTAATGCGTTTCCCTCAGTTTTAGTTTGTAACCCCGATTTTGTTTTTTGTTTATGGATTTATGAGTTTGAACAGCGGTATACTACTGTTGCCTTTATTTAACACAAACAATCACAAGGTAATTTTTCATTCCTTATTGGTTTTGCTTTTCTGGCAACTTTCAATCTTCCTCCCTAATGAGTCTTATAAGATCGAATACTGACCTGAGATCAGAGGATCTCGAGATAATGTATAAGACTTTCACAATAGAAAACTTAACATTAATCGTTAAGCCACCAAATAAAGTGAAAAAAAACCAAGGGATGGTGTCAAGACATTATTGATAATCTAAGAAAGACATGCATTTGTGCTAGTAAAAATTTAAGTATTGTTCATAACAGTATAAAATGCAGTTTTCAAAATCAATATGAGTATCGACAAGGACAATATCCAAAGATCTTAATGCAGGTTTAAGTTGATTACTTTTACAAATAAGTGTATTCAAAAGATCCATAGGTTTATATGGATCTAACTTAAGTAAACTTCGTTAGTGACCGTAACAATTCGAACGCCATATTCCGTTTGTCGTATGATTTTTAAATCTACAGCCAACCGTCTAAATCAAATAGGTGTTGTATCTATGAAATATTTTATTAAAACTTTATAAGTATTTTCATAGTTAAGAATATCTCTTTAACGTTTACCAGTTAATAAAAAATAACGTTTAACCCCACTCCATCCATGGACTTTGCAAACTTGATGTGAATCATGCATTCCTACAGAAAGAAGAAAAACAACCATCAACAGTCTAATCAAGGAACATTAACTACGTGTGAAGTGTTATATCCAAATCTAGCAGACTTTTATATTAGGTTGACTCACAGACAAAGAGAAATCATTATGAGTGTCCAATGAAAATCTAGACTATAAGAATTAAAGATAGATATTGTCGATTTATAAATCGTAATAATAAGTGTGTACGCCTTAATCAAAATAGTCAAATAAAAATTTGTAAAACGAAAAAACGGTTTCGGCAAACTATTCCATTTGTAGAAAATTAAGTGTTTCAAATAATTTGATTTTGTTTGTTTGTAGATATGAAATTAACTAACTATACTTTCATCTTTTACTCATTACTATTTATAACTGGAATGCTGAAGCCAACATCGACACCGGTTGTCGCAATTCATCAGATATACCAGGCTTATAATTTGAAAACGCAAAACTCACGTTACTTATAGATAAAACTACTCAGTTGGGCTCTTATAAAACACAAACTTTAAACTAAGCTATGTATTTATTTCTACTTTGATAAAATATTAGATTGTTATAAGGTTTGGTTGATGTTTTTCACTCAGTTTTAGTTTGTAATCCTGAGTTGTTTCATCGCAATCGATTTTTGACTTTTGAATAACGGTATACTATTGTTGCCCTTATTTACCTCAGCCTGTACAAATTTAACGATAGAGAGGAAAATTCATCAAACGATTTTTTAAAACTCATGAGTTGAAGATAAAAATTAACATAAGTCTACAAACAAATCATAGAAAAGACTATGCAACACTTACTCCACACACAACCGGTGATTTCAGGTGTTATGAATGATCCTGCTTAACAGGTGACACCGGTTGTGTTACTCATGCAAGTGAACGTTTGGTGATAGATCACATACAGTAATTCACATTCAAGGACAAGAAGTAGAAATTGGGATTACGGCAATTGTAACTTATCAATTGTCATTTGTGAAAATGATATTTCATTACGGTAAAAAAAAACTATATCTAATGATGGTGTCTCATTTGTACACATCGAACGCATTCACCAGCACCTACAAGTTATGTTATATTCGGCTGCTAAAGATTAACCTATTTCAAAAATCTAGATATAAATAAATAAAAAAGATGTATGCACTGAACAGGCTCATTTGGTGACTCGTACGTTGTCTTCGTCCGTTAACTTTGATGGTAATCTTGTCTATTGAAAATATAGAGAAAATATGAACAAAAAACTGGAATTGACGTTAAACGTCAAAAGTAAAGCAACCAACAACACATTGTCAATGGACAGTATTCTTGAGCTAGTTTTGAAACCAGGTGTAATCTGCTATGTTCTACAAGAGGGAATGCCAGCACTAAGTCAGGAATATGACAGTTGTTATCCAATCGTTTGAGCTTTTGATTTTGACATTTCATTATGGACTTTTCGTTTTGAATTTTCCTCGGAGTTCAGTAATTTTTCTATTATAGACTAGTCACTGTATTAAGAAGGGCCGTTAGGTTCAAAATTAATTTTATTACAAGTACGCTATAGGTAAACGTAACAGGCCATTCACGTAACCTAAATAACTAGAGTTACACATAACACTTTGTTTACGTACCCTAGAGGTACACGTAACACTTTGTACACGTATACTAGAGTTATGCGTTACTAATTGTTCACATACACTTTGGGAACGTATACCATTTGTTCACGTACTCTAGAGGTACACTTAACAGTTGATTTACGTATGCTGAATAATCCTTATACCCTATGCATAAGGAACTCGTCTGTTGAAGATTTCCTATTGGCCAGAGAACAGGTGAGAAAACTCTGGCAAAATGTTTTTGTCAATTCAAATTTCATCAATGTACTTCATCGGCTAGTTAGATAAGACTGAAACTGTAAATGATTCGACTAGATCACATATCTTCTGTCTTTAATACACAAATATTCAAAACTGTAATTGTTATCTTGAAATATTATAAGCATTAGTATATCGCGGAAAAACTGTCTTAAAACCATTTTGTAATTTTTAGAAGCAAAAATTTAATTTAATTTGTCAGCGTTTATCTCTCTTTATTTTTACCAATAACCCCTACTTGATTCAAAGACACATACAGCGGAAGTAATATATGTACATGTCATTCGATTTTATAACATAATAAGGAATAAATTATATATTATGTTATATAAATTTTTTGATAATTTTAAAACTCGGTTAGAATTAATGATGTAAACCTATATTAATAATTCAATATCAAACATTAAATTTAGCAACAGAATGTGTACATGCATGGTGAACACTATGTTAGGCGGATTTTAATTGTATAAATATAATGAAAATTGATGATGTTGACACAGATTATTCTTTATTCAAGAAAAGTGATGACAAGCTGTCTGTTGGGGCTAACTACACGAACTAACATATACACTTTCCTCCAAGGTACTTGAAAAAACTGGTTTGCGTATCTCTGGCGTACGTGAGCAAACTGTTACGGGTACTCATAGGAACGCAAAAGCAAAGTATTACGGGTACTCATAGGAACGCAAAAACAAAGTATTACGTGTACCTCTAGAGTAGATGATCTAAGTGTTAAGTGTACCGCTAGGGATATACGATCTAAGTGTTACGTGTACCTCTACGGTACATGATTTAAGTGTTACGTGTACCTCTACGGTACATGATTTAAGTGTCACGTGTACCTCTACGGTACATGATTTAAGTGTTACGTGTACCTCTACGGTACATGATCTAAGTGTTACGTGTACTTCTACGGTACATAATCTTAGTGTTACGTGTACCTCTACGGTACAAGATCTAAGTGTTATGTGTACCTCTACGGTACATGATATAATTGTGACGTGTGCCTCTAGAGTATGCAAACGACCTGTTATGCGCACCTTTGGCATACGTGTCAAGAAAATGAATTATGACCCGAATGGCCCTCCATATTATATACATCCTGGTAGCTCGTCACCTTTATTCGAGTAGCAGATTCTCAATAGAACTAATAAATTCGCTATAGTTCATCGATGTTTAATAAGATGATTCCCCCAGAGAATGAGTACTCTGATTTTGTTAACTATTAAGTAGTTTAAATGATATCTTGATTTTTCTGAAGGTACTTAAATCAGATACTTATTAATATTTTCTTTATGTAGTCATGTGCGGCATGTTAGTTGGCAGGAAGGTCAAATAGGATATACCGTTAAATTATGTGTATTACCTTATTAAGTTATCTTACAAGGGCAGGAATGTTCCAAAATTAAGGATCTACCTACTGTCTGTTTATACTTTGACTATTAAATGACTTTTAAAATAAGTTATTGTCATTAAAAGACAAGCTTTTCTAAAAATAAATTGAGTTTCCTGTTATCCTGCAAAATATTTTAGATCTGAGAGAAAATGTTTATAGGACTAATTTACAGTCGACCTTTTATGTGCCTAAAATGACGTTTTTTACAAATTGTTTCCTTTTACCTAGTATGTTATAACTATAATAGATAAGAAGGTACGTATTTTTTTATGTTTGGTTTTGTTTTGCGTTTTTAGTCTATAAGGATTTCAATAATTGTTTGTGAAACCAACCGTAGAGGTCTTTGGTTTTTGCATCTATATCCAATTGTGTTGGTTCATTAATTCTGTTTTCTTAGGTTCACATATTTACCTCTCAGTTCCGATTCAATGTAGGGTTATTATCATTTGTTCTAATTTTAACATTTAACGAAAATGTGAAGCAAGTAAGATATATACAGCATTCATACAGTGTAGGAAAATCTGTATTTGACGAGCTTTTGAAACAGAGAGGAAAGCGAGGTTCTCCGAATACATTTTGTTATTATATTTCCTACACTGCACGAATATAGTTTTTATCCTGCGATATAACATTGAGCTTGAACGTATGTTTTTCTTTCATCTCAATCGTTGAATTTGTTTTGAAATGAAATCGTCATGACTTAAACGCTGACCGCAATGACGACCCCAAATTGATCTGTGATGTAAACATTAATTTGACACAACTGTTCGCTCGCAACAGAAGCATGATACCACGAAACATTAAACTGTGTAGTATACGTTTTATCGCTTTGTGTTATCTGTATACACATATTAGTGTAGTAGAAAAGTCGATTGCAGAATAAAAAATCATGTTTGATATGATATATGATCCAAGACACACTTCATTGTAAAAGTTCAAAAACGTAAATATAAAAATTAATAACAAATAGTCTTCAAGATTGCCACTGCAAAGAATCAAGTAAGAAAAATAAATACCTCATCATATAGAGAATACAGTAAGGGACAAGTGTAAAATATAACTTCACAACTAAAAGAAAAGAAAGATGTCAGTTTACGAGTTTGTATCATTACAAGAGGGGCAAAAGATACGAGAGGGACAGCCAAAATGATAGATCAACAACGCCATGGCTGAAATAGAAAAAGACAACAGACAAATAATAGTACACTAGACACAACATAAAAATATAAAGATTAAGCAACACAAACCCCTCCATAAACTGGGGAGGGGGATCTTGGGTGCTCCAAAATGGTAAGCAAATGCTGAGCCACATGTGGTACCCGTCGTATTGCGCATGTCATATAAGCTATACTTTATAAGGTATTTCACCTTCCATTTTTTATGATAATATTCTTAACAAAGCACAAAAATGTCGACATTCACCTCAAAAGCTAACAAAACCTTTAAATAGACATTATTATTAAGAAAGGATATAGTTACAATACTGTCGTCAGGTCATTAAAGATTGCATATTAGTATGTTCGCTTTAATATTGATTCACTTATAGGCCTGTACATCGGATATAAACACATTTTATTCTCAAACCAGTTGTTGGCCTAATACGGGTTATATTATTCTCAAATATTTTATAATGGTAAAATACTAAACCCCTAACAAGAGGGATTGTACTTGATATTCATAAAATACATGATCGTTCAATCAGGTTATTTGAGGCCTGGAGCTGGCATGTCAGTGACTGATAGTTATTTATGTATCATTGTCACTTAGTTTAATTTCTTTGTTACCTTTTCTGCAATCGGACTCGGACTTCTTTTGCATTGAGTTTACTGTGCGTTTTGTTGTGTGTTCGTTTTTTCTACAGTTGCTAGAGGTATATAGGGAGGGTTGAGATATAAAAAAAAAAAACAACATGTTTAACCTCTGCGCTATTTTGCTTGTCCCTTTTCAGGAGCCTCTGGACTTTGTTAGTCTTGTATGATTTTTAATGTTAGTTTTTTGTGTATATTTTGGGGTTTAGAATGACTTCCATCATCACTGAACTAGTAATATATGTTTGTTTAAGGTCCACCTGTATCACACTTATGGGTGCAGGAGTTTCTCGCTGCATTGAAGACCCATTGGTGGCTTTCGGCTGTTGTTTGCTTTTTGGTCGGGGTGTTGTGTCTTTGACACACTCCGCATTTCCATTCTCAATTTGATATTATATTCCCGAAATGTTATTATTAGTGAATGAATGAAATGAGACTACAACAATTCTGTATATTGAATACAGAAAAAAACAATTTATATATAAGAAGTTACAACATATGTAACAGACATACATGGTGGTGTTAAAATTTTCTAGTTATTTACTATCATTTGTCAATTTTCCAGTAGGAACATGATTAAAAGCAATATTTTCCAGTCAAAGTCTGCATTTCCTCATGGATATACAATGACATGTGTAATTCTTTATTGTTCGTTAAAAATAAATGTACTGAAACAAACTGTTGAAGCAATATTGTTGGTTTTTGTATTTTGTCATATTACTTCCGAGGTTATAGTGCATATAATCATGCGTAAATAAATCCAGTTGGTATAATATCAGATCCTTTGATATCGTCTAAAATCGCTACGTCATATTTTTTTCATTCACAAAAGTACTTGAAACATGCATTTTTTAATTGTTTTTCATAGCAAATTAAATTATCTAAGATACTTAGGCGTTCTCATTTCATAAAGCCTCTTTTCGTTTACTTATTGTATCTCGAAATTATTAATCCGGTGTAGGTGTTTAAGTTAATATTAAATATACTAAAACTTTATCGGAAACAATTTATTAGACACACCCTCTTAGAATCAGAGGACGTAAAGAAGAATCGGAGGAAACAGCCAGCGAAATACCATAATTTACAGTTTTAGGGAAGCAAAGAGCATTTGGTTGATTTGATATACCTGGTTAATAGCCATATGAAATTTGAGTGGAAATACAAACCTTTCCGATACTTGTAATGATTGCAGCAACATACATTATTTTACAAACTCAATCCAAATCTCATTTACGTATTGTGTTCGTTATTGATTTTAAATTCAAGGCGTTTTGTTTTTGGCATTCGTCTACTGTCGACAAAAAAAGGGATTTAGCCTAATTTCCAATCTCAGTAATGGCTCAACTTTATTCTTGTACCGTGAAACTGTGTATTTATACAACCGAATAGCCAAACGTACGCAACCCTCGGAAGGGTATTTTGTCAATATAAGAGGTCAAGAGATGTTGATGTTTCTTAAACAAAGAAAATCATTTGGATTTCAAAAAAAAGATAAAGATTTAGTCATTAATGCGACAGCAACCCAAATACACAGATAAATCAAACATAACAAATGAACATAGTCTCAAGCCAGAAGCCTTCTGTTTTTGGTATTCTTGTTTATTTTTGTTCATTTCTACGTTTATAAGGTTGTTTTTTTACTTAACTAGTACACATTTTTGTTTAGGGACCAACTTCCGGGTGAAGGATTTTTCGCTGTGTTGAAGACTCATTGTTGGCCATTGGCTGTTATCAAACAACCTTTTCGCTGATGATCCCTTTACCTTTTCACGAATGTAAACTACCGAATTAGACTATTTACCGGGTTTGAGCAACACAACGAGTGACACATGTGGAGCAGGATCTGCTTGCCCTTCCGAAGCACCTGAGGTATCATCATTTTTTTAGTGGGGTTCGTGTTGTTTAGTCTTTAGTTTTCTATGTTGTGTTTTGTGTTCTATAAGTTTTTTCTTTGTTAGCCATGGTGTTGTCAGTTTATTTCGATCTATGAGTTTGACTGTCCCTCTGGTATCTTTCGCTCTTCTTTCATATTTGGTCGGGTTTTTGACTCTCTTTGACACATTCCCTTTCTCCATTATCATTTTGTTTGTAATATAAAGATGAATAAACAGATTAATAAGCTCAAAACATCCCAATAACTAAACAAATCAGAGTTTATTCAAGACCTATTTGTTGTTGATATTACAACAGTCACATTTTATTTCATATTATTTATCGTTACAGGTATCAGATCATGTACAGGAACACATGTTTATCTTTTACATATATCACCTGACCTTTTCTGGGGAAATTAAAGACGGTTTAGCAACTGTACATTAACTGTTATATAAATGATGATAATGGGTGATGGCCAGTGGCAAATTAAATAAATCCACGCGGAAACGAACTTAAAACGTGTATGTTCACAAATTTGATATATAATTAGCAAAACATGAATATTTGATAAATATGAGTCATTTGTAAAAAAAGAATTGACAAATTTATAGATCATTTATTTAAAACAGAAATTACAAAATTTCAACAAACGGGTTGTGTTTATAATTCAAAACAAAACAGTTATGTATGTTTGTCGAAAAGGAAAAATACATCTTTGGGAAAACATAACCGTGGACGAATTCGACACTTTAACTGCTTTATAATGTATAATCCTTTATGTTACTAATATCTTTTTGGTATTTAGAAACACGTTTAAATGCATATGGGATTAACATGTCCGTCCTCATTTTTGGTATTGAGGAGATTAGGTTTTAAAAAACGTCAAAAGAGTCTGGGCAGAAAGTTCATGAACCAGGTTTACGTCAACGTCCTTTTTCGGAAAAAAAAAAGTATAAGGTCAGCGGAAACTACCATGATCTTGTGTGCCGTGGTGTTGTTATTTTTTTCTTGTATATTTTTAACCTTTATTGTTTAGTTCATTGTTTCGGTAATGTCCTTTTGAAGTGGCTCGGTATTTACGCATCCTGCTATTGTGTAATTGTGTTGTAGTAATTATGTTTTTTGGGGTATTTTTGTCTTTTTTAGTTTTATATTTGCAGATGCCATTTGCCCAATGAATGTCTTTTGTCAGTTTTGTTTTTCGTAGTTGACATAGTTTTTTTTTTAAATGCAGCAATATTATAGAACAATATGAAGGACTATCAACTGCTGTACCAATATTTTAAACATTTTTACCTATTATGTCTGTTTGATTTACTCATACGTTGTTAAAATCGTATACGACCGCCATACAAATGAGTGGTTTATTAGATAAAACAGGGTGTAATCTACCCTTCTCATAATATTTAAATAATATTAAGAATGGTAATTGGGAATGTGCCAAAGAGACAACAACTCGACCAAAGAGCAGACAACTGCAGAAGACCACAAACAGGTCTTCAATGTAACGAGAATTCCCGCACCCGGAGGCGTCCTTCAGCTGACCCCTAAACAAATAAATACTAGTTCAGTGATAATGAAATGATAGTGAAATGCATGTTCATGTACCAATTAAGGAATAAGACAGTTGTTTTGCATTCCATAGGTGTGTTGGAGCATTTGATGAAGCATTTAATGGGGGACTTTACGTTTTCATTGTAGTTTAGTATTTTTCCTATTTAACTTTCTATGCATAATTTATGGTATTGAGTTTATCGGTATTGAGTTTATCGACTTATCTAGTTGGTTCATATTTTTTGTTCGTTTAAATCATCATACCGCATGAGAATTAGTTGTAGAACATTTTTTAAACTAATGGCTATACAAAAAAGTAATATCACAAAAATAGTAAACTTAGAGGAAAATCTATAATCACATGAGTAGTAGAAAGAGTGACGTTTGATGCACCCCAAAACACAGGGCGCTAGGGCGCTGACGTCATATGCGCATGCCTTGCCCCCAATATCATATATGGGCATATACTAGCCCTAATGACTTCAGTGGAAGTAAGGAAGATGAGTCATACCGAATGCACGCCGGCCATATTTGGTCATGACGCGGTGCGACCATGAATCATCAGGATGCAAAATCAGGGCATGACTCACTACATGATAATACCATGAGTCATACCGAATGCACGCCGGCCATATAGGAAACGAAATTGAAGGGCTATATATCAATACGGAAGCACCTGATGTCGGATTATGACTCTTGAACCACCATATGATGAATCCCATATATGGAAAGCGACCACAATACCCTATGACCCTATATGGAAATTATGACCAAATTTGGTAAAAACCTTATGTTCACTCAAAATAAACATACATAATCATATATGGAACCGACAAAACAACCTATGACCATATTTGGAAATCATGACCAAATTTGGTAAAAACCTTATTTTCGTTGAAAAATCAAAATAAAATACATGACCATGTATGGAAACCGACCAGATACCTTATGATCATATATGGAAATGATGACCAAATTTGGAGAAAAAAAATATTTTCACTAAAAAAAAATCAAACTAAACATATATGACCATATATGGACAGAAGGTCATGTGATAGTATCGATGAACGTTAACTATGGTACAAAACAAGGGAAGCAACTCTGTATATATATCTCTCGTGGAGTGACAATTCAACGTTCGAGGCAAGGTCACGTGATCGTATCGAAGAACTCTGGTACAAAAAAGGGAGGCAACTCCTCATGGTGTGAACGTCAATCACAGATTAATCGTATCGTGTTCGGGGCAAATAGAAAACAAAATACTAACGCAGATGTCAGTTTCATATATATTTATTACATTCATTCGTACAATGCAAGCAGTTTGTCGTCGTTACTCATTAAGTCTCTAGGGGAAAAATCTTTCACAATGTCTTCCATGCTAATGTTTCTATATCTCATCTTCACGAAATGTACACAATAGAGTCCGCACGTATCGGATGATCCCAGTTGCACTTGAGTCGTACTGAATCTGTATTGAGGTCCATTGGCGATGAGCACGTTCCTGAAACGACGATGGTAATACTCCGGAGAACGTCCGAGTGAATCGAAGAATTCCGCAGGTCCCGTGGATGGAAAGTGAAACGCCACCCAATGCTTCCCCGGTCCATCGCAGGTATCCGTGTTGACGACATAGGTCATCGGTCGGTGCGAGATGTCTGCGGGTAACTCTTCGACACAACGTACGTCCACCGGTAACCCTTCTAACGCTTCTTCTAGTTCCGCGTCGCTCATGGGAAGTGCGTCTTCGTCCGTGTCGTATTCGGAGGTATCCTCGATGCTGTCGAGCCTCCTCGCCTTGGAGACCCTTTCCTCCTCCTCCCTGCCACACGCATGCTCCGCCAGTCCGCGGCGGTGTACAAAGACCAGTCCGCATTCTTCGCAGGCGATCAGATCGTCCGTGGTCGTTTCTTCCGTTTGGGTCGTCTCCTCCTCTCCCGCCCCCATCAGGACGTTTGTGCGCAGTCTCTCCGTCTCGGGGGTCTCCGGTTTGACGTCGACGAGGAGATAACCGTATCGTCTTCTCGATGCCTCGTAAAATTGTCGCAGGAAATGTTCGGATCGACCCGGGTACATCTGTCGTGCCAGGGTGGCCACGGGCTGTCGATCGATCGGATTGTCAAAGAGGACCATGTAATGACAGTTTCTTCTCTGGGTGGGGTCCTTTCCAAAATACAGGTTCTGGTAGATGGCGATCACGGAAAGATTTCGATGGTGACTTCCTTCGGTGAAGAGATCGTTGATGCGGGTGTCTTTGCTGGCGAGGGTCATCAGATCGTCCAGGACCACCACGTTGCGCACTCTCGGATCGAAGAATCCCTCGCTCTCCAGGTCGGCGGGGATGCCTCTCACAAACTCCACCGGTGGGTGCACGCCGTCTCGTACGACGTCGTAGAGGGGTTGCCACCTCTCGTACAGCCACACGATTCTCTGCGGCGCCGGTTCGCACATCGCTTCCGCTTCTCGGAGGACTTCTGCCACGAAATACGTCTTGCCGCAAGACGTCGGACCCGAAACGATCATGGTAAACGGGTGTCGAAACAGGAACGGGCCGGACGGCGGCTGTTCTCCCAACGCTGGCACGGGCCGCATTTCCTCCGAGAAGCGGAAGCAATGTGCGAACCGGCGCCGCAGAGAATCGTCTGGCTGTACAAGAGGTGGCGAAGAATGCGGACTGGTCTTTGTACACCGCCGCGGACTGGCGGAGCATGCGTGTGGCAGGGAGGAGGAGGAAAGGGTCTCCAAGGCGAGGAGGCTCGACAGCAGCGAGGATACCTCCGAATACGACACGGACCAAGACGCACTTCCCATGAGCGACGCGGAACTAGAAGAAGCGTTGGAAAGGGTTACCGGTGGACGTACGTTGTGTCGAAGAGTTACCCGCAGACATCTCGCACCGACCGATGACCTATGTCGTCAACACGGATACCTGCGATGGACCGGGGAAGCATTGGGTGGCGTTTCACTTTCCATCCACGGGACCGGCAGAATTCTTCGATTCACTCAGACGTTCTCCGGAGTATTACCATCGTCGTTTCAGGAACGTGCTCATCGCCAATGGACCTCAATACAGATTCAGTACGACTCAAGTGCAACCGGGATCATCCGATACGTGCGGACTCTATTGTGTACATTTCGTGAAGATGAGATATAGAAACATTAGCATGGAAGACATTGTGAAAGATTTTTCCCCTAGAGACTTGATGAGTAACGACGAAAAACTGCTTGCATTGTACGAATGAATGTAATAAATATATGTTCCGGACCATATGAGTATTTGGACCATACGCGTATGGTCATGACCATATGGGTATATACTCATATGGTCCGACCATACGCGTATGGTCGGACCATACGCGTATGGTCGGGGTAATTAACACTCTGTTACAGTTTACTTTTCATACTTCTAAACTCTTCATATGGTATGACCGTTCATTCAAAATACGCTATCATAAAGGTAATTTTATCATTATATTATAATAAAAAGATAAAGCTAAATAATAATAAAAAGTTTCACATAGTTACTTAATTTTACTTAATTGTCAAATTTAAAGTAAACACATTTTATACCGATGGTCATTATCGATTTGTTATTACGAGTAATGGCAATATGTCGACTTAAAAATTAAATTCCAAAAATTTCTTAATGAACTGTTACATAAGAAGTCACTGGAAAGTAGCATACTATTAATCTATTTAAGTTGTGTTGTGAAGATGGTGTATTGCAGTCATTTTACGATATTTGAGATCTAGAGCTTCTTAAAAACACCGTAGACATCAGAATTGCCAAAGACCTCGGTATCACTGAACGCAGCTGCAAAAAAGGCTTGTTTTTCACTCGCAAACAAAATGTGTAAATGAAAAAGATCGTGCACAAATTTCTTGCAAATGCAAAAAAGCTATGATATCGTGTGGAAGTGAATGTCATCCAAACCTAAATGCAGGAATGTAACTAGCGATGAAAACTAACTATGGCATCAATATTAAATTTTACGTATTTTTTATTATTATAGAATTACAAAAATTGTCATGTTTTAAACCATCACTGTTTTTTTAGATAAAGTTTTGTATTATTGAAACGTTTATAATGTAATTTGAAAAAAATATATACCTATATGGTCCAAATACTGATATGGTCCGGCCCGTTAACCAAACGAGTATTATACTCATATGGTCCGACCATACGCGTACGGTCGGACCATACGCGTACGGTCGGACCATACGCGTATGGTCGGACCATATGAGTATACGCATATGGTCATGACCATACGCGTATGGTCCAAATACTCATATGGTCCGGAACATATATATGAAACTGACATCTGCGTTGGTATTTTTTTTTCTATTTGCCCCGAACACGATACGATTAATCTGTGATTGACGTTCACACCATGAAGAGTTGCCTCCCTTTTTTGTACCAGAGTTCTTCGATACGATCACGTGACCTGGCCTCGAACGTTGAATTGTCACTCCACGAGAGATATATATACAGAGTTGCTTCCCTTGTTTTGTACCATAGTTAACGTTCATCGATACTATCACGTGACCTTCTGTCCATATATGGTCATTTATGTTTAGTTTGATTTTTTTTTAGTGAAAATATTTTTTTTCTCCAAATTTGGTCATCATTTCCATATATGATCATAAGGTATCTGGTCGGTTTCCATACATGGTCATGTATTTTATTTTGATTTTTCAACGAAAATAAGGTTTTTACCAAATTTGGTCATGATTTCCAAATATGGTCATAGGTTGTTTTGTCGGTTCCATATATGATCATGTATGTTTATTTTGAGTGAACATAAGGTTTTTACCAAATTTGGTCATAATTTCCATATAGGGTCATAGGGTATTGTGGTCGCTTTCCATATATGGGATTCATCATATGGTGGTTCAAGAGTCATAATCCGACATCAGGTGCTTCCGTATTGATATATAGCCCTTCAATTTCGTTTCCTATATGGCCGGCGTGCATTCGGTATGACTCATGGTATTATCATGTAGTGAGTTATGCCCTGATTTTGCATCCTGATGATTCATGGTCGCACCGCGTCATGACCAAATATGGCCGGCGTGCATTCGGTATGACTCATCTTCCTTACTTCCACTGAAGTCATTAGGGCTAGTATATGCCCATATATGATATTGGGGGCGAGGCATGCGCATATGACGTCAGCACCCTAGCGCCCTGTGTTTTGGGGGTGCATCAAACGTCACTCTCTCTACTTCTCACATGGCAAAAATCAAATAACAAAACACATCAAAAACGAATGAACAAGAACTGTCATTTTCCTGTATTGGTACAGGTATTTTCAAATGTAGAAAATGGTGAATTAAACCTGGTTTTATAGCGCTAACCCTCTCACTTTGATGACATTTTCACCAAATTCCGTTATAATTAAAATAGTCAAAATATGGGTACAGCAGTCATTATCGTGTAACAATTTTAAAAGGAACAATTTAACAGAACATAAAAACTACAAACACGTTCATTAATTCGCTTGTCTGACGTCAGAAAATTTTAAACGTCACATATATTTGTCGTTCAATGTATATACACAACCTTTTTAAAATTTAACATAGGCAATGTTAGCATACAGGGTTTAAAATCAAAAGTATGTTATAATTAATTTAAGAAATAGACCGAGATTTGAAATAGTCCAAAAGTTATATTCAATTTATAAAAATCCACAAATAGTTCATTCCACTACGCAATTGAATAATTTTTACGTTTGAGGTTCAACGTATTTTATAATTGATAATAGAAATATGTCATAATTTAAAAGAACAGAGTCACGTAATAAGAACCAAAGAAATACAAAAAGTCGCATATTGAAAACACACCAGCAAAAAAATGAAAAACAATACAAACACATTGACGGTATGTTTACGTACCGAGCCACGTTAAATTGATATCACATAAAACAATCCAACAGTTACATTAAAATTAATGTACGCGTGTTTTGGTTTTGTATTAAGTCATGCTATTTCTTAGAATAGGTCTGACTCGTTTAAACTTTCTATGCACTGATTTATACATTACTCGTGCATTTTTGTCGTGGAAAATATGATGCATCTATAACTTGTCATTTACTTTTGACTAGCTAAATTAACTGTTAATACTGGTACCGTGTTTTTGTCTTGGTGTCATTTTTTTTTTGTAGCTTGTGCTTATTTGAATTGAAGCGTCAGGTAATTTACAAATTAATCTAAAAGTTTGTTCTCGTGTTTTGCTGAGTGATGTTAAAATACCAGAGGAACATTCAAACTCATAGAAAATAACCTGGCAATACCATGGCTAATTATAAAAAAGAAAAAAATCAACGGAATAACAATAGTTAAACAAGTAAAAACTTAGCAACAGGAGCTATACCCAAAACGGGCCTGATATTAGGTACTCCGGTAGAGTAAGCAAATCCTGCTCCACATGTGGTACCCGTCGTGTTGCTCGTGTTGGTACAAACTCGGTAATAAGTGAAAATTCGATAAGGCATATATATTTACGTTGTTTCATCATTACATTAGTCAACTTGGAATAAAGTTGACTATTCAGTGGGGCTTTTGGTTATTGGTAAATATAAAGGTCATACAATTATCTAACTCAACTTTACTTTTAATTATGTGAATATTGTCATCATACACAAATATTACTTCACCTTCTTATGTCAGTACTGTCAGCAAAATAGATGAAAGAAAAAAAGTATGAGAAAAAAGAATGCATTCTTTAGAAATTGTATACCACTACAATCACTTACATATGTTAAAACGACTTTTGACGCAGACAAGAGCATGTTACTTTTTTTTTATCCGGTTTGATTTTCATGTTGAATTTACAGAACACGGAAGTTTACTCGTGCAAGTACATATGTTATAACACAATAAGTAGAAATGAACACAAAAACTAAACATTTTGTGTCAATATTATACTGTAACACATGGCAAAGTTAACACAGTATAAAATAACTAAACTCCTACTTCTAATCGCATTCAATATCATGGCTCACGGAATACGTCTTCTTCTAGCTATTGCACTTGCAGGTAGTTAATTTTTTTTCTTGAATTTCTATCATCATGGCGCAAATATAAATTAAAGAATAAGACATATATTTGGTCGTTCTTAAAAGGTGTATTCTGAAATATCGATAATGCATTTAGATATAGAAGACATCATTTATATATATATGTCGTGTACATTTTTTTATTTTGTACAGGTTATTACCTGTACAAAAACTTTGTAAGAGTAATTACTTGTATGATGCCATCATACAAGTTATTACTTGTACAAATACAATTGTACGAGTAATTACCTGTACAGTATTTGTTGAGCAAAATATAATAACTTGTACAACTCGCTATTTTTAGTTTCATTTGTTTCTTCCTTCTATCTGCTTTTTAAGTAGATTATAAATAACTTCAGCAAACCACTTTGAGCATATTGGGATGAACAAATGACTTTTTCTATTTTAAAACTTTGATGAGTTCTAAAAAGGGAAATAACTCTTGTAGATTTCAGGCAATTTTTTTGCATTTTTATCCAGTTTTTATGAAAAAATCTTATTAGCCCACAAAATGTTTTTGCAGAAATGAGAATTATCAATCTTTTAGAATAAAAGCTATTTTTTAGTTTATTCAGGAATGGATGCGTTCTTTCATGAATTAAGAAATAATTCCTTCATATCATGCTCTTTGCTCATTTTAACATGGGTAGGCATTATATTTGTCGATATTTTACACTGAGCGTTAGCGAGGTGTAAAATGTGGTCAAATATAATGCCTACCCATGTTAAAATGAGCACAGAGCATGACATGAAGGAATTATTTCGATTCTAATAGGACAAATACAGTATTTTTATAGGTCGAAGCGTACGAAATTACCGTAAAATTGTTTGGTATAAGCCAACAGTTTTTCATATGTAACCATTAATGTTTCGTATGTCATGCAAAATAATTTATTCTTCCAAGGTATGATTCAGCTAGACAATGCATCCTGGCCTATATATTATTATAGACCAGTTTCAATGTTAGGATCCGATATTGTTTTCACCTGAAGATTTACAGGATTAACTGTCCCTTTGGTATCTTTCGTCCCTCTTTTACAGTGCAGTTTCATGTCCAGTTTATTGACAAAATTTTGACAGAATTATTCATCAATTACAAGATTAGCTTAGAGAAAAATTTAAGAAGAGGCGGCTATAAAATGCGAAGAGCTGTTAATTGTTATCAATGGTAACATGCTTCTAAAACATCGATGACGTGAATAGTACCGAATAGTAACGAATGTTATGATTAAGGATCAAGCATTGAACCCAAGATGTTTAATTTATAAAACGTTCAGGATAACGTGAAGGTCGTGCTTAAACTATGATACAAACATGTTGAATTTGAAAAACTGAAATTCATTGAGTCCATGGCCAGCGGCTTGGGCGAATATAAGTGTTTCAAGAGTCAAAAACCACATATTTACAGAGACAGAGGATAGTAATTGTTTTGATTCCATATTCCGAGTACCGTGTCAAAGAAACGTATGTAATAACAACTATTTACCAAAACCAATTGTGCATCAAACGATTTTATCATACTTATACACATTAAATCACGCGACGTTAGCGCGCGAAGATAGCACCAAACAGCAAGTATCACAGTTATGGTCATATTTTAATTAATTTCGGAAAATATATAAGAAAGACGTCATTAACCAAAACGAAAATCGTCTGGAACATGTGGAAGTAACTATGTATTGCTTTTTGCAAACAAATAGTTACGTTTTGAAACGATTGGCATTCTACGATTTAATATATAATAACATGTTAGATTTAGAAAAAAAAACATATCAAAATACCCTTGACAGCAACTTTAAACTATACGTTAAATTTTGTGTTAACATAATCAGGGTTACAAATTAAAACTGAGGAGGAAAACACATCAAATATAAGAGGAGAGAATGCAACACATACAGAAAGGAACTTTACAATAACAACTGCCATTTCCCTGACTTGGTACAGGACATTTTGAACCTGGTTTTGCGTCTAACCAAACCTCGCGCTTTAATGACAATGTTCAATATAACACTAAGAAAACAACATTACATGACAGGACAACAGTACAAATTAACACGTTAAATAGTAAAAATTTGGAATGATTCTTTAAATGCAACTCCTTAATATTTGATTTCTGTAGGGTTTGTTTAACACTTTTCCGTGTGAGTTTTTAAATATAATCTAATTGTCCGTAGAGATGATCGCCAAACATTCTGTTATGTGACTTGATTTTAATATAGTTATGGATATAACTTCACATAAAAGCACATGTATTCGTATAACGACAATATTTCTAGGCTGTTTGACTTTATTTCATAGATTAAAAATATTTAAACCGCTTCCCATGGATTTGAATGTTTTCCGTGTGCAAAGTTAGTGTATAAAAGATACCTTAATTGTGCTTATCTTATTATTCAATGTTGCGATTCGTTGCATAATAAATAAACATGGTCAGCTCATGCGTAGACCCTGCTAGTTATCACAGACCAGAAAAGATGTTCACTGAAGTTCTAATGAAAACGTATTCAAATGACTTTGTGTTGAATTATTGTCAATTTGACAGGAACAGTCAATAACACACCATCGATGTATTTGGGTTTAAGTTGTAAAATTGAACCAAAACGGACTGCTCATAGCGAAATATCATTTCACAGTTCCGCTTTTATAAACGGTTGAATCATATTCAGATTTTTTTAAAACTTCGTAGCTAAGACAGTTTACGTTACCTATAATAGTATTTGTTTTGTAATCTTAATTTGATTTTTTTTTTCTTCATCTTCAGTGGCGATATGTGAGGGGTCAACCTATAGTAAGTACATGTAGCATACAGCGTCCGCAAATCATGAGAAATTAATGTATTGTAATAGAATTCTATTTATGTATCGACGTACTATAGCCAAAAATGTAAGTATTTTGTTTCCGCGAACATCACACAGTCAATGATATTGCCCTCTGGATGTTTTTTTTAAATCAATATTAACAGCTGGTATGTATGAGTAAGTGATATTTATATCATTCGTTGAATTTGTTAGTATCATTCATACCGTAATTTCCCGGTTACTGGTATGAAATTTTAAAATATTTTCAAACCTTCTAATTTTATCAGTGTTATGCTCGAATCCAAAAAATGGCAATGTTGGTATTTTGTTATCATCAAAGATATTAGAATTTATAATTGTGTACACTGCAGCTAGTTTTCATAAAACAGATCAGTAGTATTCGTTTGAAAACGACTTGGTGACCAATTAAAATACTTAACTTTGAATCCTTGGCCATCCTAGGGGAAACATTTTTCCTTTTAGGATTATAAACCGTTCTGTCGATTTTTAAGTGTTGAAATTTGAAAAATATTTGCATCAAGTATCAATAAAAATACAATTATCACAGGGTAGGGAGTTAATATTGTCTTATAATCATAAATCAATGAATGACTTACATTGTATCAGCTATTAAACAAAGTATTCGTCACAAGCAGAAACTGATACACAATACATTAATAAATCATGTCCTTGTTCGTAACAAGCCATAACCATATTCAGTAATATTTGTTTTTACTAAGAAATAAATACGAATTATTAATAACGCTTTCCCTTAATGTTGAAAAGCTAGTATTGGTACTTAAAAAAAACCAGTGTTTCAGCATCGAAATGTGTTCAATTATATACATTTTATTCTGATATCTTCAGAAGCTTTCATAACTTGATAATCAAGATAAACGCCATTATCTGATATCTTATCCATTTTAATATTTTTACTATATAACAATGTTACATTCAGTCTAATATGTAGTTTATCTATACAACAAGGATATCTTCACAAAGTTCACCATGGACACATCCAAACATTCAGTTGTAGATTTCAAGGAGGATTCAGAATCGTCAATAGTAGATTCACTTACCATGGAAATCGTAAGTGACTTAGCAATCAGATTAATGTAAAAGAAAATGTAAATACTCGTTTGAAAAGGGGCCGAAAATCCAATGGCAAACGTGCATCCATTGCATTTGTTCAACTACAAAGTGACGAAGCCATAGCAAATAAATGAAAGACGACTAAACATCGACAAGCACAATTTCTTCTTCAAAAGACAATACAACAAACATATATTGACATTCAAGTGTAGGCAGGAAAAGCCGATAAATGAACAACGACGTAGTCACGTTGTATTTCACATATGAGCTATATTTAAAACTAAACTTTGACATTTATGGGGTTTTTTTTTGTTAACAAGTCAGGAATATTACAGTTATCTTCCATTCGTTTGGTCTGCTCGAGATTTTGATTTTGCCATTTGCTTAGGGACTTTCTGTTTATAATTTTCATCGGAGTTCGGTATTCTTGCTATCTAACTTTTCAGATTTCAGAGTGACATGCAGTAGAGGACGGCTCTTCAGTCTTTGGAATAACTGTTTGCATAGACACAATACTATAATACAATGCTTCAGAGAGATGAGGAAACGAAATGTTTTTAGATTGGTTGGAGGTAATATTGTCGAATACTTAGAAATGAAAGTAAACGCATTATTGATATCAGGAATAAAAGACGCGCGTTTTGTCTACAAAAGACTCATCAGTGACGCTCGAATCAAAAATGTTATAAAAGGCCAAATAAAGACACACGAGAGACATTCAAACTTATAGATAGAAAATAAACAGACAAAGTCATGACTAAGCACAAAAAAAGACAAATAGACAATAAATAGTACACAAATTTCATCATTGTAAACTAAAGATTTAGCAAAACGAACACCAGAAAACACTGGGGTGTTATTTTAGTTACTCCGGATGGGGTTAGCAGATCCTGCTCTTCCCGTGGCACCCGTCATGTTGCTCGTGTTAGTAAATAGACGGTAAGAAGTCTAGTTCGGTAGATCACAGTGTCTTATACTTAGTTACACAATTCTAGATAGTCACTAGTAATTGGTACGTATACTTTTTCAAAACATTTCGATCGAGGAAAATAAGGCAATAGTTATTATACGTATTAGTATTTTGTACAGAATTATTTAAGTAATTGTGCCTTTGAGGTTAGAGAGGAGTTAATACAAATTTATTTCTATATTAAGTATACAGGAAATAGATAAAAGAGAAAAAAAACAAGATGTTCTCAAGACATAAATAGTTTCATATTGGACTGAATATGAGATCAGTTATTGTCTTTTCAAATACTTAATAGCTTCTGTTTAAGCATATGCTAATATACTCTCTAATGTTATGGATTTTTTTTCACTCACATCGCATGCAGGATTGATTTCTAACTTTTAAAAGCTCATATCTCGAAAAAACGGCAAACGTTTGATAACTTTTATATTGATGTTATGTGATTAAGATTTTATCTAGATAACAAAGTGAGTTTAAAATGGAATATTTTTTTCTTGAAGAACACAGTACATGCAGTAAATTGATAGGTCACAGTTCTAGAGGGCATATAATTCACCATGCCATTATCCATGGACACCATGCCATTATCCATGGACACCATCCCATTACCCATGGACACCATATAAGTCACCATCCTATTATCAATGGACACCATATAAGTCACCACCCCATTATCCATGGACACCATATAAGTCACCATCCCATTATCCATGGACACCCTTTAAGCCACAATTCCAGATTTATCCATGGACACCATATAAGTTACATCGATTACTACAACCGATACCATGGATTCAGAATTGTTGATAGTAGATTCCATTACAATGGACTAAGTAAGTCAACTGTGTGTTTATTAGTTTAATGAAATTATTGGTATGTTAGGGGAACAAACCATTAAATATGAATGCTTGTAAGTTGTGTCATAGAAATGAGAGCTTTCTACAGTAACAGCTAAATTTTCTCACAGTTGCAATATGTTTTGTAAAAACGTAATATAGTGTTTGCAAAATTGCAAACTATTACCTTTCATTGAAACAATATAAGTTTAAATGAGTATTCAAATTAGTGTTAATTAGGCCCGACAAACGTATTGCATAACCTAATGTTGTAATACACGAATATTTTAAAATGAATTATTATAGTCATATAATTCTTGATAAAAATGGTAGAGAGCTAATATTTGGGTGCTGATGTGTTGTTGTGATGCTGACTTATTGAAATCTACTGTGCATATGTTTTACATCATATGAAAAGGAAGACATCTGTAACTTAATGCATGATTACACATGAATAAATATTTAGCTTTAAATAACTGGTTATTTGTTATGTAGATAGATTACTAATGGTTTACCCATTTACATTATCTTAGCATATCAACTGACATGTAGTGGTAGTCGGTTCTACAGTCTTTGGGGAGAATGTTATACGAGATACCATAGTAGAAGTAGATGCTTTGAATATCTAAGGACACAAGCATTATTTGCACCGTTTGGAGGTAATATTGTCGTATACGAAGTGATTGAAATTTAGTCACATTCCTTAGTGCAATGTCATATATACTGTAATAATCTTAAAATCATGTTTATCGAAGATATAAAGCAAAATTTTAATGTATTACAATTGTGCAAGAATCTAACAAATTACGTTCATTGATATGTGTGCGCGTAGTGAAACCCCGTGGATTTTGTTATGTATGAAGTAGAATCCATTAGTTAACAAAACGTATTGAACACATAAATTGTTTCTTGTCCTAGTTAAAGAAATAGTATTCCTTTATATTTTGTGATAAAGAATAATAATATGTGAAACACGTTTTTTGTGAAGACTTTTTATTTTTATTTTGTTTAGGAATTGGAATCGGTAGAAGATTCACCAATGGACCACAAATAAGTTACAACGATTATTACAACAGATATCATGGATTTCGAATTGTTGATAGTAGATTTTATTACAATGGTTTAGGTAAGTTGACTAGTAATGTAATAAATAATAACAATTCAAGAAAAACATTGATGAAACAAACAAATATAGAAGTTGTATAACAGACAAGAGAGCTCGACATATATGGTTCAATGTTCACACAATGTCGCAATCGGGATTCTTTATTAATAAAAAAATGTATTTTTAAAAGATTATGGTTTATACTTTAACTGCCACTTATAATAAATTATACCTCATGAATATTTGCAAGAGGGAATATCATATACCCTAACGACCGTTTGTAATACAAACTATGTATTAAGATTATATGACACAATATTTTTAAAATGTTTATAATAAGTTATATCATTCTAGTCAGTTGAAATATGAGAGACATATGTGGTATGTATGTGTTCTTATGTCGCTGTATTACTAAATTAATGTTATCGCTGGTAATTTTAATTTGAATTGTATCAAATCAAATCAAATAGAATATAACAATATATCATGTTAATTAACAATATAAGAACTAACGATATAAATAAGAACGAGACTAAATTAAAGCATGATAATGATAACAGTGTAGCATTCATTGGGGAAATATTTGTCATGTCAAATCAAGTCAATTACTGATTGTTCATATTAACTTTCATCACAGCGTACCGATTGTCATGTAGTAGTCAACGTTTTTACAGCCTTTGGGGTAACTGTTATACTAGATACCACAGTAGAAGTAGATGCTTTGGATATCTGAGGACACAAGGTCTTTTTGCACCATTTGGAGGTAATATCATCTTAAACAAAGTTATTGAATACTCGGAACAGTACAATGAAATAGTTAATATAATCAATAAAACAATTTCGATCAAATACATATTGCAATAATATTAACTGTAACTAACACATTATATCTATAAATAAATATTTCTGTGTGCACGTTTTATGAATCATATTAATGTTTTTGTGTTTGGTGTGCATCAAAAAGATTTAAAAAGTTGAAAAGATATTGTGAAAAAAAACATTCTTAAAGAAAATATATTATATGAATTTTTTTTTAATATTTTTCTGTTTTATAAAGGACATGGCTTTGGAGTTAGCCGATACAATAATAGATTTGCCAGTGGACATCATATTAGTTATAACAATTACTACAACAGATTCCACGGATTTAGAATCGTAGACAGAGGATTCTATTACAATGGTTTATGTGAGTGAACCTATCTGTTATATATTTGTTTAATTGAATAAATGACGATAATCAAAATTCAAGTCATGAGACAAAGATATTTAAAGGCAATAGACATGGAAGCTCTACATAAACGATTCAAAACTCACCTAGAATTACATTAAGTGTACTTTATAAGAGAACAATCGTGTTTGTTACTAAAACGGGTATGGGTTAGTCCAAAACTGCCACCTTCTTAAGACTACACCATTTTTATGTTTTTTTCTCATTCTAGAAAGAAAATGAAATAAAGGACATATGTGGAATGTATATGCTGATGAGTTGCTTTCGACGTAATGCCCCTTTGATAATTTTTTTATCAAACCAAAAAATAAATTACAAAATTTCATGTCAGTTGACGATAAAAATAACGTCGCGACTAAATTAGACCTCAGTTATGATAACAATAATACATACAATGATGGTATTTATGTCATGTAGTTTATTACTGATTGTTCATATTAACTTTCATCACAGCGTACCGATTGTCATGTAGTAGTCAACGTTTCTACAGCCTTTGGGGTGACTGTTATACTAGATACCATAGTAGAAATAGATGCTTTGAATATCTGAGAACACAAGGACTATTTGCACCATTTGGAGGTAATATTGTCTTGGACCAAGTTATTGTAGTAGTTATCAAAGGCACCACGCTTATAATTCAATACACCAGACGCATGTTTCGTCTACATAAGACTCATCAGTGATGCCCAGATCAACATAGTAAGAAAGCCAAACATGTACAAAGTTGAAGAGCATTGATGATTGTATTGAATACGTATTATAACGTTTGAAAATTATGCACAAGAACTTACAAATAATATGTATAACTATATCTGATTTCGCGTTTAAGGGATTATGGAAATGTATTTGTGTTTTCGTATGTTTAAAACAGATCAAAGGAAAAAGGAAGATGTTTAGTCTGTTGTAAAACTGAAACTAAGATCCGTAGGTATTTTGTTGATATATTTGAAAGCTAAAATATAGAGAATAATACATGGCAAAATCCGTTTCATATGTCGTGTCATCCCTAGACACCAATATCAGCCCGAGGGATGATATTGGTCGAGGGTGATACGGCATGTGATACGGATTTTGCCATGTTTTATACGCTTTATCATATATTTCAACAGGGGAGTTATATTATATGAACTGTTCACTGGATTACCTTCAGTTCTACTTTTGTCTTGTTTTAAAAGCCTTAAAAGAACTGTTCAATTACTTATCCAAAGCACCTGGATTACCTTACAATTTGCGTGTTGTTGTTTTAAAAATATTTGTTTATTATTGCATTTTTTCGTGTGTTTTGTATTTTTTTTACACTTGCATTTAGTGTGCCAAAAAATATGAAAACTGGACGTTTTTGACGTCACATGTACATACCAAACAATGACGTCATTCAATAAATTGCGTCACACCCGAATGACCGTACCTATTTTGAGGAAAAATATTTCTTAGGCAAAAAAAAAAAAAAAAAAAGTAGGGGTGTGATAAAAGGTATGCGATAAAAGGTAGGGGTGTGATAAAGGGTATGCGATAAAGGGTGCGCATCAAAGTTGCGCGATATGGATTAAACAGCAGGCTATTTATCAAATATTCAAAACTACTGTATTTACTACTAAACGAATGATAAAATAGCATTATATACTCTTCTTACATTCCTGGCTGATATTGTGTTTGATATGGTTTTCTGACTGTTAAAAAAATGTCATATTTGTTTTCGAGAAAGATAAATAAGTATTCACATTGTGTTCTAAACAATATATATGATATGAAAATTTTTTTGGAAGACTTTTTATTTGTTTCATAAAGGACATGGCATTGGAATTAACAGGTTCAATACCAGATCGATCAGCGGACATCCTATAAGTTACAACGAATACTACAACAGATATCATGGGTTTAGAATCGTAGATAGAGGATTCCGTTACAATGGGTTAGGTCAGTTAACCTATCTGTTATATGTTTGTTTAATTGAATAGATAATAAAATTTCTAAATTTTAAGTCATGAAACACAGATATTCAAACGTAATAGACATTAAAGCTCTACATAGACGATTCACAACTCACCTAGAAAAACATCAAGGGAACTTTATTTTAAACAATAGTGTTACTGAAACGGGTATGGGTAAGTCCAAAATTACCACGTTTGTAATATTAATCATAATAAATATTTAACCGATGGAAGATTATGCATAACGAGCGTTTCCCATACAAAGTACAAATCTAGATTATATAACACACTTTTCATATCATTCAAGACACAAAAACATAAAGGACATATGTTGCATGCATGTGTTGATGGGTTGCTTTCGACGCAATGCCGGCTTGATAATTTTTCTATCAAATCAAAAAATAAATTACAAAATTTCATGTCAGTTACCGATATAGATAATAACGTGACTAAACTAAAGCATGATTACGATAACACTGAATCATTCAGTTATATAATTATTGTAGATAATAACTGTTTACTCACCTTTACTTTTATGACAGCGTATCGATTGTCATGTAGTTTATTACTGTTTGTTCATCTAAATTTCCATTACAGGGTATCGATTGTCATGTAGTAGTCAACGTTTCTACAGCCTTTGGGGTGACTGTTATACTAGATACCATAGTAGAACTAGATGTTTTGCATATCTGAGGACACAAGGTCTTTTTGCATCATTTGGAGGTAACATTGTCATGAAACAAGTTATCAAATTCTCGCGACAGTAATTTGAAGTAAATACTATAATCTTAGAAACACTTGGATCAAAGATACATTACCATTCTATTACATTTGAAAATTCTACACAAAAACTACCTCATTATAGTTATAACTATATATGTGTGCACGCTTTGTGGATTATTTTACTGTATTTTTTTTTTTTGTGTTTTGTATGTATGAAAAAGATTAAAGGAAGTAACACGATTTTGATGTTATGTAAAAAAATGTTTCTTGTAAAACTGAAACTAAGATCCGTAATTATTTTTGTCGATCCATTAAAAAAAAACACAATTGAAGCATCTTATACTTTGATTTTCTACATTATTGATCACTGTTTTATTTAAGATGTTTTGCTAAATATAAAATGTTTTAAATATTCATACTCAAGACGGTTAAATTTTTTCTGATATTAGTTATTCATATTGTGTTCTAAGAAAATATATGATATGAAAATGTTTTTTATGAAATATTTTTGTTTGTGTCATAAAGGACATGGTATTGGAGTTAGCAGGTTCAATACCAGATCGATCAGTGGACATCCTATAAGTTACAACGATTACTACAACAGATATCATGGATTTAGAATAGCGAATAGTCAATTTTATTACAATGGTTTAGGTTAGTTGATATATTTGTTTAAGGTGGTACGTAACACTACAGGGAGATAACTCTGTAAAATCAGCTAAACGTTTTTATTACGTCGAGTTATTAAGGGAATACTAAGCTTCTCAATGATCAAAATTAATGTTTGTCAAACTGCTATGTAACCAGTGTATTTTTTTCTGATAAATTGGTTGGTTCAAATATTTAGAATTTTTTTTATTTTTGTCAAAGGGTCAAAGTAAATACTTTGTCAAAGTTTCATGAAAATTAAACCGAGCCTAATTAATTTTAGTGAAAGTGTTGGGTACCACCTTAATTGAATAAATGATAAAAATTCAGAATTCAAATCATGAAACAAATATATTAGAAGTAATATACATGAGAGCTTTACATAGAGGATTCAAACTTACAAAGGCGGGGCGAAAGATACCAAATTGACAGTCAAACTCATCGAAAATAAACTGACAGCGCCATGGCTATTAAAGAAAGGCAAACAGTTAAATAACAAGACACAACATAGAGTCACATACAGGGTGATTTTTAAGAGAAAAAAAACCGTGTTACTAAACGAGTATGGTTTAGTCTGAAACTACCACTTTCGTAAAAATTAAGCATAATTAATATTTCAAACGAGGGAAGATCATGCATGCATGTGTTGCTAGGTTGCTGTCGTTATAATATACTTGGTAATCTTCTACCAGATCTAAAAGAAAATTACAAAATTTCATGTCAGTTAACAATATAAATAAGATCGAGACTAGATTACAGTATCATTATAATAACAGTGTTGCAAACAATAATTGAATTTATGTGATGTAGCTAGTAATTGATTGTTCATATTACCTTCATCACAGCGTACCGATTGGCATGTAATAGTCAACGTTTCTACAGACTTTGGGGTGACTGTTATACTAGATACCATAGTAGAAGTAGATGCTTTGGATATCTGAGGACACTAGGTCTTTTTACACCATTTGGAGGTAAACGTTGTGTTATTCTACGTATATTGAAGAACATGGCAATTCTTAAAATCAACTAGATTGAAGAATATGAATCGCAATAGATTTCAATATTTTGCTCCGGAAAAAAAAGTCCTTCATAAATGCGGGTGTGTGTGTATGTGTGCATGACAGGGTTGATATGACTGTATCTGTAAATTAAATTACATAAGTAACAAGTTATCAGACTCATATGTAGTTCATGCAGCTCTGAGATTCGTGTTTTTTCGTCAGTTATTTTGAGAGCAAATGATACAGCATCTTATAATGTTTCCATAGACTCTGCCCTTTATCATAGTAATGTTGTTTGTCTTTTTAATATTCAAATATCAGAAAATGAATTACCATAGATAGCATTTCCTGGATATTTTATGCTCAGAATATTTTATATATATGAATATGTTTTAGTGATGATATACTTTTATAATTTCGTTAAGGACATGGTATTGGAGTCAACAGGTTTAGTACTAGATCGATCAGTGGACATCCTATAAGTTACAACGATTACTACAACAGATATCATGGATTTAGAATCGCAAACAGTCAATTTGCTTACAACGGCATAGGTAAGTGAACTATATATTTAATGATTATATTTAATAAATGAAAGATATGAGATGATCAATTTCACGAATAAAACATTGATTGGAATTATATTATAGAAATGAGAGCTCTACATAGACAATACAATTTTTTTTACGAATCGCATACAGACTGTTTCAGTTGACAAAAGTCATTCTTCCAAATACGCAAGACCATCCCTTTTCTTGTCACTTGTGGGACACTTGAACAAATGAACATGTAAACAAGAGTTTCGAGCCGAGTACAAGTGTTTCGTTATTAGTCATTTTCATTAAAATTGTCAAGGTAAGTTTACTATTAATTCAATATTTATCTTTAATAAATGATAGATATTAAAAGACAATAACATTAACGGTACCAACTTTTCTGCACCAGATGCGCATTTCGACAATACATGTCTCTTCAGTGATGCTCGTGGGCAAAATACTTGAACTCCAAAACTTTTATAAAAGGTGAAGATCTATCATCAAATAGGGCTAAAAGTAAACCAAAATCCGTGAAAGGAATTACAGCTTTGCATGAGGGAGTTACATTCCTTAATTTTTAATAATTTCTAACATTTTGTAACTGTAAATTTTAACAACACAAAAAATCCGTATTTTCATGCCAACAAAATTCACGATATACCATTAATAGAAACTAAATTATAAAAATAAGAGCTCTATATAGACAGCTGAAATCTATTACGGAAATCATTCAGACTGTTTCATTTGATAAAAGACATTCTTCAAAAAAGCCAAGACTATCCCCTTAATTTCCACTTGTGGAAGACTTTAACAAATGAATATTTTAATGAGAGAGAAGGCGACTAACGCGTATTTCTCGTATTCTCGTACAAAGAATGGATGCAAATGATAAGCTCAATATTTTACAAATGCGTTAGTTTACTTTCATATCAATAAAGACAAAAAGAAATAAATATCCATAGTGATGTCAATATGTTGTTGTGGCAATGTATACTTGACTTTTCCACTTTTTTTTCTTTTTTATTCTATAAAATAAAATAGAAGATATCAACATGTTATACCAATTTAAGATATATGTTTAACTAGTCTAAATTAAGTCATGATTATGAATAGCACCTTAGCATCAAATAATGAAATGTATGTGATATAGCTAATTGCTAATGTTTCACCTTGAACTTTCATCACAGCTTATCGATTGTCATGTAGTAGTCAACGTTTCTACAGTCTATGGGGTAACTGTTATACTAGATACCATAGTAGAAGTAGATGCTTTAGATATCTGAGGACACAAGGGCTATTTGCACCATATGGAGGTAAAAGTTGTGTTATTCTACGTATATTGAAGAACATGGCATTTCTTAAAATCACCTAGATTGAATAATATGAATCGCAATGGATTTCAATATTTTGCTCCGGAAAAAACAATTCCTTCATAAATGTTGGTGTGTGTGTCTGTGCATGGCAGTGTTGATATGACTGTATCTGTAAAATAAATTACATAAGTAACAAGTTATCAGACTCATATGGAGTTCATGCAGTGCTGAGATTCATGTTTTTTCGTTAGTTATTTTGAGAGCAAATGATACAGCATCTTATAATGTGTTAAAAGGTCATTAAAGATTGCATATTGTGGCGTTAATATTGATTCACTTATAGGGTCTTTGCATCGGAACTAAACACATTTACTCAAAAACCAGTAATTGGCATGACACGGGTTATGTTGTTCTCATACATGTTATGGTGGTATGATACTAAAACCCTAACGGTAAGGATTGTGCCTGATGTTCATATGATAAAAACATAATCTTTCAGTCAGGTTAATTGAAGTTTGGAGCTGGCATGTCAGTTAACTGCTAGTAGTCTGTTGTTATTTATGTATTATTGTCATTTTGTTTATTTTCTTTGGTTACATCTTCTGACATCAGACTCGGACTTCTCTTGAACTGAATTTTAATGTGCGTATTGTTATGCGTTTACTTTTCTTCATTGGTTAGAGGTATAGGGGAGGGTTGAGATCTCACAAACATGTTTAACCCCGCCGCATTTGTGCGCCTGTCCCAAGTCAGGAGCCTCTGGCCTTTTTTAGTCTTGTATTATTTTAATTTTAGTTTCTTGTGTACAATTTGGAAATTAGTATGGCGTTCATTATCACTGGACTAGTATACATTTGTTTAGGGGCCAGCTGAAAGACGGCTCCGGGTGCGGGAATTTCTCGCTACATTGAAGACCTGTTGGTGACCTTCTGCTGTTGTTTTTTATTTGGTCGGGTTGTTGTCTCTTTGACACATTCCCCATTTCCATTCTCAATTTTATAGGGGGAGGGTTGAGATCTCACAAACATGTTTAACCCCGCCGCATGTTTGCGCATGTCCCAAGTCAGGAGCCTCTGGCCTTTGTTAGTCTTGTATTGTTTTAATTTTAGTTTCTTGTGTAAAATTTGGAAATTAGTATGGCGTTCATTATCACTGAACTAGTATATATTTGGGTAGGGGCCAGCGGAAGGACGCCTCCGGGTGCGGGAATTTCTCGCTACATTGAAGACCTGTTGGTGACCTTCTGCCGTTGATTTTTCTATGGTCGGGTTGTTGTCTCTTTGGCACATTCCCCATTTCCATTCTCAATTTTATTCCATAGATTCTGCCTTTTATCATAGTAATGTTGCTTGTCTTTTAATATTCAAATATCAGAAAATGAATTACCATAGATAGCATTTCCTGGTTTTTTTATGCTTAGAATATTTTCTATATATGAAGATGTTTTTAGTGATGATATACTTTATAATTTCGTTAAGGACATGGTATTGGAGTCAACAGGTTTAGTACTAGATCGATCAGTGGACATCCTATAAGTTACAACGATTACTACAACAGATATCATGGATTTAGAATCGCAAACAGTCAATTTGCTTACAACGGCATAGGTAAGTGAACTATATATTTAATGATTATATTGAATAAATGAAAGATATGAGATGGTAAAATTCACGAATAAAACATTGATTGGAATTATATTATAGAAATGAGAGCTCTACATAGACAATACAATTTTTTTACGAATCGCATACAGACTGTTTCAGTTGACAAAAGTCATTCTTCCAAATACGCAAGACCATCCCTTTTCTTGTCACTTGTGGGACACTTGAACAAATGAACATGTAAACAAGAGTTTCGAGCCGAGTACAAGTGTTTCGTTATTAGTCATTTTCATTAAAATTGTCAAGGTAAGTTTACTATTTATTCAATATTATCTTTAATAAATGATAGATATTAAAAGACAATAATATTAACGGTACCAACTTTTCTGCACCAGATACGCATTTCGACAATACATGTCTCTTCAGTGATGCTCGTGGACAAAATACTTGAACTCCAAAACTTTTATAAAAGGTGAAGATCTATCATCAAATAGGGCTAAAAAGTAAAGCCAAATCCGTGAAAGGAATTACAGCTTTGCATGAGGGAGATACATTCCTTAATTTTTAATAATTTCTAACATTTTGTAACTGTAAATTTTAACAACACAAAAAAATCCGTATTTTCATGCCAACAAAATTCACGGTATACCATTAATAGAAACTAAATTATAAAAATGAGAGCTCTATATAGACAGCTGAAATCTATTACGGAAATCATTCAGACTGTTTCATTTGATAAAAGACATTCTTCAAAAAAGCCAAGACTATCCCCTTAATTTCCACTTGTGGAAGACTTTAACAAATGAATATTTTAATGAGAGAGAAGGCGACTAACGCGTATTTCTCGTATTCTCGTACAAAGAATGGATGCAAATGATAAGCTCAATATTTTACAAATGCGTTAGTTTACTTTCATATCAATAAAGACAAAAAGAAATAAATATCCATAGTGATGTCAATATGTTGTTGTGGCAATGTATACTTGACTTTTCCACTTTTTTTTCTTTTTTATTCTATAAAATAAAATAGAAGATATCAACATGTTATACCAATTTAAGATATATGTTTAACTAGTCTAAATTAAGTCATGATTATGAATAGCACCTTAGCATCAAATAATGAAATGTTGTGATATAGCTAATTGCTAATGTTTCACCTTGAACTTTCATCACAGCTTATCGATTGTCATGTAGTAGTCAACGTTTCTACAGTCTATGGGGTAACTGTTATACTAGATACCATAGTAGAAGTAGATGCTTTAGATATCTGAGGACACAAGGGCTATTTGCACCATATGGAGGTAAAGTTGTGTTATTCTAAGTATATTGAAGAACATGGCATTTCTTAAAATCAACTAGATTGAATAATATGAATCGCAATAGATTTCAATATTTTGCTCCGGAAAAAACAATTCCTTCATGAATGTTGGTGTGTGTGTATGCATGGCAGTGTTGATATGACTGTATCTGTAAAATAAATTACATAAGTAACAAGTTATCAGACTCATATGGAGTTCATGCAGTGCTGAGATTCATGTTTTTTCGTTAGTTATTTTGAGAGCAAATGATACAGCATCTTATAATGTGTTAAATGTCATTAAAGATTGCATATTGTGGCGTTAATATTGATTCACTTATAGGGTCTTTGCATCGGAACTAAACACATTTATTCAAAAACCAGTTATTGGCATGACACGGGTTATGTTGTTCTCATATATGTTATGGTGGTATGATACTAAAACCCTAACGGGAAGGATTGTGCCTGATGTTCATATGATGAAATCATAATCTTTCAGTCAGGTTAATTGAAGTCTGGAGCTGGCATGTCAGTTAACTGCTAGTAGTCTGTTGTTATTTATGTATTATTGTCATTTTGTTTATTTTCTTTGGTTACATCTTCTGACATCAGACTCGGACTTCTCTTGAACTGAATTTTAATGTACGTATTGTTATGCGTTTACTTTTCTACATTGGCTAGAGGTATATTGTTATGCGTTTACTTTTCTACATTGGTTAGAGGTATAGGGGAGGGTTGATATCTCACAAACATGTTTAACCCCGCCGCATTTGTGCGCCTGTCCCAAGTCAGGAGCCTCTGGCCTTTTTTAGTCTTGTATTATTTTAATTTTAGTTTCTTGTGTACAATTTGGAAATTAGTATGGCGTTCATTATCACTGGACTAGTATATATTTGTTTAGGGGCCAGCTGAAGGACGCCTCCGGGTGCGGGAATTTCTCGCTACATTGAAGACCTGTTGGTGACCCTCTGCTGTTGTTTTTTATTTGGTCGGGTTGTTGTCTCTTTGACACATTCCCCATTTCGATTCTCAATTTTATAGGGGGGGGTTGAGATCTCATAAACATGTTTAACCCCGCCACATTTTTGCGCCTGTCCCAAGTCAGGAGCCTCTGGCCTTTGTTAGTCTTGTATTATTTTAATTTTAGTTTCTTGTGTACAATATGGAAATTAGTATGGCGTTCATTATCACTGAACTAGTTATATATTTGTGTAGTGGCCAACGGAAGGACGCCTCCGGGTGCGGGAATTTCTCGCTACATTGAAGACCTGTTGGTGACCTTCTGCCGTTGTTTTTTCTATGGTCGGGTTGTTGTCTCTTAGGCACATTCCCCATTTCCATTCTCAATTTAATTCCATAGACTCTGCCTTTTATCATAGTAATGTTGCTTGTCTTTTTAATATTCAAATATCAGAAAATGAATTACCATAGATAGCATTTCCTGGATATTTTATGCTCAGAATATTTTTTATATATGAATATGTTTTAGTGATGATATACTTATAATTTCGTTAAGGACATGGTATTGGAGTCAACAGATTGAGAACTAGATCGATCAGTGGACATCCTATAAGTTACAACGATTACTACAACAGATATCATGGATTTAGAATCGCAAACAGTCAATTTGCTTACAACGGCATAGGTAAGTGAACTATATATTTAATGATTATATTGAATAAATGAAAGATATGAGATGATAAAATTCACGAATAAAACATTGATTGAAATTATATTATAGAAATGAGAGCTCTACCTAGACAGTACAAATTTTTACGAATCACTTACAGACTGTTTCAGCAGACAAAAGTTATTCTTCCAAATACGCAAGACTAAGCCTTTTATTGTCACTTGTGGGAGACTTGAACAAATGAACATTAAAACAAGAGAAGAGTGCGATCAACGGGTATTTTTCGTACAAAGAATGTATTTGAATGACAAACTTAATATTTTGCAAATGCTTAAGTTAAGTGGTATCAATAAAGGCAAAAAAAGATATGAAAGATATCTTGTGATGTCAGTATGCTGTTGAGACAATGCCTACTTGAAGTTTCCGCTATTTTTACTTGATTCTAATAAAATAAAAGATATCAACATGTCATACCAATTTAATGATATATGTTAAACAAGAGTAATTGTAGTCATGATTATTAACAGCGGCGTCACATATAATAATAAACTGTGTGTCATGTAGGTATTTGCTAATGCCAGACCTTAAACTTTCATTACAGTGTATCGATTGTCATGTAGTAGTCAACGTTTCTACAGTCTTTGGGGTAACTGTTATACTAGATACCATAGTAGAAGTAGATGCTTTGGATATCTGAGGACACAAGGACTATTTGCAGCATTAGGAGGTAAAAGTTGTGTTATTCTTAGTATATTGAAGAACATGGACATTTCTTAAAATCAACTAGATTGAAGAATATGAATCCCAATAGATTTCAATATTTTGCTCCGGAAAGAAAACATTTCCTTCAGAAATGTGTGTGTGTGTGTGTGCATGGCAGGGTTGATATACTGTATCTGTAAAATTAGTTATACAAGTAACAAAATATCAGACTAATATGTAGTTCATGCAGCGCTGAGATTTATGTTTTTTCGTCAGTTTTTTAAAGGGCAAAAATTACATCCTCTTATGATTTATTTCATAGATTCCGACTTTTATCGTATTTAGGTTGCTGGTCTTTTTAAATTAATATATCAGAAAATCAATTTACGAATCGACAGTATTGTCTGCATATGTCATGCTCAGAACATTTTGTAAATATCAAAATGTTTTAGTGATGATATATTTTATCATGATTTATAGGACATGTCATTGGAGCAATCAATACTGGATTGATCAGTGGACATCCTATAAGTTACAACGATTACTACAAAAGATATCATGGATTTAGAATCGCAAACAGTCAATTTGCTTACAACGGCATAGGTAATTGAACTATATATTTAACTATTATATTGAATAAATGAAAGATATGAGATGATAAAATGCACGAATAAAACATTGATTGAAATTATATTATAGAAATGAGAGCTCTACCTAGACAGTACCATTTTTCTACGAATCGCATACAGACTGTTTCAGTAGACAAAAGTTATTCTTCCAAATACACAAGACTATCCCTTTTATTGTCACTTGTGGGAGACTTGAACAAATGAACATTTAAACAAGAGAAGAGTGCGATCAACGAGTATTTTTCGTACAAAGAATGTATTTAAATGACAAACTCAATATTTTGCAAATGCTTAAGTTAAGTGATATCAATAAAGGAAAACAAATAATATAAAAGATATCTTCTGATGTCAGTTCGCTGTTGTGACAATGCCTACTTGAAGTTTCCGCTATTTTTACTTGATTCTAATAAAATAAAAGATATCAATATGTCATACCAATTTAAGATATATGTTAAACAAGAGTAATTGAAGTCATGATTATTAATAGCGGCGTCACATATAATAATAAACTGTGTGTCATGTAGGTAATTGCTAATGCTAGACCTTACACTTTCATTACAGTGTATCGATTGTCATGTAGTAGTCAACGTTTCTACAGTCTTTGGGGTAACTGTTATACTAGATACCATAGTCGAAGTAGATGCTTTGGATATCTGAGAACACAAGGACTATTTGCGGCATTAGGAGGTAAAAGTTGTGTTATTCTTAGTATTTGAAGAACATGGCATTTCTTAAAATCAACTAGATTGAAGAATATGAATCCCAATAGATTTCAATATTTTGCTCCGGAAAGAAAATATTTCCTTCAGAAATGTGGGTGTGTGTGTATGTGCATGGCAGGGTTGATATGAATGTATCTGTAAAATTAGTTATACAAGTAACAAAATATCAGACTCATATGTAGTTCATGCAGCGCTGAGATTTATGTTTTTTCGTCAGTTATTTAAAGGGCAAATATTACATCCTCTTATGATTTATTTCATAGATTCCGCCTTTTATCGTATTTAGGTTGCTGGTCTTTTTAATATTAATATATCAGAAAATCAATTTACGAATCGATAGTATTGTCTGCATATGTCATGCTCAGAACATTTTATAAATATCAAAATGTTTTAGTGATAATATATTTTATAATGTTTTATAGGACATGTCATTGGAGCAATCAATACTGGATTGATCAGTAGACATCCTATAAGTTATAACGATTACTACAAAAGATATCATGGATTTAGAATCGTAAACAGTCAATTTAATTACCGCGGCTCAGGTGAGTTAACAATTTGTTTGTGAGTAAAATTAGATTCATATTCTTTTCAAGGAAAGAGCCAAAACAAGTTATATTATAGAAATTAGACTCTACATTGACGGTTAAATCCTTCAGAATCCGTATACGTTTTTTTGTCAATATTAATTTGTATTATTCAAAAGAGTCGAAAAGGTTTTCTCTTTAACTGCACTTAACAAACAATTATAATAAGTATATGATGATGAACTTGATGTTCAATTGTTGTCGTTTGTTGGTGTGGTTACGTGTTTCTCGATATTCGTTTATATATATATATATAGATCAGAACGTTGGTTTACCCGTTTGAATAGTTTTACACTTGTCATTTTAGGGGCCTTCTATAGCTTGCTTTGGGAATCAGCTAATTATCCGTGTTGAAGACCGTACTTTTATCTTTAATGGTTTACTTTGCAAATTTTATTTGCATTGAGGGTTATCTCATTAGCACTCATTCATTGTCTTCTCATATATATTTGAACTAACGCAATTTATGTCCGATTAACGTATTACACTCATATAATGTGTCAAAAAAAATAATACTTTACGGTTTGTATTAAAATGGTTTATTTTAGTAGTATGAATGTTAATGTTATCTTTATTTGATGAGATATGCCATTTTAACTAGTTTGTTAAGTTTGTGATTTAAAGCACTGTTCCAAGCTATAAATTTAAATGGATTGTTGGTCGCAAACATTGTAATCCCCCAGCTTTTGTAAAGCCCTTACCCAAACGAAGAGCGTCTGATTTAGTGTTTCTCTTTATTGGTTTGTACACAGGCCGTTTTTTTTATTCTTTTAAGTGTATCCTATTTGGCATTTCCGAATCCATATTGCTTTCTGTTTGTTATTAATTTTTTTCGTAGCAGAAGGTCGTATTGTTATCTATCGTTGCCTTCTTTTAAATTATGAAATGATTTATAATTAGATACATTACTGATGTTTTACGTATTATTATTTCATTGCAGCTTATCGACTCTCATGTAGTAGTCAACGTTTCTACAGTCTATGGGGTAACTGTTATACTAAGTTCCATAGTAGAAGTAGATGCTTTGGATATCTGAGGACACAAGGACTATTTGCACCGTTTAGAGGTAAAATGTTTTATTCTTTGTTGCAAAAATCTCACCATTTGCAATATCTATTGTTTAACTAGAACTTCATCGAAATTAAATGAAGGAAAGGAAAAGTAGAATATTATGTTAGAGAAATGTATTGTGGGGACAAAATGCCAAAAAAGTTTTTTACGGTTTCTGAAATGTGTTTACGTACACAATTTAAAATCATGAATGTTGAAGTGATAAAGAATAAACTCCTTACACAATAAGGTGATAAACATTTAGATTTTTATTTGATATCATAGTGTTCTTATCATGGCCATGGAAATATTATTTGAAAATATAGGTTAAATAAATTCAAAAATACGTTCCAATAGCGTTGCATCATATATTTGTGTCCATTAAACGCTTTCTGTATATGACAGTTTTGATAGTGAAAACTTTATTATAATTTTTTCTCCTCATAAAGGACATATTCTTGGATTAAACCGCCGGGCCGATGTTGTAGTTCACCATATACACGAAGTTGTACTTAACCGAGAACCTAATTCCCACTATTAAGTGTCCACAACTTATCAAGAAAGATTTTTTATGTGAGTAATTTACAAAAAGACAATTGTTAATATGAATACCTGATTTTGTCGTAGGTACTGCAATGCAAATAGAAGAATTCGGTGGTATTATCTGTTGCATTTATTAAAAATTATATATATTCAGTACTGGCATAAACAAGTTTGCATTGTTTCATTACATTTTGCTCAAGAAACGTTTTTAAATGAAAAAAAAATTATCTTTATCTCTTTTTCCCTGTCTTTTTTTAACTGTCCTTTTTAATCATTATTGTAGTTTTATCAGTTCATTTATACAAAAATATGAAAATGTGGGGTACAACATCGAACATTGTGGTATAATCTTAATCAATATAAAAAAAAATAAAATGTAACGAATGTATAACATTTTAAAGATATACAGCACGTTTTTAAAGTTACTAAAAGAGAGATAAAGCAGATTACGCCTACTTTTGTGATCATCAATACATAATGCTTTTTTGAAATTGTAGGTTTCGGCTTGCCAATGTTGTCAACCTTATGCATAACTGAAAAGACTTTTATAGTAGAAATGCAAACCTGCTTTAGTTAAATTTGTTTTTCTATGCTATTTCATAATATAATGTGCATATCATAAAGATCAAATTCTTAACTTTGATATTAATAAATATCTATTCAATATGTCAAACAATTCTGTCCATGATATAACAATAAAATAATCATTAGAACTGCCAAGCATAATAATTCTGCTAATTGTTCTTGTCTTGATATGAAGCAATTAAAATGTCACACGTGAATAACGACAATTCGCAGCTTTCATATTTTTTGTATTAGAATTGATATTTCCAATTTGACCATTTGTTACAATTATATCTGTTGTATTTTCAGAGTTGAAAGAATAAGAATAATCGGCACGAGACAATAAATTTAGGTAAACAAAATCAGTTTGCGTTTCTTTCATTAACAGATATTGCATAACCTAGATGATATAGATTGACAATCTCGCCCTCTTTATCCCGAATGTGACCGACTAACGACGATTGCAAAATGCTTTCCCTTCATGAGTTTCTGCCATCACAAACAGTGTTAGTGGAGTTACAGGTGCTCACGCAGTTGTCTATGTTGCGTTTTGTGAACTGTTGTTTTTCTGGTTTCTAGTTCAACTGGCCCAAAGTGCCAAGTCAGCTTTTCTCATCACTTTGCGTCCGTCGTCTGTCGTCCGTCGTATTGGTTAACAAAAATCTTCTCCTCTGAAACTACTGGGCCAAATTTATCCAAACTTGCCACAATCATCATATGGGTATCTAATTTAAAAAATGTGTCCTGTGACCCGACTAACTGATTAAAATGGTCACAATGGCTAAACATAGAACATAGGGGGGAAATGTAGATTTTGGCTTACAACTATGAAACCAAAGCATTTAGAGAAAATCTGGTCGGGTAAGATTGTTAAGCAAGTCAAGATATATTTGCCCTGATATTTTCAGAGGAATCGGAAACCTGTTGTTGTGTTGCTGCCCCTGAATTGCTAATATTAAGGAAACTTTGCTGTTTTTTGGATATTATCTTAAATATCATTGTACTAGATAGAATAAACTGTAAACAGCAATGGTGTTCAGCAAAGTAAGATCTACAAATAAGTCAACATGACCAAAATGGTCAGTTGACCCCTTAAGGAGTTATTGCCCTTTATAATCAATCTTCAACAATTTATTAATTCAGTAAATTATTGTCAATTTTTAAAAAATATTTTCCTCTGTAACTAAAGGGCCAAGTTTATTATTCATGTGTTTCTTTGTCTTATATGTTCGCCTATTTATTTGTATTGTAGTCCTGTAATATTATGTTGTCATTTTAATGTCATATTTAACGTTGCCATTAAAGTGCGAGGTTTGGCATGCCACAAAACCAGGTTCAACCCACCATTTTTTTTCTTTAAAAATGTCCTGTACCAAGTCAGGAATATCGCGATTGTTATATTATAGTTCGTTTCTGTGTGTGTAACATTTTAACGTTGTGTTTCCGTTGTGTCGTTTGTTTTCTCTTATATTTGAGTGTGAATTCACATTACTATAAGACGTGTCCCCGTACTTTTCTATCCCAAATTCATCTATTTGGTTTTGATGTTATATTTGTTATTCTCATCGGATTTTGTCTAATGTTTAGTCCGTTTCTATGTGTGTTACATTTTAATGTTGTGTCGTTGTTCTACTCTTATATTTAATGGGTTTCCCTCAGTTTGTTACCCCGATTTTGTTATTTGTCCGAGTTTTGAACAGCGGTATACTGCTGTTGCCTTTATTTGTTATTGATATAGAAAATTGTAACTAACAAGAATGTTCAGTAAAATAAGATCTACCAACACATCACCATCACCAATACACAATTTTGTCATGGATCCATTTGTGTCCTTTGTCTAATATGCACATAGACCAAGGTGAGCGACACAGGCTCTTTAGAGCCTCTAGATTTCCTCATCTCATTATGAAATTGTGAAGAAAATGATGTAGGCGTGCGAATGAAACAAATCTCTGTTAAAGTCTCAATCCGAAAACGTAAACCATTTTAGTTCAAAGTACGGTCCTCAACAACGAGCATTAATCCCAGCAGGCACACAACGTTGATTTAACATTGAATCAATTTTTATTTTCTATGTTGAATCAATGTTGAATTATTATTAGATTTTGCAAATTTGTATCAACGTTGAAATCCTATGTTGAATCAACGTTGATGTTCAACATTGAATCTATATAGAATAATAGTTGCTTCAACATTGTTTCAACCAATAGCTTAATTTGAATTCAGATTGAATTCAGGGTGAATACAATACTAGTATTCAACACGGAATCAAAATTGGTTAGTGATTGTGTTCAACTGTGTTTCCACCTAAACTAATATGTTTCATTCATCCTGTATTTTCTTTGTCTTGCAGTCCATAATTTTATACTGTAGCAAATGTTCAAGCTATTGTCTTCTCTAGGCGCTCAATATGCAAAACGCCATAGCAACATTCTGCCTCAGGAAACCTGATCCAATAACTGCTCCATTAGACCCAAGTTTGAAAAATAATCTCAAAACAAAATTTATTATCTTTAAATAGTCATTGTCTGGTTATATTTGACATGGTGTGTTCTTTAGTTCATTGTTGAAGACTGTATGGTAACGCAAAGATATATAAATAATGTTTTTTGGTTGATAGTTGTCTTGTTAACAATAGGTACAACAATAAAAAGTGTTTGGGTGCACAAAACTTTTAATACAATGTAGATGCCATTGACTGCCAATTACTTGTAAAATATCAGTAATTTTCAACAATAAAACTGAGTAACCACATTCGTGTGATGAGAGCATGGCTTGACAATGATGATGATAACAACCAATCAACTGAATAACAAATATGGGTGTTGAGGGATATCCTACGAACCATAATTTAACCACCAAGATTTTTTTAACATTTAACAACATGCTTACAACAACACAAATTATCATCCAAGAGAATTATTGATTTCGAAAGCGCACAACCCTTAATACACAAATTTTGCTCAATGTCTATTTGAAATATCTGAGTGGTCAAAATATAAAACAAAGTTTGCTGTTCGGACACTTCCTATCCTATGTATTCTAATGTCCAACCACTGATTATAGAGAAATATTCAATACGATAAAATTAAAATAAATTTATTTATTAATACTGAAACTTTTTATTTATTAATAGTGAAACTTCAACTTCTTTTTTCTCACACCTTGTCTTTTTAGAGCCCGTTTTAGAAAGTTTATTGTTTTTTCAGACACTTGAATTGCTGTTCCGTGATTCCATCTAGGTCTTCATGATGACATCTACAAAATCAAAAGTTATAACATTGTAAAGTTGTATTCTGTTCAACACATTTAACTATTTTAACTTCATAATGATATTACTTTAAAGTATAAATAAAAAGCATAAGAACCGGTGAAAACTAAAGTAAATAACAGTTGTCCTTTGAAGTCTCAACTACATTTCCTTTTAGATAGACTTGAAGGACATATGTATAATCTGCAAGAAAATCCTAACTACTACATTTTAATTTGAACAAATTGAAGGTTTATCCACTTATGTCTTTTTCTGTATTACTTGTGCTGCGGCATGGATATCTGACTAATTGACATATTCGAGGATGGTAAAGGGGGTTCTTAACACGGAAACACGTGAAATAAAAATTTAAAAGAACCACTGCACTGAAAATAAAAATTTGGATAAAGGAAGCACGAAAAATTAAATCATGAATATTATTAAGGAAAACAGTACTAGAAGTTAATACTCAGTCGTTATTGGAGATCACACAGTCATGATGATGGACACGAAGACCCTGCAGTCACCTTTTCGCTTCCGCTTGTTGCATCCGAATCGTGGAAAAGATAACTTGATCGCAATTAATATCCTGGGAACACATAATTTAAAACAATCTCCCGACTGGACTTTGAATTTAGTCCTGGTTTACTTTTTTTTTTTATCTTGAATGTTTGACTAGCACGAGAAATTAAAGAGTACCCAGACGAAACACGGAAAACAAATAAGAGGAAACAAAAATAATGCATGTTTACCAATTACGAGAAATAAAACGCTAAAACACCTGAAATAAAAAGGACATAAATGCAAATAACTTTTTACCACCCTCATATAACCTTTATGTTTAATTACCTTGTCCAAACTCTACCTCAATTTTGACAGTAAAATTAAAGGTTCAACTTGGTGAGTCAAATATAGCTTCAGACCTTTCCATCCCAAAGTTGTAAACACCCCCCTTTTTATGCGATTAAAATTTCTTTTCACTTTTGATTCAATCATATGATTTCAAATAGTCAATGATAAAAATTCATGAGACGTTGCAAGATATCTTTGGAATGGTAACATGCTATCCTGATCCTGATCCTAAGGTCAATCCTTAGATTGTCCTAAACATCCCCCTATTTCATGTGTAAAATTTCAACTTTTCATTACTGTACAGTTTCATAACAACATGATATGTTCACATTTCTAAAATACGATAACGTAATCACAACAATTAATATAAATACTTACGATAAAAAATGTAAAAGCTGTATAGAGGAAAGATATTGATAAAAACTCTGCTGCACAAATCACTTGTGGTCTCGTTGGCGGATATTCAAACTTTGGCAACAAAAACAACTGCGCATGCGGATACCTGAAGTCTTAAAATAGAAATGTTATAATGCCGCGAAAATTTAAATCGTTATTTAAATAGATCTATGCGTTGTTTATATTTCAAGTTGTCAACCATTGTTTATGTACTTGTGTATACATACGTCTTTCTCTAGGAATTAATAAAAAGAATAGAAAAAAAAAAAATGAAAACAAGATATTTGACATCAGAAGTCAAGGAAAAAGGTGGAGGGATCTTTTAAGGGGATTTTATATTTATTGTATGATCCTGTATACACGCTGGTTCTTTTACTACGTTTTGGGGTCGGGTGAAATTTTTGAATTTTTTTATTATTTCAATATTTGGGGTGCGAAGTTCATGATTAATTAGTAATGCTGATTATATATACACTGCACCGATTGTTTTATGTACGTGTTATTCTATAATCACCACAACAATTACTGATAAATCTACTAAATATTTTATTTAATGTGAATATCGTTTTCAATTTGAAAATAATTGTGATGTGTCAAATACTTCTTTTTTGACAATTCTGGTATCCACAACTACTGGGTTTTATATATTATTTAGCCAACGTTGATTCAGTGTTGGTATTTCAACACAATGTCAATTCAACGTTGAAACAATGTACTAATTTCAACGTTGCATTGTCAACGTTGAATCAATGTTGAATATTTGTTGATCAATGTATAACCTTAAATCAACAAAGATTCAACGTTGATTCAACAAAGTGTGCCTGCAGGGATTGGTTCACACCGAACAGCAAGCTATAAAGGGTCCAAAAAATTACAAGTTTAAAACCTTTCAAAGAGGAAAACCAACTGTTTATTTTAGTTTATTAACTTTATACTCGACGTATGCCCTATATGTATCTTTCGTCTCTATATCAGTGTTTAAGTACTAGCGGTAAAATATTGATTGAAACGTTCATAGTAAAATGGGCATATTTGATTTTATGACATGAATTTAATATCAATGACAGCTTATGTTCATTTGGTATCTGAACTCGTATTTGTTTGTCTTATACATTTTTTTTTATTCGAGCGTGACTGAAATTTCTTTTTACATGATGTGCATATCTAACATTTATCTGTGCTATCTTCAATGAGTTAAATCAATGAACTATGTGTTCGGTTTTTAAAATTACTAAGAGCTTCTTGTCTTTCTACTTTTTGTAAATACACCAGAACAAGCTTTCCCTGACTTTCATTAATAAGAAAATAATTGGTGAATGGTCTTCGTAGCAAATTTACCTAACGGTATTGGGATATCGGTACTTAGTCGCATCTTAACTTGTACATGCGATTTGTTACAAACCGGTATTTTTAAAACAAATGTCGAAATGTTCAGGACTTAATTAAATCTGTATTTGGGTAAGATGATGCAAACATACGATTTTTATTGCGTCTTACACTTTATTAAAATAGTGTGTAAAACGTTAATTATGAGCTATGAAAGTCAAGTGGCCCGAGCATTTTTCTGAGGAAGTTTTAAAAAAATTCAAAGAAATATTGTTTACAGTGGGTTAGCTTTCATTAGTCTTCACATCCTATAGATTAACAACTTTTGGTTTTATTTATAATTAAGAATCTTCATTGAAGGTGAAGCACGAATGCATAGTTAATTAATAATATTGATGTGCCATTTGTATGTAAGAGTGACATTCCTTTGTATTATGTGTCGATTCGAAAAAGATATGCGAGTATTGTCTCCCTTGAACAGGTTCATTATTTTATAATTAAGAATAGGTTTCTGATATAATATTGAATACTTACAAAATGTATCAATTCAATATATTTCAGTTTTTGTTATTGGTGTATCAAAAACAGTGATGTAAGAATATAATTTCATAAATTTGAAACGTTTAAAATGATTAAATACCAATATAAAGAACCATTCATCATTTTTGAAAAAGACTATAAATGAACGACGAATTATTTATCTCCCCTTAATGATAGATTGAGTGGGAAATTCACAAGAGTTATCTAATATCAATCACAGACAGGGACTAGCAAGCAATTTTTAATTGTAGCTTATTTAACATTAAAACACCTTATGTTCTTATTCAATACTTCAAACGAACATAAAGCATTTATAAAGTAAAACTCAACACCGTTATTTGGTTATCAGCTCGCCCCGACAGCACAGAAAGCTTCGAATTTTCTTATTACGACTTTTAATCTTATCAGTTATGTCAAGAACTAATCTATAGGCTTGTGTATTGGAGTTGGGGATGAATTTTGAAAGTTTGTTAACAGTGTCTAATAATTCCTCGTTAAAGGTGTACTGAATTCTGTTTCCTTCCCCCTTAAATTTTAGAGTGACGTCCTCCTTAATTTTTCTCTTAAGGCAATCTTGTTCTTGTATGAGTTCAGATTTCAACTCACCTAATTTGCTGTCTAAAATTGTCTTAAAAAGCTCCACAGTATCTACCAAATCAGACAACTTATCAGCTGCTTTATGAATATTAGGTGGCGGTATACTATTATCTCCTTCAAGTAGTATGTCTTCGTTCAATTCCAGACGTGGAGAAGATTCGGACATTTTACCAAGTGGCGCTTTACAAAAACGAACCTTTACTGTCGGATAGGCGAACCTCGAATGACAATTCTAGACTTTCTTATTATAATTTTAGCGCTAAAATTCTAGCATGAAGTTATCATGATTGATATAACTTAAACCGGTAAAAACTTACTGATTGTCAAATCAAATTAAACATAAACATGTTTTGATTTAAACACACGTGCTAAAAATAAACAAATACACGTGTTCCCGAGTAACCTTTATAAATACGTTTTCCGCTATAAACGAATGTTATGTTATACAAATCTAGTCTTCGTTCATTAAATCGTTCCGGTTCCGTAGATTTTGTATTATCACTTAGAATCATAAGAAGCACACCAATATATTATGTGACAGAGAAAGCGACAACATCTTGGTAAAAACAAAACAAAAAAACACAAACCATGGCCACGAAAGAGACAAATGACAATATACAAAACTATATGTGAGCAACACGAAAACACTTAGACTCATATTTTAAAATTTCAAATATCATTTACGTATTTCACATCACTATTACCTACAAGTTTGGGTATTTGATCACACGTGGCTGTTTTTTCAGTGTAACTCAATATGGACGCCAGTTACTCACACAATATTTTGGTAAAACTCCCCATCCAAGTAACAATTTATAAAGGTAAACCATTATAGGTCAAGGTACAACTTTCGAAACGGAGCCTTGGCTTACATCGCACAGCAAGCTATAAAGGCCCCCAAAAATACTAGTGTAAAATGTTCAAACGGGTAAACGAACAGTCTAATCAATATAAAAACGAGAAACGAGAAACACATATGAACCACATAAACAGACGACAACCCCTGAACATCAGATTCCTGACTAAGGATAGGTGCAAACACTTGCAGCGGGATTTAACGTTTTAATGGTACCAAACCTACTCCCTTTTCTAAGAAAAATAGTAAAATTTTACAACATAAAAAGACACACTATAAGATATCAATTAGAATTCTTAACTCAATCAAAAAACGTAGTAAGTATAGATTATAACATGCCCTTTTCCATATTGGCCCTGGTATCATCCCGAGACTCCCATATCGGCCTCGAGGCTTTAGCCGAGGGCCGATATGGGTCGAGGGATGATACCAGGGCCAATATGGAAAAGACATGTTATAATCTTTTTATCACATATTTAATTTCTGCAGAAAAGAGAAACAAAGGTCAATTATAACAATTTAATGAAAGATAAAAGGTAAAATCTTAAACATTTTATCACAAACGTGTCGTTAAGGACACAGTGACGTGACGTCATTTAGAATCAGGGCACAATATCAATATGTTTTTTTTGCCCCGGGCAATTTTGAGGTTATTTCATATGCAAAACCAGACGTATTCGTAACAAATATGTGATAACACAAATTAACACACAATGAACGAATACATTTGATCTGTGATACAAGTAATAACACTAAGGGAGAAATAATTAAGCTGTAAGGTAAAAAGTTAATAAATAGGTTTAAACTAATATGAAAGTCTACAACCGCTGTGAAATGTTAAACAACTTTTAGAAAATCATCAACTTTGAAAAGGAATTACGTCATATTATACACAGGTACATGAAAATAATTGTGTTGTTAAGTATACTTCTTCTATAGTGTGTATAATCTTCCGTTTAGAAAAACAAATTAATGTCTTGTATATCAATAAAATTAATGTAAACCTTGGTACATATGGGGTGAATATCAATAATAAAACTATACAATTGGTGCTCGATAAAACTTCGTGTTCGTCATGTACAGGTACCGGAACAGTACTTAAGGAGAAATGAAATAATTTAAAAGAGGGACGAAAGATACCAAAGGGACAGTCAAACTCATAAATCTAAAACAAACTGACAAAGCCATGGCTAAAAATTAAAAAGACAAACAAACAACAGCACACACGACACAACATAGAAAACTAAAGAATAAACAACACGAACCCCACCAAAAAACTAGGGGTGATCTCAGGTGCTCCGGAAGGGAAGGGTAAGCAGATCCTGCTCCACATGCAGCACCCGTCGTGTTGCTTATGTGATAACAAATCCGGTAAATAGTCTAATTCGGTAGGTCACATTCAGGAAAGGGAAGGGGATTGTAGTTACGACGTAAGGAACATATCCGATATCATTTGTGATACGGTTATTCCATAACGGTCAACCAACTCGTGATGGCGTCCGTAAAATTTACGAAGGGATGATTTCAACTTCACCATTTGGAACTCTTGGTTTAATAGCTTCCTTGTGAGCAGCAACCCTCTATCTAGAAAATCATGATAGGAAATGCAAGCACGGGAATATCGTTTCAATTGGGAGATATATACCCCGTATGCAGGTGCTGCTGGAATGTTGCTACTTAGAAATGGAAAGTTCACAATTGGAAAGCTGAAATCATCTCTTTTGTCGTAGAGTTTTGTTTTCAACCGACCCTCATTGTCAATTTCTAGATATAGGTTAAGATATGAGGCCGACTTAACTGTATCTGTAGTATCCTTTATCTCTAGCTCGATTGGATAGATGCGTTCCACATAGTCACCAAATTTTGAATTATTTAGTGAAAGAACATCATCTATATAGCGAAAAGTAGAGTTAAAGAATAGTGCTAACTTCTTATTTTTCTTCCTAAGAAGGTCTTGCATGAATGTTCATAGTACGAAGTAGTGAAAATATGTTGTTACTTGAAAAAACCAAAGCTAGTATAAAGACAAGATCCATGTTACCATTAAATAATAATAAAGGCATTACAAATTGTATTAATAGGTCAAATTCACAAGAAAGTCAGATATGAGAGTACTTGCATTGACATTTACATGTAAGTCCGTCCTACCTTCAAGATAATTTTTGTATCAATGCATTCTCCACACAAAAATATCTCTTTAGGATAACACAGCATTGTACATGCTGATCGTGTAAGTTGATACACTGTAGTCCAACGAATAGAACTTGTCCTCGAAAAACCTATCTTCGGGAATAACTCTTGTCATGTTTCGATGACAACTGCAGTATTAAATTGACAGTTGAAGCGTATCTTCGAAGTATACTGACCTAAATAATAGCATTGTGCTCCAATTGTAAAAATATTCATTATGTCTTTTCTACTTAGATCTCCCATTTCATAATTTTAAAGAAACAAAAAGGTTTCCTATCAGTATACGTAGAAGCACTAGTTCTGCATCATATCTTGATCTTTTTCTCGATAGTGATACAGATGGAAAACTGTAAACTAGTATCTATATGAAAGACAATAACAATCAAAACCAAGGAGTAAACAAAGACTCACAAAACAAAGGGACATTTACACCAACAGTTAAAAATAATAAATAAGAAACAACACAAACTCCACTAAAAACTGGGAGTGAAATCAGGTGCTCAGGAAGGGTAAGCATTTCCTGCATCGTACACGGCACCTTTCGTGTTTTTTCTTTGTTAACAACATGCCACTAAGACTTCATTGACCGAAATTTGAGGTTATATTTAAATTCCGTACTGACATGTTTTCGCGGTCTTGGATCTTATGATAGCAGTGAAGGCAATTAATCTGTAATTTTACCTGTTGTGTTATTTTCCCGATTATTATATTTCAATTGAATGTGAATAAAATAGACGAATGATGCATAACAGGACTTTGAGAAATTGTTGAAAATCACAGTTATACGGACTTTTTTTCTAAACGCCTTCAGATATTTGGCTGAGTTTTGGCATGTGAGGTAACCATAATGAGTCAGAGGTCAATTTTAAGTTTCGTTCCGCTCCGCTAATTTTTGCTGAAATTACGGGCTTTGGACTTGAATAAATTATTGAAAATCACAGTTTTATGGAATTTTTTACTATAAGCCTCCACATTTTGAGCTGATTTTTGTTATGTGAGACTACAATCATGTTGTCTCCTCATGTGTTTATAGTGAAATTGCAGATTTTTCAATTTTTGGGGACGGGGCCATTTGTGTCGCTTTGACACATCTAGTTATGCATTTAATCTCCCCACCGAACACACACATACAGTATATATCATTCAAAAGAGGAAACATTGTACTATAACAAAATACCTGTCGTAAGGACCTAATGTGGTCACATTTTTTTTAATTGAGTTCAAAGGTCACTTTACAAATCTGTCAAACTTTTGAAGGGTTTCATTTTTTTCTATCTATTTCTAATCTCTACCTCAGTACAAATGATACTGTTTTGGCTAAAGTAATGTTTGTTTTTATACATAAACCTTATTCATTAATATTTTTAATCAAAAAGTTTCACAAATCGACGTTTATTAAAAAATATTTAAACAATCCAGTTTTATTCATTTGAGATACAAAAAATCATTTTCCCAATGCTAGTAAATTGACTTAAACTTTCAGTCGATGTATTTTTTGCATATAATGTTTAACAACTTTCGTCTTTTTTAGCACTCGATGGAGTCAGTTTAAACGGACCCGCGGAATTTAAACTGAAACTATCCGTCAATTACTTTGATTTTATACAATAAGAATTCTGAAAATATATTTGACGGATAATCACAAAAAAATAGAATATAAACATAAACATAAACAAACAAACTTTGTATCATATATATATGCAATCGATTGAAAATATGTGTGCACAATAGCGAAAAGGGTAGTAATTTTAATTATCTGTTGAGCATGTTGAGTGCATAATGATTGATAATAAACAAAATGTGATGGAAAGAAAAGGATTAAGTTCCGTATAGACAATGAGGTTTTTTTACTTTATTCTATTTTTCGCTGATTACTTAAGGCTTTTTTGTATTATAATACGGCTGGATTTGCAATAGATAAAATGACCTCACTTTTAAACAGTCAAAACTTTATAAATTTGATTCACTAAAAGCAAATTGAATACTGAAAAGAATAATTTTGAAATGTAATTATAGCTAAGGTAAAAACATATGAATTAAATGTAAGCAAATATATTAAATATTATTTTGTAAAAAGGGGGTTGAAAACTTCCAATATACTACTAGTCATTAAATCTACTTTTAAAATGAATATGATCATACGAAATTCCTACGCCAGATCAGAAAACAAAGAGTTTTTTTTAAAGTTAAGATCATTTTTAGCCGTGTGTTATTTAGGAAGATTAAACTTGAAGTCTAGACGACTTTTTACACTCTGTTACCGCACTATAATTGGTTTGAGTAAATACATTAATCGAAGAAAAATGCAACACCATCCATATTGATGTTTATTTGTTGGAAATCTAAAGAAATTGGCACATACAAAATATGTCTGCAAAAATATTTTTATGCGAAGGGTTGTTTCAAATTTTCAGGAAAATATAATAAAAAAAATAAATAAAAAAGGGCCGTCCATGAAAATGGATAATATCAAATGGTTTGGTATGTTTTGGTAATATCACTCTTCAACTGTAGATTTGCTGATACATTTCACATTTTCATTTAATTTTTCAATTCATTATAGTATTTGCAAAAATAAGATTTGGAATACTTGTCAATAAGACAGTTTCGACCTAAGACTAAATAAAGTAACATGTTGCATATTTTGATAAACGTATGTCTTTCAACCATGAAAATGCAATTATTTCTCTTTAAAAACAATCTAGCAATTTATCGCCATTGACTTCCATGCAACTAGCTGTTTTGCGCAGTAGATGCAGCACGTTAATAAAGTGTTACTTTGATTTGACCTAAGTTTTTCGATAAAAATAAAAAGTAAATTTAATTTACCATTGTGAAAAGATGATTCGTTTCTAACTTTTACTCTACTGTGGAACAATAGACTATTTACCGGATTTGTAATCACATAAGCAACACGACGGGTGCCGCATGTGGAGCAGGATCTGCTTACCCTTCCGGAGCACCTGAGATCACCCCTAGTTTTTGGTGGGGTTCGTGTTGTTTATTCTTTAGTTTTCTATGTTGTGTCATGTGTAGTATTGTTTTTCTGTTTGTCTTTTTCATTTTTAGCCATGGCGTTGTCAGTTTGTTTTAGATTTACGAGTTTGACTGTCCCTTTGGTGTCTTTCGTCCCTCTTCAAATATACTGAATTCCGAGGAAAATTCTAAACGAAAAGTTTCTAATGAAAGGTCAAAATCAAGCTCAAGCATATCAATCAAATGGAAAACATCTGTCATATTCCTGACTTGGCACAGGTATTTTATTATGTATAAAATGTAGATTAAACCTGATTTTAAAGCTAGCTGAACTTTTTACCTCTATTACAGTCACACAAAATTTTCCCAAAATAGTTTAATATTGCTGGGTCTGCAAAGTGCTCCATGAAACAATTTGGTTTCTGTTAAAATGTATCATTATAATAAAAACAAATATATTTGAATTGAGAGGGCAACAATATAAAGTTTTCTGCAAAAAAACTATGCTAGTATAGTCACGAACTCAGCTTGGTATTTATATTAAATCATGCTTTAATTCACAGCAGTTGCCTCAGTATCTTATTGTCAAATGCAAGAGCATTTATTGTCTGTTCGGGTTTAACTATTATTGACAAAACTGAGCAAACGCCGTTTTATGTTTAATTAAGTCATATTTGTTTTTAATGTTTTTTTCAAAGCGTTGATACATTCACTTTTCATAACTTGGAACCAATGTTGGTATTTATCAATTAGTGTCAATAATAATGCTTTAGTGGATACCGAACCATGAGTAATTTCATATCTTGTACGAAATCATTTGATAGAAATATAACTTGTTAGGGAAATGTTATACATATTAATCAATATAAGACAAGTTGAACATGTTTCCTTAGTAAAAACCTATATGCAGCTGAAGTAATGAGAGCATGTTTTAATTGATTTGTATTGCTTGATTGCATCTCCTTTTAGTATGCGAATAACCATAGCATATTACACCTCATGATGTTAAATAAAGTGTGTAAAATGAATTGTAATTCTGTATTAAGAACAATAAACAATATTTTTATAGTTCAAGAAAGTTTATGCACCAGTCTGAACTCAAAACAAAATTAACAAAAGCATTCATATTGTGAAGACGTGAACACAAACAGCACTGTCAATCAGCAATGTTTTCTTCAAAGTAGAAACATCAAAAATCATAAGTGGAAGAAAAACTGTCACTACAACACAATGAAAGTAAAAATCAATAACGACAACAAAACGAACAACATTTATAGAACATTTGAGACTAAGTACCAAGAAATTTTTAAGATTGATATCTGGACATTATCTATGCTCATCTGTGATTCAGATATGACATAAGGTATAACCAAATCATGATGATGTACTTAACACTTTTGAAGGGACGACATCAATTTCGCTGACCGACATATTACACAATGGTTAACCAAATCCTGATGATACACGTCGAAGGGACGAAATCAGTTTCGCTTATAGAAACCTCGTTTCAAAAGAGTCAAAATGTTCCTTATTAGCTTCAACCCTTTATCACAAAAATCATTACTTGTTTACGCAATATCTGGTATATCGTTTTAACCTTTCAGATATATACACTATAAACTGCTAGGATGGTTATACACATTCTTTTGTATTGGCGTTAAGTTTTTTTGAACCGACCTTTTTGTAAGTATACATATGTAAGCCAAAATAATCAGAAATTTTACCTATATCATATTTCCAGTTCAATGGGCTTAATGAGCGTTATATGTAGTCACCAGACTATGCACTTCAACAAGACAATAAGTTACGAAGAACTTTGAAAACCAACAATTTGGGAACAGATAGAAATGTGAAATGTTTTACACTTTTGCCCTCAAATAGAGACCAAGATAGCACTTACTCCAACTGAACATTGCATTTTTCAGCATTCAAATATGATTCATTAAACAAACAACAAGAATGTGTCCACAGTACACGGATGCCCCACTCGTACTATCATTTTCTATGTTTAGTGGACCGTGAAATTGGAATAAATTCTCTAATTTGGCATTAGAATTAGAATGATCTTATCAAAGGGAACATGTATACTAAGTTTCAAGTTGATTGGACTTCTACTTTGTCAAAAACTACCTTGACCAAAAACTTTAACCTGAAATTTGCACTATCATTTTCTATGTTTTCAATGAACCGTAAAATTGGGGTCAAAACTCTAATTTGGCATTTAAATTAGAATGATCAATTCATAGGGCACATGTATACTAAGTTTCAAGTTGTTTGGACTTCAACTTCATCAAAAACTACCTTGACCAAAAACTTTAACCGGAAACGGGACAGACGGACGAACGAACGGACGGACGGACGGATGAATGAACAGACGGACGGACGGACGAACGGACGCACAGACGCACAGACCAGAAAACATAAAATGACCCTTTACTATCGTAGGTGGGGCATAATAACTAATATTGTATTGCTTATTACCGCGCCCACAAGGACCAAATTAATCAACACTTATTTCGTACTAATGATTGCAAGTGATTCAATATGATTAAGACACAATGTTATAGATTGAAGCAAATTGAACGAACATATGCATTAAGACAAGACGAATTAAACAACAAGCACAGTAGTTAGCTTTTGTTTTTTAAAATAAAGAGGCGAAATGGGTTCCAGGGCATTATTACAACTGTTTATCATTTCAGGAAACTTTCTTATGAGGGCATAATTTTTCCAATAATTATTCGAGTTTCTGCAGTATGAAAATTCATTTCATTGCTTGCAATGAATTACCGTGATTTTCCATTAAAGTACAAACCGATAATTTTACACGTGAAATAAACTCCGCTATTTCACTCCACTGGCGTTATACAACAAAAGGCGTTGTGTCAATACGTCATAAAAGCAACTATAAATGTGTAGCAAAAGATATAGTTCCTTACATTTTGTACTTTAATTCAACTAAAAATCTCTTTGTAATAAAAAGAATAAATAATTAAAAAATTAGAATATCGAAAAATATTCAACTCAGGACTGAACAGCACTGATAATCAACTCATGCGATCCGCATTGTTATTCGAACAAAGACCAATTACTTTTGTGGTTTTCCTGAGGAAAGTTATTAAGTTGATCTTTGATATCAGCACATGATTAGATTTTCGCATTTTCTGTAATACTGTCAGTAAAGCAAAGATCATATATAGGGAGCTCGGTTATAGTTTTTAAACAGCTTTTCTTTCTCACATAACTGATTTTTTTATCAGACAAATATAGTGTGTAGTGTCAGTGTTACTTTAGTGCCCGGTTTTTATTGCTGAATGATATATGTATCAATTTGAAAATAGGTTCAATTTTAGCCCTGGTCTTGTATAATAAGCAATTGAATCCAATACTATATAAATTTTTAATTAAAGTTATGTTTATATCTATGGATTTAGGCACACGGTGTTTCGATCATTTAGTTTAACTGTGTTAAAGAGAGTTGATGTTGACAATGCGCAGGTTATCAATAAAAATCTAGCCAGACGAACAAAATTTTATTATTCTAAATATGGAGCAAGATCTGCTTACCATTCCGGAGCACCTGGGATCACCCTTAGTGTTTGGTGGGGTTCGTGTTGCTTTTTTTTAAAGTTTTCTTTGTTGTTTCATGCGTACTTTTGTTTTCTGTTTGTTCTTTTCATTTTTAGCCATTGCGTTGTCACTTTATTTTCGATTTATGAGTTTGACTATCCCTCTGGTATCTTTCGTCCCTCTTTTATTAAGAAACAAACACATGATATGTAAACTTTAGACTTGAAGTCATCAGTTTTAAGATTATTTAACACGTTTGTAGTTGCAGTTCGAGTTGCAATAGGTAGATATAAGAGATAATAGTTGTGTACAAAATTTTGTAATAAGACAGACATTACTAAGATGGTTTGACAAAAAACTTTTGGCAAAGGTAAATTTTAGTTTAGATCGTTTTTCTGCATGACATCTCACTATGTTATTCGGTTTGTAAATTATGATGGCTGGGAATGTGTATTTGTTTCAAGGGTTTTTAAACAACAATTGTACAGAGAATGAAGATTCGAAAAGGGTTGTGAATAGGACTGGTGTACCTAAAGGAGATTGGGAAAACACATAACGGGTTCGGAATAAAATACAGAAGGCAAAAATACATAACGGCCGCGATAACAAATTCAGAAGGATAAAAAAGGGACATCATAGATAGTATGAATATTGCATTTATATTCTTAACATAATATGGTTGTCTGAGCCTTGTTCGCACATTTGTTTTTAGCATATCGTTTGCTTCATCAACATGCACCAATCTGCTTACCAGACGCTTCCATCTGTAGACTTGATAATTTGATCTGTGTTGGACATTTTTTTACTTAGTACATTTCCAAAAATCTGAGGTTTATTATTTCTTGTCCTTCATGTGACACTCAAAGTGCATACATACAAACAAGAAAGTTAAACAAAAAACATTTTTAAGTACGTTTTTAATACATATAATATGTAAAAACTATGAAATAAAACTACGATACCGATGCTTTATAAAACGATGAACGGTATGCTTGATTAAAATAAGGATTGCTTGTAATGTGTCCCTACATATACACAATTCTGTAACTCATGTTATTAACATTTACTCGAATCCATCGTAGATATTAATCCACTAAAAACCTATGATTGTGAAAAAGTAAAATCACAAAAATACTGAACTCTGCGGAAAATTCAGAACGGAAAGTCCCTAATGAAAAAACAAAATCGATAACACAAACACATCAAACGAATAGATAACAATTTTCTTATTACTATCTTGGTACAGGCATTTTCATATGTAGAACATGGTCGATTGAACCTGGTTTTATAGCTACGTAGCTTAACCTTTGACTTGTTTGACAGTCGCTTCAAATTCCATTATATGGATAACGATGCAAGAACAGAACAAACAGACATAATAGATAAAAATGTCAAAAATAGGGGTACAGCAGTCAACAGTTTATTGTAATCTGATCCACTAACAAAAACCCAACAAAAAAGCACAAAATGGGAAAATAGACCGAGCATATGAAAAGCCACTATTTTCTACACATGGAAATGTCTGTGTCAAGTCAATGCTATGACAATTGTTTTCCATTCGTTTGATTTGTTTAAGATTTTGATTTTGCCATCAAGAGATTTTCTGTTTTGAATTTACCTTGGAGTTCGGTACATGTACTTGCTATTTTACTTTTTTTTAATTTTAATTGGTAACAAATAAGAGAAGAAAAAGGATGCAAGATAATATATACCTAAACGTTTACATATAGTTCAAGCCATAAATAGGCTACCTAATAACAGCATCAATTCGAATCTACTAACAAAAATATCAGTTTTAATCAACCATGCGTTTTGTACATACATAAATGTCTGTAATATGACAGTTGTTTTACATTAGTTTGATGAGTTTGAACAATTTTAAAAATTAGCAAATAAAAACGAAAAACGAACGCATATGACAGGACAAGTGTAGTCCAAATAATTATTGAAAAGCTATTATATTTTTTTTTCTTTGACGCCTTACTTCGACGTCATAATGCTGAAGCCACCATTTTCGGTTGGACTTTGAGAGCATATTTTGCTCTCAACTTTGAGACCCAATTTAACCATCAAATTTTCATTGAACATGTTGAAAGCTAACAAAAATTGCATATATCAAAATTCTTACCTTTTATTTGTTTGTTTATGCAAAATATTTCCGATTAATCCCTACAGAAATAATGATATAAGTAACAATTCCATCCGAGGCGGGAACATGTCGACTGCATTTTTTAAAACGGAGCTGATTTCTTTTTTAAAACGTTTAGCTGATTTCTCCTCAAGATGCTTCATTTTAGGAGATTATAAAATAATTTTTACACCAAACTCGGTAAAATTGGACAGACCCGAATTTCCGGAACCTTTGTTTTACATTATCCGGAAATTCAGGTCCATCAAAATGTACCGAGTTTGTTCAAAAATAATTATACTCTTAAAATGAAGCATCTTGAGGTGAAATCATCTAAACGTTTTAATAAAGCAGTAAATTCCCTTTCAAAGTCCAACTGAAAATATGAGTTTGGCGTTATGACGTCGAAGTAAGGCGTCAAATTAAAAAAATATAATAGCCTTTCAAGACGTCATAATTATTTGGACTAAGCAAGTGGTGAAATCTTTGTTTGAACCATTTGAAGGAAAATGCTCAGTGCAATATTTTAATTTGATATCATGGAAAATCCAATGACACAACGTACTGATTGTGTGGTCTACCAAAATTATTAACTGGTAAAAACTGGTGTATATAGCTTTAGAAAGCATACAGTATTCAGCATTCTAATGAAGTGGGAAACAAATCATGTTTCTTTCCATAAAATCAAAGTATTAACTGCAGATTAAATACCCTAAATATGTAAGAAAAGGAAACAAAATTGTATAACATTAATTTTACATGCAATATGGTGACATATGGTTGTTTTCATTTACTATATAAAGTACTAACATAGGGTTATAATCACTTATACTTCATCATGAGTCCATTGATATGTGTGCTTTTCCTAGTGGTTGCTGCAGCAGGTAATATATTTGATATATGCTGATTGTAATTGAAAATGAAATTTTAAAATGAATGTAAATTTTACCTTTATGGATACATAGTTTATCACATTTTCTTATTTATATCTATTTTTCAAATGCTAAACATGCTTAATAGTATGATAATGAATAAAAGTATTATTTGGAGTGTTTTTCCTTTAAATATAGATTTTATTTCTCGTTAAAATTACAAGTAACTGAAATTTGAAAGCTCATGTCTCAATGTGAGTGATAAAATAGAAACATGATTTATTTTTTGTTTCCTCTATGCCATACTTTGAAAATATTAAATAATTCATAAATATTAAGGTACAATGAATCATTAAAATAGAATATGATTAAATTTGTTTTGCGGCAGCCGTAATCCAGTTTTGTACTTCAGTGTCTACTGAGAATGTATTTCAATCATCAATCAACATGTTATTTTTCGACATATTTTGTGGCATGAATGTATTGATCTGCAAGAAGAGGATTTTACTAATATAATAAATGATAATAGGATTCAAAATTTTTTTTATAAAAAAAAATGTTAATTCTTTTTCTTGTATTAACAGCTTACGACTATGTCGGTAGTCCCAAGACAGTAGTTTTGAAGCATTCAGCCCTTGGCGACGTATATGGCATTGGGTCTCCGTCGTTGTAAGTTACTTGGATTACAGCAACAAATTCCATGGATTTAAAATCAGTAACAGCAGATTTACATTTGGAGGTATAGGTGAGTATGTTTTATATGATGATAATTTTTGATTAGTTACTAAATATATACTTAATTAGTAGAATTAAATGTATTTATCAAGTAATATATTTCAGTATTTAATTGTGCATCATACGTTATACATTTTGATCTTATATTTAATCATTTGAATTCTAATTCAATTTCCACTTATAGTTTTCACCTAAAACACTGAACATCGTCAAAATCAATCTAGAATTCTATAACCCTTATCATTTTAAGATACATTTTCTATAATCAAAAAGCTGTTAAACTGTCTTTTATCTTTGATTATCAACCTGTATCAAATATCTTTGAAGCTAACTGTCATCAGTCATGTTATCCAAAAATTTTAAATTCAAACATAAGGAAATAAAAGTAACCAATAGCGTCTACATTTAAATTAATTTAACACTAACCCTATAAAAGAAGTTGAAATGGTTAATTCATCTTGAATAAGCGTACCGGACAAAAAGCAAGAGGTGTTCCCATATTACTAAATTCATATTGCTTATTGTTATAATCAATATTATTATAAATATATTTGTAGGATACAAACGACATGTGACTCACAAATTTTACAATTTATGGGTAATTGCTGGTCAATAATCATAGCAGAAGTGTCTGTTTTGATCGACTCAGAAGCAACATCTTTTCAAATGTTTTCCCCGAGTAATACACTTTGTCCTTTGTGTTTATTTGAACTAACATAAAAAGCTCTCTGCTTTATTTCAATAGATGTTATCTGACAAAGCTATAACAAAAGTAGTTTAAGACTAATAAATGAAGTCACAGAGTCATTTTTTGCTATGATTAAACAAAACAAAAAACAACATAAGAATAATTTGTATTCGATTGTCAAAATGATCATGATAACATATATAAGAAGTGATGTTAGACTATGCCAACATCTCCAACTTCTGGAAAACAACGACGGAAAACAGTTTTTTTTCGATACAAAATAGTTGTCTATTGACATAAAAGTTTTACAATGAACTATAATTTATTAGAAGGACGTGAAATGTTCTTGTCTGACTTAATGTTTTTTAAACATTTGTTTGTACAGGAATCATTAAGAAAAAAAATATTGTGTTGATCTGTTTCATAAAGAGAGGGAAAAGATACCAAAGAATATTAAGACTCAGAAGTCGAAAGAAAAGTCGCAATGCCATGACACAAACAAAATTCGATCGCAAAAAAAAAGAAAAAGGTATACAAGATGAAAATTAAAAAAATGAAGACTGAAAAACACGACTCCCATCAAAAAGATGAGGTCTAACGTATTTCGGAGAGAGAATTAAATACAGCTTAACATGTGGCACTTGTGGTATCTGTAATGTAAGTTTCAAAATATCAACATTAATTAAAATCATTGTTTTGGAATCCCTGGATACTTGTAAGACTGACGAATAACGTATGATAGCAGACATTGATAGTTTTAAAGAGAGTAAAACAGTGTATTCACAAACATTAGTGTAAGCTTTTATTCTTATATAAAAGGTAACGACTTTGACGATGGGGCAGTGGTAGTGAAGAATGGAGTTTATGGTAACGATTACGATATCGGGGTAGGGTCTGTAGTAAGTTATGGTGATTACTTCAACAAATATCATGGATTCAAAATCAGTGATAGCAGATTTTCATACGGAGGACACGGTGAGTAAATTTTAAAACTTAATGATTATTGACAAGTTATAAACTGTATATTTATCATAAAATGAATATAGATTTATGTACTTATAATGAAAACATATGATAACAAATAAGTATATGACGTCACAGAATTAAGTGGATTGATAATTGCTTAATTTTGAAACGTCATGTACATTAAACTTGTTTACAATTAGTTCAATGTAATGTACACTGGTTTCACATTAAATGTTTCACCCAGTACATGAAATGTGTTCACATTAGTAAACGATATGTCATTTAAATGTAATTACATATAATCGAATTGGCAAACCTTTTTAACAGTTATGACAGCCATTTTGACGATATGCAATTCTTTGAATTATATATTATTTCGAACCAATACTACCATGTAAATACTTCTTAACAATTAGATACTAGCCGGGCAATACAATTTACCGCACACTCTTTATAGTAGTGCATTCAGAAATGTATTGAGTAAAGACCAGTGGTAAATATTTCATGCATATTACAAACATTGTACTAGTGATATTAATAGGTGATATTATAAAGTTCTTATCCGAAGTTTTCTTTCCTATGTCATTTTAGCAAGGAGGAACTATACTTGCTTTTGTCCCAAACTCTTCATCCAGTTGCTCATTAAAGGGACAGTCGAATAGGGAAGACATTTTGAAATGAAATGTGTGTTGGGCAATGATGGTGCTCTGATTCTTGATAAGGGGGTTTATAACGCTACCTTAAGTTTCTGTTTATAACAAAGCAATATATCGAGTTAATTCAGTTAAAATCTTTATTAGTTGTTGTTAGAAATATCAATTTAATTTAAAACGTTTCTTCTTCAAATTTACATTGTAAAATTCATGTTCTAAATACCTTGTTGTTTTGTGTACACGTAACCCACAACAGGCCTACATTAACTATCGACTGCATGGAGACAAAACATGATTTAAACTTCATGTAAACAATGAGTTTTATCATTGGGAACGTAATTGTGTTTATGTTACATTTGAATTACACTAACACAACACCGCGTATAGGTCAATGTGATCACGGCCTGTGAGTGTTATGTCTTCCAAAAAGTGAGATTTAAAAGACACAAAAGGGATATTTAGATAAAATCGTCATATATACCAGGATGGACATTTCTATTTGAAGCAGACGCGCTTACATACTCGACACATATGCCCAACCCGAACAGTAGGACATATCCGTAAATTATTTATTCAATCGCGTTTCGCATGTGAAAAAACTTTGTGAGATTATATTTTGCAGATAATAGTTGAAATGCTGTCAATCATCTTGAATCACAGTACCTGACCTAGCAATATATTAGGTGTTCTCGATATATTCTTAGTTCACACTGCTGATTGTTTTTCATAATATCATGATATTTATTTTTAGCATACACACTGAAATGTGGGCTACAAAGATTTTACAACTTATGGGGTAATTGCTGGTCTAGTTATCATAGCAGAAGTGTCTGTTTTGGACGACTCAGGAAGCAACATCTCTTTGATGTCTACTCCGGAGGTAATTTTATTTGATATGTGCTTCATTTGAACTCGTCTTGTTAAGAACCTGACGACAAATTGCTTTTAAACATTCCGAAAAAATAGCTACATATGAAAATAACTTTACTCTGTGGGCTGCAAGTATTGCTGTGAACTTTCGTAACCGATGACAACGTTCTTGTTGACGTATAACGTAAGAATTTAAAAATGCGACAAATTCTGATTCAACAAATTACAAAAGCAAGTTATTGAAGACATAAGACTTAACAATAAATTATGTCTTATCTGATCATAAGTATGTCAATGATAAGCAAACGAACAAACAAGACAACGTTTTAATTGAACGATAAAACAAATATTGACATTGAAGTCGGACTATGATAACAATCACATCGAAGCAAGGGGGTATATTTGTCCTTTGTGACAAGTAATGATTATTTGTTAACATCTCTATTCATTAAATAAAAATGTATATTGATTTCATTTTGAATTACTTACGCTGGAGGAACTTAAATAAATATGTGTTTCCATACCAATAAAGAGCACATTATTTATTACAAAATGTAAACTTGTATACTTTAATAACAGATTACGACGTTGACGATTATGATCTTGGTGTAGGTTCTGTTGTAAGTTATGGGGATTACTTCAACAAATACCATGGATTCAAAATCAGTGATAGCAGATTTTCATATGGAGGACATGGTGAGTAAATTTTGAAACTTCATGATTATTGACAAGTTATAAACTGTATCTTTATTAATGAAATGATATCATCTATTGAGTAATAGATCTCTGTTCAAATGGTGAAAAACAAATTAATATATAATGCCTCTTGGGATTTAATAGATTGATAATTGATTTTTTTAAATTTGTCCAAACATATTTCTTAAGTCTTGTGTCATGTCTTCCAAACAGAGAGAAATAAAAGATGCAAACGGGATACTAAAAAATGACCATAGATACCAGGATCGAAATTTTGTAATTGAGCCAGACATTCGTTTCATATTTATTGCACATATAAACGTAGGACATAAACGTACAATATTAATCTTATCGTGCTTAACATGTCTAAAATTACAATTGCCCTGTGAGGTTACTAGTATATCTTGCAGATAACAGTTGAAATGGTATCCTTTATTTTGTATCACAGTACTGGTGGACATACCAATACATATCAGGTGGTATCGATATATTATTAGTCAATACTGCTTTTTGTTTTCAACAATTTCATTGCATATGTTTGTAGCATACACACTGAAATGTGGACTACAAAGATTTTACAACTTATGGGGTAATTGCTGGTCTAGTTATCATAGCAGAAGTGTCTGTTTTGGACGACTCAGGAAGCTACATCTCTTTGATGTCTACTCCGGAGGTAATACACTTTGCTATGTGCTGCATTAAAACTCCTCACGTTTAGGAACTTACGAGAAATGACTTATGAACATTACGAGAAATAACTACATTTACATAACTCAGTCAGTTTGCTAAATATAAAAAGGAAGATGTGGTATGATTGCCAATGAAACAACTCTCCACAAGAGACCAAATGACACAGAAATTATCAACTATAACATTGTTAAGAATTTTTTCACCCGGTGACAACTTTTTTGTTGTCGTATAATTTAATAATTTAAAAATGCGTTAATTCTGATTCAACAAATTACAAAAGCAAGTTTATGGAGACAGAAGACTTAACAATAAATTATGTCTTATCTGATCATAAGTATGTCAATGATAAGCAAACGAACAAACAAGACAACGTTTTAAATGAACGAGGAAACAAATATTGACATTGAAGTCGAACTATGATAAAAATCACATCGAAGCAAGGGGTATATTTGTCTTTTGTGACATGCAATGATTATTTGATAACATCTCTATTCATTTAACAAATATGTATATCGATTTGATTTTTAACTGCGTACGCTGGAGAAACTTAAACAAATATGTGTTTCCATACCAATAAAGAGAACATTATTTATTACAAAATGTTAACTTGTATACTTTAATAACAGATTACGACGTTGACGATTATAATCTTGGTGTAGGGTCTGTTGTAAGTTATGGGGATTACTTCAACAAATACCATGGATTCAAAATTAGTGATAACAGGTTTTCATACGGAGGACATGGTGAGTAAATCTTAAAACTTAATAACAAATTATAAACTGTATCTTTATCAATACAATGAAATTATCTATCAAGAAAAAGATCTATGTACTTATGATGAAAACATATGACAAGAAAATAATATATGAAGCCACATTTGATTAAGTGGATTGATAATTGCTAATTTAAATTTGTCAAAATACATTGATGAATTCAATTGTCATTTCTTCTAAAACGTGAGAAAAAAATTGCCAAAACTTATTTAAACTCTTTACATATGTCCACCCCAAACAATAGGAAATAACCGTAAACTGTTTATTTCATCGTGCTGTGTCTGTTAAAAATAACAATAACCCTGTGAGATAAGATCTTGCAGAAACTAGTTAAAATAGTATGTTTCATCTTGTATCAATGTACCGGACAAAACGTTTAACCCTCTGCATTTGTTTGCACTAGTCCTAAGTCAGGAACCTGATGTTCAATAGTTGTCGTCTGTGGGTATCGTTCATAAGTGTTTCTCTTTTAGCAGTGAAAATATAATGGAATTTGATGCGACTGTCATATAAGTGAGAGGTTTAGCTAGCTATAAAACCAGGTTCAATCCACCATTTTCTACATTTGAAAATGCCTGTACCAAGTCAGGAATATGACAGTTCTTGTCCATTCGTTTTTGATGCGTTTTGTTATTTGATTTTGCCATGTGATTATGGACTTTCCGAATTGATTTTCCTCTGAGTTCAGTATTTTTGTGATTTTACTTTTTTCTCGTTTGGACGGTTTATTATATAGATTAAACCGTTGGTTTTCCCGTTTGGACGGTTTTATACTAGCCATTTGTTACACCCTTAATAGCTGATTGTTCGATATGAGCCATGGACCCTTGTTGAAGACCGTACTTTGAACAATAATAGTTTTTCTATTATTAAAATTTGTGACTTTGATGGAGAGTTGTCTTACTGGCACTCATACCACATCTTCTTATATGTATATAACAATATATCATGTAGTATCGATATATGCTTAGTTCACACTGCTAATTTGTTTTAACAATATCATGAAATATATTTTGTAGCATACACACTGAAATGTGGATTACAAAGGTTTTACAACTTATGGGGAAATTGCTGGTCAGGAACCTGATGTTCAATAGTTGTCGTCTGTGGATGTGGTTTATAAGTGTTTCTCTTTTCTCGTTTCTCGTTTATTATATAGATTAGACCGTTGGTTTTCCCGTTTGGACGGTTTTACACTACCCATTTGTTATACCCTTAATAGCTGCTTGTTCGATTTGAGCCAAGGACCCGTGTTGAAGACCGTACTTTGAACAATAATAGTTTTTTCTATTATTAAAATTTGTGACTTTGCTGTAGAGTTGTCTTATTGGCACTCATACCACATCTTCTTATATCTATATAACAATATATCATGTGGTATCGATATATGCTTAGTTCACACTGCTAATTTGTTTTAACAAGATCATGGAATATATTTTGTAGCATACACACTGAAATGTGGATTACAAAGGTTTTACAACTTATGGGGAAATTGCTGGTCTAGTTATCATAGCAGAAGTGTCTGTTTTGGACGACTCAGAACGCAACATCTCTTTGATGTTTACTCCGGAGGTAATACACTTTGTTATGTGCTTCAGTATCAAGCAAATGAAGAAACAAAAAAAAACGTTCAAAATGAATGAGGTAACAAATATTGATATTGAAGTAGAACTCCGATAATTTTGACAGCAAATGAAGGATATGAAATTGTCATGTATATGTGATATTAAATGGTTATTGGTGACCATATGTATTTTCAAAAGTATGTTTATCGACTGTATAGGTAATTGATTAAGCTGGACGTTTCAAACAAAACATGTGTCGGTAGAAATCAATGCATATACAGGAACCTTTTGGGTATCACAAAAAAATGTAAACTTTTATACTTTATTAACAGGTTACGATGTCGACGGTGGTGTCTATGGTGACGATTATGATCTCGGCGTAGGTTCTGTTGTAAGTTATGGGGATTATTTCAATAAATACCATGGATTTAAAATCAGTGATAGCAGATTTTCATACGGAGGACATGGTGAGTGAATGTATAACTTGGTGATCATCTATGTTAAGTAACATTATAATATGCATATAAAATTGGAAAACAATGTTATTGCATTTGTATTGAAAGATACGTTTAATTATGATTCATATAAGGTGATGTTTACTGGTGACTGCATCATACAGTTAAACAAATATTTTAAGGTGAAGGTAAAATTCAAGAGTCGCCTTTGAAGAAGTAGTGTTTACACTTTCAACTAAGACACAATACATATGTGTAACAAGAGGAATACAATATTTACGAGTTATTTTTTCCAAATTACAGAAGAAGAACCATTACTTATGTTTATCCTTATTTGAGATGATTCAATCATGATATAATAGATAGATTGTATTTCGCAGATTAAAAAATGTTATATTCACTTCGACTTTAAAGAATTGTTCTTAACATAAACTTAATTTTACTGCTGATCGTAATAAAAATATCATGTACATTTTTTCAAGCTTACACATTAAAATGTGGACTACAACGATTTTACAATTTATGGGGTAATTGTTGGTCTAGTTATCATAGCAGAAAGGTCTGTTTTGGTAGACTCAGGAAGCAACATCTATTTGATATTTACTCAGGCGGTTAGTATTTTTGTTTGTGTACATGATACCAGAAACTGCAATTTTTGTGATAAATAAAGTTATTGTTAATTTCTGTAAATAAACAGCAATTTATGTTAATGAGTCAGTTTTAGGTTAAGACTATGTATGATAAGAATAATTTTTTGTATGGTAAAACTTGAATATATGAAATCCAAGTAGGCAATTCTTGTCAATAAGATAGTACAATAGTAATATATCTTATATTAAGATACAGGAATAACGATTACGATGTTCAAAGATAAAGACAAATTTGAGATCATACGGTCACTTGCAATAATATTAAATTTTATCAGCTTCCTAAATGTAAAAAAATAAAAAGAAAGAAATAAACTAATTCCCATTGATTTGATAAATAATTAAAGTATCTTTCATCCTGCATTGGTATATTGTCTTCCTACATCGATATTCATCATTCAGAACTAAATGACGATTGATAGAATTTTGTATCATACCAAAAATTACCAAAATTGATAAAAATATCTTGTTTTTGGAAAGCATCAAACACAATTTGTAAAACAATCAGTCTCAATTAAAACAAAGATTTTTGTGAAGCTGCGGTCGCCTTGCCAACTATTATTTTATTTACATCAGGCAAATTTCAGTTGAAAGGTTCTTATTTGAAGATACTCTTTTTTTTTGAGAGGCCGAGGGGCGGGATCAAATAGATAACATATTTTGGCATAAAAAAAGGGCCAACAATACCAGAGGGACAGTCAAATTCTAAGATCGCAAATAAACTGACAACACCATGGCTAAAATATAAAAAGACAGACAAATAATAGTACACAAGACAAAACACAGAAAACTAAAGACTAAGCAACACAAAACCCACCAAAAAATGGGGGTGATCTCAGGTGCTCAGGAAGGATTGTATTTACGACTAAGGAACAAATCCGGTTTCTTTTTGAAACGGTCTAAACCATGACGATCAACCAACTCGTGATGACATCCATAAAATTAACGAAGGGATGATTTTAACTTCACAATGGAACTGATGGTTTAATAGCTTCCTATTGAGAAGTAACCCTGTATCAAGGAAATCATGATAGAAATACAAGCACGGGAATATCGTATCGGTTGAGGGAGATATTTATACTTTGTATGCAGGCGCAGTTGGAATGTTGGTACATAGAAATGGAAAGTTCGCAATTGGGAATTAAAATCATCTCTTTTGTCGTAAACCTTTCTTTTTAAGCGACCCTCATTTTCAATTTCTAGGTGTAAGTCAAGATATGAGGCAGACTTAACTGTATCTCGTAAATCCTTTTATCTCTAGTTCGATTAGGGATAGTTGCGTTCAACATAGTCACCAAATTTTGAATAATTTAGGGAGAAAACATCATCTATATATTATAAGGATGGCAATATCTGTGTTGCATCGAAAATCATCTAAAGTATCTTGTCTTTCTCAGAAAGTTCAAATTATTATGAATTGGTTGAAAGATAAAGCACAATTTACTGTTTATTATTTAATCACACCAAATTTTTTGGACTGAACACATGTTAGAAGGAATTCGTAACTGAAAATGTTATACTAACTGAAAAAAATAACAATGTTTTCTCATTACAGATATTGACTACGATGGCGGTCGTGCTGTTGTCAAAAGTGCAGTCTATAATGATCTCTACTAAACAAGAAGGTAATTTTATATTCATTATATATTTCTTTTGATTTCATTTGAAAAAACTAGATTGACATAATCAAAGCACCAGTATACATTGAGATACATAACACTTTATGAGAATGAACAATTCTACTATAACTTATATTGTAGGGGGGGGGGGGGGAATTAAAACAGCTCTTTCTGAATCAATTCTACTATAACTTATATTGTATGGGGGGGATTAAAACAGCTCTTTCTGAATCTCATGTATTCGATGGACTTTTCCAGTTGAACCTTTATTGGGAGCTGTCCAAGTCGAATATTTGAAAGCCAGTCATGTTTAATAAACGAAACAGTTCAAGAGCTGTATTAATCGACAGCGTCGACAAGGAAAGCGTCATCCACTAAGCAATAAATACCCGCCATTATCGTCACAATTGGTAATAATAAATAATCGGTTAAATTAAAGATCACACAACTTTAATAGTATCTCAAGACTTAAAACCGCGAAAATATGTCACTAGTGAGTTGAGACAACAACGCATCGTATGAGTCAACCGCTTCGTCATGATGATCGTAAAAACTATTGCAGTGTCAATTTCATTCGATCTTTCTAATAATTTATTCGGGTAACTTTGTTGCACGCGTCTTTAAATGCATTAACTTGTTAACTACTATATTTCATATTTTGTAGATTGTGGAGTAGCAGGTATATTTAAATGACAATAAAAATTTTGAAATATTTACCAGTTGTTAGTGATATCTAAACGTTCGTATATCGTGTTTATAGAACACACTGGGCATTTGTTGCTGGCGAAAAATTGTGTTACATTTTTGGGGGTTCAAACAATAAGATAAGTGTAAAATGCACTCATTAAACGGTTCCTTACGTGGAGCATGTATATTTCATAGTTGCTGTAAAGTGTAAGAGTTGGACATTTTTGATGCTGTATTCTCCCTATAAATTGTCTGTCATAAAATAATAGTATGGATCCAAAACTATGTACTAATATATTTTATGTGGGACTTGTCAGTAAAAATAGACATGGAAAATTCTCGTGTGTTGTAAGTTTAGTTAACCTCATAATATCAATATATACGCCAGGCTATTAATATAAATTTACAATACGACCGAGTCGAGTTAAAAAAGATATACAAGCAATGTTTATTTAAATTTTTTGTTGAAAAGTTTCACCCTACAAGGGAATTGGGGGGTTCCAAATAAACCAAAGGCTACGAATGCCGGTAGAAAAATGGAGACATAAAGGTCACACCCAGCAGGCTAATTGCAGGTCTTGAAAAAAGTATTCAATATATCAGTTCATACAAACAGACATCCTGGTCAGACATGCAAACCCCAGTCCCCAAAAAATACGCAAGTTTTTATTCATCGTGTTCATTTAATGCTAAAAAAATAATTGGAAATTTTCGTTTTTAATGCAAAAAAGTGGACAAGACTATTGTTTTCAACCTAGATACGGCCAGATTTTTTGTTTAAGACAAAAATCAGAGTCAGATTTTGTTTTCTCAAATATCTCAGACTGCCTCCTCAAATCAAATGGTTCGTACCTTAGATATTTAATCTATCTAGAGATTATACTGACGGGGGATCATTGTTCAGCTATGTTATTTAAAAATAGACTGGGGTGTTTGGGGTTAAACATGTTTTCGTAGGTAAATAATATTGCCATGGAATTTTTTTTCATGAGAGTGTTATAGAGTATAACTCTGTTTGTTGGAATTGTGAAATAGAAGTTAATACGTTCTTGCCCATTTCTGTGTCGCTTTGAAAGTGTCATGATTGTCATCCTAAGCCTAAGCAATGTGTTACTGTAATTTGAATTTCAAAATGACTGAATGACTTTTTTAAAGACGTCCAAGCAAAGGGTGCGCCCACTACACCCCTCTTAATTCGCCACTGTCATGTTATTACTGGGGATCTAAACATAATTGAACATGAAAATCTCCGACAGCTGATTTTTCATGGTCCTAAAATAATAGAACCCCAACACATCAATAGGAAACATAACTTTAAAATAATTTAAGAGCATTGGCTGAACAAGAATAAGTTTAACTTGACACTTTGTCAGAATGGGTCAAAACACTCATGTTTCTGATAAAAACTTTGCATTCATAAGTTGTTAAACTATGTAAATGATCGACCAAAGTTAATTTTTTAGAGATGAAGAGGATGAGAAATGTCTATCATCTCTTCATTATAAATATGGTGTTGTTCCTGCGGACAAATCTTCATGTAGTATTGTCTTTGTATGTAAATCGTTATACTACGAGTGTCTAGTAAAAGAATTAGGAATAAATTAGCACTCAAGTAATCTTCCATTCAAAACATTTCATTTGACAAGAATGAGATTAAGGCCATTCATAAGTTCTTCGTGGATTCAATGAAAATTACGTTGAATAAAAAATCGGGTGGTTAGTACAATATGTGGATTCTTCAAAACACTGGAAAAAAAACTGGATAATGTTAAACCTAGGTATTTTTCTGAAATTAGTTCTATCATTTGTTTTGAAATTTTCAACTCTGTATACCACCATTCCTCCATGTGAAATGTCTAAAATAATCCACATTGCTTTTCAACAAAAAAATGGTATAACTTTATAACTTTGGAATAATATAAGGCATATTTTGTAAATAATGAAAACTGGGTAAAACATGCTACACAGATGAGCAAGTGATCAGTATGCTGGAGGTTTCTATAGGCAACATAATTGTTGGATTTGGAGGCATTCCTATGAGAACGAACTGTGCACCTCTTCTTGTCGACCACGTCTAATTATATATGGAGTTCCTTCAAACTTCAAGAAGATCAAAGAAGCCAGGTCATTTAATTTCCTATTCAGTAATATTGATGATGTTCTGTCCATTAACAATTTGAACTTTTCTGATTGGGTTCCATTAATTTATTCCTCAGAACTAGAAATTAAAAGGACAGACACTGCTTCCTTCGCCTCATGTTTAGACTTGTACATCGTATTTGACATACATAGTCATCTAATTTCCAGAATCTATGACAAATGAGACGATTTGATTTTAAAATTATCAATTTCCCCCACCTAAGTAGCAATATACCAACATTTTCGGTTTTCAAGAGTTTGCAGATCCTACTCAGACTTTGTAAAACGTTAGTGAGAAGACAATTGTTGAACCAGGGTATATCAAAGAATGTCTCGTTTTTTCTATGAAATAGTTCATCGAAATGTACCAATACCTTGATGATAACTATTCCGTATCAAGTTCACAGATAATACACACACGATGTTCCTGGAGTATAGATTCTGCGTACTGACGCTGTTTAACATCATAATAACGTGCCAACGTATTCTTATTATTATTTTTATTGTTAAGTCTGTTTTTGACGATATCCATTTAACCAGACTCTGTACTTATGCATGCCGTCATTGTGTTATTGTTCTATGATTTTGTATGCTTACCTTTCATTTTTGCTAATGTGCTTTGTTTTTACGACGTTTAGTGTTTCTTTGATACATATTGCTTGGCTTGTAAATTCTGCCATTGTGTAATTCTTCTATGATAATTTTTGAATTCTTCTCTTTTATATTTGCTAATGGTTTGTCTATATGCACTTTTGTGTTACTTTCATATGTCTAACATGTCTAAATTGAAAACACAAGTAATTAACAATGACTTTCCGACATCTCCATGGTCATTTGTAACCACAATATTTCAAAACGGTCAACCAAACCATGATGATGTATGTACCCTTTCAACAAGCCGACATCAGCTTCATTATTAGGTTCCAAATGTTCCAATGTTCCAAATGTTCTTATAAGCAGCAACCTTCTATCACAGAAATCATGATAGTATACTCAAGCTCTCAAATAAAGTATAATTTTTGAGAAAATTTCATCATTAATAGCCGCTGTTTAGATACTTTTACACAAAGTTTGAATCTTGAAATAAACTGTTTTGCCGAGAAGTTAGTTCTGAACAGTTGTCAATAATTTTAATATCGATAAATATTGAGCAGAAATTTATCCGTATACTTATTTTCAGTTTGATGGGATAAACGCGTTTTACATTGTAACCAAACTTGAAAAAAAAACATGAGAGGTCATTGTGAACAAAACAGATCGCAAGGTTCATATATGATTCTTCCACATAAAATCCTTGATGATTTTTATTCAAATAAGAGTGATATTTAACACAGTATGATCAATTCCGAGAAAAAAAATATTTGTATCTACGCTGGCACTATTAGCTTTCAAACAAACTCTATTTCAATATTTCCTTATGTTAAGAAAGAAATAACAATATATCATTATCAAAGTTACCAGCCTAATAATATGTAACTCCAAACGCACATTTGTCTACATCAGTTCATACATGTGGTTTGTCTACATGAAAACAACATGGGAATGTAGGACAGCAGTTGAGCAAAATGTTTGTCTTTGAAGATACATGTATCATGGAACATTAGTGTTCATAAACTAATAAAGTTTAACATTCTGATTTGTATTAATAGCATAAAATCCGAAAAACTACAGAATTGAAGTATTTTCGTCTTTTTTTCATGTTTAACCCTTGTTTTACATAATCCTCGATTGAATCCGTTATTACATAAAAGCTTTGATGAATTTATGAATGCTCAAAGTATTTTGATCCTCTGGTAAATTTTCCTTGGGGTAGTTCAATAGGGGAGTTGTTGATACTGCTTGGATCATCAGTAACAAAATGGCAATCTAAAAAAAAACAAAAAACAATAATATTGAAATAGAACAGGAGAAATCAGAACGCTTTAGAGTTTAAGTCATCAATATTGAGATCCTGCAGTACTTGTTTCATTCAAAATTCAAACAAGGTGTCGTACAGATATGAGAGATAATAATATTTGACAGACATTTTGATAAAATTAATGCTTTAAAACCTTTTTTGACGAAGAAAACGTTTTGATGAGATCGTTTCTCTCTGTCATCTTTTCAAATTGCAGACAGTTTGTAAAATTTATGACGGGCAATATCCAAGATAATAACAGTAAAGTTTTGTATGGTTGAGAAGTAGAACATTAACATCGGTTTCAGGAAAAAATTAAGACGAAAGATTCAAAAGGGGAAGTAAATATAGCTTCGTGTGTATAAGACAGCACGAACAGGAATAGACAGCATGTGATTTATAATAACGAACGACCAACATGGCTGTGTCTACATTAAGTAGCAGAAGTAAAAATATCCATGGCATATAACGGGATTGGATAGTGTCACTTTATATACATGCAATTTAAAACACAATCAGTGGTGTTGCTCTCGACATTGGATGTCGCAGTTCCCATGTACTTTTGTCTAACACTTACTGTTAAACAATTAAAGATTGTTTGTTCTGTGGTATTTTTTTTTCGATGATTAAAACTCGCATAAAACAGATTTCAGGATGAAACTGAGTAAAATGTTGCATAAAAAGTAAAATAACAATAATAACAAACTCCAACAGACGTATAAAGGTGTTCGAAAGACAAAAACTGATTGAGAAAAAACGAATCCCAGTTCCAAATTAAAACAGAGGGAAACACATCACCTTTCCTAAAGCAACAATTGCAATGCGAATTGTATCTTTTAGACAACAATCATTTGACATGGATAATGGTTACATAAAGGGTTAAACAGATCAAAGGTTTTGATAGAATTGATTTCATCTATAGAAAGATCAAGATGATTTTAGATAGAAGATTTAAAAACTTCTACAGATTTTTATAATTCATATATGGGTATTTTTACTTGCGTATTGTTATTTAATGTGCTTTGAAATTTCACGTGATCAACACTTCAATCACGTACTTTACATGAAAAAAATATACATATTCTCCGTTCACCCCATTTATCTCCCGTATGGCAGTATGACTTAACGCCCCTCATTTCGTCCAGTTCGACACAATTTTATCTCAGTGGTAGTCTTGCAAAAAGACGTTATTGTTTACACAAGGGTACACCTTAATGTCCCCTCTGTTTTCTGGGGGGGGAGGTTTTGCAATATCGTGTCGCTAGTATTTTTTCTCTCGATTTACATTTACCAAAAAAAATATCGCTTTTTATTTCCGTTAATACCAAAGTATTGCAGGTGTACATATTTTTGTTTGATGTTTATCTGTATTATTTGCCCTCATTCAAGTTAACCCTGAGATCTACACTAAATTGAAATGTTTGAAAGTGTTTAAATTAATATAACACAATTTCAACCTGTCTAAAACGTACTTAAACTCTATAGGTTTGTTATATATTAATTATAAAAAAGAAGATGTAGTACGATTGCCAATGAGACGAACATCCACAAGAGACCAAAATGACACAGAAATTAACATCTATAGGTCACCGTACGGCCTTCAACAATGAGCAAGGCCATACCGCATAGTCAGCTATAAAAGTCCCCGAAATTACAATGTAAAACAATTCAAACGAGAAAACGGACGGCCTAATTTTTGTACAAAAAATGAACAAAAAACAAATATGAAACACAAAAACAAACGATAACCACTGCATTACATTAACGCTATTTAAAGTATATAGTTTTATCAACCGGATTTATGTGACAAAAACATGTCGGATATTGATTTGGGGATGTACGGCGGACGGTCGGGCGGGCGGCCGGGCAGTTCGTGCATTTATATCATGAACCGTTCAACCAAAGCTTTTAAAATTTCATATGGTATTACTGACAACAACATGAAGGTCAAGTTTAATTAATGATTTTTTTTTTACCTTTACCGTTCAGGAGTTATGGTTCTTGAAAGATGGAAAACTGGTGTTTGCAGTCGTGTCCGTGCATTTACTCACGAACTGTTCAACCAAAGCTTTTGAAATTTTAATATTTTTTACTGATGACAAAATGGAGGTCAAATTTGATATTGACGATTTTCACTTTCACCGGTTAGGAGTTATGGTTCTTGTGATATTGAAAAATGCCAGGACACAAATAAATTTTAATAAATCCGGTTTGCTGACCTCTGGCAGCTTCTTGTTATATATTAACATATGATTAAATCTAGCACTACGTTTTTTAGTTTCAGCAGTTCAAGATATCACAACGAACAAAGTGCAACAAGACAATAACAAGCAAAACAAGGAGTAAACAAAGACTCACAAAACCAAAGGATATTTACATCAACAGTTATAAATAATAAATAAGAAACACACAAACTTCACTAAAATTCGGTTTGAGTGAAATCAGGTGATCCGGAGAGTCCGCATTTCTCTTACCGTACTGCTTGTAGTCCCCTCGTTCATTGAGCAAGTTCACGATTTGCACTTTGTACGCAGGGTGACATAAAGATTGATAATCAAATTCTGGTTATTTATTTTATTTTGTATTAAGGAACAATGTGCCAGTTGCTTGCACTTTAACCATTAAAAATATATTTACTTCAGATGAACAATTTTATCTTGATTATTATTAAACAATTATTTTACTTATGGTCCTTATATTGCGGCATGACCTATCAAACATCTGACAGAACCATTTTTTTTTTTAATTTTAGTTTAAATTTGTTACTGGAAATAATATTAGGTAGAATAAGTGCAAGACCAGAGGTTGCTTTTGATATCCAAAGAATATCGAGGTGAGAATAAATCATTTGAAAAAAGAAATATCTGAAAGCAATAAAAAAAAAGACTAACAACGAGCATTATCAACAAATTAATGCTAAAAGAGGGACGAAAGATACCAAATGGACAGTCAAACTCATAAATCTAAAACATAAACTGACAACGCCATGGCTAAAAATGAAAAAGACAAACAGACAAACAAAAGTTCACATGACACAACATAGAAAACTAAAGAATAAACAATACGAACCCCACCAAAAATTAGGGGTGATCTCAGGTGCTCCGGAGGGGTAAGACATCCTGCTCCACATTTTGGCACCCGTCGTGTTGCTTATGTGATAGGTAGGATTTTATCAATCTTCATGAAATATTTATAAAACTTCATATTTGAGTCAATTTCACTAAATCTGTGAGATAAACCAAATTTGGTTCAATTATGTATGTCTTTTATTTCACCAAATATAGGTTGCATTTCTGTAAACATTGACAATGCATTTTCCGAACTCCCCTTACGGCTAAAACTGTACCACTTTTACTATGAAGCTTTGAAAAAAAAAATCATATCCTAGAATGGAAAGTTCATATGGACTACTATTTGTTTAAAAGCTCAAAATATAGGGCTGTGCGGCATATTTTCAACGTTTATATGCCCCGAACTCTTAAGAGTTTAAACGAACACTAAATTTCTTAACTACCGCTACCTCGACTGTAGGGTTACCACAAATTTCAATATAAACAATATTAACATGTTATTTACTGGTAACATTCACAAGTTATGTCTCTATGAAATGCAACCTACAGATCAGAACTGGAACCACTATGTAAACAAAATTAATTATCTATGAATATTATAAATCTCTCAAAAGAAGCGTGGTTTGAGAAACAGCTTTATTTACAAAGTGGCAACCTAAAGGAGATAACACAAAGATGAGAATTATGGAATTTATTGAAGGATTGGTTGTGTTTAATTCGAATGTGATTTTTTTTTCAAGAAACCGTCTTCATTACTGACAAAATAAGTGTATTGGAATTAAGGTGCCTTAAATAGAATGTTGTTGTTTTTTTGTGTACATGTCATTTTTTTTTTTTGTTGTATTAGTTTTATTCACATGAAGAAAAGCATGGTGGGGATTGATTTTTTGTCAGTTCTAGATATCAATGAATGGAATGGGATGTCAAAGAGACAACACCGCATAGAAAAACACACAAGTTCAAAGTCTCATTGTACGAGAAATTCCGCACCGGGTCCTTATTGCCCTACAATATATGCTAGTCAGTGATAATGAACGCTATAATTCCAATTGTACCAAGAACTAATTAAATAAAATGTCAAAAGTATTTACATTCTGTGTCCATATTTTAAAGTGAGGACTTTTCTTTAAAATATTAGACAGTTTAAGGTAACATAATGATTTCTTACAGGCAAATGATAGTACAATCACTGAAATAACGAACAGGTTAAACAATAGAATGACGTCACAACAATGTTTAATTCACACAGACAAATAAAAGAATACTATAAAATATTTTTAACATGATAAACTACGTCGGTACATAGAAGCTAAACTGCAAGACCATCATGTTTTATTTTTGAAGTTGATATGGTATTTATCGGTCATCCCACTGTTTATATCACTCTGCCAAGCTCTTCATAAAATTTAATATCGCGGCTTTGTATTATCAAATTACACGTTTTCCCGGCACTAATAACTCTGACCCGGACATATCAGCGACGTCATAATGTTAAAAATGACGATAATAAGTTTTGACCCGAACTTATCAAGTCATCTTCCGGTTCCTGACGAAACAACGAAAACACTTTCAGAAAACGCAAAACATGCCGATAATTTGAGTATCAGGTTATCCAAATGTTGACGTTGAAATCATTCATTTGTAAATTTTACGAACGCAATCACGAGTTGGTTGACCGTTATGGAATAACCGTTTCACAAATTATATCAGATATGTTCCTTAAGTCGTAACTACAATCCCTTCCCTTTCATGAATGTGACCACCCGAATGAGACTATTTACCGGATTTGTTATCACTGAAGCAACACGACGGTGCCACATGTGGAGCAGGATCTGTTTACCATTCCGGAGCACCTGAGATCACCCCTAGTTTTTTTGTTGGGTTCGTGTTGCTTATTCTTTAGTTTTCTATGTTGAGTCATGTGTACTATTGTTTGTCTGTTTGTCTTTTTCATTTTTAGCCATGGCGTTGTCAGTTCATTTCCGATTTATGAGTTTGACTGTCCCTCTGGTATCTTTCGTCCCTCTTTTATCTGCATATTGATATTATATTCATCGTCCGATTAGTATCGTCAGATGAACTTTTAGAGGAAAAAGGGTGAGCATTCTTTGACATAAACCAGGTTGTTAAACTTTCTGCTCTGACAATTGTATAAAGGAAATAATCGAGTCCAATGTCTTAAATGGATATGGTGGAAAATCCCAATGCGTAGCCTATAAAAATTATCAAACTGGTGAAAACTGGTTGATATAGAGTTAGACAGCATAAAGTATCCAGCATTCTAATGAAGTGAGAAACAAATCATGTTTTTCCCATATTATCAAAGTATTAACTGTAGATTAGAGATCCTAAATATGTAAGAAAACAAAACAAAACTGTACAACATTAATTTTACATGCAGCGTGGCAACATGTGGTTGTTTGCATTTACTATATAAAGTGCATAGATAGAGTAATAACCACTTATACTGCATGATGAGTCGAATGATATTTGTGCTTTTCTTAGTGGTTGCTGCGGCAGGTTGTATATTTGATATATGATTGTTGTTTTAAAATGAGTGAAAATTTGACTGTGTTGTTAATCTCTAACGTCGACATCAAAGATTCTTATTTGGATTTATTTTTCAAATGTTTTGTTTTGAAACATTCAAACAATATTTGGAAAAGAGTCATCTGGAAATGTCGATTTCATTTCTCGTATTAGTTTTCTATAAAGAATTAATCCTAAACTAATACGCTCATCCCTTATGTAGATGGTAATATAGAATTTTAGATACTTAATTTTGTTTGCGTATTTTAAGATATTCCACTTTACCATACTTTGAATTATTTACAGCATGATTTAAATTTAATAATGAATGTACATTTTGTTATTTAAAAATGAAACATAATAAAAACTTGATTTGGGAAAACTGTACTCTAGTACTTCTGTATCAGTGTCTTTCGTTAAATTGATTTTAGTTATCAAACAAAACACGTAGTTTTGTTATTTATTTTGTTTCATAAGTTTTTATTCAAGGCGATGATTTCACTAATATAAAAGGAAAGTTTTAACTATCTTTTTTTCTTTAATAATAAAAGCATACGACTATACCGGTAATCCTAAGACAGTAGTTTTGAAGCATTCAGCCTTGGGTGACGTGTATGGTATTGGGTCCCCGTCTGTTGTAAGTTACTTGGATTACTGCAACAATTCCATGGATTCAAAATCAGCAACAGTAGATTTACATTTGGAGGTATAGGTGAGTAAGTTTTAAATCTTGTTAAAACTGTTAATAGAATTAAAAGTATTTATCAAGTAATTGATTTCAGTATTTTAAGAGAAAAAAAATAAATTGCGTCTTTAGAATATGTTTATTACTGATTGTACCATTTGCATTTTTATAATTGATTATTGGAAGTTTAATAGCATGTCTACTAAAAGTGTTTAATTTAAACACCAAAACGTCATTGCTATTCAACTTAAAAACTAATGACCTTTAGTTGTGAAGATACATATGTTTTCCAGAAAGATTTGTCATACTGTCATCTTACCTTGATTATCAAAAAGTATAATGAATAGTGGATCTAACTGTTACGTCTTCCAACAATGTTAACTTTAACCACAAGGGAATAAAAGTAAAACATTGCTTTGAAATTTGCTTTCGAAAACAAATAACCTTTAGAGTTTATAACTTGCAGATAAATATTTGAATATTTGATTTATTCTTAAAACAGCGTGCCGGACATAAAACAAAACGTATTCTCCATATTTTATGCTTCTCATTGCTGAATGTGTTAAACATTATTATGAAATATATTTGTAGGATACAAACTGAGCTGTGACTCACAAAGATTTTACAATTTATGGGTAATTGCTGGTCCATATATCATAGCTGAAGTGTCTGTTTTGATCGACTCCGGAAAGCAAAGTCTCTTTGTAGTTTACCCCAGAGGTAATAAATGTGTGATTTTTTTTTCATTTTAATCGCCTTGAATTCAACATTATGAAAAGAATTTTCTGGCTCTTTCCATTCTAGTCCAGTCAAACTAACACTTTAACTCAAACTAATTGCAACAGAGATGTTTTAAGTTCTAATCTATAGCATTAAGCCCTTTATATACACAGAAAAAGTCCCATAAAATCTAACTCGAGGAAAACTCAAATCAGCATTTTTAATTTCCTATGGAAATTAATATTGGAAGGGGAGATTACTCTTCAAAAATGAGTCTTTTTGGTCAGTTTTTGGTTGTTTTTCTTGAAATTTATGTAAAGTATGATACTTTGATGGGGTTATAAGTTTGTATTTGACTAAATTATATAATCTTCTGCTCATGAAATGTACAAAGCCGAAGTGATATGGGTAGTTTTATTTTTTCGTGCATTTTTCATTAAAGAAATTGCAAATTTGAAGCTTTGTAACCATTTTGGAAAAATAATATGAAAATTTGTATTGTTTATATCTGTATATTATATTTTTTCAGCAATTTACTTATTTTAAAGAAACTTTAAACCACAAAAAGAAGAATACATGCTTAATTATTTTGCTAAATTTGAGATTCTTTACCTTGACGTTAAAAAATTCAGTATATGGTCAAGTTAATAGATTACGAAATCTAGATTATAGCTTGATAAAATATATGAAAACACGTTTAGAGTTGTTTGTTATACTCTAAAGACCGCTTAAAAATCAGGAATCAATACATTCTGATGAAAGAAGCGGTAAAGTTATAATTTTGTATCAATTTTTATTCAATAATATTTCTGTCTTTTTTACAAGAGTTACCTCCCTTTGCATGCAAATCTCCATAGGAATTTTAAATGGTGATTTTTTTTTAGTCTTCCTCAAGAGAGATTTTATAGGACTTTTTTTCTGTGTATATTTGGGGATATAATGCTTAAGATTAAAACTTAAAATCTTCTGTTGCAATTACTTTCGGGTTAGGGTCAAATTTATGCTAGATTGATGGACTTTTTACATTACTTTTCAAAAAACTATAATTATAACAGTTTAAAGCAAGGAAGGGGTTTGATTGAAATAAGTTGCAAAAACACGAAATCCTTTTTAAATGAGATAACATCAGAAATGTATTAACAAAAACACCGAAATTAAATAAAACTAACATGTCCAAACGCTTGACTATATCATCTTTTTTTTCTAAAAGAAAGGAAGAAAATATCAAAACAATATTCAACAGGATTAGTCGAAAATAAACGCAGAATGGCATGGCAAAATTTTAAAAAATGGTCAAAAAACAAACAACAATATGACAAAACTGAAAATAGAAAAATAAAAAAACGTAAAAGGAGGCATTGAGAGATACAAGCTCCTCATAAAGCACTTGGTCAGGTGAGTTTCGAAAATATCAATATCAATAAAAAGCATTATTTTCGAATTGCTCCATGCCAGTAGATCATTTGTATTTATGTAAAAATACAAAAGGGTATTCACCAATAAAAACTTATACTTTTTATTTAATAAAAAAGGTAACGACTTTGATGATGGGGCAGTGGTAGTGAAGAATGGTTAGCGATTACGATATTGGGGTAGGGTCCGTAGTAAGTTATGGGGATTACTTCAACAAATACCATGGATTCAAAATCAGTGATAGCAGATTTTCATATGGAGGACATGGTGAGTTAATTTTAAAAACTTATTATCTTATCAATAAATAAAGAATCTATCAAGTAAAAGATCTCTGTACAAATGTTAAATAAAATGGTTGATAATTATTAACTTCAATTTGTCCAAACACATTTGTGAAGTGAATGTCATGTTTTCAAATCAGTAGAAGTAAAGTTTTAAACAGGATATTTTAATAAAATCATCATAGATACCAGGATTGAAAGTTTGTAATTGCGCCAGACACGCGTGACATACTCATTACACATATAAACGTAGTAAATAACCGTACAATATTCATTCATGTGCTTGTTTGTGAAAAAAGATACCATTACTCTGTGAGATTATATCTTGTAGATAATAGATTAAATGTTATCTGTCATCGTGTTTCGCTGTACTGGACATAACGATATATATAAAGTGATATCGATATATACTTAGTTTATCACTGCTTTTTGCTGATAATAATATCATGGTATATATTTGTAGCATACACACTGAAATGTGGACTACAAAGGTTTTACAACTTATGGGGTAATTGCTGGTCTAGTTATCATAGCAGAAGTGTCTGTTTTGGAGACTCAGGAAGCAACATCTATTTGATATTTACTCCGGAGGTAATAAACTTTTGATATTAGCTTCATTAAACTCATCGTGTTTAGAAACTGCGAAATGACTAATGGACCTTACGTGAAACAGTTTTTAAAAATCGGAAACAAATGTAAATATAACTTTACTGAGTCGGTTTGCTAACATTATAAGAACTTTCTCAACCTGTGAAACGTTCATGTTTAGGAAGAATTTAAGAATGTTGAATTTAAAGAATGACTATGTGGACTGAGATCAACATATCTGTATTGTCATATTACGAGAAAAACAAACAAAAGCACTATAAGGATCCTATTTATTAATAGAATATAAAATGACATCGACCCAATGGGTTTTTTGTTATGTAATTAATGTCGTTGGACTCTGTATTTTCCTTTCAAGCGATATTGTTAATTCTATTGATACAAATTAAAAAATAAGTGCAGTATAAATAATTTGAATGGAACTTTTTTCCAAAAATCAATTTTCATATTCTTAATTAACAGAGGTTGCTATAGATTAATGTTTGTACCCAAATTAATATGGATTACTTCCATACATGGATTCAAAGTCAGGATGAATTTTTACAGGGCATGTAATACATTTTAACTTGTGATTAAAGAAAGTATACATTATCTTTATAATAAAATGAAAATTTATCAAATATATCTTGTTAATTTAAATTGGTCTATAATGTGATCTTAATTTTCAAAAAAGTGAGTCGAATTCAGTACACCATGCTAAATTTTTTATTTCTAATGGAAATTTCAGTTGTAATGGTTTAAATGAAAGCTTGTCTGATTTATGATTCAGAACATTAATAATAAACACACCTTACATCTATTTTGATAAGATTAAACTGCATTTAAGTCCGATTTTGGGGGTATTTGTGTGCGTACATTGTCAGAAAAAACACATTTCAAATGATTTTTTTCCGATTTTCTGATCGCCTTGATATCTGCAAAGGGACTTTTAAGAACGTTAATTATAATTCTAACGAAAAATCGTAGCTTCTTTATCATTGTATGTAACAGATTATCTACAAACTAAATTCAATGATTTTCAATCAGCGTACAGGAGGTTCATGTCTATCCTGTTACCGCTACTTAAATCAGTCGTTAAATTATTCTCCCTATGAATATTGAATCAGTCAGTGTTTATTTCAAAAATGCAAAGTAATCTTTACATTAAAACGCCTCGTTTCTTGAACGACAGTGTAGAGAAAAGAAATTTCAAGACATTTAGTGAAAAAAATAGAGCGTACTTTTTTTCATGTCTATGCTGTTACCAACCATTTTGATTAATTACACTAACAGTATGGTTGTAAAAAGTGCAATAACGTGTTGGAAACCAAATTCACAATAGAAAACCATAATCACTTCACCAAAGGGAGTAGTTATTTCACAACAGCAATCAAAAACGAAGAAATTTGTCTATCCTGTTATGTCTATCCTGTTACTATGGTTGCTATGGTTACAGTAACAGGATAGACAATTAATTACAAAAACGTCGCTAAATTTTTTATCTTAACATGTAGGTGGAAAACGAATGAAATATTTCATTGTTTGAACTCATTTTAAGGTTATAACGTCTTAATCATCCCGATTAAGCATTTGTAGGTGCAATACTGATATCGGTAACAGGATAGACAAAAAGGTAACAGGATAGACTTTTATATAGTGATATATCAGAAACGTACGTTCCTGTTACCAACGAAATAAAGAGAAAAGTAAATTAACTTATGAGGGATTTACTTGATGTTTGGTTTATTTGAAAGGGTGAAAAAAGGCCGAACAATATAAATTGCTATCTTAGACTTGCATTACTGGTGGTAATTTTTACAACCTTTGAAAACCAATTTTTAGAGCCATTTTTCAGTACAACCTAAAAAATTGGCAAATAATCTATTATTTTACAGAATGAATATATATAGAAGTTTATTCTCTTGAAAACCATCTAATTGGTAACGTAAAACAAGCTTAACATTTTATCGAAACCCTTTCTTAATAACCCATAATTTCTTTTGAAAATGGTAACAGGATAGACAAAATATTGTACCACCGATCAAAAAATGTTTCAAGATTTTTCTTGTATGACATCATTAAGATTGCATCTTTTAATATGTTGTTCCTAAAGTACTGTTTGTTTTGATTTGCTGATGTAGAGGGTTGTTTGAATAAGTAACTTTTAATAAAGTTTAGGTTGTCCCGCGTAACATATTTCATTTATTGTAACCACTAAACTATGATTTTTGTCAAAACTATTTAATATACTTTTGAAAAACGTTTTTTTCCATTATTAAACAGAATGGTTCATTCAGTCTTTGATGCATTTTTTATGACGTTATGATGATGTCATAGAAAAAAAAACGCGTTCCATACTACAAGGGCAAATCTGTCCCACGGTGAAAAAAAAATGGGATTCCAGATTTGAGAATCAAAAAAACATTTATCTAAAATGAAAAAAGTTTAGTATTTGTATTTACTACATCAATGTTAATTTGCTTAATTTTATGAATTTAAAGACAATTATTACATTGGTTGCAATGAATTACATTGATTTCCCAGTTAAATAAAAACCGATAATTTCACATGTGAAATAAACGTGGTTATTTCACTCTCTGACGTCATACAACAATAGGTGTTGTCAAGAAGTCGATAACGTCGGATCAAAACAAATTGTAAATGCGTAGGAAAAACATTTAGTTCCACAAGCTGCGTTTACACGGTACGATTTTCCATCCGATATCCATCCGACTTTTTACCTGTGATGTCGTTTCATCAAAAATCGCACCGTGTAAACACTAAAATCGGATGTCGTTTTGTTAATCAAAAAGTCGTTTCCAAATCGGTTGGTACCCTATTTTCATCCGACAAATCGGTTCAAAATCGCATCGTGTGAACGGAAAAAACGACAAATTTTCTACATTAATTGCATAAAAAAAAAGCCATTTGACAATGTAATAAAAAGTATAACTAATCGCCGTATTTGAATATCAAAAATAAGACAACTTGTGACCGAACGCCGCTATGCTGCGCACTCGTTTAATCCATGCGTCGTTCGGTCACACGTTGTCTTATTTTTTGATATTCAAATACGGCGATTAGTTATACTATAAAATATCCTGAAAAATGATATATGGTAATTTATGAGCGATTTTTCAAAGGCTTACAAGGTTGTCGCACCGCCATTTTTTGACGTAAAAAACAACTCAACTCAAATTTACGTCAATTGTTTGCTTATCACTGCTCTTATAATGGTAGACAGTGCTTGTTGTTTGTTGGTACTATGTGTGATAAATCACAGTAGAGCCTTCATCAATGAGCAAAGCCCATACCGTATAGTCAGCTATAGAAGGCCCCGAAATGACAAATGTAAAACGTTTTACAATTCAAACGAAAAAACTAACGTCTAATTAATGTACAACATAAAAATGAACGAGAAACAAATATGTAACACGGCACCAAACGACAACCACTGAATTACAGGCTCTAGACTTGGGACAGGCACATATGTACGTAATGTGGCGGAGTCCCAACCCTCCCCTAACCTGGAACAGTGGTTTTATAGTACAACAAAAGAACGAACTGTAAAAAATCATTTGAAAAAGGCTTATCTGTAGATATTCGGTCTCAACAGTATTTCATGTACATTGTAGAAACCCGCAAATATATTTGCTCTTCTCTTTATTTCATAGCAACGTTATGTTACATATTTATATATGACTTTTAAAGCCAAGACGCAAAGATATGCTGATTTAGTTTAAGTTTGGTTAAGTTTAATTGGTAATTAAACTAAATTGATTTGTGTGGGACTAGTGCCTAATTAGCTATAAACCATTTTGTTGATGGATATAGATCGTTAATCATCTAGTGTTAACTAGTATATATAAGTCCCTGACCTGTGAAGTGGAGCTGTAGGAGACTTTATTATACTTGTTTGTCTATCTGTCTTGTAGTCTTTTTTGTCTGTCTGTCTGGTGGTCTTGTTTGTCTTGTCTGTCTGGTTGTCTTCTCTGTATATCTGTCTGGTGGTCTTGTGTGTCTGTCTGTTTGGTGGTCTAGTCTAGTTTTCTTGTATATCTGTCTGTCTGGTGTTCTTGTCTGTCTGTCTGTTTATCTGGTGTTCTTGTCTGTCTGCCTGTTTATCTGGTATTTCTGTCTGACTGGTGGTCTTGTCTGTCTGTCTGTCTGTCTGTATGGTGGTCTTTTCTGTCTGTCTGGTGGTCTTTTCTGTCTATCTGTTGGTCTGGTCTTGCTGTCTGTCTGTCTGGTTGTCTTGTCTGGCTTGCTGTCTGTCTAATTGTCTTGTCTGTCTGTGCCTGTTTGGTAGTCTTGTTTGTGTGTCTGTCTGGTGGTCTTTTTTGTGTGTCTGTCTTGTGGTCTTGTTTTTGTGACTGTCTGGAGGTCTTGCCTGTCGGTCTGTCTGTCTGATGATCTTGTCGGTGTGGTGGTCCTATTTGTCTGTTATATCTGTCTTTCTGGTGGTCTGATCTGTCTGTGTATCTGTCTTTCTGGTGGTCTGATCTGTCTGTGTATCTGTCTTTCTGGTGGTCTATCTGGTGGTATCGTCTGGCTGGCAAATGTCCATGATAAAATCCAGATCAAGTTCGAATTTATTTGGGTCTTATGAGTTTGACCGAGTAATTCTCTTATATGCTGGATACTGTCCACGATAGTCTGTGTCGACACTTGTTTCATTCGATATTTCGTATAAAGAAATTCTTCCCAAAAAATAACTTCGTTATTTATATGTTCAACCTTACTGTGGATACTCGTTTAAAGAGATGTTTGGTAGAATATGGCGAGGAGATAGCAACTCAGATGTTCCGTTATTTTTTTCTTCTAATGTTAACATCATAGAAGGAACGAACCATCTTTTTATGTGTTTAAATATTTGTTGCAGAGGGGCATTTTATTTCGTACAGACAATTAAATGAAGTATATATATGAAGCCAAAAAAAATAAACATTGAAAAAAATCCTTTGTTCAATCACAAAAGATGAATCGTCGATATCTAACAGTATTAGCAATCAGATAGCTAACTATCAGGGGAAATAATGTTGATTTTAAGCAACTATTGGTTACCGTATGGCCTTCGTTTTTTTGCTTTAGTCCAGACCCAGGGCTCAATTTCAGACTGCCTTAATTATGTACTGACGACAATAAACAAACAAAAACTATCTTGATACAAGATATACGACACATTTATATGTTGGCGTGAAGTTTTGTATCAACCATAAACATTTATTTGATTTTTTATAATTTCACACATATATTGATTCTGACTTGACTATAAGGTATATCTGAAGGGTTTTTTCCGGAGAAAAAAAACCCTTAAAAATACTAGTTATTATAACTATACGTCAAACACAACTTAAAATTAGAGATACAACCTATTTTGGTTTGAAAATCGTGAATTGACGGTCAAGAAAGTGAGATGATATTTGTATTTTGAGATTTTTTATTTCAATTATAATAGTTTAATGATAATATGCTTTGACTTAATAATTACCCCTTGGCATTTTAAACAAAGTACAACAGATGTATAGCAGTGTCTCCAGTTATTGAATCCTAAACTGGATATCAGCTCTTTATACCTTCCTTTGCTTCCATTAATTACGATTATTTTTCTTAAGGTTTAATGGTCAATAATTTTAAGTTACCAGAAACACTATAAATACTAAAAATTGAAACTGCTTTTTCAAGTTGAAGACGTGCGTGTACGCTTAAAGATCGATTAATTATGCACTGACAAAATCTCTATTTTGGAAAGGGAAAGGCAAGGGAATTAAAACGAGAAAGCAAACATGTGCGAACCAAAAACAAATATTATAAACAGCAACAAAGTCAAGCACTGAGTAGCACATGACCGAGCATAAATTATGGCGGTGGACAAACATGTTTACCGACTCAAAATGCTCTCCTAAGTTTAGAAAGTGATGCAACAGCAGTCGGTAAAAGTCAATTTAAAAAGACAGTTGCAACAATTTACACTAAATAACTCGTAAAAAATAGTCTAAGCTAGGACAAAGATTAACGATCTGAGATATTAAAGCCCGGGATGACGAAGTATGAAAAAAATGAAAGACGAAAACATTCCAAAAAGACCACACCAGACCATAAAGCATAAAACAGTCCATTAATGGCATTGGGCTGTATCTGGTTTTTGATCGGTTTGTTTCTTATAAACAAAAAGCTGTACACGTACAAAATGTACAGTATCAAGATTGGTGCAAGAAAATTAGTACCGCTAATTTTATTAATAGTCGAATGTATTCGTGATTCCCTAACTGAAAATAAACGTTTTCCCTATGTTCAACAATGTTGTCTTAATTCAAATATCCTAGTAATTAGATTAAGAAAAATATGAAGATAATGGCGAAATTATAGCTGAATGCATTTTGATATGGTTTTTTTTTGTTGGAAAAAGGGAGACAATTCAATCTCAAATATAGTCTTAATTGTGATTTCTTACGTATACTTTATGTATGACGTTAGTAAAGTCAGATATCGAGAATTCTCTATTGTAACATATACACGACAATAATAAGCAAACGAAGAGACAAGAAAACTTTTAAAATGAATGAGATCACAAATATTGTGATTAAGTAGACCTATGATAAATATGACATCGTACCAATGATTTTAAATTGTCCAATGTCACATTAAATGGTTGTTTGAGACCATCTGTATTTTGAAAAATATGTATATCGACTTTACTTTTTAATTGTTGATGATGGACGTATTACAACAAATTGAGTAACAGTATAAAACCATGCCTATAAAGAGAACCTAGTTTGTAGTCCTCAAAAAATCTAATCTTTCATATTTTAATTACAGATGTAGTCTATGGTGACGATTATGATGTGGATGTAGGTTCCGTAGTAAGTTATGGGGATTACTTCAACAAATACCATGGATTCAAAATCAGTGATAGCAGATTTTCATACGGAGGACATGGTAAGTACATTTAAAACTTTGTGATTATTGGGAAGTTTATGAGTTTGACTGTCCCTTTGGTATCTTTCGTCCCTCTTTTATACACTTTATCTTTATCAATAAGATGAAAGAATCTATCAAGTAATATATCTGTGTACAAATATTAAAAAACAAAATGGATAAATAATTGATCAATTTAAATTTTGTCCAAACACATTTGTGAAGCTAAATGTCATGTTTTCAAAAAAGTAATAAGTAAAAGATTTGAACGGGATATTTTAATAAAATCATCATAGATACCCGGATTGAAAGTTTGTAATTGCGCCAGACACGCGTGACATACTCATTACACATATAATCGTAGTAAATAACCTTACAATATTCATTTCATCGTGATTTGACTCTAAAAAAGAACTATTACCCTGTATGATTATATCTTGCAGAGTATAGTTACAATGTTATTCGTCATCGGGTTTCGCTGTACTGGACATAACGATATATATATATAAGGTGATATCGATATATGCTTAGTTCACACTGGTGTTTGTTTATAATAATATCATGGTATATATATTTGAAGCTTACACTCTGAAATGTGGACTACAAAGATTTTACAATTTATGGGGTAATTGCTGGTCTAGTTATCATAGCAGAAGTGTCTGTTTTGGACGACTCAGGAAGCAACATCTATTTGATATTTACTCCGGAGGTAATACACTTTGCTATGTGCTTCATTTGAATTCATCGTGTTTAGAAACTTACGAAAGTGACTAATGAACCTTACGTGAAACAGTTTTAAAACATTCCGAAAAAATAAATATAAATATAACTTTACTAAGTCGTTTGCTTACATTGCTTAGAACGTTCTCGACCTGTGACAACGTTCATGTTTAGGAAGAATTTAAAAATTTAAATTATTGAAGACATGAGACTAGACAACATATTATGTCTTATTGTAACATATAAACCACAACAATAAGCAAACAAAGAGACAAGAAAACTTTTAAAATGAATGAGATCACAAATATTGCGATTAAGTAGACCTATGATAAAAATAACATCGAGCCAATGATTTTAAATTGTGCTATGTCACATAAAATGGTTGTTTGTGACCATCTGTAATTTCAAAAATATGTATATCGAATTTATTTTTTACTTGCTGATGATGGACGAATTACAACAAATTGAGTAACAGTATAAAACCATGCCTATAAAGAGAACCTAGTTTGTAGTCCTCAAAAATCTAATCTTTCATATTTGAATTACAGATGTAGTCTATGGTGACGATTACGATGTGGGTATAGGTTCCGTAGTAAGTTATGGGGATTACTTTAACAAATACCATGGATTCAAAATCAGTGATAGCAGATTTTCATACGGAGGACATGGTAAGTACATTTTAAAACTTTGTGTTTATTGGGAAGTTATACATTTTATCTTTATCAATGAAATGAATGACTCTATCAAGTAATATATCTCTGTACAAATATTAAAAAACAAAATGGATAAATAATTGATCAATTTAAATTTTGACCAAACACATTTGTGAAGCTAAAAGTCAAGTTTTCCAAATAGTAAGAAGTAAAATATTCAAACGGGATATTTTAAGAAAATCATCAGAGATACCAGGATTGAAAGTTTGTAATTGCGCCAGACACGCGTGACATACTTATTACACACAAGTACACCCGTGACTGAATTAAAGTATATAACTATGCCTAAGCCTTATTTTAGTAATTGGTATTGTCATCTGATAAAGTCATGTCGATTATAAGATACACAGTTTTCTCTGCTTTCAAATCTTTCTGTTTGAACCCGTCGACCTGGAACTTATCAGTTATTGGTAATATTAATTATTTGGAAAACAGAAGGTCCTGGCTATCCAGGAAAGGAGTATGTTTTAATCAACAGCATTGTCCTATATTAGTTATCTTAGAAAGTCTTGCTGATTGCTGAATAAAACTACAATAGGGAACAATTTGACAATGATTGAATTTAGTAGTGTCAGCCCTTTGATTATGACCCGTGTATGTAGCAAAATCCTAAATACACCGTTTGGTGGTGCGCCTGTCAAATGCGGAACGTACAGATAAGGTAATATGTAACAGGTGAATATACTATTGATATCGGTATCGGATTCGATCCGGAACTTGTTAATTATTGGCAATATTAATTATGCGGAAAACAAAAGGGTCTGGAGTGGTGTAATTTTTAATCTACACCATTGTCCTATATTACCTATATATAGTGTTGAATTCTTTGATTTGTCGTTTTTACCCGATGACGGCTGACAAATTGGACCTCCTTATTCTAGTATTATATATATAATCGTAGTAGATAACCGTACAATATTCTTTACATCGTGATTTGACTCTAAAAAGAACTATTACCCTGTATGATTATATCTTGCAGAGTATAGTTACAATGTTATTCGTCATCGGGTTTCGCTGTACTGGACATAACGATATATATAAGGTGATATCGATATATGCTTAGTTCACACTGGTGTTTGTTTATAATAATATCATGGTATATATTTGTAGCGTACACTCTGAAATGTGGACTACAAAGATTTTACAACTTATGGGGTAATTGCTGGTCTAGTTATCATAGCAGAAGAGTCTGTTTTGGACGACTCAGGAAGCAACATCTATTTGATATTTACTCCGGAGGTAATAAACTTTGCTATGTGCTTCATTTGAACTCATCGTGTTTAGAAACTTACGAAAGTGACTAATAGACCTTACGTGAAACAGTTTTAAAACATTCCGAAAAATAACTGTAAATATAACTTTATTCAGTCGGTTTGCTTATATTGCTTAGCACCACTCTCAAGACCTGTAAGAACGTTCATGTTTATTGAGAAAACAAAAATGGGTTTAATTCTGAAACAACAAATAACAAAGCAAAATTATTGAGGATATGAGACTTGACAACATAATCTGTCTTATTGTATCATGTATACGACAATAATAAGCAAACGAAGAGACAAGAAAACGTTTATAAATGAATGAGATCACAAATATTGCGATTAAGTAGAACTATGATAATAGTTATCAAAGGTACCAGGATTATAATTTAGTACGCCAGACGCGCGTTTAGTCTACATAAGACTCATCAGTGACGCTCATATCAATTTTTTTATAAAGCCAAACAAGTACAAAGTTGAGGAGCATTGAGGATCCAAAATTCCAAAAAGTTGTGCCAAAAGGCTAAGGTAAAAGAGGGACGAAAGATACCAAAGGGACAGTCAAACTCATAAATCAAAAACAAACTGACAACGCCATGGCTAAAAATGAAAAGGACAATCAAACAACAACACACACGACACAACATAGAAGACTAAAGAACAAACAACACGAACCCCACCAAAAAAACTCTCAGGTGCTCCGGAAGGGTAAGCAGATCCTGCTCCACATGTGGCACCTGTCGTGTTGCTTATGTGATAACAAATCCGGTAAATAGTCTAATTTGGTAGGTCACATTCATGAAAGGGAAAGGGGTTGTAGTTACGACGTAAGGAACATATCCGATGTCATTTGTGAAACGGTTATTCCATAACGGTCAACCAACTCGTGATGGCGTCCGTAAAATTTACGAAGGAATGATTTCAACTTCACCATTTGGAACTCTTGGTTTAATAGCTTCCTTGTGAGCAGCAACCCTCTATCAAGAAAATCATGATAGGAAATGCAAGCACGGGAATATCGTATCAGTTGGGAGATATATACCCCGTATGCAGGTGCTGCTGGAATGTTGCTACTTAGAAATGGAAAGTTCACAATTGAAAATCTGAAATCATCTCTTTTGTCGTAAAGTTTTGTTTTCAACCGACCCTCATTGTCAATTTCTAGATGTAAGTAAAGATATGAGGCCGACTTAACTGTATCTGTACTATCCTTTATCTCTAGCTCGATTGGATAGATGCGTTCCACATAGTCACCAAATTTTGAATTATTTAGTGAAAGAACATCATCTATGTAGCGAAAAGTAGAGTTAAAGGACATTGTAATATATGCCTGGGATGAGAAAAATCCTTAGTTTTTCGAGAGAAAAAAATAAATGTATGACATCGAGCCAATGATTTTAAATTGTCCTATGTCACATTAAATGGTTGTTTGTGACCATCTGTATTTTCAAAAATATGTATATCGATTTAACTTTTTTATTGCTTAAGTTGGACGAGTAACAAAACAATAAGTAGCAGTATAAATCCATGCCTATAATGAGAACCTAGTTTGTAGTCCTCAAAAAATCTAATCTTTCATATTTGAATTACAGATGTAGTTTATGGTGACGATAACGATGTTGGCGTAGGTTCCGTAGTAAGTTATGGGGATTACTTCAACAAATACCATGGATTCAAAATCAGTGATAGCAGATTTTCATACGGAGGTTCAGGTGAGCAAATGTACAACTTATTGATCATCATTGTTTAGGATCAGTAAAATATGCATTTGAAATTAAATGTATTTATCCATGTTATTGCATCTATATTCAAACGTTAGTTTGATTATGAATCGTTAAAGGGCAAAGTTAGTTGGTGACTGTATTATACTGAGAAAAAAACATTTTGAGCTGACAGTCATGTTCAGTTATCGCATTTGAAGAAGTTGTGTAAAATGTGTATAAACTAATATAATTTTCTTAAATGCAAGAAAATAACTTATTTTTTATCGTAACTTGAGAATCGTAAAACATAATATAATTGATAAAATGTATCTTGCAGATTAATAAGTATCATATTAACTTCGACTTTAAAGAAAAGTTCTTAAAAGAGTGACGAAAGATACCAGAGGGACAGTCAAACTCATAAATCGAAAATAAACTGACAACGCCATGGCTAAAAATGAAAAGGACAAACAGACAAACAATAGTACACACGACACATCATAGAAAACTAAATAATAAACAACACTAACCCCAAAAAAAACTCGGGGTGATCGCAGGTGATCCGGAAGGGTAAGCAGATCTTGCATCACGTCTGGCACCCGTCGTGTTGCTTATGAGGTATCAAATCCGGTAAATAGTCTAATCCGGTAGGTCACATTTATGAAAGGGAAGGGGATTGTATTTACGACGTAAGCAACATATGCTTAATTTTACTGCCGATTATAATAAAATTATCATGTTTTTTTCAAGCTTACACATTAACATGTGGACTACAACGATTTTACAACTTATGGGGTAATTGCTGGTCTACTTATCATAGCAGAAAGGTCTGTTTTGGACGACTCAGGAAACTACATCTCTTTGACATTTACTCCGGAGGTAAGTAATCTTTTTTATCATATACTTAGCATTGATATGACAGCTTTTGCATATGTGTAATGAGCGGAAGTAAACAAGCCATAATTTCCCACCCGGTCTGATAACCCATATTAGCCCGGGCTGATAACCCATATCAGGGGCGTCTCGTGCAAAAACCCATAACAGTGATTTTCGTGCAAGTTACTTCCGGTGTTTCTGGTATCGATTGTTTACTGTTCCATTGTGACGTCAGATATTTTTTATGAAGACGTCAAAATTTACGGGAACTTTTGTCCCCAGTTTAGTACTTGCTAACAAATGCCCTTGACAATTAAGAATCATTTTATAGTACAACAAACATGGAGTAATAATGATCATAAAACTCAAATTTTCAATGTTTCAAAATGCCTCTATAGGAAATGTTACCATACATATATATGGATGTAGTGATGCTGTTGTTGGACAATTATAGTATATTTGATTCAGAATTTAACTTTTTTATAAAGTTTTTGACTGTTTTAGTTATTGCATTTGTTTATTTGCCTTATTTAGTCCTGGTATCTACGATGAGTTTATTTACATAAAACTATTGTCGGAAGTATATGATAAAGCGATTAATACATGGCCTTTTCCATATCAGCCTGGGTATCATCCCGAGACCCCCATATCAGCACCTCGACTCCGTCTCGGGCTGATATGGGGGTCTTGGGATGATACCAAGGCTGATATGGAAAAGGCCATGTATTAATCTGTATGTTATCTTTTTTTTGAAAATTCTGCATGAAAGTTTTTTTAGCAGATGGCAAAGTCAAAAGCTCAAATATATCAAACGAATAGATAACGACTATCATATTCCTGATTGGGTACAGTCATTTTTTTTAAGTAAAGTTTAATGGATTAAATTGCTTGTAAAGCTAGCTTAACCTATCATTTGTATGACAGTTCCATAAATCATATGAATCATCTTGACTATCTTTCACAAAACTCAAATTGTTATGAATTAAGGTGTTGATTATTAAATTGTAATATTTAGGAGTGAAATCATTTACGTACGAAGAAATCCATAGCTGAAATATTACCAAATGTTTTATTACAAAAAATTCAGACAATGCTCTCTCTTAAAAACAGATAACGACTACGATGGCAGTGATGTAAAAACTGTTTTGAAAAATGGTCTCTACTAAAACGAAGGTAATTTTATATATTCATTCTGAAAGCCTTTGTGTTATTTTAAAAACTATAAGACATTATACAGTGAAACACCAAACACTTAAGGAGAATGAACAATTTACTTCCACTTTTGTTCATTCATGTTGAAAAAAAGGGAAACAGCACTTTATAAATGTCATATGTTCGAAACGCTTTTCACGATTTAAATACACCATAGAAATTACGTAAAGACCTTCGTCAAACAATGAATGCAAATTAGGGAAATCGCATGAATTCAAAATTAACGACACTGGTACGTCGATAGGAAAAGCGTCATATGCTTTGTATTAATAACCCGCCACGATAGTCACAATCGGTAATAGCACATAATCGGTTAAATCAAAAGTCATACTACGACTTAACTGGTACCTCATATTAGAAAACATGTTACTAGTGGATGAGACACTGACACATCGTATGAGTCAACTACTGCGTCATTGTCTACGTTTCACCTATGTTATGTTAATTTCAGTCGTTCTTCCCCATTCACCGTTCTGATTTGTTTGTGTTTAAGGTGCGCACATGTTTTAAATTATGCATTTATACTTAATATTGTGAGCGTACGTGATAATTAAGGGCAACGGTTGTATACCCGTGTTCAAAGGTCTAAATTGATTGAGAGAAAACAAATCAGGGTTAGAAACTTTAACCGACGGAAACACATCAATTATAGGGGAAAACAAAGGAAGAACATGACTACTTAAGTCCAACAAAAATAAACGACAAAATACATAGAAAAAACAAACGACAACATACATTGAAACTAACTATTTGTTACATCTGCTATATTCATGAATTGGTACAGGACATTTTTTAAGAACAAATGGTGCGTTGATCCTTTTTAGATGGTTAGTAAAAGTTTCAACTTTAAATGAAAACGTTAAAAAATATCGCAAAAATTATGACAGTTATTTATAATAAACTTCCACAAGTATTTTCAAGTACAAAAATTAAGAATGTACACAATGCAAGCAAGACAAACATGTTTTATATATATTATTATAAAACACAAGTTGACTTATACTTTTAATATTTTTGTAGGGTGCAGATTATCAAGATAATTTCAATGACAATAAAATTATTTAAATATTGAAGAGATTTTTCTTTAAATTTAGACTGTCAAAAGTTATATAAGTTAAATATATTTGCTGGGTGCAAGACTAGAGAATATTTTAAGAACAAAACGTTACTAGAAATTGGTCGATTTAAGCTTCCAAATTGTGAACTTTCTATTTCTAAATATCAACATGACATCAACGGCTACGTATTATCATGTCAGACTTAGATCGAAGTCCTGTCCATGAAAGAGTGCCTAAAGATATAAGAAGGACATCCAAACTCTTAGATCGAAAATAAACTGACAAAAACATGGTTAAAAAATATAAAGACAAACAGACATTTATATAATTAATATTACACAAGACACAACATAGAAAACTATAGACTAAGCAACATGAATTCCACCAGGTGGGTGATCTTATGGGCTACAGAAGGTTAAGTAGATCCTACTCCACGTGTGGTACCAATCGTGTTGCCCATGTTATTACAAACCTAGTAAATAGTCAAATTCGGTAGGTCGCAATCGTGATAGGGCACCGGATCGTATCATCTGTGACACGGTAGTTCAATAACGGTCAACCTACTCGTTATGGCGTCCGTCAAATTTACGTAGTGATGGTTTCAACTTTCTTGTGAGCAGCAACCCTCAATCAAGGACAAGATGATAAAAAATACAAGGCCGGGAATATCGTATCAATTGGGATATATATTCTCCGTATGCAGGCGCTGCTGGAATGTTGCTACATAGAAATTCAACTGTTTACAATTTTGAAGCTGAAGTCATCTCTTGTAGACAGCCTGTGGAAAAACACGCCCTCCAAACGTAACAAATATGTTGTTATTCAAGAAATCAAGCATCTTCATGATGTCTGTTTCAGAGGGTTTTTATTTTAATTAGAGAAATTCGATCTTTACAAAGTAGGATTTATTCTCCCTTTGACAAGATACTTGTATCTACGTTGGCCATTCTTTGAACAAGCAAAACATATCTTTCAATTTGTCTTTTAGTTTGGAATTGGAAATAATTGTGTAAAGTGTAGAAAAGTCAAGTGTTTGAATGAGGAATGTCAACAGAACTGAAATTTAATACTCGGATACTTGGTCATGATACTGGAGTACTCGGATAAATCTACAAGGTCAATTGAAAAGTTTAGATTTTAGGTGGAATTCAGTGTTTTTGTTATTTACCTTTCACAAACATATAAATGAAAGACAAACTTACTACAAACATAGCTTGATCCTCTGCATTTGTGTTAATTAAACAATGAATAACCGACCGCAGTTTCTACAAAGTTTCTATCATACTAGCAATTATTGTGTGTACGTGCTCATTAACCACCTTCCAATAAAATAAATTTTTAATATTTGCATATAAAGTACACAATATATGTATCATCTGTTCCTGTATGAGGAGTTGTTATTTTTTATAATACGACTTGTCTATTGTTTTGTTTACAACAATAACGTGTTGCTTAGTATAACTTATGTTGTATTGGGTTTTTTTTTTGCACTATTGTTTGTCTGATTTTCTTTTTTTTTTAGCCAGTTTATTTTTTGTCAGTTTATTTTCGACTTTTGGGCTCGAGTGTCACTGTCGTACTTTCGCCTATCTTTAATATAAGGTTAGAGTTTGAAAAAAATTAATTCAGAGCTATTTGGTGTCCCCAGTGCCAAACATTTAGAAGTAACAGTGAAAACTGACCAACTTGCAGAAGGCCAAAAAGTATTATTCACCTTTTTAACGTTCCTCATTAAGCTAGATCCAGAAAAAACGCTTCTGTAGCATGCAACTTTAAACGTTTTGTTTTATTTTTTATCAATTGCATTTCCTTTTATGATTGAATTGAGTTCCAAACAATGATACGGAAGGAATACTAAATTTATAGTGTCGCAATGAACTATGAGTAGTTTATGTAGATACCTTATAACAGTATCCTGACTGCAAGCTACTAAAATTTGATCTTACTCTTAATTTCAGTGTAAAAAAAGATATTAAATCCGCCCAAATTCAAGACTAGCACAACGTTCATTGCGACACCATGAATTCAATGTTCCTACCGTACCAATACGTATAACTGAAATCATTGATACAAGGCACTTTATATGATTGTCATGCAATCTATAAAAAATGAAAACAACACGTTAAAAGTTACGACCGAAGCGCTGTTCTGGGTCAACCTTCTTCAGAAACGTTTAAAGCTGAATATTTAGGGCCAACGATTTATAATGAGCAGAAATAGTTGATTAAAAACGTTAAAGATGAGATCGTTCAAAATGTACATGGAAGGTTATATTCATCTGCCGACATGATTGTAGAAAGTAAGAAGTCGTAGAGCAAAACAGAAAAAAAATGATATCAAATGATATAATATAAAAGTGTATTGAGCCATTTTATTGCATAAAGTTCATATATAAGAAAATAGAAACTCGTTCATTTTTGACCAAAGGTCGTCGTTCATAGCTTTTTCTAAACTTTGAAGCATGTCAAATGTACGGCCATTACTCGTAAAACTTTCATGACACTCTGTGAGGCCTGCAAAAATGCTTTCAGGGATTTTTAATTATTTTTATTGTCTGATCCAAACAAAGAACGAACAGATCCAAAGTGTGTTCAATGTCTCATAAAGGAGTGTGAGTCCTCTAACTGCACGGTTGAACTGTTTTCCTGAAACCATTTGGTCTACAGTCGCAGCTGCGTACACACCGGAATCAACTGGCAGGTCGCGGAGACCACCATCTTCCCATGTCTTACCTATTGATGAAATAAAAAACGATAGGGTATGAAAGCCACCAACTGTTTCTGCATTGATATCGACTAAGACTGTGCCGTTATATTGGCGAATTCCACTGGGAATGTATGGAATGTTTTGAACTTGAGATAATTCAGAGCACACAAGTATGGAACGCCATAATTGCCTTATGTTAAAAACTTTCATTGTATGATGGTACTTTGACATTATACGATGGTACTTTGACATTATATGATGGTACATTGACATTATACGATGGTACTTTGACATTATATGATGGTACTTTGACATTAAACGATGGTACTTTGACATTATACGATGGTTCTTTGACATTATACGATGGTACTTTGACATTATATGATGGTACTTTGACATTATATGATGGTACTTTGACATTATATGATGGTACATTGACATTATACGATGGTACTTTGACATTATATGATGGTACTTTGACATTATACGATGGTACTTTGACATTATACGATGGTTCTTTGACATTATACGATGGTACTTTGACATTATATGATGGTACTTTGACATTATACGATGGTACTTTGACATTATACGATGGTACTTTGACATTATACGATGGTTCTTTGACATTATACCTGGTACTTTGACATTATATGATGGTACTTTGACATTATATGATGGTACTTTGACATTATATGATGGTACATTGACATTATACGATGGTACTTTGACATTATATGATGGTACTTTGACATTATACGATGGTACTTTGACATTATACGATGGTTCTTTGACATTATACGATGGTACTTTGACATTATATGATGGTACTTTGCCATTATACGATGGTACTTTGACATTATACGATGGTACTTTAACATTATACTCTGCATCGGATCTTTTATAGCTGACTATGCGGTATGGGCTGTGCTCATTGTTGAAGGCTGTACGGTGACCTATACACAAGACTTGTTTGGTATCGCCGTACATCATGATATGATGCACAAAATCCATGCGAATCCAATGTCTCGATCAAAGCTTTCGAACCATGCATATGATGTAACTGTAATGCAAGGCCAATTTAAAGGGGTGATGAAACTTTTTTGTGCAATGAAACTATGCATTCAGATAAAGCTAAGCTTTTCCTTATACTTTTAAATGGAATGTCAGATTAATGGTTTTTAATATCTACTTGGCTGTGAGAACCATCGATAAGCCAATTTATAAAGCCAGTCAAAACAGAAGGCAGGTCTCTAGAGATTTCGATAACGACATGTCCGTTTGGTCGTTTTTTGAAGTGCACGCAGACATCTGCAGTTAAGTAAACTTTGTTTCGGCCTTGAAACGAATAGCAGTTCTAACTGCCTCTGGCAATGTGAGAGAACTACTATATACGAAGTTAGACTCCCCTTGACCGTGGTTTACATCAACCACAATATGTTTTCGAAAGAGATTTTTTAATCTGAGTTGTAATCTATAAGAAGTGTATTTAGATAAAACGTCTTCTGGCAGAAATAATTTATGTTTAGAAAGGAGATAAGACAAGGAGAACACCATTTTGTGAACAAACAATTCTTCGCTTATAGACTACACAAATGAAGTGAATGCTTTATCGTACATGGTACCAGTATTATTTTCATTGGTTTCTGCTTTAATTTCTTTTTTTTGCAAAAGGTATTTTGTTATGCAACCAGAGTGATATAAAGCATTTGATGTGAAATCTTTATCTGCAAATTGAAAGAGCATTTCATTGTGCAATGACACTATGCATTCAGATAAAGCTAAGCTTTTCCTTATACTTTTAAATGGAATGTCAGATTAATGGTTTTTAATATCTACTTGGCTGTGAGAACCATCGATAAGCCAATTTAAATTTTGAAATGGAATGTCAGATTAATGGTTTTTAAAAATGTTTTCATTGGTTTCTGCTTTAATTTCTTTTTTTTGCAAAAGGTATTTTGTTATGCAACCAGAGTGATATAAAGCATTTGATGTGAAATCTTTATCTGCAAATTGAAAGAGCATTTCAAAAATCGAAATCTCTAGAGACCTGCCTTCTGTTTTGACTAGCTTTATAAATTGGCTTATCGATGGTTCTCACAGCCAAGTAGATATTAAAAACCATTAATCTGACATTCCATTTAAAAATTTAAATTTTTAGCATGTTTAGTTGCTGTTTCAAAAAGGCTTTGAACCCTCATAGACGAGGAAACACCATTCAGTTTCGACACTCATCCATGATGAGTAATTATGATAATATTTAAGAATATACTATTCTATAAAATGCAGTCTGCTGCTTACATATCACATGCCAATATCGTTAGTAATGCTTAAAATGGTCTTTCGTTAACACATATACGAATATTTATTCAGTAATACGTTAATACACGACTTGTGTTGTGGCAACCCAAATGTTACCTGTGCATACTAGATACTCGATTTATATAAATTTTGAACGTTTGGCCTCACGTTCATAAAACTTTCGAGCATGATTTTTGTACTCAGACTCGAAAATCAACCAATCAAATTGCTGGATTTCATGTTTCGAGCACAATTTTTGTGCTCAAAGCACTGAGCAAAGTTTTATGCCTTCAAGGAATAAACACGATACATATCCGGAATACCGTTCAATAATGCTGATTTTATAGAAGTCGTTTAACAATTATTAGGCATCATTGCGCTTCGATGTGTGTCGCAATCTTTTCAAGGTATATGGAATTTATAAACACAAAACATATGAGAGTTGTAATAAGTCATTGACACTGACAATCTTAAAAGATATGGTATTTTTTTTACATTTTACGGTTGGTCTGACAGATGCCTCTGAATTAACTAATTTATCATAAAATCTTCTTTTTTTTGGATTCGATGTCTTTTTAGAATGTAGTCCAAACTATCTTAGATACAAATGAATAATATATTTACAACAAAGCGGATATATAATGTTTAATGTCACCGTATAATCCAAAGTATTTCGACATTTCTGTGTTCTCGTGAGATTTCCAAGAAACGTGACCATCGGCGCTCGTCTATATGTTTATAGGCATTGTGGATTATTTCTTTCAGGCGATTTTACAATTTTACATGGGAATGGTGGTATACAGCGTTGAAAAATCAAAACTTTTGATAGAACTCATTTCAGAATAAGACCGAGATTTGAAATTATCTAGAAGTTCTTAAGAATTTTTATGAATTCACATATATTTAATAGGGAAGTTCATGGAAGAGCCTACACAAACGCTATACAGTTATACACATCGGACATAGAATTTACCTTAATTATCCTAATCGGAATCGAAATAATTGATGCAAGCTATACTTTATTGTAGTTTTAACATGGGTAGGCATTATATTCGTGTTATTTTAGCTCTCACTATCCCTCGGGAAAATAACATCACGAATATAATGCCTACCCATGTTAAAACTACAATAAAGTATAGCTTGCATCAATTATTTCTTTAATATAAAGATGTGTCAATCAAATTTCTGGAGAAATAATATATGAAATTATGTAAAATATTTATTTCATTTCAGTTCCGAAGTAATAGTTTTTAAACTGATAATAATCAAAGAATAACAGTTCACCAAAATTGGTATTGACTAGTGCTAGTCATTGAAAATAAACACTTATCAATTGTTTCGATATTTTCTAGGGAACATGCATTTATAGATTGCATATTTTGGCGTTAATATTGATTCACTTATAGGGTCTTTGCATCGGAACTAAACACATTTATTTAAAAACCAGTTGTTGGCATGACACAGGTCATGTTTTTCTCATATATGTTATGATGGTATGATACTAAACCCCTAACGGGAAGGATTGTGCCTGATATTCATATGATCTTTCAATCAGTTTAATAGAAGTCTGGAGCTGGCATGTCAGTTAACTGCTAGTAGTGTGTTGTTATTTATGTATTATTGTCATTTGTTTATTTTCTTTGGTTACATCTTCTGACATCAGATTCGGACTTCTCTTGAACTGAATTTTAATGTGCTTATTGTTATGCGTTTACTTTTCTACATTGGCTAAGGTATAGGGGGAGGTAGAGATATTATAAGGATTGTTTAACCCCCGCGCATTTTTGTATTTTAATTTTAAGTTTTTGTGTACAATTTGGACTTTAGTATGGCGTTCATTATCACTGAACTAGTATATATATTTGTTTAGGGGCCAGCTGAAGGACGCCTCCGGGTGCGGGAGTTTCTCGCTGCATTGAAGACCTGTTGGTGACCTTCTGTTCCATGCCATGGTCGGGTTGTTTTCTCTTTGACACATTCCCCATTTCCATCCTCAATTTTATTTATACTTCAGCTTTTTTAGTTTTTTAATGGTTGTTCGTTTCTTTGACATTTTTAATTTGAATTAGGGTTTTTTTCCAATTGTCTATACCAGAATTTCGTCCTCTATTCTTAAAATGAGACAAACAGTATTGAACTGTTTATCGGTTTTTCCCGTTGTGCCGCTGAATCTAAATCCTGTTGTAATTTGGATGCATCATCTTTGTTTTTTTATTTTTCAATAGATGATGCCGTCATCGGCAAATAACCTTGGTGCTATGTTGTAAGTATTCTGGGAAATCATTTATGTAAATGAGGAGTACGATTGGACCAAGGACAGTGCCTTGTACCAATCCAGATGTTACCCCAATTTTTTTTCTGATTATTCTCCATTTAACCTGACTGTCTGAGTACGTTGGTGTAAAATTCACCAATCCATTTCAAGGTATTATTGACAATGCCGTAGTATTTTATCTTATATAGTAAACTTTTGTGATGGAATTTGTCAAAAGCTTGTATGTTATCATTGTTGTATTTTGCTAGGTCATGTATGAAAGATAGTAATTGTGTCTTACATGTTTGATCGAAAAACAGTTGTAAATCATATCAAATATTTTTATTTTAAGATGTTCCTTTGTTTGACTAGCTATGATATGCTCCATTATTTTGGAAAGTATACATGCAAGTGAAATTGGCCTGTAATATATGGCATTGTTGTTGTGTCCTTTTTTAATGCAGGAAAGACATTTGCATGTTTCCAGCCCGTAGGTATTTTCTGAGTGTTAATTGACTTTTGAAAGATGAGTGTGATGAAAGGATTAAGATGATCTTTCATTTCCTTTAATACCTTTCCAAGTCGTTCATTAAGGCCTGTGGCTTTATTTCGATTGATTTTATATAGTATTTTGTTGACGCACTTTTGTGATGTTTTAATTTCATTCATTTATGCATGTGATGCAGGTTTTTTGAATTTTTTACTGTTATGGGTTTGCGATGATCAGTAGTGAATGGGCCTTTTGAAATGTCGTTGAGATGTTGCATATCTTTGGTTTTTGACAATTTTCCTTTTTATTGTTCATTTTGGTTTTTGTGGATAGTTGTCTCATTGGCAATCATACCACATCTTCTTTATAATGTCTCAAACAGGATTAATTAGTAAATTCACATAACAAGACATTTTTCGATATGTTTCAATATGTATTCAAATTTGAAATAGTAAAACATTATTTTAATGAGACTTCTAAGGGTAAAGAGAAAGGAAGATACTATGGGAACATTAAACACTCATATTTCGGGTCAAAACAGAGAAAGCTATATAGCAAAACCCGAAAGACGATGAACAGACAACCATGTCTACAAAACACTACGCAAAAAAGTAATACTGTGTAACCAGAATTAAAACTTAAACCGTGTGTGATCTCAGGTGCTCCAAAATTGTAAGGGAGCTACCATTTGATTTTAGGGGGGGGGGGGGGGGGCTAGGATGAAAATTTGTGTCCTGCTTTTTTTTTAATTGTAATCTCTGTCCTGCCTTTTTATATTTTACTCTATACGGTCCTGCCTTTTTTTTACCAGTTTATCATGACTTTTTTTACACAAATTGTCACTCGGCTGACAGTTTTGATAATACAAGATATACATCAATATTTCAATAAGTTTATTGTTATTCAAAGGTTCTGCTACATTAGACCCTACAAAAAATTATAAACAGTATTAGTTAACTAGTTTTTTTGCTTGAACTATGTATGCTTGCATACTTAATACTTGTACTGGAGTAAGATGATTATAAAAACTTATATCCATTACCATGTTACCAGCTTAAATTCTTATTGAAGCTGATATTGCACTCTGTTAAAATTCTCATGAAAGAAATTGGATTACTAACTGAGGTCGCCAGACTCACTTTTGGTCTATTGAAGACTCATCGGTGGCGCTCGAATCATAACAGCTGGAAAACCAAATTAATGAAGTACCTTTAAATATGTGAAAAGCTAGTTACATTAACCGCAATTGTACTATATATATATATATATTCAGTTAATATGTCTGGCTCGTTAATTTGCATATTATGCGGACTTAATAAAAGATGTGTGATCCTAAACACAAAAAATTAAATAAATTAGTTTTCAGAGTCAACATCATGAATTGGTTGACTGATTCGATGTGTCGGTAATTAAACTATCTAGCGACATGTAATCGTGGACTTGTATCTCTAGATATCAGTTTTATCTTCTGATCTGACATTTTGACTGACGGCCAGGTGATACATGTATAGCAGGAGATTCTTGTTCTGTTGACACAGCCGTTTTTTTTTCATTTGAGTTCATGCGATTCTTCCAGTTTTACCTTGATTTTTCTTTTAATCGATAGTTGATGTTTAAGATTTGAATTCACACCTAACATATACCCACTAAATCCACGAACATGTGTATGCAAAGGAAAAAAAATCCACAGTATGTAATTTTAATTTTTCAAATATAAAAAGCAATCAAAATGTTGGAATGCATCTCTTCTTTAATAACAATTCAATTTTGATGAAATTAAACTCCGCCTTAAATATCAATCCAGAATAGTTTTGCATGTTGTTATTTGTAAACCGTTTGTCTTGTTTCTTTTTATTCTCGATATGTGGCCAGTTTATTTTCAACTTATGGTTTATAGAGTTCTAAAGACTACTCCTAAGTCCATAAAACAAAATGAGAAAAGATATTGAGTAAAATTATTATTCAAATTTAAGGCTGGTAGTAAAAATATAAAGTGCCTTGATTACCTACCTTACTAGTAATCTTTATAGACATTTTCACTGCTCAGTATCCGTATTCTATTTTAAAGTGAAATCAAATGATTTATGATCAAGTATCTTATATTTGTCTGTTACATATTTTTTCTAACGTTAGTATTTTTGGACCTAACATTTTGAAGGATTTATAATAAGTGCTAGAAAAGGCTAAAGTTTCAAATAATGTCATGATTTTTAGACTTTTAAGAATGACGATCAAGATATTTAATTATAATTAAGTTATTTATCTACAGATATTGTTGAAAAATCGTTTGATGCACTACAAATGACCATTTGTTAAAACATACAAAAAATTTTGTGATGTGTGAGACATTCATATTAATATTTATACCAAATGTATGATCTGTATGAAAACAAAATATATTAGAAATGAGAAGCTCCGGGATAAAACCTGCCGCATGTGAATAAAACATATTATTGAGGCCAGAAAAGCTAGGAGCACAGTTGGTTCCAAGGCATATGCTGAATGTTTGTTGTAAAACGTTACTGATATGTTGTCAATAAAAACAAATCAAGCATTACTTTGTAAGTTTCAGATAATTTGTGTGATTTAAATTGGTTTGTACACATTGTAATTTAGTTTCTTCTTAAAGAACACACTTGTTAGTACGTCTCGATTCTTCTTTTATTAAACAAAGTTCTTATCAAAGTCGTAATTTGTTTCGTAAATATAAAAGTTGACATTTTGGTTAATAATATACGATTACTGTCTTTTAGTGAGGTAAATATGTTGATATATTGATATTCACTAAGGCCAACGGCCGAAGTGAATATCAGTTTTTCAAAAGTCAATTAAACCAAATATTTACCGAAACAAAAGAAAGTAATTGTTTTATACCATAATAATTAAATTTGGGTTTTTTACTGTCTTCTGGTTGGTTAAAATTATTAGTTTTATTTTCAATGTTGTCAATTTTGATGGCGACACGCGCACTCTGACGTTGTGTATTCATATGCCAACATATGTGTACGTTGTTATTGTTAATATAAATACATGTAATATAAAAAGTTCTTTGAGCCTTATTTTTGATAAAAAATTATTTATAATGAATGGCAATAATTTATTTTGACTTTATTGAACCATAAAACTAATTTTTGACTCTTCACATTTTACTCAATGTAAAACGTCAAAAATTAGTTTTATGGTTCAATAAATTCAAAAACGATAATAGCCATTCATTAATTCAAGAGAGAAATGTATGTAATAGAAATTATTTACCAAAACATATTGTAAATCAAACGCTTTTTACTAAAATTGTACACGTAAAAACGAGCGACTTTTTGCGTGATGAATATACTTTTCCGCAGGTGAATATGCTTATTTATTCAAAATCCCATTCATATTGAAACACTTACTACAGTTTTATCAATATGGAATAACAAAATATATTCGATAGTGTTGAATTCTACTGACATAAGTATTTTTAATCCCACAAGCTGAAGCGATTGAATGATAAGTGCTTTCATTGATATTAAGATGTTTAAGCATACGAATTGTCTCAAATAATCATTTGATGTCAGATATAACACTTTCACATTATTGCTGCGAAATCAATATTCATTATAGCAATTATTCTTTACTTTTCTTTGCATCTAACTGCTTAATATTGTTGTATTTGTCACATTATATTAAATAAAAATAGAAAACATATGTAATCTGCTCTTTATTCGGGTTGTTGTCTCTTTAACATATTTCCCATATCCATTCTCATTTTTCTTAAGTCTTTCCTCATCCATAACACACCTCTGTTCTTTGTCGTTTCCTTATTCAAAACATTGTTTTTGTTGTTATGCGTAACTTTGGATGGTGTGAGTGGTCAAGAACGTGTAAAGCAAAGTTATTAAAATGACTGCGAAAAGATATATTTATGTTTATGTTGCTATAGTTGTAACGATCTAAAGACATTTCTCGTTTGGTTCTAAAGATATTTCTTGTAATGTTTTTATAAATTTCTCGGCAGGTTCTAACAACGGCGATTTCAATAGTATCAAAGCAAAAATTACCTCCAGGATACACTACAAAGTAGTTCCTCTGCCTGAGTCGTCTAAAACAGACACTTCTGCTTTTATAACTATTCCAGCAGTTACCCCATAAGTTATAAAATCTCTGGAGTCCACATGTCACTGTGTATACTACAAATATAGATCCAGATGAAGGTAAATAACACGAATCAGAAGTTTTATAAATGCAAACATAGAAAACATCTTCATTTACGCTATAATGTAATATACGCAGATCGGAGATAAACAATTTTAACAATTTGTCTGTATATATATTTTCTCGAACTTTTTTGTTTATTTTCCACAAGCTTTTTACAATGGGATATGCTTTAAAGTTACCATTATTAGGAAACATGATACTTAGATTCAGAAATATATTTAAACAATTGTAAAGAGTACATTTTTTTTGTCAACTCATTCCAATGTTGCTCAAATGTTATTCTACTAGTATTCTGTTTCAAACTAAAAACGAATGCGCAGAACAATATTACTTGAAGGATTATTCAATTTTATTATCAATATATTGTTTGTAAGGGACGACATCAAAAGATCAATGTAAGATAAAAAAAACTTAATTCAAATAGTTTGGGGGTGGGGGGTGGGGGGGTGGTTGAACTGCTGCAAGATTTGGTTATCCGACATTGATTTTTACATATATCCATATGGGTCAATCAATTTTTCCCAAACTTAGTTAATAGGGGGTAGGGGGTCAGTGAAAAAACTATTTGAATTAAGTTTGTTATCCTTCATTGAACTTTTGATGTCGTCCCTAACTTGACAATTTCACTTTTTTTTTAATTTACTCACCTTTTCCTCCGTATGAAAATCTACTATTTCTGATTCTGAATCCACGGTATTTGCCACAGTAATCCAAATAGCTTATTACGGACACAGATCCTACAGTATATTCATCAGAGTCGTAATGTATTATCAAAAAGTAAAATCACAAAAATACTGAACTTAGAGGAAGATCAATTGGGAAAGTCCATAATCACATGGCAAAATCAAATAACAAAACGCATCAAAAACGAATGGACAAAAACTGTCATATTCCTGACTTGGTACAGGCATTTTCAAATGTAGAAAATGGTGGATTAAACCTGGTTCTATAGCGCTAACCCTCTCACTTTAATGACAGTCTCATCAATTTCCGATATTTTTACATTGATGCGTTAAATAAACAGACACAATAAATATAATAGTCAAAATATGGGTACATCAGTCATCATCGTTTAACAATTTTAAAAGGAACAATTTAACAGAACACAAAAACATCTACTATCTACGAACACATTTATTGATTTGAGTGTCTGACGTCAGAAAATTTTATACGTCACATAAATTTGTCGTTCAATGTACGTACAAACAATTTTAAAAATTTTCATGGGAATGTTAGCATGCAGGGTTAAAAAATCAAAAGTATGTAAGAATAAATTTAAGAAATAGACCGAGATTTAAACTAGTCCAAAAGTTATATATAGAATTTATAAGAATCCAAAAATAGTTAATTATTATAATATATGTTTACATTCATTGTTAATAAAACATTTCAATTCTATTGATGAAGTTGTACAAACTTCTGTTAATGTAAGTTTTGATAGTTGTACATGGGCGAGCGTCTGAAGTATAATGCTTTGCATTGATATAACTCAGTTTTGTCTAGTTGATATGACATCTCTTAATTTTAAAACGATTTAACATGGCTGTATTTTGTTTTTGTTGTCTTTTCAAATCGCAAATATTTAGTCTAATCAAATATTGCTTTTGCATCTAAACGCTTATCATTACAGTAAACGTCAAATTGTGTCTGATAAAATAAGAACTAACACGTGGTTCCGTTTCACGTCTTTCGTAAATTGCCTTTATAATTTTCAGTTGAAGAATTTCACACAATGTTGATTTTTTGGCAATTTCAATTTTGAACGTTGTGGCCGATTGAGGATGTTTCATACAACTTAAAATTAAGACAACCAATTAAAGATTATTTAAATATGTATAGCTATTTCTATAAAGGGTCAATATTTATCAAAGGTACTAGGCTTATAACTTGATACACCAGACGCAAGTTTCATCTACATACGACTCATCAGTGACATGCAGATCAGCTAAACAAATATAAAGTTGAAACAACTTTTGGATAAAAAAATTCCAAACAATTGTGCCAAATACGGCTTAGGAAATCTATGCCTGGGATAAGAAAATCCTTAGTATTTCAATAACTATGAATTAAAATAAAACAGATAAAAAACTTGATTACCTCCGGAGTAAACTGCAAATAGATTTATTTTCATAAGTCGCCCAAAACAAATACGTTGGCTATGATATCTATTCCAGCAATTACTCCATAAATTGTAAAATCTTTGAGCTTTACATTTCAGTCTGTATGCTACAAATGATTTAATGACTTTGTTAATAGCTATCAACAGTGTGAAAAATGCATATATTGAGAACATTTAGGTTTACGTGTGTATGTCTGGTATAATAATAAGATGAAAGAACACATAAGAACTATTATAATGGATGATATCTACTAAAATGGTATTGATGTAGTTGAACGTTGTACATTATGCATTACGGTTATTGCCTATTTTTTTTAGGTGAACGCTATTGTTGAAATTACATTTAACTAAAATATACACATCAAAATATGTGTATTGCCCAATATTTTGATCACTTTACCATGTTTACTAAACGAAAATTTCATATTTAGCTTCAAAAACCATTAAAACAATTGTAACAAAGGGTGCATTCATTCATCCACATATTCATTAATGTGGCATCAATTGTTATTCTATTTTTGGAGTGTTTTTTCAAACTACATACGAATGAGGGAACAATGTTACCTGTAGCCCCCTCCCTTTTGAACGATAATTGTATTTTAATCATAACGATATTATTGGATACTTGTCAATCATTGTCTATTTTCAGTTTACTTACATTTCCCTGCGTATGAGAATCTACTATTTCTGATTTTGAATCCATGGAATTTGTTGCAGTAATCCAAATAGCTAATAACGGATGATCCTGTACTATAAAAGTCAGCGTCCCAACCTGTTATCAAATTATAAAATAAAATTGAGAATGGAAATGGTAAATGTGTCAAAGAGACAACAACCCGACATAGAGCAGACAACAACCGAAGGCTAACAATGGGTCTTAAAAGCAGCGATGAACTTGATGATAAATAATCGTTCTCTGTATAGATTCTCACTAACTAATGTAAGCTTTTTCAGCCCTACATGTGCGAACGTATGAAATATAATGCTTTGTATTTATATCACTTATTTAAAAATTGATACACACGATATTTCTATTTGTTATGTGTGATATACATACTAATTTAATTTTACGCTTTTTTATATCATCTCATTTATTTGACAATAATAAAAACAAAAAAGGATTTTAAACGATTTGAACCTTTTTGTTTATTTTCTAGTCAACGAACTAAATATATTCAAAATTTGTAAAGCTCTTTCTTGAAAGGATTAATAATTGTAAATTGAAATGAGGGAAAAAATGATTACCTCTGGTGTAAAGTACAAATAGATTCCTCTTCCTGAATCGACTAAAACAGACACTTCTGCTTTTATAACTACTCCAGCAGTTACTCCATAAATTGTAAAATCTTTGAGCCTCACATTTCAGTCTGTATACTACAAATGTTTTATGACTTTGTTAATAACTTTCAACAGTGTGAATAATGCAGATATCGAAAACATTTATTTGTATGTTTTTATTTCTGGTATAGTTATTCAAGATAAAAGGACACATAACAACTATTTCGATGCATGATATCTACAAAAATTGTTTTAATTTCCAAGTTGAGTTAGGTTGTACGTAATGCATTACGGGTATTTCCTAGTTTTTTTGGGGGTGAACGCTATTGGTGGACCTTTTACATGTTTATTAAGCTACAATATATATAAAAAATATTTAAATTGTGCAAAAGCTAGATCACTTAATTCTCTTACCTATCAAATTTTAATCTGTTTTTGATTCAAACTGGATACGAATGAATGAACAATATTTTTTGAACGACAGTTCTATTTGAATTATAACGATATCCTCTAGTAATTTGTTCGATATTTTGCTTTTCTAATTTTCTCACCTTTTCCTCCGTATGAGAATCTACTATTTTTAATTTTGAATCCATGGTATCTGTTACAGTAATCCAAATAACTAATTACGGAACCAGATCCTACAGTATAATCGTCAGAGTCGTCAGAGTCGTCAGAGTCGTAACCTATTATCAAATCAAAAACAATCTATACAAGTATTGTATATAAAAAAATGTCTTCTTATTTTCTACTTGTGTATGTTTTTGCAAGTCTTACATGTGAAAGCGTAAGGCATAAGTGCTTTTCGTATAAGTAAAACAGATCAACGCGACATGTCTTTCTTAAGGGATCATATGTATAAATTTCTTGAAATGGATTTTTTTTATACTTTGCCAAATTGAAGATTATACTATGCTTTTTTTTTCAAAAAAGTAATATAAAACGAATGGCTCACCGTGCTATTTTCCAAGCTTTGAGTCGTTGAAAATTGTCTAAATTTGGTTAGATTGTTCATGCAAAAACACATTTTATTTTAAAAAAAATCTATGAGATAAAATTTTGAAATAAATTGTGGGAAGATAGGTTTCATAATATGTTTTTAGAAAATAAAATTTAAAAAAATGGTTTCACCGAATTTGTTTTCTTGCTACAAGTAAAAAATGTCTATATCAGTCCAGTATATATTTTTTACTAAGAGAATTATCTCCCCTAAAATGGCTTATTTGAACAAATTTATTTTAAAAACACAAATAAAGCGATTTTGTACTGGGATTTTCAATTCAGGATGGCGGTATATCATGAATCTACCTTAAATGCGTGATATACATACAAAAAAATAGAATAAAATAAATATGCGGTCCAAATCAAATAGCAAAATTAAAAGCTCATACACATCAAACGAATTGATAACAGCTGTCATATTTCTGATTTGTACGGTCATTTTCATTTGTAAAAATTTACTGATTAAACCTGGGTTTTTTTAGCTGGCTAAACCTCTTACTAAATTTTCACAAATAACCTTTTGATGTCAGGTAAATTTCCAAAAATTGGATGGTAATCAAGATAAGGTTTGTAATTATGTTATTTGATAAAGATTTGAGATGTTGTTTAGTTTCTCGTCTATCATAACTTATTTTTTTTAATTTCCCGTTCCGTATTTAAAGCAACATGGATTGTTCGGCAATTAAAATTTTGAACCTTGTGTTCGACTAAAGATGATTTATACAACTAAAGTCAACTGATTGAAGATATTGTAAATTTATATAGCTATGTCTTGAAAGTTTCAATAATGAAACATTAAATAAATTAATTACCTCCGGAGTAAACTGCAAATAGATTTATCTTCCTGAGTCGCCCAAAACAAACACTTTTGCTATGGTATCTATTCCAGCAATTACTCCATAAATTGTAAAATCTTTGAGCTCCACATTTTAGAAGGTATGCTACAAATTATTTGATGACTTTGTTATTAACTATTAGGAGTGTGAATCATGCATATATAGACAACATGTAGGCTTATGTATGTATGTGTGCTATGAAAATCCAAGATGAAAAGACACATAGCAACTATTCTAATACATGATATATACTATAAGTATATTGATTTCACAGTTGAATTAAGATGTACGTTATGCATTATGGGTTTGTATAGGTGAACAATCTTGGTGGACATTACATTAAGGTTAAAGTATATATATATATATATACAACTCGTCTAAACATCAACCATACAATGTTAGATCTGTAAATTTGCTTTCGCATATTTTTGGTTTTTCCCTCGCCGGGATTCGAACCCATGCTACTGTGATATCGTGACACCAAATCGCCTGCACTGCAGCCGTCCCGCTAGACCACCCGACCACCTGGGCTCTCTAAAAAAAGAGCTTTCGCTGGCCGTGTGTTACCTTTCCTCGTCAGTTTTAATCTACGGCGTACTACAGTACATGATATATAAGGCATGAAGATGTTATTGTTATTTATGTATAAAATTTCAATTGTGCAATAAGTAGATCACTTGATCCAATGACCTATAATATGATTTCAACATAAATCGAGAAAAAATACTTAATAAATACATATGTTTTTATTTTAAAATGATCTGCACCAGGTTAACATTTTTGATCCTTGAGGCCAACATATGTGATACTAATATTAAAAACATGAAGAGCTTTATAAAGGAAAAAAAGAATAACTATAATCCCGTCAAGTAATCTAAACTTTGCATGAGGGAGATATATACCCTTTTTAAATTTCAAAAATTTGCTCACCTTGACCGGCATAAGAAAATCTGTTGTTGCTGATTTTAAATCCGTGAAATTTGTTGCAGTAATCTACGTAACTGACTACATAACCGTCACCATAAAGTCTTACTGTCCTAGAACCACCTTTATACCTGTGAGCTGTTAATAAAGGTAAGTTGAATTTATCAAGAACAAACAATTTCTCTCCTACACTTCAATATTTTGTAGTATGTTAGAGAAAACAAATTTAATGTTAGCAATCCAAATAGAAGGTATTTGACGTTTCAGCTTGCCGTTAGAGGTGAGATTTTTAGTTAATGCTCAATTCTTCACTTTTTGAATTCATACTGTTAACGAGATTTATATAAAATTATTCATTTGAAACATAATAGATGTAAGACGAAGTGGTATGAATGCCAATTAGATAACTCTCCATCCAAGTTACAATTTGTTAAAATAAATCTTTATAAATTTTGTTAATTTTTTTTCATTTTGTTAATAAAATACATTTGAATAACATACATCTGTAGAAAAGAAGATATAATTTCAACGTTTAAGTAACAACTATCTTTTTATCAGTTTATACTTATTTTGAAAGTATTATCATAAGAAGAAATAGGCAGAAAATATTTAAAATACTACCTGTCACAGCAACCACAAGGAGAAGTAAGCATATCAGGCGGCTCATGTTGAAGGATGATAAGTGAATGTTGACTCTAAGTTGGCACTTTATATAGTAATTGCAAACACAATATGTTACCATGTTGCATGTCAAATTACGGTTAAACAGTTTTGTTGTCTGTTCTTACATAATTTTTATATGTAATCTATTGTTATACTTTAATGTAATGAAAAGAAACATGATTTGTTTCCCACTTCATTATAATGCTTGACATGATATATTTTCTTAGTTTGTGTACACCAATTTGGATAATTTGTTTGAGATAAGTTGTGTCATGAGACCTTGTGGCATGTCCATTGGAAATATTGCATTCCACATTTTCCTTTAAAAAATTAGGGAAAACAGATTCTACCACTCTATCCCATTGAATATATAAATATTTTAAAGACAGTTTAGCCATGGCGTTGTGCGTTTGTTTTTGAAATATGAGATGCACGTCCCTCTGGTATCTTTCGCCCCTCGGTAATCGACTCCTAGATTTAAGATATTCCAATTTAAAATAGCAGCGATCTTTGAGGGAATATAATATATTGTAATGTATAATATTTAGCATTAGAACTGCAGAATTGAACTCTTTCAAGAAAGCAAATACAGGACCACAACTTAAATCCAGTATTCTTTTCAACATTGCGTTAGTCTCGTAGCTTTACGGCATAAAATTTCGTTTCCGCCGTCGTAGTATAAAAAAGAATGTTTTACTTGCTAGTATCGTGCTCTATAAGCAGTGTTAATAGTTAATAGCATGGCACTTTTTTGGATTCGTTAAAAAAAATACTGTAATTGTTTAACACATCTTCGGTGTGATGCCTTTAGTTATGAATGTATGAAGTTCCTGGTGTTTTTGTATGTTTGCATTACGGGTGCAATAAACGACCATATATGTAGAAGTCATTAAAAAATCGGTCTTTTCTCGCTCTTAATTTTTTTTTAGATTAAACCCCACGTAGTGTTAATCCTTAATGACCGTTAAGATTAAGACCCAATCCTAAATACCCGTTTTGATAATAGACCCTACCTTAAGTATTTAATGTTGAAATGATGTTCAAATAATGCATAAAATATTTGGCACTAGACTTTATGTCTCTTGATCGTATGTCTTAAGTGATGATGAAAATCTAAAATTTATTAAAAAAAAACGGATACTTAATTTATGATTTGAACAGCTTTTAAAATATCAAAACTGTTAACAAAATTGAAAACAATGCTTCTGAAAGCCCGTCGTGCTATATTCGAGTTAGTATAAAAATCATCATCATTGTTTATAAGTACAGAATAATTTACATAGTTAACGATTAATTCAACTCAGAATTACTTGTATGATCGCTTTAAATGAGTATGAAATACTTGCAACTGGAAAATAAGCAATTTCAGTCAAAAGTTCATTTATAATTACAGATTAAATTTGCAGTTATGATAATCATTAACAACTGGCATTGAATTAACTAATGCCTATAAATGACAATTTCATCACCTTTGTTCCCCATAATAGAATTGCCGTAAATGGTATCGATTTCATTTATGAGATACATGTATTAGCGCTAAAAGACGTGAGACTTTCTTGCTTTAATAGGGGACACGTTTTGGCGAATAACAAATATCGGACACGTTTTGGGGTTTTGAAATCTGGCACGTTGGTGCAATATTAAATATAACGGACACGTTTGGGTAAAATAGACACGTTTGGGGGAATGGGATACGTTTAGGAGTGTTACATATATATTCTGAAAAAAATTATTAAAATAAGTAGATGTAGCCTGATTGTAATTGTGACACCTCTACACAGGAGTATGTTCTTTTTTAGCAGATCAACCTACTTTAATATGAGACTTTCAGATCGTCAACTTAGTAATATCCGCACAATTATTTCAATTTTAAAATCTTATGGATTGGAGTATAACTTGAGTTGAAACAAAATTAATGGTTTCAGTTGCAGATTATTCAAGTTTAGAGCTAGACGTAACAAGTAAAGGCATAGCCAGTATTTCTGGGCTGGCTGAAGCTGTGAGGTCGTTTAGAGAAATCAAAATTTATCAATTTATCTTTCTTTCTTTTGATGACAGAAAACAAAATAATATCGTTTGTTTGAGTTTTAAATTACATCACATATATTGGTGCTCTAAGAACAGGGCATTGGTAGTGACCTTATATATATGCTCCTGGTTCACTGGACAAATATATAGGAAATACTGAATAATCATTATCTTGTGGCAATATTGGAATTAAGAGTTATTTATTAGCTCCCTTTTTACTGAGCATATTTACATTGTTATATAATTACTATTGTTTACATGGAAACTTTCACCTGTGTGTATGTACACAATAACTTTACTCATTTTCTAAACCGGTTATTAAAAGTTAAAGGTAAGATGGTGTTGCTTAAATTGCAAATCTTATTTCAAGAAAGTACCATTTGTTAAGTCATTTAGTTATTAATTATATACTGAATTCACATTTTATACAGTGTCCAGAATTCATACTTTCCTCGAAGGTAACTATCAGTATTCATTACAGCCATGCTGTTTACTATTACTGTTCTGGACCAATTCGTCTCTTAAATGTTTTGGCTTCATTTTGGGTTTAAACTTTAGGACTTGGGTATAAAATGGTTTAAATGATACAGTTTAAAATCCCTACTTAGAGTAAGACATTTCCCCCACTTTATTTAACTTCTGTATTGTTGTACAACTAACTGCCATAATATTAGAATATCTATTGTGTATTTTGGTATGAAATAAATATGATTATTGAGGTATTACTTCTTTAAGACTTCTTTTCCTAGAATGCTGGCTTATACTTGCCCAAATCAGTATCCGGTCAAGTATTAGCTTTGTCCTCCCAGAGAATTGTCCGTTATGTCGGTTGTTGTAGACACTTGTCCCCTAGTGTGACAAGGTGTCCAGGGCAGAACTGGTCTTCATTGTTTATGTAAAGAACCTGGGTTTATTTGGTATTTCGTGGCTGCGCTAGCATTAAGTAAAAAGGTATCCGGAAAACGTTACTTTTACTGGAATGTTAGATCAGTCCGTTCACATTTTGGTGCCGTGACCATACAAATTGCCCTTAACATTTCTGTTATTTTGTAAAATGGCATATTCAATAGATTATGCAAGCGGTATAAGCCAGCATGATAAAGCAAAAATTGAGCATTCTGATAGATTTTCAGATAAAGATGAAGTTAAGTATAGACATGAAAAAGATTTCAATTTCAGTACTCCATTAAAATCATTTGTTACTTTATCTGAAACCTATGATGATTCTGTAAGGGATAAATCTATATTGAAACATCCAGATTATAAAGTAGATAGAAAATTTACTCCAAAAAGATACCAAGAACCACATTTTAGTAGGAGACCAAGTTATGAATTGTATGATGATAGGGATAGATTAAACAAGAACCAAGGATCAGATTATCCCCCAAACAAGAGATATGTTGATAAGGATACATTTTCAGAGGACTATCAATCCTTAAATAGGTATTCAACTGACAAATACCCCAGTTATGATTTAAATAGGCATGAAGGGGTTAAGCACACATCTTCTCTTGATAACTGGCCAAAACCTGTTACCTTACATGAAAAACGTATAGTAAGAAGAGAAAAAGAGCCTCAATCATTTGATGGCAAAACTATTGACTGGCAAGACTATTGGTTCATTTTGAACAAGTTGCAGAATGGAATGAATGGAATGATTTAGAAAGAGCTAAACAAATTGTTATGAGTCTAAGAGGTCCTGCTCAGAAAATTTGGAGTACTTTAAGTAAACAAGACCTTGGAAATTATAATAAAATTAAAGAAAGTTTAAATAATAGATTTAATCCTAGGAAAAGAGAAGCCGCATATGTTTGCGAATTTGAAGCAAGAAGACATTCTAAAGACGAAACTGTTTCTGAGTATGGTCAAGCTTTAAGAAGGTTAGGTTACTTGGCTTTTCCAAATGAAAAACAAGATTCTGAAATGATGGAAAAAGTTCTTATAAATAAATTCATTAGAGGATTAAATAACTTGGATTTACAAAAGCATGTCCAGTTTCAACGTGCAAACACGTTGGATTCTGCAATTTCATACGCAATTGAATATGAAGCATTTATCAATCCTCAAAATAATATGAGAAAGCCAATGCTAACTAGCAATGAAGTCCCTATTCAAGCAATTAAGGATAATAAAAAGGAAAGTACAGAGTTATTAACTCTTGATCAAGTTGCTAAACTAATTGATGAAAAATTAAGTCAACTTAAACATGTTAATACAGAAACCGAAAATAGGAACGGATATTATCAAAATAGGCCTCCTAGGTTTAATAATAGGGGCAGAGGAAGGTATTATAGGAATCAAAAATGCACGACTGACAGAGTCTGCTATAAATGTAATGAGATAGGACACATTCAGTACTATTGTCCATTGAACAATCAGGGAAACGATTAAAAGCTGATTTAGAGGCCAATACTTCAGAGTCCTTAAGTCCAAAATGTGAACGGACTGATCTAACATTCAAGTAAAAGTAACGTTTTCCGGATACCTTTTTACTTAATGCTAGCGCAGCCACGAAATACCAAATAAACCCAGGTTCTTTACATAAACAATGAAGACCAGTTCTGCCCTGGACACCTTGTCACACTAGGGGACAAGTGTCTACAACAACCGACATAACGGACAATTCTCTGGGAGGACAAAGCTAATACTTGACCGGATAATGATTTGGGCAAGTATAAGCCAGCATTCTAGGAAAAGAAGTCTTAAAGAAGTAATACCTCAATAATCATATTTATTTCATACCAAAATACACAATAGATATTCTAATATTATGGCAGTTAGTTGTACAACAATACAGAAGTTAAATAAAGTGGGGGAAATGTCTTACTCTAAGTAGGGATTTTAAACTGTATCATTTAAACCATTTTATACCCAAGTCCTAAAGTTTAAACCCAAAATGAAGCCAAAACATTTAAGAGACGAATTGGTCCAGAACAGTAATAGTAAACAGCATGGCTGTAATGAATACTGATAGTTACCTTCGAGGAAAGTTTGAATTCTGGACTAAAGGAGAAAGGGAAGAAGCAAAACAATTGAGGGAGAAAGTTGAGGAAAGGAAGCGAAAAGCCAAGGAAGAGGCTCAAGAAACCCGTAAACAATATGTTGAGAAGGGGAAAAAAACAAATTAGAGGACAAATACTATAATTCGAGGGACGAACATTTGAAATTTAATTTTGCGAAGAATACTCTGACAAGGACAATAATAAAAGCGAAAAAACATTGACATTAGGTGAACAATTTTTGTTTACATTCCGTATATATCTTTATGGAATATTTTGATACATATTTTTTTAATATTTTGATACATATTTATTGAACTTTTGTATACATATTTCTTGAACATTTTGATATATTTTTTTATATACATGTTACATTACGTTTACATATTTCTTCATTATTTTTGTTAGATAAAATGATGACATTTGATCTTTAAGTGGGGAGGAATGTGGCAATATTGGAATTAAGAGTTATTTTTTAGCTCCCTTTTTAGCTTGAGCATATTTACATTGTTATATAATTACTATTGTTTACAGGGAAACTTTCACCTGTGTGTATGTACACAATAACTTTACTCATTTTCTAAACCGGTTATTAAAAGTTAAAGGTAAGATGGTGTTGCTTAAATTGCAAATCTTATTTCAAGAAAGTACCATTTGTTAAGTCATTTAGTTATTAATTATATACTGAATTCACATTTTATACAGTGTCCAGAATTCATACTTTCCTCGAAGGTAACTATCAGTATTCATTACAGCCATGCTGTTTACTATTACTGTTCTGGACCAATTCGTCTCTTAAATGTTTTGGCTTCATTTTGGGTTTAAACTTTAGGACTTGGGTATAAAATGGTTTAAATGATACAGTTTAAAATCCCTACTTAGAGTAAGACATTTCCCCCACTTTATTTAACTTCTGTATTGTTGTACAACTAACTGCCATAATATTAGAATATCTATTGTGTATTTTGGTATGAAATAAATATGATTATTGAGGTATTATTTCTTTAAGACTTCTTTTCCTAGAATGCTGGCTTATACTTGCCCAAATCATTATCCGGTCAAGTATTAGCTTTGTCCTCCCAGAGAATTGTCCGTTATGTCGGTTGTTGTAGACACTTGTCCCCTAGTGTGACAAGGTGTCCAGGGCAGAACTGGTCTTCATTGTTTATGTAAAGAACCTGGGTTTATTTGGTATTTCGTGGCTGCGCTAGCATTAAGTAAAAAGGTATCCGGAAAACGTTACTTTTACTGGAATGTTAGATCAGTCCGTTCACAATCTGTTTGTCAATTTCTAGATTTAAGCCAAGATATAAAGCAGACTTAACTGTATAATAAAATTGAGAATGGAAATGGGGAATGTGTCAAAGAGACAATAACCAGACCATAGAAAAGACAACAGCAGAAGATCACCAACAGGTCTTCAATGCAGCGAGAAATTCCCGCACCCGGAGGCGTCCTTCAACTGGCCCCTAAACAAATGCATATACTAGTTCAGTGATAATGAACGCCATTCTAAACTCCAAATTGTACGCAAGAAACTAAAATTAAAAATAATACAAGACTAACAAAGACCAGAGGCTCCTGACTTGGGACAGGCGAAAAATGCGGCGGGGTTAAACATGTTTATGAGATCTCCACCCTCCCCCTATACCTCTAGCCAATGTAGAAAAGTAAACGGATAACAATAAGCACATTAAAATTCAGTTCAAATGAGGTCCGAGTCTGGTGTCAGAAGATGTAACCAAAGAAGATAAACAAAATGACAATAAAACATAAATAACAACAGACTGCTAGCAGTTAACTGACATGCCAGTTCCAGACTTCATGATATGAATATCAGGCACAATCCTTCCCGAGAAAAACATAACCCGTGTCATGCCAACTACTGGCTTTTAAATAAATGTGTTTAGTTCCGATGCTAATACCCTATAGGTGAATCAATATTAACGCCAAAATATGCAATCTTTAATGACCTGACAACAGTATCGTAAATATATCCCTTCTTAATAAGTCTATTTAAAGGTTTTGTTAGATTCTGAGGTGAATACTGACATTTAAGCGATTTATAAAGAATATTTCCATAAAAAAAATGGTTGTGAAATACCTGAACGTATAAGTAGACTGCATGTTGAGCTATATTTACGAATGATGTCCTTATACCGATGATAAAATTTAGAAAATGTTTTGACTAGTTTGTGTTATTGAAAACCCTGGTGTAATAATTTTTCAGTAATACACAAATTTCTCTCGTTAAAATCTAAAACATTGTTACATACATGAGCGAATCGTACAAGTTGAGATATATTAACACCATTAGATGGTGACAAGGGAACGTCACCATCTAAAAATGGATAATTAACGATAGAAAATGAAAAATCATCTCTTTATCATAAGTTTTAGTATTAAGTTTTCCGTTAATGATATAGATATCAAGATCGAAGAAAGGGCAGTGGTCATTGTTAGTATTAGCTTTATTTAAATTAAGTTCAACAAGATAAATTTCTTTAGTATACATACTGAAGTAGTCATTCTTGAGATCCAAAATATCAATATCTAAAAGTATTATTAAATTTGTGTATCATATGTTGTTTCGATGGGTCTTTCCTGATTTTGGTCATAAAAGATAACTCTTATAGCAACACACAAACAGGTCCGCAATAACTGGTGCACAGTTAGTCCCCATTGGAATTCCGATAACCTAACGGTATACGGAATGTCCAAAGCGAACAAGAATGTTATCTAGTAAAAATTCAAGGGAAGATATAGTATCAAAGTATGTCCAATTGACATAGTTTTTTTTTGTTTATTGCTACTAAAAAATGACCTAAAAGAGTTTTTGGTGGGGTTTGTGTTGCTTATTCTTTAGTTTTCTATGTTGTGTCATGTTTTTCATAGACTTCTTAGAACTCTTAAAATTGATTTTTAATTGACAGAGCTGTTTTTTACCCCCATTATACTAGTTTTTCTTCATTGTTTCAATAATTTAGATTGATTCAAAGTTCTATTTCATTATATAACATTCTTGAACTTTATGTTGTTCATACCTGTTCTAATCACAGGATTATAATTCCAAATACATGCATGGGGGATATCATTAGGTGCCATATGTTGGTTTTTTATATACAGACAAAATACCGGTGCAATCAAGCACTTCGTATTAACCAAAATAAGCACCTTATGTTTTTTCTTCGAGGTTTATACTGTAGACTCAACTTCCTTATATTGATTAATAAGTACTGCATTTTATAATCTAACAAGAAATATCTAGTGATGTTCATACAAGATATGGCAATAATCATGGTTCAGTTGTCAATAAACATTATGAACGTTAACAGAGGATGATATAATATATCACTGATTTTCTGCTAGACCAGCACCATACGTACAACAATTTGACTAGTGACCAAACAACAAAATAAATCCTAATGTATTATGAGTAAATACAATTTTAATGACGAGAAACTAATTTGAGTCTAAAAGGAACTGCTTGACAATGTTTCTCATCTTAACTACGTGTTATATTGTTCTTTTATTTGTCTTTGTTCAATTATTAATATTCCTTTTACTGGTTGGTCTGTTTTATGTAATATCCATTTGACGTGGCTCGGTACTTATACATCCCGTCAATGTGTTTGTAAAATCTTTCTTTTTTGTTGATGGGTTTTGTATATGCGACTTTTTGTGTTCCTTTGGTACCATAACGTGACTCTGTACTTTTAAAGATCCCATCATTATGTTATTGTTCTAGTATATGTCAGTTTGTTATTGTTCTATTATACATTTGATAATACTTTGAACAACAAACGACAACATTATTTCACTAGCGTTGTGGTATTAACCATATATGGATTCTTTAAAATTATAAGGACATTCAGGATAATTTTAAATCTCGGTCTTTTTCTGAAATTAATTCTAACAGAACTTTTGATTTTTTGACCTTGCACACCACCATTCCCCATGTGAAATGATAATTGTTTTGAATATACATTAAACAACAAAATTTCTTCCTATGTGACGTTTAAATTTTCTGACGCCAAACACGCGAAACTTGAATGTCTATTTTTTTTAATTTGATAGATACTTTTTGTATTTTTATGTAAATGTTTGTTTGTTTTGAGATTGCAACACAGTGATGACTTATGATGAACCATATTTTGACTATTTTACCGATTATGTCTGTTTTGTTCACGCATCGTTGTACAAATAACGGAATTTGATGCGTCTGTAGTACAAGTGGGAGGTTTAGCGCTTTAAAACCAGGTTCAATCCACCATGTTTAACATTTGACAAATGCCTGTACCAAGTCAGGAATGTGACAGTTGTTTTCCATTCGTTTGATGTGTTTTATCATTTTATTTTGTCATTTGATTAGGAACTTTCCGTTTTGAATTTTTCCCTCGGAGTTCAGTATTTTTGTGATTTTACATTTTTTGATATTAAGAATAATAAGAATGACACAAGTATCCACCAAAATTTTAATTAGGTGAATGTTAATCAATTTAAATCAATTGGCAGATAGAAATTTCTTACTATGCACTTCAACCTAAATTGTATCAAATAAGATTACTGTGGCACTCGTGTTATATTCCTTTACTTGTATGTACAACATTTGATGGAAACACAATGGTTTTGAAAAAGGTATTGTGGATCACTTGGCAGACCCAGCATATTTAACACTGTTTTATGGATACGCTTGTTGTTACATATGTAGATTCATGTTTGGCTTTTCGGATTGATTTGGTGTCGAAGTTATTACTCCATTATTTCACTTGACTGGGCGGCGTTTACCATTACAAATAGGAGTTTTAGGATAAACTGAATAAATGAAGTGTCCAGTAATGGTCATTGATCCGGTTAAAATATACAAACACATAGTATATGTTTATTATCAAAAAAAAACAATGAGAAAAACAGCCATTGATTTTCTTGTTAAGCAAAGTTAAAAAAAACATGTAAAATTTGGGAATTTGTTAAATTGAAAGTAAAACCATGACATCAGTTTATAAATATGGATATGCCGTTATTTGATAACGTTTCGAAATATTTTTCCTCTCCATTAGAACGTTAAAAATAAATCTGATAACCAAAAAAAGTTTTAAACAGAATAAAACAATATCCGATACTTAAAAATAAACTCTGCTTAAGCACATATAAAGGCTATAAATTTTTAAACTACATGTATTTCAATAGTATCCACTGTTCGAAAACTCATAATCCATGGAAAAAAACAAAAATCGGGGTAACAAACTCAAACTGAGGGAAACGCATTAAATATAAGAGGAGAACAACGACACAATAAGATGCAAACTTCAAATACAACATTTGTATTAAGTAAATACAAATAAAAAATTAAAGAACACAGAAGTTTGAAAAAAGATAATGTTTTTTTTTTATTTTTCCAGTAAAAATGGCTGTCATTCAATAAAAATATATTGCAGTGTTTTTGTAAGTGTGTTGAGTTTTGCAGAAACTAAAACTGTATATCTCTACGGTTGATAAAATATGTGTTTTATTGTCCTATAAAGTCATTTCATTTGGCTGAAATGTTTTCTTACGTAACTGCGTATGTCACCTATCCGACCATAAGTTTATTAATCTAAAGCAAAACGGTTGATATTATATACCTAACTTAATAAAATATCAAAGTAAATCAAATAATTGTTAAGAAAACAAAATGTCAAAGTGGTTCAGCACTTAAATGGCTTCATAATGCCAAGAAATCTTTCTTTTGCATGATTAAAATTAAATAAATCTTCATTTTTCAAGTCTAATGACACATTTCCTAAACTTTAATATGTATAAATGTATTAAAAAGTAAATATTTCAAGATATTTATCTTATATATTCAAACAATTGTCAACATATTATTTGTGACTTTTTGTCCTGTGACTTTTTGCCCTACCAAATTTGTGACTTTATGTCCGTGACTTTTTGTCCTGTGACTTTCTATCCGTTTACCTTATATACGTTGTGTAAAATTTAAAGAAACTTTTTTGTTAGATTTGAAAAGAAAATTATCGGTACTTTATTTGTTTACACTAGATGGGAATGGAATGTGTTTTGATCATGATTGACGCATCTAGTTTTTAACTACTACATTTATGATGATAGAATTTACATAATATACTGTGACTTTTTCTTTTATTGTTCTTTGTTTTGTTCTATTATAAATGTTACTTTTACTGTTTGGTCTGTTTTCTGTTGTATTCAGTTGACGTGGCTCGGTATTTATACATCCCGTCAATGTGTTTTTTTGTATTTATTATTCATTTTTGCTGGTATATTTAGTACCTGTGAGTGTTTGTGTTTCTTTGGTACATATGAAGTGGCTCTGTTCTTTTAAAGATCCTACCATTATGTTAAGTGTTCTATATAATTTTGAAAATACTTTCAACGACAACATTATTTTACTTTCGTAGTGGTATTAATCATGTGTTGATTCTAAAAAATTCTAAAGAACTTCTGGATAATTTCAAATCTCGGTCTTTTTCTGAAATTAGTTCTAACAAAACTTTTTTATTTCTAAAACACTATATACCAACATAATCCCATGTGATATTATAATTTTGAAAATACTTTGAACGACAAAATTATTTTATATTGAAGTTTAAATTCTGACGCCAAACACGCGACTCTTAGCAATGCAAGTGGTTGTTAAATTGAATAGATGCTCTCTGTGCTTCTTTGTTAAATAATTGTTTTTGTTCTAATTGAGATTTTGACAAAGTGAGGACTGCTGTATCCCAATTTTACATACCTGGCCAACTGTCATTATTTGCGGTATATAACCAGGTTCAATCCACCATATCCTACGTTTGAAAATGCCTGTACTAAGTCATATGACAGTTGTTGTCCATTCGTTTGATGTTTTTTATCATTTGATTTTGCCATTTGGTTAGAGGCGTTTTGAATATTCTCGGAGTTCAGTATTTTTGTGATTTTACTTTTATTACAATGTTTATACATTTGAGTGAAAATTAAAACAAATATGATGACAATAGGAGACTAAATTCGAATTAACCTTGTAAAAAAATAAAATCACAAAAATACTGAACTCCGAGGAAAACTCACCTCTTGTGTATGTTTCTGTTGACCTGTATATCGATTGGGTACAACAATTGAAGGATATGAATATGCCTGCAACTTCGATAGTGTAATAAGTGCAGTAGATTTTTATTCTAGAGCAGAACTAATGTATCGAAGACGCACTTATATATGAAGTATGTGTGAATATGGTAAAATTAGTAGTATATGTATTCGTTATGTACACGATTTTTCATTCCATTGTCCTGCACAAGTGAAGTTATGTAAAATTAAGTGAGTAAATGTTATAAAGTAGTATTTCGTTTAATCCTTTTCACGATTAAAGCGAAGTTTGAAAAAAATAATAAATCTCACCGTTTGAACTCTTATCAAATAATTATCAAAATCAGATTTCAACTACATTAGTTAGTTTGCAGTTTATATATTATCTATGCTGTAAACGAACTCTGCCAATTTCGTAGCAAAGGTAGATAAGAGACCAGCAGAGAACACTACTAGGTGCGGGATTTTCTCACTGCGTTGAAAACCTTATTGATCGCTTGCGGCTGTTGTTTGCTCTTTGGTTGGGTTGTTGTCTCTTTGACATATTTCCCATTTCCATTCTCAATTTTAGTAATTGAAAAAAACAAGTTGACCGTTTGCGGAAAACTGGTCAAATGTTCTATTCCGAATTCGACAACATAATTTAAATTTGTATAGAGATTATCTTGTTCAAAATTATTCCATCAATATCTCAGAGAATGATACTGCTATGGACAAATGCATGGATGTTGTGCTAAGACTTATTATCTACGATTTCACGACAGAGACCTTATTAATAACTTCATTATGAATAGACAAAATCTTCTGGTAAAAAAATCATAGTTGGTACGAAAATGTAAAAACATAATTAAATCCCATATGTTGTACATCCCACATTAAGTTAAATATAATATTGCCACGACTTTTTTGACGTTTTGTTCAATATCCGAAACTATTGTACCTACATGTAGAGGTATGTTAATTCAACCTGAACAGTTTGAAAGGGAGTGAAATATCTTAATAAATTTTAAAACAAAGACAACTCACCATGAAAATCTATAAAAGCATGGACAACTGAACAAAAGACTGGTGTGTGAGCTGCTGAGATCACTTCAATTTTTTATTTTTGAATTCATGTTGCTCCTTTAGTTTTCTGTGTTGTGTTATGTGAACTGTTGTTTTTCATTTGTTGGTTTTTCGTATCCAAGGCATAGATTACCTAAGCCGTATTTGGCACAAGAATTTTGGGAACTCCATGCTCTTCAACTTTATATTTTTTTTTATCTTTCTAACTATTTTGATCTGAGCGTCACTGATGAGTCTTATAAAATAAATGGCGCGTCTGGTGTATTAAATTATAACCATGGTACTATTTACACCACTAGATCGATGCCACTGCTGGTGGAAGTTTCATCCCCAAGGGTATCACAAACCCAGTAGTCAGCACTTCGGTGTTAAAATGAATATATATGATATGGTCCTGTTATAAATTTCATGTTTGCAAAAGTACGAATTATTCGAAATACTAAGGATTTATATCACAGGCATAGATTACATTAGTCGTATTTGACACATTTGTTTTGGAATTAAGGGTCCTCAATGCTCTTCAACTTTGTACTTTTTTGTCTTTCGAACTATTTTGATCTGAGCGTCACTGATGAGTCTTATGTAGACGAAACGCGCGTCTGGCGTACAAAATTATAATCCTGGTACCTTTGATAACTATGAAATTATACGCCTTTGATAACTATTGTCATTGCATTGTCTGTTTGTTTCGACTAATATTTTAATTTTCTAGCAGTGGGTCGGATTCGACTGCATGTTGAGTGTTAGTCCTCGGGATATCACCAACTATGTATCATTGATAGGAACTGACACAGTTTGTTTTATATATTTCATGAATTATCCGTTAAAAGTTTATAAATATATAAACAAACTTATGTTTTAACTCAATCGGTTAACATAAAATGCTATTAAAAAAAATCCATGCTAAAATGTTTGGCTGACCATTGTTATTCTGGCCAAGTGTAACTGATAATGTCTCATTGTGTGTCAATATAGGAAAAAAGAGAAGAAAAAAAACTGTATCTTCGGTATCCTTTATTTCCAGGGTTAATCCATCTTTTTTTACACAAGAAATTCCTGTACCAAGTAAAGACTATGACATTTGTTTTCCTTTTGTTTTTTGTATTCGAGTATTTGTTTTTGTATTCGATAAGGGAATCTCCGTTTCGAACTTTCCTTCAATTTCAGTATTTTTTTTTTTTTTTTTAACTTTTTATTTTAATTTGAAAAATTTGCTGAACATGATTATCTTATCTTATCTTATCTTCAATAAATGCAGATACCACTGCCTCTAAAAAAAACTTTCAACATCAAAACCATACTTTGAAAGGAAAAGACAGACAAACAAAACATAGAACTTTAAGACTGAGCAACGCGATCCTCCCAAAACCTGGGGTTATCTCATATGCTCCGGAAGGGTAAGTATACACAATAACAAAACTTGTTTTGTATGTCGGTCTAAATATTATATATATCACAAAAACGTATTCATGAATTATATTCTTTTATTGTTCACTATATATACAGGATACTGCTTTTCCTACAAAAAAAGATAAGAAAAGAATTAGTTCACTGACATGTTACTACTGTGATTTGTAGCATAGTTTTTGTATATCGGTTGCAATGTTAATGTTTGATTTGAACAATTCAATTTGAACGTTCTTGAATATTTTTATTTACCTGCAAGTGTTACAACCACCATATGTTGCAATTACATATATTGGAGTTGAAATTACACTAAATATACACACAAAAATTGCTTATGTTAATGATTATTTGAAACCATGAGCCCTTTGTTTTTCGATTGTCAAACCCACAGTAGGTAATAACACTTAAAAATATCCTGAATCAAGCAATTTCACATACACGTTGTTGATTCTAATAACTGTGAATTATTTTTAATATCTCTTGAAAGTTTTAAAGAAACGAAAAGAACACATAAGCTTTATTCTCCAATAAAAGTGATAATTTTGGTTTTCTTTGAATTATTATTATTCTTTCATATTTTGTCGATTCCGTAGCTAACTACTCTAACGTCCTAATGAAGTATACTTGTTACTTGGTAACTACATAACCTTACAATTTAAACTTAAAAAAACGGTTCCGTTTTCAAACTAAAGTGCTATAGAAGTGAACTTGTTTTCAAAGTGTATAAACAAAGAGGAAAGAGTAAGAGAAGAAGACCAATACGGTGCAAATATTAAAAGGAGAGTTAAAGTATGTCTCCTATAATTACCTTAGTAATCAGTATAGGGAATCATCACCATATGAAGCCGTCTTCACAACCACTGTTTTAGGAGAGTACCCAGCGTCGTAATCTGTTTTAAATAAAAGATACATTTTTTGCATTACCTTTCTAATGTATATTTTTCCAACATATTGATCACCAAAAGAAGTAGGTCCGGTAAGGACCGATTTTGGCCTCAAATTTCAGGTTCATCTGACGAAAGACTTTGACCACTTTTTAAACACTTAAGTGTCTATTTTACTTGAATTAATTAGTTTATGTGAAAGATTTTAACAGATTTAGTTATTAAAAACCATCCGATTCAAGCTAAAATATGAGAAATCTACCAAATATGCCGAAAAATGTAATTTTTCAGTTGGTTTTTGGTAAAAATGAAAGTGGCCGCATCCATGTTCATCCTCAACCTTCATATATGTTATGTATTTTCATCAAATACAACTTACATTTTAATATTAAGGATGAACACGAATGCGGCCACTTTCGTTTTACACGAAAACCGTCTAAAATTTTACTAAAATGCTAGAATTATGAAGATTTCAGTAATTTAGCATGACTTAATGATACTAATACCAGATATATGTGCATTGTATTGTCAAAAACAGCCCATATTTATGTAGCAGAAGCATTCTACTGTCCCATGAATAACTAAAAGTTTACATTTTAACAATTTTGTAAAACTGCTATATTTTGGGGCCAAAAAGGGGTCTTACTGAACCTACTCCTTTTCAAATGATTTAAAATTACGCGTAAATAGTGTATAAAAAAACAAATGATATTTATTTGTATTTTTCCATTGATGAAATTTAGTCATGCTGATTATTTTGTTATGCCTAAACCACATACTTCTGATTTTATTAACAACGAAATACACAATAGAGTTTACACAAATTCAAATAAATTTCCAATAAATTTGACACAAAAACAAAAATTCATGATGTAAAATATGAAAAACATTAACCTCCATGGTATACTGAAAAGAGGTGTTGATTAAGTAGTCGACCAAAACAGGCACTTCTGCTATGATAACTGGACCAGCAATCACTCCATACATTATAAAATCGTTGTAATCCACATTTCAGTGTGTATGCTGTAAATATATTTTAATGATTGTTAACAGCGAGATAAAATAATAACACCAAGTCATGAATATGACAGTTGTTTTCAGAAATAGGTTACCTTAGCTGGATTTGGCAAAACTTTTAGGAATTTTGGTCCTCAATGCTCTTCAACTTCGTTCTTTATTTGGCCTTTTTAACTTTTTTGGATTCGAGCGTCACTGATGAGTCTTTTGTACACGAAACGCGCGCCTGGCGTATGTATAAAATTTAGTACTGGTATCTATGATGAGTTTATTTCAATTCTTTTGATGTGTTTTATCATTTGATTTTATCATTTGAAAAAGGACTGTCCATTTTGAATTGTTCTCGACGTTCAGCATGATTCATGAACAACTAAGAGTTTAAGTTTGATATCCGGGTTCGCTGATTCAAGATAGATGTAAAGATATTTCCCATTTTTTCACTATCCCAGAGAAGGAGAGAGTTGGGCGTCACTAAAATGTTTAGCCTGCCACTTTCTGTATGTTCGTGTCCTAAGTCATGTGCCTGTTACTCATTGGCTGTCCGTTTTTATATATCATCTTTGTTTTTGTTGTTTGTTTTTATTTATCTTTTTATGTTTTCATCTGAATAAGTTTTTATTTTGTGATGTCGGGGTCATTTGATACTTGCTTTGTATGCGGTAAGATATACGTTCATTGTCGGCAACCATACAACGACCTATAGTTGATAACCTCTAAGATATTCGGTCTCTGATGCATAATCATATTATTGGCTATCATACCATGTTTTAGAATCCTCATTTATTTGCAAGTACCTCGTTTTACACTGATCAAATAAAATCGATACAAAGAATTATTATTTCTGGTAATTAACATCATATTGATTTGTACTTTAACGCTTTAATTTGGTATGTACATGATATTGATGTGTATACACTATTCATAAAACTGACTCACCTTTGCCTCCGTATGTGAATCTACTGTAACTGAGTTTGAATCCATGGTAATTCTTGTAGTAGTCCATGTAAGTTACTACATGGCTGTCACCCAGATGATACCCGCCACCATAGACTGTGTTCTTCGCAACTACTGCACCAGGAACGTAGTCATTGTCGTAATCTGTTACTAAAGAATGTTGTAGTTGAAAAAAAAATTCCGATCGTCTAGTTTAGCTTTTTTTAAGAGACGGATTTGTTGTATCAGTTTATAATTCTTCAAATTTGTTGCGAATATGTTATTGAAATCAATTTGCGTAGTAATTATTTCATTAACATTTGCATTTCGCCAAAAGCTTGACTAGACATGGTTTTTATATCACTATCTATGCATTTGTGTGCATTTGTCGTATATATTTATATAATTTTATCACAACTGTTTTTAACTTCAATACAAACAAAATATTAATACCGGTATGTGAAATAATAATTAATGAAACATTATGATATGATAATGCTGTGCTTTCTTTTAACGAGTAATTTCCTTCTATGTCCCTGTTTTGTCTTGAAATGTGTAAGTTGTCATTTTTTTAAATATTTGGATCCGTCTTTCCTCTTTCGAAATTGATGTTTGCAATTCAACGTTATGGAATAAAACACTAAATATTTCTTTTTTTATGAACACTACATCTTATGGTTGTTGAACACTGCCGATAACAACGAAAATGTAACCAATGTCATATATTTTTTTTAAATGTATGCCACATGTTGAGCAGGATCTGCTTACCCTCTGGAGCACCTGAGATCACCCCTAGTTTTAGGTGGGGTTCGTGTTGTTTATTCTTTTGTTTTCTATGTTGTGTCATGTTTACTTTTGTTTGTCTTTTTCATTTTGAGCCATGGCGTTGTCAGTTTGTTTTCGATTTATGAGTTTGACTGTCCCTTTGGTATCTTTCGTCCGTCTTTTGTAGAAACTTGTTAATAATAGGCGAGTATAGTACAAAAAAAACATAGCAAGTTTATTACCTCCGGAATATAATTCAAAGAGATGGCTCTTCCTGAGTCGTCCAAAACATAAACTCCTTCTGTGATAACTAGACCTGCAGTTACTCCATAAATTATAAAATCGTTGTAGTCCACATTTCAGTGTGTATGCTATGAAAATATATACAACCGTGATTGTGAAGTCATTTTGTAGAATACACTGGCGTCAGATGACGTAGACAGTTTTAATCCAGGAATCTACGATGGGTTTATCTATATAGTGCAGTGATATTCTTATAATTTTGAACAAACAAATGCGTCTATTAATTTGATTCATATGTCGATGGTTTTGTTTTTCATTGCCTACTAAATGATGGGTATTTTTAGTAACAACTTACAAACTCCATGATAAGAAAATCTGTTATGTCTAATGCTATAGCTATATCTCCCGTGACCGTATCCACCAACAATGCCACCATATAAGCTACCTGTAAATGTTTTATTAACAAAGATCAACTTACATTGAAAACATTAAACACAGTACTGACAAATATCAGTTTACCACGAAAACATTAAATACAGTACTAATTCTATTTCCATAAGCTTTTTTGCGCCTGTCCTAAGTCAGGAACCTCTGGTCTTTGTTAGTCTTGCATCATTTTCAATTTTAGTTTCTTGTTTGGAGTTTAGTATGGCGTTCATTATCACTGAACTAGTATATATATTTGTTTAGGGCCAGCTGAAGCACGCCTCCGGGTGTGGGAGTTTCTCGCTGCATTGAAGACCTGTTGGTGAATTTCTATTGTTTTCTGTTCCATGCATGGTCGGATTGTTGTCTCTTTGACACATTCCCCATTTCCTTTCTTAATTTAATTTTATACTTCATATCTTAATAGTTTAAAAGAACTATAAATTTCAAAATCAATCAAACAAAATGGGAGTGTTTCGTCAATGAAGCCGCAATACATATACCAAGAAATAGTAAAAGACACTTAAAGTCCAACATCAAGGTAAACATACCCTAACATTTTTAGTTTATTTTTCAGAGGATCATTTATGTCAATTTTATTCATTTAAGCTGTGTTACTTTTGTATAAATGAAGATGTATTTTTTTATATTATCCAGCATTGAGCTTCAATGTGTGTCGCAATCTTTTTAAGGTATACGGAATTTATAAAACCAAACATATGACAGTTTAAAAAGTCATTGACACTGACAATCTTAAAAAATATGTTTTTTTTAATTTTAGGGTTGGTCTGACAGATGCCTCTGAATTAACTAATTTATCATAAAATCTCCTTTTTTTGGAATCGATGTCTTTTTAGAATGTAATCCAAACTATCTTAGAAACAAATGAATAATATATTTACAACAATGCCGATATATTCAATGTTAAATGTCACCGTATAATCCAAAGTATTTCGACATTTCTGTGTTCTAGTGAGATTTGCAAGAAACGTGACCATCGGTGCTCGCCTATATGTTGATAGGCATTGTGGATTATTTTTTTCAGGCGATTTTTCAATTTCACATGGGGAATGGTGGTATACAGGGTTGAAAAATCATAAGTTTTCATAGAAATAATTTCAGAAAAAGACCGAAGTTCTTAAGAATTTTTATGAATTCACATATATGTAATAGGGAAGTTCATGGAAGAGCCTACACAAACACTATACAGTTATACACATCGGACATCGAAATTACCTTAATTGTCCTAATAGGAATCGAAATAATTGATGCAAGCTATACTTTATTGTAGTTTTAACATTGGTAGGCATTATATTCGTGTTATTTAAGCCATCACTATCCCTCGGGCAAATAAAATCACGAATATAATGCCTATCCATGTTAAAACTACAATAAAGTATAGCTTGCATCAATTATTTCTTAAAGATAAAGATAGTGCTACTCATTGAAAAAAAACACTTGTCAATTGTTTCGATATAAGATGAAATGGAAATATATTCTAGGGAACATATTTTGGCTTTAATATTGATTAATTCATAGGGTGTTTGCATCGGAACTTAACACATTTATTTAAAAACCAGTTGTTTGCGTGACACGGGTTATGTTCTTCTCATATATGGTATGATGGTATGATACTAAACCCCTAACGAGAAGGATTGTGCCTGATATTCATATGATGAAGACATAATCGTTCAATCAGTTTAATTGACGTCTGGAGCTTGCATGTCAGTTAACTGCTAGTAGTCTGTTGTTACTTATGTATTATTGTCATTTTGTTTATTTTCTTTGGTTACATCTTCTTACATAAGACTCGGACTTCTCTTGAACTGAATTTTAATGTGCTTATTGTTATGCGTTTACTTTTCTACATTGGCTAGAGGTACAGGGGGAGGGTTGAGATCTCATAAACATGTTTAACCCCGCCGCATTTTTGCACCTGTCCTAAGTCAGGAATCTCTGGTCTTTGTTAGTCTTGTATCATTTTCAATTTTAGTTTCTTGTTTACAATTTGGAGTTTAGTATGGCGTTCATTATCACTGAACTAGTATATATATTTGTTTAGGGGCCAGCTGAAGCACGCCTCATGGTGCGGGAGTTTCTCGCTGCATTGAAGACCTCTTGGTGACCTTCTATTGTTTTCTGTTCCATGCATGGTCAGATTGTTGTCTCTTTGACACATTCCCCATTTCCTTTCTTAATTTTATTTTATACTTCATATCTTTAATAGTTTAAAAGAACTATAATTTAATTAATTCTTTTCTATTTCAAAATCAATCAAACAAAATGGGGGTGTTTCGTCAATGAAGCCGCAATACATATACCTAGAAATAGCAAAAGACACTTAAAGTCCAACATCAAGGTATACATACCCTAAAATTTTTAGTTCATTTTTCAGAGGATCATATATGTCAATTTTATTCATTTAAGCTGTGTTACTTTTGTATAAATGAAGATGTATTTTTTTTCCTCCAATTTTCGTTTTTAACTGTGACTACTTTCAACCATGAACAATCTAATAGGTGCAATATGTATAGCAAACACCCGTTTGGAACATCTGATATAACCTATAGTTTGGTGCAGATCCATGGTGCTCAGTTTTTATTTTTTTAAGGTTTTTTTTCAAACTGTTGTTCGTTTCGTTGACATTTTTAATTGAATTAGGTTTTATTTCCAATTGTCTATACCAGAATTTCGCCCTCTATTCTAAAAATGAGACAAACAGAATTGAACTGTTCATCGGGTTTTCCCGTTGTGCCGCTGAATCTAAATTATGTAAAATATTTATTTCATTTCAGTTCCGAAGTAATAGTTTTTAAACTGATAATAATCAGAGAATAACAGTTCACCAAAATTGGTATTGACTAGTTCTAGTCATTGAAAATAAACACTTATCAATTGTTTCGATATAAAATGAAATGGAAATATTTTCTAGGAAACATTTATAGATTGCATATTTTGGCGTTAATATTGATTCACTTATAGGGTCTTTGCATCGGAACTAAACGCATTTATTTAAAAACCAGTTGTTGGCATGACACGGGTTATGTTCTTCTCATATATGTTATGATGGTATGATACTAAATGCCTAACGGGAAGGATTGTTCCTGATATTCATATGATGAAGACATATTCTTTCAATCAGTTTAATAGAAGTCTGGAGCTGACATGTCAGTTAACTGCTAGTAGTCTGTTGTTATTTATGTATTAATGTCAATTTGTTTATTTTCTTTGGTTACATCTTCTGACATCAGACTCGGACTTCTCTTGAGCTGAATTTCAATGTGGTTATTGTTATGCGTTTTCTTTTCTACATTGGATAGAGGTATAGGGGGAGGGTTGAGATCTCATAAACATGTTTAACCCCGCCGCATTTTAGCGCCTGTCGAAAATCAGGAACATTTGGTCTTTGTTAGTCTTGTATCATTTTTAATTTTAGTTTTTGTGTACAATTTGGAGTTTAGTATGGCGTTCATTATCACTGAACTAGTATATATATTTGTTTAGGGGCCAGCTGAAGAACGACTCAGGGAGCGGGAGTTTCTCGCTGCATTGAAGACCTGTTGGTGACCTTCTGTTGTTTTCTTTTCCATGCATGGTCGGGTAGTTGTCTCTTTGACACATTCCCAATTTCCATTCTCAATTTTATTTTATACTTCAGCTTTTTTAGTTTTTTTAGGTTTTTTTAAACTGTTGGTCGTTTTGTTGACATTTTTAATTGAATTAGGGTTTTTTCCAACTGCCTATACCAGAATTTTCGTCCTCTATTCTTAAAATGAGACAAACAGAGTTGAACTGTTCATCGGGTTTTCCCGTTGTGCCGCTGAATCTAAATCCTGTTGTAATTTGGATGCATCATCTTTGTTTTTTATTTTTCTATAGATGATGCTGTCATCAGCAAATAACCTTGGTGCTAAGTATTCTGGGAAATCATTCATGTAAATGAAGAGTACGATTGGGCCAAGGACGGTGCCTTGTGCCAATCCAGATGTTACCCCATTTTTTCTGATTTTTCTTCATTTAACATGACTGTCTGAGTACGTTGGTGAAAAAAATCACCAATCCATTTCAAAAGAGGGACGAAAGATACCAAAGGGACAGTCAAACTCATAAATCTAAAACAAACTGACAACGCCATGGCTAAAAATGAAAAAGACAAACAGAAAAACAATAGTACACATGACACAACATAGAAAACTAAAGAATAAACAACACGAACCCCACCAAAAACTAGGGGTGATCTCAGGTGCTCCGGAAGGGTAAGCAGATCCTGCTCCACATGTGGCACCCGTCGTGTTGCTTATGTGATTACAAATCCGGTAAATAGTCTAATTCGGTAGGTCACATTCATGAAAGGGAAGGGGATTGTAGTTACGACGTAAGGAACATATCCGATATCATTTGTGAAACGGTTATTCCATAACGGTCAACCAACTCGTGATGGCGTCCGTAAAATTTACGAAGGGATGATTTCAACTTCACCATTTGGAACTCTTGGTTTAATAGCTTCCTTGTGAGCAGTAACCCTCTATCAAGAAAATTATGATAGGAAATGCAAGCACGGGAATATCGTATCAATTGGGAGATATATACCCCGTATGCAGGTGCTGCTGGAATGTTGCTACTTAGAAATGGAAAGTTCACAATTGGAAAGCTGAAATCATCTCTTTTGTCGTAAAGTTTTGTTTTCAACCGACCCTCATTGTCAATTTCTAGATGTAAGTCAAGATATGAAGCCGACTTAATTGTATCTGTAGTATCCTTTATCTCCAATTCGATGGGATAGATGCGTTCCACATAGTCACCAAATTTTGAATTGTTTAGTGAAAGAACGTCATCTATATAGCGGAAAGTAGAGTTAAAGGATATTGCTAACTTCTTATCTTTCTTCCTAAGAAGTTCCTGCATGAAGTCAGCCTCATAATAATAAAGAAACAAGTCGGCAAGTAGAGGGGCACAGTTTGTTCCCATTGGGATGCCGACACTCTGTTGAAAAACCCGTCCTCCGAACGTTACAAATATGTTGTCAATCAAGAAATCAAGCATCTTGATAATATCGGTTTCAGAGAATTTTTTGTTTGAATCAGAGTGATTCTTTACAAAGTATGATTTATCCCTCCCTAAGACAAGATACTTGTATCTTCGTTGGCCATTCTTTTTTATGAAGCAAAGTAATACCAACTCTTTCAATTTGTCTTTTAGTTTGGAATGTGGAATACTTGTGTACAGAGTAGAAAAGTCAAATGTTTTAATACTGTTACAAAATGAAAGAGAGTTAGATTGTATGTACTCTACAAGATCTTTGGAATTTCTAAGTATCCACATCTGATTCACGCCACCTCTAGAATAGGCAGTTTCACAATAACTTTGAAGCCCGTCTTTGATTGCTGATAAAATAGATTTTAATAATTTAGAAAGAGGTTTCGTGGAGCACTTGGAAGACCCAGCAATATACCGTTGTTTGTAAGGACACTTATGTAGTTAAGGTATCCAATACAGTGATGGAAGATCCAGTTCTTCATCTTTGGTTGAAATACCAAATGAACAAAGAACAGACCTATGATTGTCTAGGATTTCCTCTTTGGTAAGTGTCCAGGTATTATTGACCATGTTGTAGTATTTTATCTTATATAGTACACTTTTGTGAGGGATTTTGTCAAAAGCAAGGTCATTTTTTGCAAGGTCATGTATGAAAGATAGTAATTGTGTCTTACATGTTTGATCGAAAACCATGTTGTAAATCATATAAAAAAAACAGATGTTCCTTTATTTGACTAGCTATGATATGCTCCATTATTTTTGAAAGTATACATGCAAGTCAAATTGGCCTGTAATATATGGAATTGTATTTGTGTCCTTTTTAAATGCAGGAAAGACATTTGCATGTTTCCAGTCCGTAGGTATTTTATGAGTGTTAATTGACTTTTGAAAGATGAGTGTGATGATAGGACTAAGATGATCTTTCATTTCCTTTAATACCTTTCCAAGTCGTTCACCAAGGCCGGTGGCTTTATTTGATTTGATTTTATGTATTATTTTGTTGACGCACTTTTGTGATGTTTTAATTTCATTCATTTATGCATGTGATGATAGGTTTTTTTTTACTGATATTGGGTTTGCTGATGATGAAGTAGTGGATGCCTTTTAAAATTTCTCGTTGAGGATGCTTGCATTATCTTTGATGTTTTTATGAGTAATCTTTCCTTTTTTAGTGCAGCTGCACCTGAATTATCATTTCTCGTGCTCTTGATATATGAAAACAGTTTTTTTTTTGGTGTGTTGATGGTTCAATGTTCTTCCATTGGCAGGTCTAGGATCATGTTTTAAATATAATGCCAATATGCTGCTCGATGACTGCCTGCAATGATTTTTTTCAAATGTTTGTATTTAATTTGCAGTTGATTTTTCTAAGATATTTTTTGCAGACGTTTAGTTTTGTTAATTTTTTTTTCTTAGTTGGTCTGTGAGTCAAGGTAATAAAGTGTTATTTGGCCTGTCTCGCTGAGCCCTATGGTTACCCGAGGGGTTGATACAAGCCATACTAAGTGTTAGAGTGCCCTTCCTTCCTACAAGGTGTCAGTCCCAGCTAACCTCGTCTAGTCCCAGATATCAGGCGCATTGCTTTGCTCGTTCCGTGGTGAGAGAGAGATGTACTCGAAGAAGAGGCTAGAAGTACCCGACTGTAACGTCATGTCATGTGTCCCTTCGGATCCCTCGGTGATGTACCAGTACCCTGATGGCAGGTTGGAGAAACCCCCATAGATTACGGGACAATTACACTACACCCCCCTCCATCTTAATAAGGAGGAACTACAGTTCCGACAAAAACGACTGTATAATCTTACTTAAACTCTCCATGGGAAGACTGGCAGCATCTTAATTAACTATACCATGACACAGGGTATCTAAAATATCAAACCCCCTGAATCCTGGATAAGGGGAAAATTGACACCCAAGGAAAAACAATAATTACCCAATGTTAACATAAACATCTGAAAATCCAGCTCTGAACAGCTATCTTATCTATAGAGTACCAAACTCCCAACAATTTACACAGCAGAGTTGTCACAGGGTGCAAAACTCAACAGGTTCGTCAGGACAAATAACAGCCGAACTCCACGTCGACCATTGCCATATGCTATTCCAACTTATAAAGTCCTGGACACGGGTCTCGCTACAAGACGATAAACTGCGTGCTCAACACGTCTAAAATCTCTGACTCTGTGTAATGTTCACATGCATGTACATGTATCAACTGTTCAGACCTGAACTGACGAAAATCATGATACTTCAAAATATAAAACTATCTCAATGTCCAAATGACAAGTTCATTAATACCGCTCTGAATTTCCAAATGAAACTACTAACATGTATATCTTTATACATAATTTACAACTGACTAAATACTATAGGGTTTTGATCCCATAACTGGGAAGGATGTACATGACCATAAATAATTTGACTCTTGTCAAAAATCCCATCTATATATAGTGCCTCTATATAAGGATGCATTTAACAATTTTACTACAGTAACTGTAATAGTTAGTTCAACTACAATTTACATAATATCAGGGTCATGACACCACTCTAATATCTGTAGGCGGTAACTCCCAAACTGGGAAAACTGTTCTGTTATGAACATTTTACTACTGAAGGCGCCTCACCTCAATGTGAGGATGGTGACCTAACAGGTCAAAGCATACACTGTCATCTAAGACTGATCCTTCATAGATCAGCGACACATTCCCACTTTCAGGAAAACGTTCTTTTACTACCTTGTACAGTTCCGTCTTAGAATGTACTCTTGCCATACACTGCAAACCTCCATACTGTATAACCATAATTGTTTGAACTTGAGGGCTCTGTCTCGACTTGCGCTGCGAAGAAGAAGGCTTTACCTGCGATTCAGTTAGTTGTGAAAATTGGCGTCCCAGGATAATTGCGGTTTCATTCTCCAGAGTACGGTGTGTATCTGTGTCATTGTCCTCTACACTGGACTGCAATTTTCTATTTTTTGCTCTTAATTCTACAAGACTATCGCTAGTAGAGCTCACGTTCAAATTTTCACTCTCATAGTAAATTTCTTCTTTTTTGTCCATTACTATGGTACGTTCTTCCTGTTCAGACACAAAATTGTCCTCCTCCCCTTTTTTTTGAAGGATTGCTGACTCAACATGAGTTATATTTACAAACACTGGCCAGAAACTGGCATTCATCTGAGCAAGTTCCTCAGTTTCTGGAGAATTTTTAGAATTGTAGTTAACTCCTTCTGCTACCATATCTTGTTGTTCAGGCGTTAAAAAGTGAAGAACAGTTAGGACTATCCAGTTGAGTAAACAAGCAGGACTGTTTACTGGTCTCAGACTATATATAAAAAATTCTAATATGACGTGCTTCTTTCGCTTTGTAAACAACACCGTGATAAAATTCTCGATATATCTATACTTAGCGCAGACTCCAAGATGTACACAAATGGCTGTTTAAATATGCCTCCCACGTAAATCCACATGTATCGTAACCTATGTGTAAACGGTTGTGGATTTCGCTGTGTTAACAATTACAATTGAATAAAACCCTACAGAACATTTATTCTGATTCTGACGCATAACAAAAAGAATTTACACATTAGAGAACGGAAAAATGGACAAAAACAAAATAAATTAAAATTCCGCGAAATTCCAGTAATGATTTTGGCGCATTAACGTCATTTCAAAACATGACGTCATACGTATGAAAACGTCAAAGCTGAAGGTTTTTCTATTGCATTTACCTTCTTAACTCGGATACAATTGCATTAAATTAAATTATTGAGGTAGGTGTTGCTTGTTTTCTGTTCTATTGCATTATTCGCACATTTACTGATTTCAGCAAGTCAACATGGCGGCTCCTTGGTTACAACATGTCAACAGTGAATTTGACGGTAGCTTACGATAAAAATGTAAATTTAAAATTGCAAATGTTGGGTTTACTGAGAAGTAACAAAAGGAATCACATTTTTTTTCTAGCGGTTAGTTAAGAAATCATTCATGCAGGTTTATTAAATTTGTTTTACATTTATCGAACAGTGGGTAAAATAGAACAGCCACACACACGGTATACCCATCATCGCTTCAGTTTTTTAAGGATTGTATTTGTCCTATTAGAATCGAAATAATTCATGGAAGCCATTGATTTGTTGTAAATTTACTAGTGTTGTCAAATCGTACACTTTTGCCTAACCGGTTACTCGGATAATCGTTCGACCGATTAACCGGGTAACCGATAATTTAAGTTGGTGTTTGAAAGCCTTATCAATAGAACCCTACACATAGATATAAGATGTGGTATGAGTGTCAATTTGACAACCTTTCATCCAAGTCATAAATACGCTTTTAGAATTGAAGTTGTTCCTCTAGCATTATAAGGCTTGTCTGTGAGGATTCCTGGCGAAGTTTGACTTTTAATAATCAAATACACCGTATCAACTATGGCGTTTGTACCAACTTCAGATTAAAAAATACAAAAAAAAATCTTAATCTCGTAGAATTGAATATGTCATATGTCTGAAACCGATTATTCTTTCCTTTTCTCTTTCACGTATACATTGAGTACATTCACATTGGTTTACATTTCACAATTTTTGAATTTAAAGTAAGACTAACCCTTGCAATACGGGGGTTGCACATTTAAATGTAGGTTTACACAATATTAGATCGAAAACGAAATAATGAAGTAATTGGTAAAATTAAATCTCATTACTGATTTAAAGTTACTGTTAAACAAACATGTGTACTAATTATGTTTCTTAAACATCCTTCCCCGAACTCTAATTAATTGTATGATTTTAGGATTAACAATAGCAATCAACATACTGGACAATTATTGATCTGTCAAACTTATTACCACGACGACAATTTTTAAATAAAACATAACTTATTAATGATTTAATTTTTAACACAAATTTATATCAAATTTATCGAAATTGAAAAAAGTCCGGTTAACCGGTTAGCGTTTTTGGTATTCGGTATTCGGTCGTTCGACCGATTAACCGGTTAACCGTTGACAACACTAAAATTTACACATGGCCTGGGCCGTGATATTCGTTAATTTTATCCCTCGCTAACGCTCAGGATAAAATTCGAATATCACGGCCCAGGCCATGTGTAAATTTCCAACAAATCTATGGCTTCCATGAATTATTTCTTAAGTATGTCCACCCCATCTCTTTACACACTGTACGAAGGATTTGCATCTGTATTCCTGTAACATGTGTAGAACGGGACACAAAGGACTTCTCGTTAAGGAAGTTCACCAATTCTTTGGCAGTCACTTTTTCCTGCCTGGTTAACCATTTTGCTATGAGCATAACTTCATAAGCTCTATGTTGGTGAAATGCACTTTCTTCCAACAGTCTTTTGGAATGATGAGTTCTTGAAAACAATGTCGTTTTACGTCTCTTCTATCTACCACTACTGGGCAGTTCTTTACAGGACATTTACGGTCTGTTCGACTTTGAATACATGTCCTCTCCTTTTTTCCACTTTTTGGACTAGTATAAAACCCAAGGGTTTCTCTTGTTTCTTCCTTGTTAATACAGCACTGATCCCTATTATCTCTACATTGATCAGGCTCTTCCTGTGTTCCTCTTTCCTCTGATTCATGGGTAGACGTCGAGGCCATCATGCCTAGGTTAGACTCTACTTGAGGAATGACTGTATCAAATCTTTGTGTTGACCCTTCTGTACTGGGTTTCTCATCAGATGATGAACATGAAGTGTTAGGTCCATGAACAATGTTTACATTTGGTATATGAGATGTATTTTCACCTCCTAGTATTAGTGGCATGTCCCTATTCTGTACAGGTATAGTTAATTCTCTAATATTCATGACAACTTTATTATACATGATAACGTCACATCCCAGTATCATATCACATGAAACTGGAGCTACATACAGTTGTTGATTAAACTGCATATGTCCAATTTTAAACTTGATAGGACTAGTAAGCCTGCATAGCATTGTCATGTTGGTACCAGCACCATACATGGTGGTCTCCCTGATAACATAGGGATTATGCTCCAAAGTGTCAAAACCAAAGTGTCAAAAATGTTGTCTTTTATAATAGTTACTTCTGAACCAGAGTCAACTAGAGCAAGTACTTTCTTTCCTGCAATATCTACTTCAACTCTAAAGAGTTTGGCTGCTCCTAGTGATCTCACTGTACTTATTCCTGATGCTACTCCTTCAGATTCATGAAAATCATCTTTATTATTTTCATTAAAAGATACTTGTTGAGATATTGGCTCTTTCTGTATTGACTGCTTTCCTGTATCTTGTACTTATAGGTCTGGACAGTCTTTAATATAATGACCTTGCTTGTGACAATTAAAACATTCATTATTATAATAACCACATCTGGTATATTTCCTGTCACCTGAATTATTCCCTCGCCCACGACTTCTACCATTATTACGTGTAGGCGAATAATCAGAATACCTGTTGTCTTGGTTAGGTGACCTAGAACTTGGACTGGTTCCCTGTTTGGCTGATTGTTCCTGAACCAAACTAGTTACTGTTGACATCATTTTCACATTATACTCTTCTATGCGAGAGAGACGATTATCCATACTCACTTGGTGCTACCTACACCAAGAACTACTGGTGAGTTAACCGACTTCTCTGAAAGAGATTCCTTTGACTTTTTTTCCATTTTTCTGAATGGCACTGACTGCCTTTCTAGTGTGCTGACACCATCTTATCATATCTAAGGCTGCATCCAATGACCCTGGTTTAGAGATACAGGCTTCTGTTTCAGCAACTGTATCATTGCAACCCTGGCAAAATCTCATGATTGCCTGTTCAGTCATCAGTTGTTCACTATACCTGCTATAGGCTCTAGTGGCTAGAGTCAACACTCTTTCCGACCACTCCTCCAAGATCTCCTTTTCACCTTGGGCACATGTCTGAAACTGAATTTGTGAGGTTTCTGGTGTTCTTGATGACCGAATCTCTTGTTCATGTTGAATATGATATCAGAAAAACTTGTTGTTTTGTTATTTTCTAGGAGTAAGGTGTAGTACTCACTGGCTGCATCATCTAAACACCAGCAGAGCTGTTCACTCTTTTGTTCATCTGTCCACTCTGCAATTTTAGCATAACCAGAAAACTTGGTATAAAAGGCTTTCCAGTTGCCCTTCCCACTAAAGCGAAATGTTCTGGGGATCGAGGACAGAAATTGTCTTTTTTCTATTTTCTCCTTTTCTCTATACTTGCCTGACTGCTTTCAGAACTTCGCCCATCTGTGTCAGATTCTGATTGGGAGTCACTAGACTTTCTGGAACTTCTAGAACTAAAATGACTACGGTGTGACGGAGAACTCCTTACACTTCATTTGGGTGAGAAATCTCGCTGTTGATCCTCACGAGGTCTATTATACCCAGGTTCTGACCTTCGCTTATTTCTGGTTTGGCGGTATGCCGAAACATCCGATCTGTCAGAATCACCTGAATATTTATGTCCAGGATAACTTTTACCTTGTCTTCCATAGTAATCACTATTATATTCATTCGGTCTAGCACAGGCAGTGCATAGTAAATGACCCCTTGTTGAAGCTGGTCTAGCTGTTGTTGTAGGCATTGTACTTTCTGTTGCATTTGCACTCTTTGTTGAACCTTGTTAACGTCTGGATGTTGGTTGGTTGGACAACTATGTATATCAATCTAACTTTGTACGGTCGGTTGTTGACTCTGGTTGATTTCCAGTCGGTGAAGACTGTTGAAGCCATGTTGATATTGGTTGACATAGTGGTGCTCATGTTGTACACTTGGTGAAAAGTGAACATGGTCAGGTGTAGGTGCATGTAAGAACCTTGGTTGTTGGTCATAATCAGGGCTATTATATCTTGGCGGAGTCTGTTGCACCTCTTGTTGATGGTTGCTATCTTCCTGTTGATCGACTACAGGGTTTTGAATATACCAGTTATGGCTAAGTGGTGTGAACATTCTGTCATTTGGGACATCACCGTGCTGTTGATTGGCTGGTGTGCAACCATGTTGATCCTTGGTGGTGGAGTACGATACTCATTGCTACAAACACTCAGGTTTGAGTTCAAACTCTCTGAAGAAAGGCTTTCCTGTGGTTGTTCACAATGTAACTGCTCTAACATAGTTAAATGTTCAGAACGCCTTTGTATTTGTTCCAGGCGACGTTTGTCCCATTCAAGACTGGAGCAGGCTCCTTCCTCCGAGCAAGATGATGCTACCTCATCTTGGGTATCGCATTCTTCTAACCATTGTCACGTCTTATGTTAGAGTTGAAATCTTGCAGATGCGCAATCTGTTTCTGATCTTCTGTCTGTCTATCTCTTGGGACAGGATAATAAGGCGGTGACTCATATTCTGGTATGCATGAAATACGTGTATCCTTCAAACTTGAACGAGGACACTCCTCCGGTATCATATCAATAATCACATGATCAGGCTTTTGAATCGACATACAAACAGAACATGCTCTGTCACGGACGGCTTCCCTGAGCTCAGCTCGTGGTCTCCGTGAAAAATCAATTATGCCAAGAATACTTTCTGTCACTCTCAAAAAAGAGGGACGAAAGATACCAAAGGGACAGTCAAACTCATAAATCTAAAACAAACTGACAACGCCATGGCTAAAAATGAAAAAGACAAACAGAAAAACAATAGTACACATGACACAACATAGAAAACTAAAGAATAAACAACACGAACCCCACCAAAAACTAGGGTGATCTCAGGTGCTCCGGAAGGGTAAGCAGATCCTGCTCCACATGCGGCACCCGTCGTGTTGCTTATGTGATAACAAATCCGGTAAATAGTCTAATTCGGTAGGTCACATTCAGGAAAGGGAAGGGGATTGTAGTTACGACGTAAGGAACATATTCGATATCATTTGTGATACGGTTATTCCATAACGGTCAACCAACTCGTGATGGCGTCCGTAAAATTTACGAAGGGATGATTTCAACTTCACCATTTGGAACTCTTGGTTTAATAGCTTCCTTGTGAGCAGCAACCCTCTATCAAAAATATCATGATAGGAAATGCAAGCACGGGAATATCGTATCAATCAAGTGTGGAATCTGGAATAAAACATCTCCATCAATGTGGATACCTTTTCCCCTCATTTCCATGATACTTGCTGCTATGGCCTCCCCTATGCCAGGTATGCAGGTAAGTATAACCCTAGGACAGGTGTTAATATTGATCATATACCCCTGCATAATGACTTCCTACTATTACAAAGTTATAAAAATTTATTTGACTTTATTTCAATATAATTCACAAAAAAATATATATACACTACTTAACAATAATTCGTTATTCAATAAAACTCAAGTCAATAATAACATATATAACAGAACACTATAAAGGCCACTGCTCTTGTGTTTGTTTACATCTGTAAACAGAATCCAAGATGTCGCCCAAATCCCGCAGTTCACGTGACCTCGCTATCACTAAAGCAAACTTTTCAAAAAAAAAATTCTCAGCCCAAAAAACTATACAAAACAATGTATTTCTACTCACTTTCACCTAGAAAGTAAACCACCGGACCTCGTTTGTCCCCTTAGACAAAATACTAATATTAAAGTTTGACTGTAGGCACTCAAAGTTTTGGAGTGATGCCACAAATGGCGTCCAAACCCCATGCAGACCCCTGCAGGACCAAAATTTAAACCACCCGCAACTACCAGTAAAGTGTTATTTGGCCTGTCTCGCTGAGCTCTATGGTTATGGGGTTGATACAAGCTATGCTTAGTGTTAGAGTGCCCTTACCTTCCTACAGTGTCAGTCCCAGCTAACCTCGTCTAGTTCCAGATATCAGGCACATTGCCTTGCTCGTTCCGTGGTGAGAGAGAGATGTACTCGAAGAAAAGGCTGGAAGTACTCGACTGTTATGTCATGTCATGTGTCTCTTCGGATCCTTCGGCGATGTACCAGTACCCATGGACTACTGGACAATTACACTACTGTGGTGTGTTTGCACTGATGGTTTTTATCTTTGAATGTCAACCATAATTCATTGGTGTTCCTTTTATCCTATATAGATTTTATCCTTTCTTCTAGTACTTTTATGTCTGATTTAATTTTTTCGATGTTTTCTTTTTTGAATTGACAATTTTTTCTTGTTGTTTTTTGTACCTTTTCAGTGAAATTGTACATTCAGTGAATACGACATCGTGATCTGCATTCCCAAATGATACAAGCTATGCTTAGTGTTAGAGTGCCCTTACCTTCCTACAGTGTCAGTCCAAGCTAACCTCGTCTAGTTCCAGATATCAGGCGCATTGCCTTGCTCGTTCCGTGGTGAGAGAGAGATGTACTCGAAGAAAAGGCTGGAAGTACTCGACTGTTACGTCATGTCATGTGTCCCTTCGGATCCTTCGGCGATGTACCAGTACCCATAGACTACGGGACAATTACACTACTGTGGTGTGTTTGGACTGATGTTTTTATCTTTGAATGTCAACCATAATTCATTGGTGTTACTTTTATACTATATAGATTTTATCCTTTCTTCTAGTACTTGTATGTCTGATTTAATTTTTTCGATGTTTTCTTTTTTGAATAGTATTTTTTCTTGTTGTTTTTTGTACCTTTTCAGTGAAATTGTACATTCAGTGAATACGACATCGTGATCTGCATTTCCAAATGATATATAGATATAATAAGATGTGGGATGAGTGCCTATGAGACAACTCTCTGTCCGAGTCTTAATGGAAAAAAGTGGTTGAGAGGTAAAACAAAATCAGAAAGACAACTTTGACCTTGGATATATGCCGTTACATAAAATAATGTATACAGGTAAATCAAAATAATTTTGTTGTAAGCAGTACATTGAGTACGGAAATATTTATTACAAAATAAATGAATTTGTTGTTCACAGTTCTTAAACAGAAGTGAACATGTATCGACATACTCAATACAGGGTGGTATCTATTAAAATAAAAGTGATGTATAAATAAGGCCGTTAGTTTTCTCGTTTGAAATGTTTTACATATTCTTATCGGGGCCTATTATAGCTGACTGCGGTATGGGCTTTGCTCATTGTTGAAGGCCGTACGGTGACCTATAGTTGTTAATGTCTGTGTCATTTTGGTCTTTTGTGGATAGTTTTCTAATGGCAATCATACCAAATCTTCTTTTTTATATTACTAACAGCCATGTGATTCAATACTCAGAAAAGTGTCTCAAACAGGAATAATTAGTAAATTCACATAACAAGAAATTTTTCGATATGTCTCAATATGTATTCAAATTTGAAATAGTAAAACATGATTTTAGTGAGACTTCTAAGGGTAAAGAGAAAGGAAGACACTATGGGAACATTAAACACTCATATTTCGGGAAAAAACAGAGAAAGCTATATAGCAAAACCCGAAAGACGATGAAAAGACAGCCATGTCTACAAAACACTACGCAAAAAAGTAATACTGAGCAAGCAGAATTAAAACTTAAACCGTGTGTGATCTCAGGTGCTCCAAAATTGTAAGCAGATCCTACTTCAATCATGACATACTTCAAGTTCTTATATGGACATATTGGCACTCATACCACATCTTCTTATTTCTAGTTGAAATTTGGTGATGGTTATTATTTATTGATGTAATAATTTCAAAAGAGAGGACGCTATTATGGCGACAACCATCGAAACATATCCGTGGTAATCTGTAAAACAGGCATTGAAGGCATAAAACTTTGCTCAGTGCTCGGAGCACAAAAATCATGCTCGAAACATGAAATCCAGCAATTTAATTGGTGATTTTCGAGTCTGAGTACAAAAATCATGCTCGAAAGTTTTATGACCGTGAGGCCAGGTCTTACATACCATGTAAACTAACTTATGATTACGTCCGTTCAACTTTAAAAGGAATGCCATCGAACTTTAATACTTGGAACCTTAGATTTAATAGCTTCATTTTCGGCAAGAACATTCTATCAGAGCAAACTGCGGTATGGGCTTTGCTCATTGTTGACGGCCGTACGGTGACCTTTAGTTGTTAATGTCAGTGTCATTTTGGTCTTTTGTGGATAGTTGTCTCATTGGCAATCATACCACATTTTCTTTTTTATATTGATAGGAAACAAAAACTCTAATAAAAGTTTCAACGTGCTTAATATACTCGATTAATAGGCGGTGCTGTCATATTACCCAATAGAACTTGAAATATTTTTAGCCTTAATTGCATCCAATCAAAACACCCGGCTGAGATAACAAAATATGTTTTTGACAGCTTTGTTAATACAAGATATACATCAATATTTCAATAAGTTTTTTTTATTTAAGGTTCTGCTACATTGGACCCTACAAAAAATTATAAACAGTATTAGTTAACTAGTTTTTTTGCTTGAACTATGTATGCTTACATACTTAATATTTGTACTGGAGTGAGATGAATAGGAAAACTGATATCGATTACAATGTTACCAGCTTAAATATTTATTGAAGCTGATACTGCATTCTATTAAAATTCTTATGAAAGTTATTGGATTACTAATTGAGGTCGCCAGACTCACTTTTGGTCTATTGAAGACTCATCGGTGGCGCTCGAATCATAACAGCTGGAAAACCAAATTAATGAAGTACCTTTAAATATGTGTAAAGCTAGTTACATTAACCGTAATTTTACTATATATATATTCAGTTCATATGTCTGGCTCGTTAATTTGCATACTATGCGCACTTCATAAAAGATGTGTGATCCCAACACAGAAAATTAAATAAATTAGTTTTCAGAGTCACCATCATAAATTGGATGACTGATTCAATGTATCGGTAATTAAACTATCTAGCGACATGTAATCGTGGACTTATATCTCTAGATATCAGTTTTATCTTCTGATCTGACTTTTCGACTGACGGCAAGGTGATACATGTATAGCAGGAGATTCTTGTTCTGTTGACACAGCCGGTTTTTTTTTTATTTGAGTTCATGCAATTCTTCCAGTTTTACCTTGATTTTTCTTTTAATCGATAGTTGATGTTTAAGATTAAAATTCACACCTAACATACACCCACTAAATCCACGAACATGTGTATGCAATGAAAAAAAATCCACAGTATGTAATTTTAATTTTTCAAATATAAAAAGCAATCGAAATGTTGGAATGAATCTCTTCTTTAGTAACAATTCAATTTTGATTAATGTAAACTCCGCCTTAAATATAAATCCGGAATAGTTTTCCATGTTGTGCCTTGTAAACCGTTTGTCTTGTTTCTTTTTATTCTCGATATGTGGCCAGTTTATTTTCAACTTATGGTTTATAAAGTTCTAAAGACTACTCCATAAGTCCATAAAACAAAATGAGAAAAGATATTGAGTAAAATTATTATTCAAATTTAAGGCTGGTAGTAAAAATATAAAGTGCCTTGATTACCTACCTTATTAGTTATCTTTATAGACATTTTCACTGCTCAGTATCCGTATTCTGTTTTAAAGTGAAATAAAATGATTTATGAGCAAGTATCTTATATTTGTCTGTTACGTATTTTTTCTAACGTTAGTATTTTTGGACCTAACATTTTGAAGGATTTATAATAAGTGCAAGAAAAGGCTTAAGTTTCAAACAATGTCATGATTATTAGACTTTTAAGAATGACGATCAAGATATTTTATTATAATTAAGTTATTTATCTACAGATATTGTTGAAAAGTCGTTTGATGCACTACAAATGACCATTTGTTAAAACATACAACAATTTTTGTGATGTGTGAGACATTCATATTAATATTTATACCAAATGTATGATCTGTATGAAAACAAAATATATTAGAAATAAGAAGCTCCGGGATAAAACCTGCCACATGTGAATTAAACATATTATTGAGGCCAGAAAAGCTAGGAGCACAGATGGTTCCAAGTCATATGCTGAATGTTTGTTGTAAAACGTTACTGACATGTTGTCCATAAAAACAAATCAAGCATTACTTTGTAAGTTTCAGATAATTTGTGTGATTCAAACTGGTTTGTACACATTGTAATTTAGTTTCTTCTTAAAGAACACACTTGTTTGTACGTCTCGATTCTTCTTTTATTAAACAAAGTTCTTATCAAAGTCGTAATTTGTTTCGTAAATAGAAAAGTTGACATTTTGGTTAATAATATACGATTACTGTCTTTTAGTGAGGTAAATATGTTGTTTTATTGATTTTTGATAAACTGATATTCACTAAGGCCAACGGCCGAAGTGAATATCAGTTTTTCAAAAGTCAATTCAACCAATTATTCCATATAGGTATTATTTTAGTAGGTTTCTCTATATGAATTGGATTTTGAATAAAAAAGCATATTCACCTGAGAAAGTGTTATTCACCGCGCTAAACGTCACGCGCTTTTACATGCAACGTTATGGTAAAATGTTTCATGTAAGAAAAACATTGGTATATGTTTGTCATTAGATACATTTTCTTCTCTCGGACTATGGAATAAAACAATTACTGTCTTTTGTTTTGGCAAATATGGGGTTTTATTGACTTTTGAAAAACTGATATTCACTTCGGCCGTCGGCCTCAGTGAATATCACTTTTTCAAAAGTCAATAAAACCGCATATTTACCTCATCAAAAGACAGTAATTGTATAATATTTACCGAAACAAAAGAAAGTAATTGTTTTATTCCATAATAAATAAATTTGGTTTTTTTACTGGTTGGTTAAAATTATTAGTTTTATTTTCAATGTTGTCAATTTTGATGGCGACACGCCCACTCTGACGTTGTGTATTCATACGTCAACATGTGTGTACGTTGTTATTGTTAATATAAATAATATAAAAGTTCTTTGAGCCTTATTTTTGAGAAAAATTTATTTATAATGAAAGGCAATAATTTATTTTGACTTTAATGAACCATAAAACTAATTTTTGACTCTTCACATTTTACATATCTGCTTCGCGGATTATTCAATGTGAAACGCCAAAAATTAGTTTTATGGTTCAATAAATTCAAAAAAGATAATAGCCATTCATTAATTCTAGAGAGAAATGTATGTAATAGAAATTATTTACCAAACATATTGTAAATCAAACGCTTTTTACCAAAATTGTACACGTTAAAACGCGCGACTTTTTGCGTGGTGAATATACTTTTCCGCAGGTGAATATGCTTATTTATTCAAAATCCCATTCATATAGAAAAACCTACTACAGTTTTATCAATATGGAATAACAAAATATATTTCATAGTGTTGAATTCTACTGACATAAGTATTTTCAATCCCACAAGCTGAAGCGATTAAATGATAAATGCTTTCATTGATATTAAGATGTTTAAGCATCAATATACTTTATAGCAATTATTCTTTACTTTTCTTTGCATCTAACTGCTTAATATTGTTGTATTTGCCACATTATATTAGATAAAAAAAAGAAAACATATGTAATCTGCTCTTTATTCGGGTTGTTGTCTCTTTAACATATTTCCCATATCCATTCCCATTTTTCTTAAGTCTTTCCTCATCCATAACACACCTCTGTTCTTTGTCGTTTCCTTATTCAAAACATTGTTTTTGTTGTTATGCGTAATTTTGGATTGTGTGAGCGGTCAAGAACGTGTAAAGCAAAGTTATTAAAATGACTGCGAAAAGATATATTTATGTTTATGTAGCTATAGTTGTAAAGATCTAAAGACATTTCTCGTTTGGTTCTAAAGATATTTCTTGTTATGTTTTTATAAATTTCTCGGCAGGTTCTAACAAAGGCGATTTCAATTGAATCAAAGAAAAAAATTACCTCCAGGATACACTACAAAGTAGTTCCTCTTCCTAAGTCGACTAAAACAGACACTTCTGCTTTTATAACTATTCCAGCAGTTACCCCATAAGTTATAAAATCTCTGGAGTCCACATTTCACTGTGTATACTACGAATATAGATCAAGATAAAAGTAAAACATCTTCATTTACGTTATAATGTAATGTACGCAGATCGAAGATAAACAATTTTAACAATTTGTCTGTAAATATATTTTCTCGAACTTTTTTGTTTATTTTCCACAAGCTTTTTACAATGGGATATGTTTTTAAGTTACCATTATTAGAAAACATGATACTTAGATTCAGAAATATATTTAAACAATTGTAAAGAGTACAATTTTTTTGTCAACTCATTCCAATGTTGCTCAAATGTTATTCTACTAGTATTCTTTTCAAACTAAATACGAATGCGCAGAACAATATTACTTGAAGGATTATTCAATTTTATTATCAATATATTGTTTGTAACTTGACAATATATCTTTTCTTTTTAATTTACTCACCTCCTCCTCCGTATGAAAATCTACTATTTCTGATTTTGAATCCACGGTATTTTCCACAGTAATCCAAATAGCTTATTACGGACACAGATCCTACAGTATATTCATCAGAGTCGTAATTTATTATCAAATTATTATAATATATGTTTACATTTATTGTTAATAACACATTTCAATTCTATTTATGAAGTTTATATGTACAAATTTCTGTTAATGTAAGTTTTGATAGTTGTACATGGGCGAGCGTCTGAAGTATAATGCTTTGCATTGATATAACTCAGTTTTGTCAAGTTAATAGGACATCTCTTAATTTTAAAACGATTTAACATGGCTGTTTTTGTTTTTGTTGTCTTTTCAAATAGCAAATATTTAGTCTGGTCAAATATTGATTTTGCCTCTAAATGCTTATCATTACAGTAAACGTCAAATTGTGTCTGATAAAATAAGAACTAACACGTGGTTCCGTTTCACGTCTTTCATAAATTGCCTTTATAATTTTCAGTTGAAGAATTTCACAAAATGTTGATTTTTTGGCAATTTCAATTTTGAACGTTATGGCCAATTGAGGATGCTTCATACAACTTAAAATTAAGACAACCAATTAAAGATTATTTAAATATGTATAACTATTTCTATAAAGGGTCAATATTTAGCAAAGGTACAAGGCTTATAACTTGATACACCAGACGCGAGTTTCATCTACATACGACTCATCAGTGACATGCAGATCAGCATAGTTAGACAGCTAAACAAATATAAAGTTGAAACACCTATTGGTTCAAAATTCACAACAATTGTGCCAAATACGGCTTAGGAAATCTATGCCTGGGATAAGAAAATCCTTAGTATTTCAATAAATATGAATTAAAATAAAACAGATAAAAAACTTGATTACCTCCGGAGTAAACTGCAAATAGATTTATTTTCCTAAGTCGCCCAAAACAAATACGTTGGCTATGATATCTATTCCAGCAATTACTCCATAAATTGTAAAATCTTTGAGCTTTACATTTCAGTCTGTATGCTACAAATGATTTAATGACTTTGTTAATAACTTTGAACAGTGTGAAAAATGCATATATTGAGAACATGTAGGTTTACGTGTGTGTGTCTGGTATAATAATAAGATGAAATAACACATAAGAACTATTGTAATGGATGATATCTACTAAAATGGTATTGATTTCCAAGTTGAATCAGATTGTACATTATTCACTACGGTTATTTCCTTCTTCTTTTTTTTAGGTGAACGCTATTGGTGCAAATTACATTTAACTAAAATATACACATAAAAATATGTAAATTGCCCAATATTTCGATCACTTTACCATGTTTACAAAAAGATACTTTCATATTTAGCTTCAAAAACCATTAAAACAATATTAACAAAGGGTGCATTCATTAATCCACGTATTCCATTAACAATAATTAATGTGGCATCAATTGTTATTCTATTTTTTGGAGTGTTTTTTCAAACTACATAGGAATGAGGGAACAATGTTACTTGTAGCCCCCTCCCTTTTGAACGATAATTCTATTTTAATCATAACGATATTATTGGATACTTGTCAATAATTGTCTATTTTCAATTTACTTACATTTCCCTGCGTATGAGAATCTACTATTTCTGATTTTGAATCCATGGAATTTGTTGCAGTAATCTAAATAACTAATCACGGAACCAGATCCTACAGTATAATCGTCAGAGTCGTCAGAGTCGTAACCTATTATCAAATCAAAAACAATGTATACAAGTATTGTTAATAAAAAAAAAATGTCTTCTACTTGTGTTTGTTTTTGCAAGTCTTACATGTGAAAGCGTAAGGCATAAGTGCTTTTAGTATTAGTAAAACAGATCAACGCAACATGTCTTTCTTAAGGTATCATAAGTATAAATTTCTTGAAATGGAATTTTTCATACTTCGCCAAAATGAAGATTATACTATGCTTTTTTTCAAAAAAGTAATTAAACGTATGGCTCACCGTGCTTTTTTCCAAGCTATGAGTCGTTGAAAATTGTCTAAATTTGGTTAGATTGTTCATGCAAAAACACATTTTATTTTAAAAAAAATCTATGAGATAAAATATTTAAATAAATTGTGGGAAGATAGGTTTCATATTATGTTTTTAGAAAATAAAACTTAAAAAATGGTGTCACCGAACTTGTTTTTTGCTACAAGTAAAGATATAGAATGTCTACATCAGTCCAGTATATATTTTTTACTAAAATGGCTTATTTGAACAAATTTATTTTAAAAAGACAAAATTTGATATTAGTTTAAATATTTTGATTATACAATAAATCGCCCAGTTTTCTTTATATAAATAAAGAGTTTAACTAATAAATTTAAATGTGTCTCCAAATTTGCAGACTTGGGCAAATAACTAGACCGATTTTTTGTACTGGGATTTACAATACAGGATGGTGATATATCATGAATCTATCTTAAATGCGTGATATACATACAAAAAATTAAGTAAAATAAATCTGAAGTCCGAATCAAATAGCAAAAAGCTCATACACATCAAACGAATTGATAACAGCTGTCATATTCCTGATATGTACAGTCATTTTCATTTGTAGAAAATGACGGATTAAACCTGTTTTTTTTTTAGCTGGCTAAACCTATAACTAAATTTTCACAAATAACCTTTTGATGTCAGGTAAAATTGATTCTAAAAACACAAAATTTGATATAAGTTTAAATATTTTGATTATAGCATAAATCGCCAAGTTTTCTTCATATAAATAAACAGTTTAACCAATAAATTGTAATGTGTCTCAAAATGTGCAGACTTGGGCAAATAACTAGACCGATTTTGTACTGGGATTTTCAATCCAGGATGGCGGTATATCATGAATCTACCTTAAATGCGTGATATACATACAAATTTTTTTTAAATGAATCTGCGGTCCAAATCAAATAGCAAAATTAAAAGCTCATACACATCAAACGAATTGATAACAGCTGTCATATTCCTGATTGGTACTGTCATTTTCATTTGTAAAAAATTACTGATTAAACCTGGGTTTTTTTAGCTGGCTAAACCTCTTACTAAAATTTCACAAATAACCTTTTGATGTCAGGTAAATTTCCAAAAATTGGATGGAAATTAAGATAAGGTTTGTAATTATGTTATTTGATAAAGATTTGAGATGTTGTTTAGTTTCTCGTCTATCATAACTTAATTTTTAAAATTTCCCGTTCCGTATTTAAAGCAACATGGATTGTTCGGCAATTAAAATTTTGAACCTTGTGTTCGATTAAAGGTGATCTATACAACTAAAGTCAACTGATTGAAGATATTGTAAATTTATATAGCTATGTCTTGAAAGTTTCAATAATGAAACATTGAATAAATTAATTACCTCCGGAGTAAACTGCAAAAAGATTTATCTTCCTGAGTCGCCCAAAACAAACACTTTTGCTATGGTATCTATTCCAGCAATTACTCCATAAATTGTAAAATCTTTGAGCTCCACATTTTAGAAGGTATGCTACAAATTATTTGATGACTTTGTTACTAACTATCAGCAGTGTGATTCATGCATATATAGACAACATGTAGGCTTATGTATGTATGTGTGCTATGATAATCCAAGATGAAGAGACACATAGCAACTATTCTAATACATGATATATACTATAAGTATATTGATTTCACAGTTGAATTAAGATGTACGTTATGCATTATGGGTTTGTATAGGTGAACAATCTTGGTGGACATTACATTAAGGTTAAAGTATATATCTATAATACTAAAATTACGAGGTCCAATTTGTCAGCCGTCATCACGTAAAAACGACGAATCACAGAATTCAACTTTATATAGAACTAATATAGTACAAAGGTGTAGATTAAAAATTACACCACTCCAGGCCCTTTTGTTTTCCACGTAATTAATATTGCCAATAATGAAGAAGTTCCGGGTCGAGTCCGCAACCGATACCAATAGTATATTCACCTGTTACCTATTACCTTATCTGTACGTTCCGCATCTGACAGGCGCACCACCAAACGTTGAATTCAGGATTAATATGCTATATACACGGGTCATAACCACAGGGTTGACACTATTAAATTGTCAAATTGTTACCTATTGAAGTATTTTAATCAGTTAGACTTTCTAAGATAACAATACGAATACTAAAAATCTGGACTAAAAATAAGGCGTATAGGTACAGTTTCAATTTGTTAGTGAGTATGACGTAAAACAGCGAGGCAAAGAATTCAACTTTACTTATAACTTATATAGGACAATGCTGTTGATTAAAAAATACTCCATTCCAGGACCTTTTGTTTTCCAAATAATTAATATTACCAATAATTGATAAGTTCCAGTTCGACGGGTTCAAACAGAAAGACTTGGAAGCAGAGAAAAACTGTGTATCTTATAATTGGCATGACTTTAACAGATGACAATACTATTACTAAAATAAGGCTTGCGCATAGTTATATACTTTAATTCAATCACGGACCCGTGATATCACGGGTGTGTTCTAGTATGTATATATATATATACAACTCGTCTAAACATCAACCCAACAATGTTAGATCTGTAAATTTTCTTTCGCAAATTTTTGGTTCTTCCCTCGCCGGGATTCGAACCCATGCTACTGTGATATCGTGACACCAAATCACCTGCACGGCAGCCGTCCCGCTAGACCACACGACCATCTTGGCTCTCAAAAAAGAGCTTTCGCTGGCCGTGTGTTACCTTTCCTCGTCAGTTTTAATCTAGCGGCGTACTACAGTACATGATATATAAGGCATGAAGATGTTATTGTTACAGATCAGCTAAATTATCTATAGTAAAGGATCCTACATATATATATATATATGTATAAAATTTAAATTGTGCAATAAGTAGATCACTTGATCCAATGACCTATAATATGATTTCAACATAAATCGAGAAAAAATACATACATGATTTTATTTTTAAAATTATCTGCACCAGCTTAACATTTTTGATCCTTGAGGCCAACATATGTGATACTAATATTCAAAACATGAAGAGCTTTATAAAGGAAAAAAAGAATAACTAAGATCCCGTCAAGAAATCTAAACTTTGCATGGGGGGAGATATATACCCTTTTTAAATTTCAAAAATTTGCTCACCTTGACCGGCATAAGAAAATCTGTTGTTGCTGATTTTAAATCCATGAAATTTGTTGCAGTAATCTACGTAACTGACTACATAATCGTCACCATAAAGTCTTACTGTCCTAGAACCACCTTTATACCTGTGAGCTGTTAATAAAGGTAAGTTGAATTTATCAAGAACAAACAATTTCTCTCCTACACTTCAATATTTTGTAGTATGTTCCAGAAATAAAATTTACCGTTAGCAATCCAAATAGAAGGTATTTGACGTTTCAGCTTGCCGTTAGAGGTTAGATTTTTAGTTTATGCTCAATTCTTCACTTTTTGAATTCATACTATTAACGAGATATATATAAAAAATATTCATTTGAAACATAATAGATGTAAGAAGAAGTGGTACGAATGCAAATTAGACAACTCTCCATCCAAGTCACAATTTGTTAAATTAAATCTTTATAAATTTGGGTTTTTTTCTCATTTTTTTAATAAAGTACATTTGAATAACATACATCTGTAGAAAAGAAGATATAATTTCAACGTTTAAGTAACAACTATCTTTTTATCAGTTTATACTTATTTTGAAAGTATTATCATAAGAAGAAATAGGCAGAAAATATTTAAAATACTACCTGTCACAGCAACCACAAGGAGAAGTAAGCATATCAGGCGGCTCATGTTGAAGGATGATAAGTGATGTTGACTCTAAGTTGGCACTTTATATAGTAATTGCAAACACAATATGTTACCATGTTGCATGTCAAATTACGGTTAAACAGTGTTGTTGTCTGTTCTTACATAATTTTTATATGTAATATATTGTTAATACTTTAATGTAATGAAAAGAAACATGATTTGTTTCCCACTTCATTATAATGCTTGACATGATACAATTTATTATTCTGTGTACACCAATTTAGATAATTTGTTTGAGATAAGTTGTGTCATGAGACCTTGTGGCATGTCCATTGGAAATATTGCATTCCACATTTTCCTTTAAAAAATTAGGGAAAACAGATTCTACCACTCTATCCCGTTGAATATATGAATATTTTAAAGACAGTTTAGCCATGGCGTTGTGAGTTTGTTTTTGAAATATGAGATGAACGTTCCTCTGGTATCTTTCGCCCCTCGTTAATCGACTCCTATATTTAAAATATTCCAATTTAAAATAATAGCGATCTTTGGGGGAATATTGTATATTGTATTGTAATATTTAGCATTAGAACTGCAGAATTGAACACTTTCAAGAAAGCAAATACAGGAACATTGCGTTAGTCTCGTAGCTTTACGGCATAAAATTTCATTTCCGCCGTCGTAGTATAAAAAAGAATGTTTTACTTGCTAGTATCGTTTTCTATAAGCAGTGTTAATAGTTAATAGCATGGCACCTTTTTTGATTCGTTAAAAAAAAATTACTGTAATTGTTTAACACATCTTCGGTGTGATGCCTTTAGTTATGAATTTATGAAGTTTTGTACGTTTGCATTATGGGTGCAATAAACGACCATATATGTTGAAGTCATTAAAAAATCTGTCTTTTCTCGCTCTTAATTTTTTTTTAGATTAAACCCCAAGTAGTGTTAATCCTTAATGACCGTTAAAATTAAGACCCAATCCTAAATACCCGTTTGGATAATAGAACCTACCTTAAGTATTTATTGTTAAAATGATGTTTAAATAATGCATAAAATATTTGACACTGGACGTATTGTCTCTTGGTCGTGTGTCTTTAGTGATGCTGAAAACCTAAAATTTATTAAAAAAAACGGATACTTAATTTATGAATTGAACAGCTTTTAAAATATCAAAACTGTTAACAAAATTGAAAACAATGCTTCTGAAAGCCCATCGTGGTATATTCGAGTAATCATCATCGGAGTTAACAGAATAATTTACATAGTTAACGATTAATTCAACTCAGAATTATTTGTATGATCGCTTTAAATGAGTATGAAATACTTGCAATTTCAGTCAAAAGTTCATTTATAATTACAGATTAAATTTGCAGTTATGATAATCATTAACAACTGGCATTGAATTAACTAATGCTTATAAATGACAACTTCATCACCTTTGTTCCCCATTATAGAATTGCCGTAAATGGTATCGATTTCATTTAGGAGACACATGTATTAGCGCTGAAAGACGTAAGACTTTCTTGCATTAATAGTGGACACGTTTTGGCGAATAACAAATATCGGACACGTTTTCGGGGTTATAAAATCGGGCACGTTGGTGCAATATTAAATATTACGGACACGTTTGGGAATCGGACACGTTTAGGAGTGTTACATATATATTCTGAAAAAGAATATTATAATAAGTAGATGTAGCCTGGTTGTAATTGAGACAACTCTACACAGGAGTATGTTCTTTTTTAGCAAATCAACCTACTTTGATATGAGACTTTCAGATCGTCAACTTAGTAACAACCGCACAATTATTTCAATTTTAAAATAGTATGGATTGGAGTATAACTTGAGTGGAAACAAATTTAATGGTTTCAGGTGCAGATTATTCAAGTTTAGAGCTAGACGTAACAAGTAAATGCATATCCAGTATTTCTGGGCTGGCTGAAGCTGTGAGGTCGTTTAGAGAAATCAAAATTTATCAATTTATCTTTCTTTCTTTTGATGACAGAAAACAAAATAATATCGTTTATTTGAGTTTTAAATTACATCACATATATTGGTGCTCTAAGAACAGGGCATTGGTAGTGACCTTATATATATGCTCATGGTTCACTGGACAAATATATAGGAAATACTGAATAATCTTTATCTGTTTGTCAATTTCTAGATTTAAGCCAAGATATGAAGCAGACTTAACTGTATATAAAATTGAGAATGAAATGGGGAATGTGTCAAAGAGATAATAACCAGACCATAGAAAAGACAACAGCAGAAGATCACCAACAGGTCTTCAATGCAGCGAGAAATTGCCGCACCCGGAGGCGTCCTTCACCTGGCCCCTAAACAAATACATATACTAGTTCAGTGATAATGAACGCCATTCTAAACTCCAAATTGTACGCAAGAAACTAAAATTAAAAATAATACAAGACTAAACCCAAAGACCAGAGGCTCCTGACTTGGGACAGGCGCAAAAATGCGTTGGGTTAAACATGTTTATGAGATCTCAACCCTCCCCCTATACCTCTAGCCAATGTAGAAAAGTAAACGGATAACAATACGCACATTAAAATTCAGTTCAAGAGAGGTCCGAGTCGGGTGTCAGAAGATGTAACCAAAGAAGATAAACAAAATGACAAAAAAACATAAATAACAACAGACTGCTAGCAGTTAACTGACATGCCAGCTCCAGACTTCATGATATAAATATCAGGCGCAATCCTTCCCGTTAGGGGTTTGGTATCATACCATCATAACATATATGAGAAAAACATAACCCGTGTCATGCCAACAACTGTCTTTTAAATAAATGTGTTTAGTTCCTAATACCCTATAGGTGAATCAATATTAACGCCAAAATATGCAATCTTTAATGACCTGACAACAGTATCGTAACTATATCCCTTCTTAATTAGTCTATTTAAAGGTTTTGTTAGATTCTGAGGTGAATACTGACATTTAGGTGCTTTATAAAGAACATTTCCATAAAAAAATGGTTGTGAAATACCTGAACGTATAAGAAGACTGCATTTTGAGCTCTATTTACGAATGATGTCCTTATACCGATGATAAAATTTAGTAAATGTTTTGACTAGTTTGTGATATTGAAAACCCTGGTGTAATAATTTTTCAGTAATACACAAATTTCTCTCGTTAAAATCTAAAATATTGTTACATACATGAGCGAATCGTACAAGTTGAGATATATAAACACCATAAGATGGTGACAAGGGAACATCACCATCTAAAAATGGATAATTAACGATAGAAAATGAAAAATCATCTCTTTATCATAAGTTTTAGTATTAAGTTTTCCGTAAATGATATAGATATCAAGATCGAAGAAAGGGCAGTGGTCATTGTTAGTATTAGCTATTTTTAAAGTAAGTTCAACAAGATAAATTTCTTTAGTATACATACTGAAGTCGTCATTATTGAGATCCAAAATATCATCCAAATATCTAAAAGTATAATTAAATTTGTGTATCAGATGTTGTTTCGATGGGTCTTTCCTGATTTTTGTCATAAAAGATAACTCTTATAGCAACACACAAACAGGTCCGCAATAAGTTGTGCACAGTTAGTCGCCATTGGAATTCCGATAACCTGACGGTATACGGAATGTCCAAAGCGAACAAGAATGTTATCTAGTAAAAATTCAAGGGCAGATATAGCATCAAAGTATGTCCAATTGACATAGTTTTTTTTTGTTTATTGCTACTAAAAAATGACCTAAAAGAGTTGCTTATTCTTTAGTTTTCTATGTTGTGTCATGTTTTTCATAGACTTTTCTTGGAACTCTTAAAATTGATTTTTAATTGCAGAGCTGTTTTTTACCCCATTATACTAGTTTTTCTTCATTGTTTCATTACTTTAGATTGATTCAAAGTTCTATTTCATTATGTAACATTCTTGAACTTTATGTTGCTCATACCTGTTCTAATCACAGGATTATGATTCCAAATACATGCATGGGGGATATCATTAGGTGCCATATGTTGGTTGTTTATATACAGACAAAATACCGGTGCAATCAAGCACTTCGTATTAACCAAAATAAGCACCTTATGTTTCTTCTTCGAGGTATATACTGTAGACACAACTTCCTTATATTGATTAATAAGTACTGCATTTTATAATCTAACAAGAAATATCTAGTGATGTTCATACAAGATATGGCAATAATCATGATTCAGTTGTCAAGAAACGGTATGAACGTTAACAGAGGATGATATGATATATCACTGATTTTCTGCTAGACCAGCATCATACATGCAGCAATTTGATTAGTGACCAAACAACTAAATAAATCCTAATGCATTATGAGTAAATACTATTTTAATGACGAGAAACTATTTTGAGTCTTGAAGGAACTGTTTGACGTTGTTTCTCATCTTAACTACGTTTATATTGTTCTTTTATTTGTCTTTGTTCAATTATTAATATTCCTTTTACTAGATGGTCTGTCTTATGTAATATCCATTTGACGTGGCTCGGTACTTATACAACCTGTCAATGTGTTTGTAAAATATTTCATTTTTGGTGGTTGGTTCTGTATATGCGACTTTTGGTGTTCCTTTGGTTCCATAACGTGACTCTGTACTTTTAAAGATCCCATCATTATGTTATTGTTCTGGTATATGTCATTTTGTTATTGTTCTACTATACATTTGATAATACTTTGAACGACAAACGACAAAATTATTTCACTCGAGTTGTGGTATTAGCCATATATGGATTCTTTAAAATTCTATGGAAATTAAGGATAATTTTAAATCTCGGTCTTTTTCTGAAATTAATTCTAACATAACTTTTGATATTTTGACCTCGCACACCACCATTCCCCATGTGAAATTATAATTGTTTTGAATATACATTTAACAAATATCTTCCTATGTGACGTTTAAATTTTCTGACGCCAAACACGCGAAACTTGAATGTTTTTTTTGTAAAGCAAAGTTTAAAAACATGTAAAATTTGGGAATTTGTGAAGTTGAAAGTAAAACCATCACATCAGTTTAAAAAATATGGATATGCCGTTATTTTATAACGTTTCGAAATATTTTTCCTCTTCATTATATTCCGAATGACTTAGGGGAGATGCATGGGGATAAGTTGCAAATGAAATTGGTCATATTTAAGCTAGGATAAATAGGGTCTAAATATGTTTTCTGTAGATTTTTTTTATAAAACGTTTAAAATAAATCTGATAACCAAAAAAAAGTTTTAAACAGAATAAAAAAATAGCCGATACTTAAAAATAAACTCTGCTTAAAAGCACATGTAAAGGCTATAAATTTAAACTACATGTATTTCATCCCTTATCGTACACTTTTTTCTTTTGTATATCTGTTTGGTAAAACTGATGGGTGATTAGAAATCAGTAACAATAATATAACGGCAATCATCCTTATCACACACATATTCGAATAGGCTGTCCTTGTGCAAATTGAAATGTAAGTTCCGCCCGATCAGTTGAAATAACATAGTAATAGATCTTTTGAAATTTCTATTCAATCAATTTTTAAAAACAAATTGCAATATTCTTTATGTCGAATGACAGATGTTGATTGGCTTGTACGAGGGATATAGAATACTTTATCTCATAGCTAAGCGGAAGACATTTTGTTAAATATAGTCATATATTGTATTGACCAATTAAAATCAATTAATCTGAAGGAAAATGAATTGAATTTACATCAATAATTATAAATCTGGCTTTCTCTTGTTTCTTATACTGTACCCTTGAAATGTACATGACTTCATAGTTAAATACTTTCATTTTGCAATTCAAAAGATAATATAATAAAGAACATTTAGTATAATAGATCATATAAAACATAGTGAGAGGGTGATGCTCACCCTTAGACTAAATATTGTCAACCTTGGTTTCGCTTGATTGATTATTGATTGATTGATTGTTAATATCTGTTCTGAAAACCATTTAAAAGCGTATCAAATCAAATGTAAACAATAAAAGCCAAAAACAACTCCCCAACATTCGAAACATTTCTGATAAATTTGTCCACTGGAGAGACCATAATATCGATTTTTCGTTAATTTTATGTTAAGTAAAAAAGACAATGCAAGCCGTATGGTGACCTTTTATTGCTTACATCTACAGTGTTTGTCCAACATTTCACAGTCGAAGTGTTGTCACATTTGCAAAATGCAACATCCCACTCTTACACACACAGTAGACGGCAATACATTCCCAGGTAATGTATCAGAAAACTATTCGTAATATTAGCCATTTTATGTATTATAAGAAATAAAAAAAACTGTAGGTGAACATATATAAGACAAATAAAGGCAACAGTAGTATTCCGCTGTTCAATACTCACAAATCCATGGACAAAAAAACAAAATCGGGGTAACAAACTAAAACTGAGGGAAACGCATTAAATATAAGAGGAGAACAACAACACAATAAGATGCAAACTTCAAATACAACATTTTTATTAAGTAACAAATCCATGGACAAAAAACAAAATCGGGGTAACAAACTAAAACTGAGGGAAACGCATTTAATATAAGAGGAGAACAACAACACAATAAGATGCAAACTTCAAATACAACATTTTTATTAAGTAAATACAAATAAAAAGTTAAAGAACAAAGAAGTTTGAAAAAATATCATTTTTTTTCCAGTAAAAATGGCTGTCATTCAATAAAAATATATTGCAGTGCTTTTGCAAGTGTGCTGAGTTTTGCAGAAACTAAAACTGAATATCTCTACGGTTGATAAAATATGTGTTTTTATTGTCCTATAAATTCATTTCATTTAGCTGATATGTTTTCTTACGTAACTGTGTATGTCACCTATCCGACCATAAGTTTATTAATCTAAAGCAAAACGGTTAATATTATATACGTTGTGTAAAATTTTAAGAAACTTTTTTCGTTAGATTTGAAAATAAAATTATCGGTACTTTATTTGTTTACACTAGATGGGAATGGAATGTGTTTTGATCATGATGGACGCTTCTAGTGTTTAACTACTACATGTATGATGATGTTACTTTTATAATATACTGTGACTTTTTCTTTTATTGTTTTTTTTTTTTTTTTTGTCTTTGTTCTATTATAAATGTTACTTTTACTGTTTGGTCTGTTGTCTGTGGTATTCAGTTGACGTGGCTCGGTACTTATACATCCCGCCAATGTGCTTTATGTATTAATTATTCATTTTTGCTGGTATATTTAGCACCTGTGAGTTTTTGTGTTTCTTTGGTACATATGAAGTGGCTCTGTTCTTTTAAAGATCCTGCCATTATGTTAATTGTTCTATATAATTTCGAAAATACTTTCAACGACAAAATTATTTTACCTGCGTAGTGGTATTAACCATGTGTTGATTCTAAAAAATTCTAAAGAACTTCTGGATAATTTCAAATCTCGCTATATTTCTGAAATTAGTTCTAACAAAACTTTTTTTATTTTTAAAACACTCTATACCAACATAATCCCATGTGATATTATAATTTTGAAAATACTTCGAACAACAAAATTATTTTATATTGAAGTTTAAATTCTGACGCCAAACACGCGACTATTAGCAATGAAAGTGGTTGTTAAATTGAATAGATGCTCTCTGTGCTTCTTTGTTATATCTAATTGAGATGTTGACGCCGTGATGACTGCTGTACCCCAATTTTACATACCTGCCATCTGTCACTATTTGCGGTATATAACCAGGTTCAATCCACCATTTCCTACGTTTGAAAATGCCTGTACCTAGTCCGGAATATGACAGTTGTTGTCCATGCATTTGATGTTACCATTTGGTTAGAGACGTTTTGAATATTCCTCGGAGTTCAGTATTTTTGTGATTATACTTTTATAATCCTGGTACTTTTGATAACTATTATAATTACAATGTTTATACATTTGAGTGAAAATTTAAAAAAAAATATGATGACAATAGGAGGCTAAATGCGAATTTACCTTGTAAAAAATAAAATCACAAAAATACTGAACTCCGAGGAAAACTCACCTCTTGTGTATGTTATGTTGACCTGTATATCGATTGGGTACAACAATTTCAGGATATGAATATGCCTGCAACTTCGATAGTGTAATAGGTGCTTTAGATGTTTATTCTAGAGCAGAACTCATGTATCGAGGACGCACTTATTTATGAAGTATGTGTGAATATGCTAAAATGAGTAGTATATGTATTCGTTATGTACACGATTTTTCATTCCATTGTCCTGCAGAAGTGAAGTTATGTAAATTTAAGTGAAGTAACTGTTATAAAGTAGTATTTCATTTAATCTTTTTCACGATGAAAGCGAAGTTTGAAAAAAAATACTAAATCCACCGTTTGAACTCTTATCAAATGAATTATCAAAATCAGATTTCATCTACATTAGTTAGTTTGCAGTTTATATATTATCTAGGTTGTAAACGAACTCTGCCAATTATCGTAAAAGCTTAAGTGTTTTAGTTGTCCGCTATTAGGTCCTATGTATAAAATTTCGTGGCAAAGGTAGATAAGAGGCCAGTAGAGAACAACTACTAGGTGCGGGATTTTCTCGCTGCGTTGAAAACCTTATTGGTCGCTTGCGGCTGTTGTTTGCTCTTTGGTTGGGTTGTTGTCTCTTTGACATATTTCCCATTTCTATTCTCAATTTTAGTAATTGAAAAAACAAGTTGACCGTTTGCGGAAACTTGTCAGATGTTCTATTCCTAATTTGACAACATAATTTAAATCTGTATAGAGATTATCTTGTTCAAAATTATTCCATTAATATCTCAGCGAATGATACTGCTATGAACAAATGCGGTTGTGGTAAGACTTATTATCTACGATTTCACGACAGAGACCTTATTAATAACTTCATCATGAATAGACAAAATATTCTGGTAAAAAAAATCAAAGTTGATACGAAAATGTAAAAACAAAATTAGATACCATATGTTGTACATCCCACATAAAGTTAAATGTAATATCTCCACGACTTATTTGACGTTTTGTTCAATATTCGAAACTAGTGTACCTACATGTAGAGGGATGATAATTCAACATGAACAGTTTGAAAGGGAGTGAAATATCTTAATAAATTTTAAAACAAGGACAACTCACTATGAAATCTATAAAAGCATGGACAACTGAACAAAAGACTGGTGTGTGAGCTGAGATCACTCCAACTTTTTATTTTTGAATTCATGTTGCTCCTTTAGTTGGTACGAAAATGTAAAAACAAAATTAAATACCATATGTTGTACATCCCACATAAAGTTAAATGTAATATTGCCACGACGTATTTGACGTTTTGTTCAATATTCGAAACTAGTGTACCTACATGTAATGGGATGATAATTCAACATGAACAGTTTGAAAGGGAGTGAAATATCTTAATAAATTTTATAACAAGGACAACTCACTATGAAATCTATAAAAGCATGGGCAACTGAACAAAAGACTGGTGTGTGAGCTGAGATCACTCCAATTTTTTATTTTTTGAATTCATGTTGCTCCTTTAGTTGTCTGTGTTGTGTTATGTGAACTGTTGATTTTCATTTGGTTGGTTTTTCGTGAGTATCCAAGTCATAGATTACCTTAGCCGTGTTTGGCACAACTTTTTCGAATTTTGGGTACTCGATGCTCTTCAATTTTATAATTTTTGATCTTTCTAACTATTTTGATCTGAGCGTTTATTAAAATAAATGGCGCGTCTGGCGTATTAAATTATAATCATGGTACTATTTACACCACTAGGTCGATGCCACTGCTGGTGGAAGTTTCATCCCCAAGGGTACCACAAGCCCAGTAGTCAGCACTTCGGTGTTAAAATGAATATATATGATATGGTTCTTTTATAAATTTCATGTTTGCAAAAGTAAGAATTATTCGAAATACTAAGGATTTATATCACAGGCATAGATTACAATGTATTTTGATCTGAGCGTCACTTATGAGTCTTATTTAGACGAAAAGCGCGTCTGGCGTAATAAATGATAATCCTGGTACCTTTGATAACTATGAAATTATACGCCTTTGATAACTATTGTCATTGCATTGTCTGTTTGTTTCGACTGATATTTTAATTTTTTAGCAGTGGGTCGATTCGACTGCATGTTGAGTGTTAGTCCTCGGGGATGTCACCAGCTATATAATCATTGAGAGGAACTAACACAGTTTGTTTTATATGTTTCATGAATTATCCGTTAAAAGTTTATAAATATATATGTTTTAACTCAATCGGTTCACATAAAATGCTATTTAAAAAAAATCCATGCTAAACTGTTTGGCTGACCATTGTTATTCTGGCAAAGTGTAACTGATAATGTCTTATTGTGTGTCAATATAGGAAAAAGAGAGAAAAAAACTGTATCTTCGGTATCCTTTACTTTCCAGGGTTAATCCATCTTTTTTTACACAAGAAATTCCTATACCAAGTAAAGACTATGACATTTGTTTTCCTTTTGTTTGTTGTGTTTGAGTATTTGTTTTTGATATTCGATAAGGGAATATTCGTTTCGAACTTTCTTTCGATTTCAGTATTTTTTTATTTTTTTTTAACGTTTTATTTTAATTTGAAAAATTTGCTGAATATGATTATCTTATCTTATCCTATCTTCAATAAATGCAGCTTTGTATACACAATATAAAAATATGATAACAGGTTGACAGATACCACTGCCTCTAAAAAAAACTTTCAACATCAAAACCATACTTTGAGAAGGAAAATGACAGACAAACAAAACATAGAACTTAAAGACTGAGCAACGCGATCCTCCCAAAACCTGGGGTTGATCTCATATGCTCCGGAAGGGTAAGTATACACAATAACAAAACTTGTTTTGTATGTCGGTCTAAATATTACATATATCACAAAAACGTATTCATGATTTATATTCTTTTATTGTTCACTATATATATACAGGATACTGCTTTTCCTACAAAAAAGATAAGAAAAGAATTAGTTCACTAACATGTTACTACTGTGATTTGTAGCATAGTTTTTGTATATCGGTTGCAATGTTAATGTTTGATTTGAACAATTCAATTTGAACGTTCTTGAATATTTTTATTTACCTGCAAGTGTTACAGCCACCATATGTTGCAATTACATATATTGAAGTTGAGATTACACTATATATACACATAAAAATTGCATACACGTTGCTGATTCTAATAACTGTGAATTATTTTTAATATCTCTTGAAATTTTTAAAGAAACAAAAAGAACACAAGACAAATAGTCTGCATTGCACTACACATTTCAAGCTTTATTCTCCAATAAAAGTGATAATTTTCGTTTTCTTTGAATTCTTATTATTCTTTCATATTTTGTCGATTCCGTAGCAAACAACTCTAACGTCCTAATGAAGTATACTTGTTACTTGGTAACTACATAACCTTACAATTTAAACTTAAAAAAACAGTTCCGGTTTCAAACGAAAGTGTTATAGAAGTGAACTTGTTTTCAAAGTGTATAAATAAAGAAGAAAGAGTAAGAGAAGAAGACCAATACGGTGCAAATATTAAAAGGAGTGTTAAAGTATGTCTCCGATAATTACCTTAGTAATCAGTATAGGGAATCATCACCATATGAAGCCGTCTTCAATACCACTGTTTTAGGAGAGTACCCAGCGTCGAAATCTGTTTTAAATAAAAACAAATTTTAGCAATTCTCATCTTAAAAGATATATTTTTTGCATTACCTTTCTAATGTATATATGTATATTTTTGCAACATATTGATCAGATAATTTTTCAAATGATTTAAAATTACGCGTTAATAGTATTAAAAAAACAAATGATATTTATTTTTATTTTTCCATTTCTGAAATTTAGTCATGCTTATTATTTTGCTATGCCTAAACTTCATACTTCTGATTTTATTAGTAACGAAATACACAATAGAGCTTACACAAATTGAAATAAATTTCCAATAAATTTGACACAAAAACAAAAATTCATGATGTAAAATATGAAAAACATTAACCTCCATGGTATACTGAAAAGAGGTGTTGATTTAGTATTCGACCAAAACAGGCACTTCTGCTATGATAACTGGACCAGCAATCACGCCATACATTATAAAATCGTTGTAATCCACATTTCAGTGTGTATGCTGCAAATATATTTTTATGATTGTTAACAGCGAGAGAAAAAAATAACACCAAGTCATGAATATGACAGTTGTTTTCCATTCTTTTGATGTGTTTTATCATTTGATTTCATCATTTGAAAAAGGACTGTCCATTTTGAATTGCTCTCGGCGTTCAGCATGTTTCATGAACAACTAAGAGTTTTAAGTTTGATGTCCGGGTTCGCTGACTCAAGATAGATGTAAAGATAGTCAGATATTTCCCATTTTTCAATGTCCCAGAAGGAGAAAGTTGGGCATCACTAAACTGTTAAGCCTGCCACTGTCTGTATGTTCGTGTCCTAAGTCATGTGCCTGTTACTCATTGGCTTTCCTTTTTTTATATATCATATTTGTTTTTTCGTTGTTTGTTTTTTATTTATCTTTTTATGTTTTAATCTGAATAAGTTTTTATTTTGTGATGTCAAGGTCATGTGATGCTTACTTTGCATGCGGTAAGAGATACGTTCATTGTCGGCAACCATACAACGGCCTATAGTTGATAACCTCTAAGATATTCGTCTCTGATGGATAATCATATTATTGGCTATCATACCAGGTTTTAGAATACTCATTTATTTGCAAATCTTCGTTTTACACTGATCAAATAAAATCAATACAAAGAATTATTATTTCTGGTAATTTACATCATATTGATTTGTACTTTAACGCTTTAATTTGGTATGTACATGATATTGATGTGTATACACTATTCATAAAACTGACTCACCTTTGCCTCCGTATGTAAATCTACTGTGACTGATTTTGAATCCATGGTATTTCTTGTAGTAGTCCATGTAAGTTACTACATGTCTGTCACCCAAATGATACCCGCCACCATAGACTGTGTTCTTCACAACTACTGCCACAGGAGCGTAGTCATTGTCGTAATCTTTTATTAAAGAATGTTGTAGTTGAAATTTTTTTCCGATCGGGTAGTTTAGCCTTTTTTAAAGAAACGGATTTTTTGTATCAGTTTATAATTCTTCAAATTTTTGCGAACATGTTATTGAAATCAATTTGCATAGTAATTATTTCATTAACATTTGCATTTCGCTAGAGGTTGACTAGACATGAGTTTTTATATCACTATCTATGTGTTTGTGTGCATTTGTCCTATATATTTATATAATTTATCACAAACTGTTTTTAACTTCAATACATACAAAATATTAATACCGGTATGTGAAATAATAATAAAATGAAACATTATGATATGATAATTTTGTGCTTACTTTTAACGAGTAATGTCCTTTTATGTCCCTGTTTTTTTCTTGAAATTTGTAAGTTGTCGTTTTTCTTGTATTTTATTACATAAAATACGACGAAATATTTTGATCCGTCTTTCCTCTTTCCTCTTTCGTAATTGATGTTTGCAATTCGATGTTATGGGAAAAAAACACTAGATATTTCTTTTTTTATAAACACTACATCTTATGATTGTTGAAAAAAAAGAATGGTCCAACGTAGATACAAGTATCTTGTCTTAGGGAGGGATAAATCCTACTTTGTAAAGAATCACTCTGATTCAAACAAAAAATTCTCTGAAACTGATATTATCAAGATGCTTGATTTCTTGATTGACAACATATTTGTTTCGTTCGGAGGACGTGTTTTCAACAGACTGTCGGCATTCCAATGGGAACAAACTGTGCCCTTCTACCGCCGACTTGTTTCTTTATTATTATGAGGCTGACTTCATGCAGGAACTTCTTATGAAGAAAGATAAGAAGTTAGCAATATCCTTTAATTTTCCGCTATATAGATGATATTCTTTCACTAAACAATTCAAAATTTGGTGACTATGTGGAACGCATCTATCCAATCTAACAGGAGATAAGGATACTACAGATACAGTTAAGTCGGCTTCTATCTTGACTTACATCTAGAAATTGACAATGAGAGTCGGTTGAAAACAAAACTTTACGACAAAAAGAGATCAGCTTTCCAATTGTGAACTTTCCATTTCTAAGTAGCAACATCAAGCAGCACCTGCATACGGGGTATATATCTCCCAATTGATACGATATTCCCGTGCTTGCATTTCCTATCATGATTTTCTTGATAGAGGTTTGCTGCTCACAAGGAAGCTATTAAACCAAGAGTTCCAAATGGTGAAGTTGAAATATCCCTTCGTAAATTTTACGGACGCCATCACGAGTTGGTTGACCGTTATGGAATAACCGTTTCAAAATGATATCGGATATGTTCCTTACGTCGTAACTACAATCACCTTCCCTTTCATGAATATGACCTACCGAATTAGACTATTTACCGGATTTGTAATCACATAAGCAACACGACGGGTGCCACATGTGGAGCAGGATCTACTTACCCTTCCGGATCACCTGAGATCATCCCTAGTTTTTGGTGGGGTTCGTGTTGTTTATTCTTTAGTTTTCTATGTTGTGTCGTGTGTACTATTGTTTTTCTGTTTGTCTTTTTCATTTTTAGCCATGGCGTTGTCAGTTTGTTTTAGATTTATGAGTTTGACTGTCCCTTTGGTATCTTTCGTCCCTCTTTTTTTTAACACTGCCGATAACAAGGAAAATGTAACCAATGTCATATTTTATTTTAAATGTATGCCACATGTGGAGCAGGATCTGCTTACCCTTCCGGAGCACATGAGATCACCCTATTTTTAGTGGGGTTCGTGTTGTTTATTCTTTAGTTTTCTATGTTGTGTCATGTGTACTTTTGTTTGTCTGTTTGTCTTTTTCATTTTGAGCTATGGCGTTGTCAGTTTGTTTTCGATTTATGAGTTTGACTGTCCCTCTGTCTTTCTTTTGTAGAAACATTTTGATAATAGTCGAGTATAATACACAAAAAAACATAGTTTATTACCTCCGGAATGTAATTCAAAGAGATGGCTCTTCCTGAGTCGTCCAAAACATAAACTCCTTCTGTGATAACTAGACCAGCAGTTACTCCATAAATTATAAAATCGTTGTAGTCCACATTTCAGTGTGTATGCTATGAAAATATATCATGATACTTTTAACATATTAAGGCTTAAAAATTTTGAAAATTTCCTATCGGCACGTTTTATTAACATGCACACAATATTATGTTTACCCAGGCTAGGGATTTCACCGTACTTATATTGAAGGTTAAAAATACTTGGCATTTGAACAATTGCCTGACGTCTATTTTGATAAATTGGTTTCCGTTGTTTAAACAAGGTGAACAAAATTTAGAAAACTATAGTTATCTCCTTAAACTTCAAAACTTTCTTACCTTTTCCTCCGTATGAAAATCTGTTGTGACTTATTTTGAATCCATGGTATTTCTTGTAGTAATCCAAGTAACTCACTAAGTGTCCGACACCATATATGCCATGGTAGTCATGTAGTTTATTGATGGTATGTTCGTTTTTCCGTGCAAGTAGTTGACGTTCAATTCATGCTTTTTGCTCTGATACTCACGGTCATGTAAATGTCTTTTATGTTGGTATTCAAGAGCTGAAAGGTGATGTTTTGTGTGTTTGTGAAGTCTATTTATGTGGAAATCTACGAGTGCTTTGAATCTATTTATGTGTTTATTAGCCACGCTTGCAATTTTGTGAAAATGTTTTCCTGCCTGGTAAGCAATATTACGTTCGTGTTTGTTAGATACGTGTGATATCCTTGCAACATGTTTGTTGGCTACATGATTTATTCTATTCACATTGTGATTGGCAATATGGTTGTGCCTACGCAACAAATGTAGTCCGACTGCATGTTGAACTGTAAAGATATATAATTACATAGATATTCAATGAATTTACAAAGTATAAATGTATGAAACCGAATGCAGTGATAATTCAACTATTTTAATATAACAGCCTAGCTATTTATTTTTTTCTCCTGTAACCTAGCTATATATGTATGTTATTTTTATTTAGGTAGCTGTTCAATGTATCTTAAAGTTGCATGGTGGACATACTCAACACATATTTACCAGGAATGCAGTAAATAATATAACAGTGCCTGTGAAATTGGTGGTTCTACGCAGCACACAAATTTATTTTCAATTTTTTTACAAATAGTATCAAAAACTCTGAATTTTTGGGAAACAGCAAACTAACAACACCAAAACATACATATATAATAGAACAACAAAGTATATGATGAATATATAATTGCAACAAAGTTAAAACATAAACTTTACTCATTTTCCTTTCCGCGGCAGTTGTGTCCGCCCTCATTTTATTTATGTGACCATATTACTCTTCAATTCTGTATGCTCTGTGTGCTTTTAGCTTATATATATTGTCTAACGTATGCGGTTCGTCAATAGACTATAAATTTACCTCGTTCCTACATATTTAACAAAAATATTAGAAACATGTTTGTTTGCTTCAAAATATACCTGCAACGTATGTGTAGAACAGATGTTGTCTTCTAAGTAATCAAAACAGTCACCGATATTATGATACTCATCATAGCACGCTCATAACCTGTAGAACCGGCTGCTACTACATTCAGTTGTATGCTATCATTAAAATTATCTTATTTTATGTGATATTTGTTTAATGCATAAAAATCCAATATGAAAATATATAAAACTACCTCTTTTTAATTTTTGAATATTTTTTCTTTTCGGCGTTTTTTTTTTTAGATTTGATAGGCCATTTGTATGCACTTTCTATTTTATTTTCCTGAGTCGGAACATTGTTATTTACTTTTTTACTTTTTTACTTTATCGAAATACAAAACTGATACACAAAAACACAAACCAATTGTTATAATTGTTTAACGTATGCGGTTCGTCAATAGACTATAAATTTACCTCGTTCCTACATATTTAACAAAAATATTAGAAACATGTTTTGTTTGCTTCAAAAATATACCTGCAACGTATGTGTAGAACAGATGTTGTCTTCTAAGTAATCCAAAACAGTCACCGATACTATGATACTCATCATAGCACTCGCTCCATAACCTGTAGAACCGGCTGCTACTACATTTCAGTTGGTATGCTATCATTAAATATTATCTATTTTATGTGATATTTTGTTTAATGCATAAAAATCCAATATGAAAATATATAAAAACTACCTCTTTTTAATTTTTGAAATATTTTTATTTTTTCTGGCGTTTTTTTTTTTTAGATTTTGATAGGCCATTTGGTTATGCACTTTCTATTTTAGAATTTTCCTTGGAGGTCGGAACATTGTTATTTTACTTTTTTTACTTTATCGAAATACAAAAACTGATACACAAAAACACAAGACCAATTGTTATAATGTTGCTTTTGATTTTTTTAATAAAACAACTCCAAATTATTTTTTTGTTTATATGATGGATCATTGATATGGTTGTAATAATAAATTGACTGTTTTCAAAAAAAAAATATAATCTTAGTTGTATTTGGCAAAACATTTCAGAATTGTGGGTCACTCGATGCTATTCCACTTTGTACTTTAATTTACCATTATGTTTCTTCTTTTACTGATACAGTCTTTTGAAGATTAGATATACGTCTGGCGTTCATAATTGTAATTCTTATATATATGATGAGTTTCTTTATATTTTTTCGATGTTATACATCTACTAGAGAATTGGTATTATTATAAACAACTTACAAATTCCGTGATACAAAAATCTGTTATGTCTTATTTGGAATCCATGACGACTTCTGTAATAGTATAGCTATATTTCCCGTGACCGTATCCACCAACAATACCACCATATGAGCTACCTGTAAATATTGATCAACATAAATCAATTTGTTACATAAAATAAAAATAATAAACAGTTATAATAGTATTTGAAAATGCCACCATATGAATTACCTGTCAATATTTGTAGATGGATTTCAATTTGTCTCGTAAAATGTATAACAAAACAGTTGAAAATTTATGTATACATGTATTAACAGACATTTATTACAGAGAACATAACACTTATAATATCGTGACGTCTGTGATTGGGTTTCCTGAATGAATCTTTTTCAGGGACGCTAAAAGAAAAAAAAGAAAAAAACAATAATTTTTGACAAATGATGAAATTACGTTTTGTGCTTTTACAGTAATTTCGAACTGTATTTCTAGTTCTATGATCTATACGGATGTTTGTGATTTTATTGCTAGTTTTCAATATTGTACTTTTCAATATTTAATTTATAATGCCTTTATTTCTAACGGTAATAGTTTTGTTTACTATCAGAACGTTTTTTAAGTCGGAGAAATTTTCACAAAAAAGATTATATTAGTCATATAATAGGCATGCATCTGGAATTTATTTCGAGTTAAACAATTTAAACAATTTTCTAATGCATGTATTAGAAAAGCTGAGTATTTATTCATAAAAAAAAACATGGAGAATTTAAAAAAAATGTGTTAACATTTCGTTAAGAGAAAACCGTTCAACGTTTGTTTTAAAAATATTACATTTTACCACTTCGGGCTTTTAATTTTCAATTGAGTTGATTTTTCATTTTTACTACCAAGTTTCTATGAAATTTGTTTGAAACATAGATAGGTATATATGTATTGTCTTTATTTATTGTTTTTAATTTTCCATTTTGGAGTTGAGTCTTTTTGCGATCTAACTTTTTTATTAACGAACATACCTGCAACGTATTTATAGAACAGATGTTGTCTTGTAAGTCGTCCAAAACATGTTCCTACACTATGATAATGATCATAGCAATTACTCCAAAGTCTGTAGAACCGGGTGCTGCTACACTTCAGTCTGTATGCTGTAATTGAACATTATCTTTTCTGATGTGGTACTCTGTTAAATGCTTTAAAAAGTCTTAATAATGTAAACATTACTTCTTTTGAAACTAGAATATCTTCTTTCGTTAGCTTAATACATTCAACAAATGCATTATAAAATACAACAAAAATTGTTTAATGTAGCCCTACAAAAAAATGAATTCAATTTTCACTTCGTGAAAATGTCTTGACCGAAATTATAACCAGTAATGAGGCCCATTATAGTTTGCTGTTCGGTGTGGTCTATGCTCCGTATTTAAAACCGTACTTTGTCTATAATGGTGTTTTTACAAATTGTTACTTGGTTTGAGAGTCGTCTCATTGGCACTCAAACCACATGTTCATATATCTTTTTAATAAAACAACTAAAAAAAATTTCTTTTGAAATGATTTCTCATTGATATTCTATAATTTCAATTAATCTTTTTTTTTAAACTTAGATATTTTTCGAAATACTTCGAACTCTCTATCACATTAATCGATTATATTATCATTTCGGAATTTATTTGGAGCCCTCAATGATCTTCAATACCGTTCTGTAATTTGCCATTTTCATTTTTACTTTTCAAGAGATATTGATGAGTCTTTTGTAGACGGAACACGTGTCTGGCGAACGAAGTTTTAATCCTGGTATCTTTGATAACTGTTTAATACAGTTCACAATATTCTGATGACTTCATACAAATAAAGCGATTATACTTATTCAGTTTATACTTTAGATGTTTCAATTATATATTCTGCAAAAGAATTATTATTTTAGTATCAACTTACAAATTCCATGATACAAAAATCTGTTATGTCTTATTTGGAATCCAAAATGGCGTTTGAAATAACCATAGCTGTATTTCCTGCGACCATGTACTCCAAGTACGCCACCATATAAGCTACCTGTTAAATTGATGAACATAAATCAGTCAAACTTAACAAAAAATACAAAAGAAGTTAAAATAGGTTTTTAACTATAAATATACATTTTTTAAAGTGAACATAAAAATTTTTAATTGATTCCATCCGAGGCGAATCCATGCACTAACATTTATCGTAGATATATAGAATAGAAGATGTATCTTAACCTTATGACTCTTTATTTGGAATTTGACTTATTTTTGATTTCTATCACAAGTATATATAAAACTTTTTGGAAGCATAGAGATATATAATTTCACTTATACTTTAACGAATATACCTGCACCGTATCTATAGAACAGATGTTGTCTTCTAAGTCGTCCAAAACAGGTTCCAACACTATGATAATGATCATAGCATTTACTCCAAAGTCTGTAGAACCGGGTGCTGCTACACTTCAGGCTGTATGCTGAAAGTCAAATATATGTTTTTCTAAGGTGCAACATTGATACATGCTTGACCATAAATTCCTTATTTTTTTAAACTTAAAAATAATGATTTTCTTTATCTTACCACAACATCTGAAACACAAAACACAGGACAATGTTAGGTTGTATTTCTCAAATAATTGAAATCGATGAAACATTTCAATATTTATTTATGTTGGCATGATTTTTCCTTGATATGGTCCATGTTTACAAAACAAAACAAAAAAGTATGTTTTGAAATAATATAGATATTCTATCCCATGAATAGATTACCAAAGCAGTATTTGGAAAAACGTGTCAGACGTTTGTGTTCTCAATGCTCTGTAATTTCGTAATTTATTTCATCATTGCGACTTTTTTTATTCAACTGTGACTGTAAAGTCTTTTTGTAGAAGAAACTGGCATATGATGCACAACATTTAAATCAGGAATCTACAGAGGGTTTATTCATATAATGCAGTGATATTCTTATAACTTTGAACAAACAAATGCGACAACTAATGTGATTCATATGTCGATGGGTTTTTCTTCATGTCCTATTATTTTAATTACAACTTACAAACTCAATGATAAGAAAATCTGTTATGCATAATGCTAAAACCATGATGACTTCTGTAATAGCTATAGCTGTATTTGGTGACACTGTGTCCACCAAAAATGCTACCATATGAGCTATCTGTGAATGTAGAATAGATCATTTTAAACAAAATAAAAATAGTAATAAGTAATAAAAAACTAATATTCATTCATTTCAGTGAACATAAGACTTTGAAATGTGTTGCGCCGATGCGATTCCCTGAATTAACCTTGGAATTTAGTTTCTTGTACTTTCAATCCAAAGTATATATAAAAGCCAATTTGAAAACCCATAGATTTATAATTTATATATATATCGCCAACGAATTTACCTCCTACGTATCTATAGAACAGATGTTGTCTTCTAAGTCGTCCAAAACAGGTTCCTACACTATGATAATGATCATAGCAATTACTCCAAAGTCTGTAGAATCGGTTGCTGCTACACTTCAGTCGGTATGCTATAAATAAATATGCGTTACTCTGTTAGATGCTTTAGCAAGTCTATATAACATAAAAAGTACTTATTTTTTAAACTTTGAAACATTTTTCTTTAACTAAGTACAATTACTGAAAATCAAAACACAAGACATTATGTTGTTGTGCCCTTAAACAATTGAAATAAATGAAACATTTTAAAATGACTTTTTGTTAGCATGATTAGACCTTGATATAGTACTATCTGTGCAAAAAATACAATGTTTTCGAAATACTACAGATATTTTATCCATTGAAGGAATTATCGAAGCAGAAATTGTCAAAACGTTTCCGAATTTCAATTGCTCAATGCTCTTTAACTTGATTTGTCATTTTGACTTTTTTTGTACAGGCGTGACTATAAAGTCTTTTTACGAAGAAACTGGCGTCTTGCGTACGTACTATTAATCATGGTATCAACGATGGGTTTATTTATATAGTGCAGTAATATCTTATAACTTGAAACAAACAACATATCTACTAATTTGATGCATATTTCGATGCTCTTTTATTTTCTACAAAATGATGAATATCTTAAGTAACAACTTACCAATTCCATGATACAACAATCTGTTATTTCTAATGCTGAATCCATGATAACTTCTGTAATAGCTATAACTATATATCTCGTGACCGTATCCACCATAAACACCACCATATGAGCTACCTGTAAACCAATTTGTCAGGTAAAATTTAAAACCAAATCAGTAATGATTGTATTTAAACTATCAGATATTTATTACATTGAACAGACGACTTTGACATTAATATGTGTCGAAGGCGATTTCTAAATTAACCTTCAAATTAATCAACCAGGGAAATTAGAATCTTTTACTTTCCATCCCAAGAATACATTAAAAAAATTGAAAACGCAGAGATTTGTATTTTGTCTTCATATATTGTTAACGAATGTACCTCCAACGTATCTATAGAACAGATGTTGTCTTCTAAGTCGTCCAAAACAGGTTCCTACACTATGATAATGATCAAAGCAATTGCTCCAAAGTCTGTAGAATCGGTTGCTGCTACATTTCAGTCGGTATGCTATAAATCAATATTATCTTTTGTTTATGTATAACAAAGGTAAATGCTTAAACATATCTATATAATTTTTTAAAAAAACCTTTGTTTTGAATACCTGTTAACAAGACTTAATATGTTTTCGAAATAATAAGGATTTCCCTTGCCGGTTATATTTGATCTCAGCTGTATTTGGCAACACTTTTCGGAATATTGGGTCCTAAATGCTCTTCAATTTCGGACTTTATTTCGTAATTTTACCTTTTCACAATTCTTGCGTACAAAATTTTCATCCTGGTATCTATTATGAGTTTATTTATATAGTTCATCGATATTCTTATGACTTTATACAAATAAAGCGTTTACTATTTTGGTTTATATTTCAGATGTTCCATTTTCATGTTCTACTTAAGAATGGTAGTAACTACTTACCAACCCCATGATAAGAAAATCTACTGTGTCTGATGCTAAAACCATGATGACTTCTATAATAGCTGTAGCTATATTTCGTGTGACTGTGTACACTTCTGTATCCGCTATATACATGACCAGAGTAACCTGATGTATATTAAAAACATAAAAATCAATGACCAAATGGATATCAATCTCTAAAAATAAGACGACTTGTACAATATTAACATATCACTGCTGTTAATACGTGTTAGAGCATTCTGTAACATAACGTTATATAATACTTAAAACTATACTCTCATGATAGCGTCATCAAATACACTTTAGTTTATTTTTTCAATATACTGATTTGGGTAAATAGAACTTCAAATCCATTTTTTTTTCTATCTTTTGAGCATGAATACCAATGCGAGAAAACATTAAAATAACAGTTAGTTTCAGTTTCAAACAATAAATTAAAAATTAGTTCAACTAGTCAATTAAATTATTCTATATGTTATGAAACAAGACAAAAGGGAATACCTCTATGATAAATTCAAAACAAATGTCTTTTCCTTAGATATCCAAAACAAGCACTTCTACTGTGATATTTTCTGTAACAGCTCCTCCAACTTCTGTAGAATACTCTCCTTGCACATCTCAATTTATATCCTGAAATAAAAACATTTTATTAACTTTTGTTTTTAAAAGGAAATTTGTTTGATCTTTTGATGAAAGCAAAATAGTCATAAAAAAAGAAAAGAAAGTGTGTATATTCCTTATAACAATTTGAACCATTTAATAGTTTGGTATATTATTGAAAATTAAGGATGCCGTGTGATGTATGGTTACCCATGATACAGCTATTCACCATAAACACTTACTATTCTCATATACTAGAATGCATATTTCAGTCTATTTCTATGATAAAGATCTATTCAAAACGATTCGCCTTCAAAAAGAAATAAAGGCAACAGTAGAAACAATTATTCAAATACTTACCATGACCGCCATAGAAAAATCTGTTGTGTCGGAGTTTGAATCCATGGTATTTTTTTATAATAACTAAGATAGCCTCCTCCATATCCATGACCTTTGTTTCAATGAAAATAAGTCATCGGTTAAGTCATGAAAAAGATAATAAGGATTTGAAATATCAAAAAATCAAAATGCGTCATGGAAATTAAATATATTGAAATGATGTTACTTGTCTCCTCTCTTGACTTTTACCTGTATGGATAAAGAAATTCAGTTGTTTCCGAAATCATTTTCAGTTGCAGTGATAACTACAGTAATGTATAACTAAGTAAAACAAATATTTAAGTTAGAATTTTATAATTTAATCGGCAAAAACAGATTATAAATGCTTAACTGTAATCAGTAATTGGAAAATGGTATATGAAACCTTGTTTTATAGCTAGATAAACCTCTCACTTATATGACAGTCGCATCAATTACATTATATTGATAATGATGTGACAACAAAACAAAGATATAGAATAGGTAAAATTGTCCAAAAATTGGGGTACAGCAACCAACACTGTCAAATTGTCTCAATAACTCATAAATACAAATAAATAGGTAACAAAAAAGCACAAAAGTAAGTATAGGCTTTAAAAGAAAAAGAGTCTATTTGTGAATTATCTGTCAATACCCTTTTTTACTTTTCGTATCGTGATTTAAAAAAAATTAGTTCATTTCAAAGTTCGATAACTATTTTTATGATTAAATGTAGTCAATAATTTTATTGTTAAGTTACCTTTATAGAGACAAAAGAGATGACGTGTTCTAAATTCTCCAAAACAACGACTTCTGCTATGGTATTTACCATAACAACGTCTCCACAGTCGGTAAAATCGGCTCTTTCCACATCTCAGTTTGTACCCTGATGTAAAAAAAAAATAATTCTTGGTTCACATTGGGCTAGGTTTTGGAATTCACAGATTTTACATCTTAATAAAAAAAAATATCAATGAGGAATGTGATAAAGAGACAACAAACCGACCAAAGAGCAGATATCAATAATGTTTAGCATCGATTTATTCAAATAAGTTTTGTATTTTTTCAGATATTTTTATTTATCTTTTACTCTTTTCAGACAATATGAGTTTATATAGAATAAGACAACAACTGATATTGCGGAGAGAATGTGCATTGGCTTGTTGTGTTGTAGATCTATATTAAATTACCGAGTCCATGGTAAGAAAATATACGATGGCTTATCTTGAATCCATGGTATCTTTTGTAGTATGAGACTCCATGATAACTGTGATGACTCGAATGTCGGGTTACGACGCTAGTGTGAATAGGATATCCTAAAAAAAAAAAACAATTCTAAGTCATTTTTTTTTTTACATTTTTTTAAAATGAAAAAAATGAAAAAGTCTTTCCTGAATTTTGAAATGCATTTCCTTCGTTAGCTTAATAATTTGCATTTGTCTGATATATTTATTTACTATAACATATCAAGAAAATATTCAATAACATAAGGAACTATAAACAAATAACAAATTGAATTAATAAAGCGGAAATAACTTTTCCCCTTACTTAAAATCTAAAATCTCCATTGTTATACATGACATATGCAATTATCATACTTACCGCTATATTCTGTAGTACCATAACTTCTATAACTGCCGTACCCGGATGTGGACACTGATGTAAAATATAAAAGACTGATTTACTGTATTTGGACAATAGGCTATACACAGTTGTGAGTTTTAACTGTATTGAAATTTAGAAAACTAACAAAATGGATTACATATAGTTTTAACATTCGTAATAAAAAGAAAATTTGTGTATGTTACCACTCTGAGCATGCATTTTACTCATGGAACGTGATTTCACTTGTTTATCTTTCATAGACGTTCGAATTTCTTGGTCAATTGGTGTTTTAATTTAGAATCAAGTTATTGTTACACACATACAATGGTTAATTGTAATTGTGTGCTAAATAATATTTCCTGAAGGTTGAAAGTGTGAGGAGGGTTGGTTTAAATAAAAAAATTCACGAAATTAAGACTTTCTTAGTTTTCCTTTCCATTTTACTTCCACCAGTGTTTTGTTGCTTGCTTGGAATTTTCTTATCACCTACATATTAATTCTATATTTACTGTAAAATTGTACCACCGTCAATCTGGATTGATCCTTGCAGACAATGCATATCTACTTGATGGTTACGTTTTCGTTCCGAAAATGCATAATATTAAAAGTCCCATTAAAAGACTTAAAAAATAATGAATATTCACAATGAAAAGTAAAACGCGTGTGTTTTATTCGTTAGTTTAGTTTCTGAATAATAAATATGTTTAGAGTAATGAAACGTTTTCTAAACTTAAAGAATATCTTCTTTTTAAAAGATGACCTTGGCTTTTTAAATTCTTAGAGATGCAGGATCAATGTTAATCAGACATTTTTGAAAATAAGGTTTTCGGACATTTTGAAATTATCAAATTCAGTGCCAAACAATAGTGAAATACGGAATGCATTACCTGCCGCTACTACTACTAAGAGGAGTATGCATATCCCTCGAGCCATGTTGGAGGATATAATGTCTGGACTATAGAGCTCGGTTTATATAGTAAATGGAAGGAACCATATGTTACAATTAAGTATTTATTGTTACTGTAATACAGTTTTGTTGTCCTTTCTTACACAACAATAGTATGTAATCTATAGTAAATACTTTAATGCAAAGGAATTAAACATTCTTTTTTCTCACTACATTAGTATGTTTGATACTTCCTGTAAAAATTACACAAAATGATATCCTTGCAAAAAAACAGTTTGCAATCAAGCAAGGACTTCATCTAGTGTTTCATTCATGATTTTATAATAGATAATAATGTGTTCGTAATTTGAAATATGCTATATGATTTTAACTTTTGAGTGTACAATATCAAAATTTAACTTGATTTATTTGTTTTATTGTTTTGAATATTCTTAAAAAGCGAGACCTCTTTAGAGTCGGATTTAGTTACTTTTTACGGCTTATTTGAGTTGTTTTTGATATAATACTTTTGTTTTCCTATGATATATGGCTATCTTTGCTAGATACAATATGCATGAAATTTTAGTTTTAAAGTAGAAATGTTCCCTACACAGAAGTTAAAATAGTGATCATTTATTAATTGAATATGCTAAACTGTTCATAATATTCATTCTTAATTGTGCATTTTTGTTGATTCGCATGTTTGAAGAAAAAATTGTATTTCTGATCAACTTCATTTTTTAGTCTATAATAAAAGTATCTTTAAAGCGGCCGGCATGATTTAATTTGTGTATTTCAGGGCTTTTTATCTAATTTTAAAAAGTGGTATGTAGATGTCCGTGCTATCAAACGCTTTACAAAAATATTTCAGCCTTAAAAATAAATGTTTTTGATCATATACTGATGACTCATATTAAACTTGACATGCATATTGACATCTAACATTGACATCTAACATTGACATCTAACATTGACATCTAACATTGACATCTAACATTGACATCTAACATTGACATCTAACATTGACATCTAACATTGACATCTAACGTTGATAAGTCAGGAGATACCAGAAGGAAATGGAGGAAATAGACAGGTATATAATCAAAATCAAAATAACCCAAAACATCCACAAAACGTTACAAAAATACATTAAAAAGAACTTTTAAATAATAAACAACGCAGTTCTTTTTTAATAATAAGTAGACTGTTTATCTTTTATTTAAGAATAAATTATTAATACATTTTTGTTGGTATTGTTGCTCTTTTTGATGCAATAAGATTTTATTTTCAGATGTGGTAATAATGCGTTCTCAACTAAAATTTCAAATTCTCATGTACAGTTTTTTTCATACATTCCGTGAAATAACTAGGAAATAGCATATGTCAATGAAAAGATGGTAATTTTGAATAATTTGTCAAAGTATTTCTCAATTTTTTAATTGCTTTCATATTCTGTATAAGGTAGCATCTTTTTATAGTACATATGCTGTCTGTTTGATTTTATATGCTTCCAGCATTAAAATTTGATAGAGATGCTGTTGTTAAAATAATAATGTACTGGAGCATCTTACTTTCACTAGGATGCTAGTTTTGCATATATTTTTTTAAAATATTTTTTTATTTTTTGGGGATGCTTGATTTCCAATATATTGGAATGCTGGTATCCAGTCATATTGGGTACTGGCATCCCGTTTTATTGGAATGCTGGCATCCAGTCATATTGGGATGCTGGCATCCCGTTATTTTGGGATGCTGGCATCCAGTCATATTGGGATGCTGGCATCCCGTTTTATTGAGATGCTGGCATCCCGTTTTATTTGGATGCTGGCATCCCGTTATATTGAGATGCTGGCATCCCGTTATATTGGGATGCTGGCATCCCGTTTTATTGGGATGCTGGCATCCCGAAAAAGCTGGATGCTGGCATCCAAAACTGTAGGAGTGCAGACATCGCAAAATATCCGAATGCAGTAATCCTACAAGTTCTGTTTGATATACTGTTGTCCGAATTTCTATAGATGTTCTCCAATGCATAATTTTGTGTAATGCAAAAAATAAAACAACAACAAAAATCCGTTTGTTGTTTTCCTTCGAACACTTTATCTAATGACGTCAGGGATATTATGACGTAAGAGGTGTTTTACCATCATGCGTAGAGATTCATGCAGAGACAGTAAATATTTTTTGAAAAGTAATTAAAACTGGTAACCCTTTTAATATTCCCTTATTTATTAGTTTTTCTTATGTTTAATACTGAAAGCGCTTGCACTATTTTTCTACGCTAATTGCGGCAAATCCCACCCGCATGACGTCATGTAAAAAGAATGTTTAAAATCGGCGAAGTGGACATGGTTGCAAGGGGAAGGACGAAAAACACTTCTTTGGCCAGTATGCCCCAATTTATTATCATTTTGATATAACAGAAACATATACGCAATAGAACGCTACTCATACAGGTAAGACAAAGTAGATTTGCTTATTATTTACATGCACTTCATATCGGAGATTTCTCAGATTTAGCCATTCATAAGGAATATCCTGCTCAACTCGACAACTGTATGTCTGTAATGGTTTCATTTATATATTATCAGATGTCGAATTTTTCTATAGGAGACGATTTGACTTGTACCCGTCCGAGATTACTCTAACATCCTACGCTCATGGGCCTAGCTTGTCTTGCAAAACAGCTGTTTGAAGTCCGAGCAATCTCGCCAGTCGGACGCATTTCAGTGACTTGATACGCCAGCCGGATTATATAATTCTGATTACTTCCAGAGGGAAAATTACAGGCTAAAATGGTTAGGCAACAATGATTAATGTCAGTCGCCAGATTCTCCCATGTCGTCGGGGAGGGTAGTCCAAATCATTATGACATCTTGAAAGGCTATTATAATTTTTTTCTTTGACGCCTTACTTCGACGAAGTAAGGCGTCAAAGAAAAAAATTATAATAGCCTTTCAAGATGTCATAATGATTTGGACTACAATGAGGAATGCACTTCGATCCGTTTGTGGTAGCCAATGGTGATTCCAGAACTTTCTATAAACTTTTATATTTGGGGGGGGGGGGGCACTGACTGCCATAACATAGGGACCCGCTAAAGTCATCTTTTAGTGTTTACCTGTATTATTAACCAATTTTTTCACACGAAAAAGGAGGGGGCGCTGGATCAGCCTATGGTAGCGAGGAGCCTCCAAGACAGACATACTTTAATATGACTATGAGAGTTACAAAACAAGATACCTATATTCAGGTGCACATTTTGTGCCTTATAGGGGGGGGGGGGGGCTTATATGAAATTATGACTGTAACAGTGCTTAGTGCCAAATTACCAAAAAACTTGAAGGAAGACTATTTCTATATTAGGGTAGGTATGGAAATAGGAAATACACATATATATTTATTTTTTTTGCCTTATAGAAATATGTACTTTTTCATGAAATTATGAATAGTTTTGACATAAATATGATCGACATAAACCCCACCGAGACGATTAACCACCATCAATATGGCCATGGCCAGTAAAAAAATTGAGTCCGCAAAATTAATTTGTTTACCCCTAGACAACCTATAAGAAAACCATTAAAATGCATCACTGGTAAAAGTCCTTTGAGTTCAAGAAAAATAAAGTATGAAAAACTTAATTTCAGATTGATTTTCGGTCTAGAAATTGAATGTGTTGTTTGCCTTTTTTTTTGCAAGGGTCTAAAACCAATTAACTTGAGTCTGAGTCTTGACTTCCTACGCTCATGGGCCTAGCTTGTCTTGCAAAACAGCCGTTTGAAGTCCGAGTAATTTCTGAGTAATGGTATGATTGCTAATGAGACAACTCTCCACCGGACTGAGACCAAATAATATGACTAAGCAGTTTACAATTAAATGTCAGCATATTATGGCCTCCAACAATGAACAAAACTCATACTGAATAGTCATATATGAATCAGATTGAATGTAAAATTTGAAATACTATGTTTTAAAAGAAAGAAACGCTTATCATACATAACAGATTTACCGATTTCAAAATAAATTTACTCTAATATATATACATTTTGTACTTAGCTTACTGGCAGGAATTAATAATAATAGGTTACATGTATAGTTTTATGGGTCAAGCTAGTCTTACAAATATGCCTCGGAGTCATCTTTTCATAAATGATTTTAAGCTGATATTTTCGTGATTTATTTCTTTTTTTTTTAAACGAAGCTCGGTGGAAGCTTGATAATAAAAGCAATGCATATATATAGCAAATTTGCAAACTGAATGAAAAGAACATACGAAAATTAAGGAAAATGTAAATATCGCTACAAGAGTTTTGTGTTCCAGGACTAGGCTAAAATAAAAATAAAAACACACACAAATTGAGGTGTTAACCGATTACACCCTTAGATGGGAATTAAATTTCACGAAAGTCGCTAAATACATGTAGGATGTATTTCTAAAAAAAAACACTTTTCTCCCTTTCATAATGTACAGTATAGACCTGGATGTTGTTCCATCAAAAAATCAATTGAACTTGTGGTTCATATGTCAAATGTATGTGTTTTGAATAGTTTTTAACCACTACACAGAAACAACAGGCATATCTTGGTGTGGAAAACTTCATTTAAAAGAAGTTTAAATGAAGGTTTTCTTCGAATAATAATGCGTTTTCTCGTTCCCTAGTGTTGTGATGTTACAACGAAAATTTATTGTTGATAATCTTTCATATAATTATTATTTCTCTTTTCAGCATTTGTAAAGAAGTGGCTTCACCTTTCTGGTTACTATTCATGTGTTGTGTATTAATGTATCACAACACTTTATAGTTATTGGACAGGTTAAACTCAGACGACGAGTCATCCAAACAGCACCAGATCAAATTGTGATTCCAGCTTATTTCAGATTACTGGCAATACATGATAATAGAAAGTTTGAAAGTTCCAGTTCGTGTAACTGATTTGATTAAATGATTAACAAATATTGAAATATTAAAATACAGAAAAAAAGATACAAGTTTAATAATGATTGTAGTAAGCATCCAGATATGTTGGGATGTCAGTTTCCGTATATGTTGGGATGCCAGAATCTATAAATAATTGGAAGCCAGCATCCAAACGTTGAGGTATTCAATATGAAATTAAAAGAATTGCATCAGCATCTATCAAAGATGGAGATGCAATTTATATCTTTTTCTTCATTTTCCGCAGACACTTTTTTTGAAATATGCTATATACAGAAATAAGAAGTGCTTTTTATACAAAACAATTTCACAACTAAAAAAAGTTATTAAATATAATCGAGAGAGCATCCATAATCTTAAAGACCCAATAAAATTCATTATGTAGCATCTACTATTCATAGAAATAAATGAATCAGTATGATTTTTGGTAAAATGAGCATATGTTGATACTTAAACAAATGCAATATAGTAGAAATATTCCGAATATGGAACACGACCGTAACATTTTCTCTGGACATTGAAAAATTTAGTAGAATACAACATAATTTTACCTTAAAAATTCAAAAATTGTCAAAAAATTCTCTTTAAGCATATGAGAATTACAAATTTTAGTTAAGAACACATTTAATACATGTCTGATATACCGTCTTTAAATTATTGTCTGGGCGTAACATTAATTAGATAATTTTAGATATCTTTTAGTGCTCGTGTAACCTTTAGCTCTTTTGTCATCCTTTATATTCAACAACTATTTGCTACTGGACAGAAATTAATTAAAATCAATTAGTTAATCTACTTTCCTTATCTGAGTAATATTTAAATCACATGGAGTTAATTTGTGTTTTCTCAGATTAAATGTGCGATAACACCTTTTTTGGTTCAATAGGCGTTATCTTTGACCTTGACAAGAATTGAATGATTCATGGACTCCAGGGTTGTTGTTTTTTTTAGCAGAACTAATGAAATTCGACTTTCGAACGCCAATATAATGTAGCACTAATTTTAAAACCTTGCCTATTTAGAATGTGTCACCAAACTTAAGCAGTCAAAACCAGCCAATAAAGTTGCAACTTAACGATAAACTCACAAATATATTTTCTATACTTTTCATACACACAATTTAATCACTTCTTATATACAAAATCAATGTACTATTAGATTGTGTGATATTTTTGTTTTGCCAAAGCATTTATCCGATTCCAAATATCGTGTTACTTTTCTTACAAAAAATATTCTGATATTTTGGTTAAACGATTATACATTTGTTGTATAAAGTAAAAACACAAAAATACTGACCTCCGAGGAAAATTCAAAAAGAAAAGTCTCAAATCAAATGGCAAAATCAATAGTTCAAACACATCAAACGAATGGATAACAACTGTCATATGCCTGACTTGGTACAGGCATTTTCTTATGTAGAAAATGGTGGATTGAACCTGGTTTTATAGCTAGGTTTTCACTTTCAAATCATTATTAAAACCTTGCAGTGTTGACATGTAAAACCAAAACCTAACATCAACATATTTTCCTTGTTATCAGAAAAACCAAGAATTTAAAGAACATATTGCCTCGTGATAGAATGATAAAACTACTCACAGTACAAGGAATTAAATACTGATCGGTTTGTTGCTTGTTTAATTAACATCCATTGTAACTTTTTTAGCTTGACGATAATTGAATGATTCAAGGGATTGTAACTATTTTAGTCCAAGAGCTAGGTGTAGACGCATATTTGATTTATATGCCGTGACATTTTAAAGTCGAGGGCTTCACACGTTTGGCTTAATTAGTTTGACCTTGTTGAATATAAATACGTGACTAAGGTGCTGCATGCATATTAATTATATGTTGTCAAAAAAGCTTCATTTAACAAAGTTATTCAAACCGTTAAAAAAATATTTTTGAACATCATATGCTCTTTACCCTTTTGAATCACACTTAATAAAACACAATGGTTTGGAAAACGTTTTCGTGGAGTACTCGACAGACTCATCAATATGACACTGCTTTAAGGACACATTTGTTTATATCATTTGTAGATGTTTCTCTTTTTGGGTTAATTTAATGTCGAAAGCACATCATTAAACATATTCTGTTTAGTTAGCTATCAAATCGTACTATGATTTGAATTAAATCAAATCTTGATATATTGTACTGACACCTGTTTTTATATATCATTTTAGTTGTCTATTTATGCTGCTGTAACAGTAAAACTAAAGATATGAACTACACAATTGATCCCCTATTCAGTAGCGCTTTTAATATCAACCGTATAATTTAAACGTCCCGATTGAATAGTCCAATCTAGTTGAACACTTTAAAGGTTCGGGACAATAAATATAGTGCTATTCATTTGACATGATTCTGAACCTATACATCCCGCCATTGTGTTATTGTTCTATGATAATTTTTGTGTTTGTGTCTTTCAATTTTGCAAAGGTGCTTTGTCTATATGCTCCTTTGGTGTTTATTTGCACTTTTTTTGATTTTTAGAAGAAATTCATAATAAGCATGTAGAAAAGCGGCATAAAGGACAAGGGATTCTTTTAATTTAGACTCGCAGAGAATATACATAAAAGAGCTTGTTCTATAATTTCTGTAAAATGTCTTTCATTTTATCTAATGTGCTTTGTGCACATGACTTTTCTTTAATACATATGACGTGGTATTGTACTTATACATCCCACCTTAGTGTTATTGCTCTATGATACTTTTTGTATTCTTGTCCTTCATTTTTTCTAATTTGCTTTTTCTATTTGCCCCTTTGGTTTTTCTTTGCTCTTTTTAGAAGAGATTTACAATTAGCATGTCTTAGTTAATGTTAACTTAACCATGTGCCTGTCATGGTAGGGATTCGTTCCCAGTACTTTGATTCGTAACATAACAAAAACAATGAATTAGGTTATTAAATTTGATATATGCCTTGTGTTTTCCTTGTGGCAAATGACGTTTTGTTTATGGTGATTAAGATTATAACACAATGTTGACTGCTGTACCCTTATTTTTAACATTTTTACAAATGATGCCCGTTTGTTTTGTTCACGCATTATAATGGAGTGGTTTATCTAGCTATAAAACCAGGTTCAATCAACCATTTTCTAAATAAGAAAATGCCTGAACGAAGTCAGGAATATGACAGTTGTTATGCATTCGTTTGATGTGTATGATCTTTTTATTTTGCCATTTGATTAGAAACTTCCCGTTTTAAATTTTTATTGGAGTATAGTATTTTTTTTTATTTTACTTGTTATAGTGAATTCTTAGTAAAATACCAATAAAGATATTAAAACGATTACAAATGAAAAGACCAATTCTTATGACAAGTTCTATCAATTCTAAATAAAGAGAATATAAAAAAGTAGAAACCTTTATATGTGTAATGTTTGTTCATTTCTGAAATATTGAAATTTAGAGTATTTCCCTAATTTTGATCAATATAAGATCATATACATATATGGAGATATTGTATGATTATCAGTGAAACCCGAATTCATAAATCTGCAAGATATACCTTTCCACCAAAGAAAAATTAACAATAAAAACATAAGAGACAGTAGTTCACTTTATTGTTTCAATAACAGAGAAATCTATAAACAGCAGGTGCAATATAGCTTTCTTAAAAAAACTTTTTTGTCCCGAAAGAGCTTTTTTTTATATTAAGTTATGGTAAACACGCACGAAAGATAACATAAGTAGTTATTAAAAGGAAAACAAGTTTAATCGTTTCTCGTTTTGTTTATATAGATTAGACCGTTGGTTTTCCCGTTTGAATGGTTTTACACCAGTAATTTTGGGGCCCTTTATAGCTTGTTGTTCGGTGTGAGCCAAGGCTCCGTGTTGAAGGCAGTACTTTAACCTATAATGGTTTACTTTTTAAATTGTTATTTGTATGGAGAGTTGTCTCATTGGCACTCACACCACATCTTCCTATATCTAATTAATGCTTCGTTTACACAAGACTCATAAGTGGCGTTCAAATCAAACCATTTGTTACACCCTGCATTGCCTTTTTAAGTACCACAATCTTTATTTTTATTAAGATATCAATCAATCGCTTTGTGGTTTTTATTAGAGCAACTGACAAAAGAATGACGTTACTCATTATAGAGATGGTCATGATGTATTCCGAGAGTTTAGAAACGATTCCTTTTTTCATGTTATGGTCAAATTCAGAAATGAAATGGTTTGGTTCAATCAACTCATGTGTTATGTGGAGAGAAATCTTTATAGATTTTGTCACATTTTCAATTTTTAGCACGAGTCGATATGATTGCTGGTGACATGTTATTCCGCGAGGATATCACAATTTATGCAGTATGTAATCACTATTTGGAATTGACATGACTTTTTATATATGTGTCATGAATTCTCCGTTATAGATATATAACTAATTTGCCAGCTCATTCAGAAGAAACGTATACGTTTTTTCTTGTTATGTTCAAATTCATAAATGAAATGATTTTATTACGGCGTAGAGCCTCGTTCAAGGGGGGAATCTACGTCATCACGCAGGGTGTCGGCGATTGAAATTGGACCACCATTTTGTCGCTTCAAGGTAAGAATTTGACTTATTATGCCAGTTATATGAGGGTTATGATTATACAAAATAGTCCACCAAAGACTTTCTATCGTGACATTTGCGCAAGTCTACTGGCGGTTTTGTTGAAATTTCTTCAGTAATTGGCATTGGGGAAACTTAACATTTTTGCCAGGCGTTTTTATTTTGATAACAAATGAGGACTTGCATGGTTTTGATTTTTTTACGGTTGGCGATTTAATGGGCGATCTGGTCGGCTGTTCAACATCAGATTGTATTCGCGATCGTTTCCGCCTGCACAGGTTTAAATTTGATTTGCGGCTTGTCATGACCATTAGTTTTAAATTAGATCTAGTCACATGTTGAACAACATATGTGTTAAAAATAGTATATATTAGTGTGTCCCCGACATCCTTCGATATTCGATGTGTTGCCGTCATCCTTTGTCATTTTTTTTAAAATAAGACGTTTTTCGACCATAATGACGGATATTTGTGAGTAACAAGTATTTTCCCGAGTACAATAAAGAATTCGGACATGTTCATTTGTCGATAAAGTAGGCGGTTCTTGATAATCAAGATGTTGTTATGAAAAATTTTGCCGATATCCTGCATGTTGACCCAATTCCTAAAACTGGTATCGAAGTGTTTGCAAAATTGAGATAACCAATAATATTGAGCGATGGCTCATTTATTTTCCTACTTTATATAGTCTTTGGTGGACTATTTTGTATAATCATAACCCTCATATAACTGGCATAATAAGTCAAATTCTTACCTTGAAGCGACAAAATGGTGGTCCAATTTCAATCGCCGACACCCTGCGTAATGACGTAGATTCCCCCCCCCCCCCTTGTCGTTGGTTCATTAAGTCCATGTGTTATGTGGAGAGAAGTGATTTTAGATTTTGTCTCATTTTTAGCATGTGTCACTGATAATGTCTCAATGTATATCAATATAGGAAACAGAAAAAAACTGTATCTTCTTACTACTATCAGAGGTCGGTCATTTATAGACGTATCAACCGTATCGTTTATGTTGACGTATACGCATTATGCAGAATTATCAAAAACAGTATGTGATCTCGAGCTTTAATTTTATTTATCATATACTTAGCATTGATATGATAGCTTTTGCATATGTGTAATGAGCGGAAGTACACAAGCCATAATTTCCCTACCGGCTGATAACCCATAATAGTGCCTCTCGTGCAAGTTACTTCCGGTGTTTCCGGTATCGGTTGTTTACTTTTCCATTGTGACGTCAGATGTTTTTTATGACGACGTCGAAGTTTACGGGAACTTTTGTGGGGATAGTTTTTTATACTTGCTAACAAATGCCATTGACAATTATGAATCATTTTATAGTACAACAAACATGGAGTAGTAATGATCGTTAAACTCTTCCAAATTTTCAATGTTTCAAAATGCCTCTATAGGAAATGTTACCATAAATATATAAAGAGTTAAGGATGCTGTTGTTGGACAACTATAGTATATTTGATTCATAATTTTAATTTTCTTTATAAAATGTTTGACTGTTTTAGTTATTGCTTTAGTTTATTTGCCTTACATAAAACTATTGTCGGAAGTATATGATAAAGCGATTAATACATGGCCTTTTCCATATCAGCCTGGGTATCATCCCGAGACCCCCATATCAGCCCGAGACGGAGTATTAATCTCTATATACTTTCAATAATGAAAAAGGGCAACTGATTAATTTTTAATGCAAAAATTAACACAAAAAAAAGGAAATATCGAGTTTTTGTGGAACATGTAATCCGACTTTTAAAGATATTCCAGATAGTTGGAACAGTTTACAGGCATGATAGGAGTGAATACGGTAAAATCGTTTATTTGTGTGTTTACTTGTGCTCACGTAGAACCAAATTGTTATTTGACAAATAGAGTGATACTCGGTACTGTTTAATCAAATTTACATGTATTTATGTGACATCTGAAAACAACTCGTGTTTCTATTACCTCTTATGATAACATCGCAAATGAACAATATTTAAAGTTCCTTACATGTATATAAGTAGTACATTTGATTAGTTGTGTGTGTTAATTCATGTAAGATCTTGAATATTTGTAAATACGATTATTTAAGGATTGTGTACGATATTCATGTACCTGCCCTACATTGGCTCCTTTTTAAGAGCATGTAAAAGTAGTTGATAGACCCCCTTATTATTATTTTTACAAAACACCTCTATTGCAAATTTTGAAAGTGAATGTTTGGTTGTTCTTAAGCTCGGGATCACATAATATTTTTTGATAAATCTGCAGATGCGGATACGTCAATGTATCCGATACGGTTGATACGTTTTTAAATGACGATCCCTATTAGTATCTATATTTCATCTATAATTGTTTACACCAGAAAATGCCTTAACCAAGTCAAGTAGATGAAAATTGTTTTCCATTCATTCGATGTGCTTGAGCTTTTGATTTGGTAGGATTTTCTCCGTTTTAAATTATCCTTGATATCCAGTATTTCTGTTATTTAACTTTTCACTTAAGTTCAAAAGATTTGGGTAACATGATCATCTTAGTGAGTATATTTCACAACATGAACAGTTCACTAGAATATATTATAGGACGACGACTTCAATAAGTGCAGCTTTGTATACACAATAAACATTTATAATAACAGGTTGACAGACTAAAACTTTCCAACCAATGTTCCAGTCGTTATTAACATGTTAATTTGATGTGTTGTTCTTTACTTTCGCTTTCTTAATTCTTAATTATAAATTTACAAGGTGTTTTCATCCTATAAGATTTTTAAAACTTGGAGGCATCTCAATACTTATATACCTATATGGAGTTATTTTCTTTCAGAACAACAGGTCATTGTTTTTCAGAATCAACCCGGACGATACCATGTTTCAATGATATATGCTCCAAGGCATAAAATAATGACCTGTGTGAGGTCATTGTTTTCCTTGATAAATATGCAATCTATGATTTACTTCAAAACTTTATTCGTCTAATAGTTTTTTGTTGCCAATTTGGAAATTTATTCTTTAAAGTTCAATCGATGATAGGTGTAAATGAAACCGTCATTGCAGTCCCTCATTTTAATTTTAGAAACAAATAACGTGAAGTACGTGAAGTTTTGTTAATTTATCGCTACAATAAAGAAACATTATCATATATGTCAGATGAATTTTAATGTAGACTTTCATAAAATAAATCCAGATTTAACATATTCGTGTGTAAGATTTTAAAAATCTTATTGAGTCAAACTGAATAGGTTGATTGATTTTTGGTTGCTTGCTTAACGTCCAGTGGCAAATATATCATGCATGTTCAGAACGATACACACTGAATAGGAAATCATACTGTGACCTACATGTATTTATATTCGTCTTCGTGTCAGTTCTTAACTTTTTTTTTTTAAATTTATGTATACCTTTTACTCGATCAAATGATCAACTAATAAGATAATCTTATATTCTATTGAATAACATTAACGTAACTCACGAAAGGGTCGGGTGCGGAGGGTATATAATTATATCCTGATTATCTTTCAATAAAATATATTGCTATTCAAAAGACAATCTTTCTGAATTTTTCATTCGATTCAAGTAAAATTGTTAAAAAAACATAACCACTTTTCCGCGATAGAAATAACTAGTGTTGTCAACGGTTAACCGGTTAACCGGTCGAACGACCGAATACTGAATACCAAAAACGCTAACCGGTTAACCGGACTTTTTTTTTCAATTTTGATAGATTTGATACAAATTTGTATTGAAATCATTAAATAGTTAGGTTTTATTTAAAAATTGTCGTCGTGGTAATTAATTTGACAGATCAATTGTTCGGTAAATTGATTGCTATTGTTAATCATATAAACATAAAATTAATTAAAACTTGTTTCTCAGCTCGGGGCAGGATCTTAAAGAAACATAATTAGTATACATGTTTTTTTAACAGTAACTCTAAATCAGTAATGCGATTAAATTTTACGATTTACTTCATTATTTCGTTTCTGATCTAATATTGTGAAAATCTACATCTAATGTGCAACCTCCGTCGTGCAAGGCTTAGTCTTACTTTAAACGAAATGCTAACTCAAAAACTGTGAAATGCAAATCAATGTGAATTTACTCAATGTATCCATGATAGTACGAGTAACATGCAAACAAAGTAAAGAAACAGGCCGTACGGTGACCTATAGTTGTTAAATTCTGTGTTATTTTGATCTCTTGTGGATAATTGTCTCATTGGCAATCATACCACATCTTCTTTTTTATAATTAATCATTCAAACTGAAACACTCCACATCATTTTCGGAGACAACAAGTGAAAAGGAAAGAATGATCAGTTTCAGACATATTCAATTCTAAGAGATCAAGAAGTCTTTTTTTTTTATTTTTCAATCTAAAGTTGGTACAAACGCTTTTGTTGATACGGTGTAGTTGGTTATTAAAAGTCAAACTTCGCCAGAAATCCTCACAGACAAGCCTTATAATGCCAGAGGACAAACTTCAATTCTAAAAGCGTAAATTTATGACTTGGATGAAAGGTTGTCAAATTGACTATCATACCACATCTTATATCTAAGTGTAGGGTACTACAAGCAGCAACTCAAACTACCGGTTAACCGGTTAATCGGTCGAACGATTATCCGAGTAACCGGTTAGGCAAAAGTGTACGATTTGGCGACACTAGAAATAACATAACAAATAGAAAAAAAAACATACCCCCTCCCCCTTTTCCATAAGCTAAGTGGTACAATAAATTACTTACAATGTGTCTTGTATTTGTCATACACCGTTATCGGATGGTAACAATACATTTGTGTCTTACTTTATGCAGTTACAGTAATATTTTTTATTCTGTATGGATAACAATTTTTAAAAGGTTTATATCTAAATTATTTAGTGAGTTTTATTTCACATTCTAAATGAGCCGCAGGGCGTATTTAAAACTGAACGCATTAGAAAGGAATATCCCACCTAAGTGTTGTCGGTAAAATAGGATACTAAATTTTACAAATTTTTATAAAATTATTATTTTTTTGACGGTATATAAGTCAGATAATGCATATTTTAAGATTTTTCTTGTCGTAGAACACACCGAGGGGTGTCAGGATTGTTCAAAGAAAGACCTCCCTCCGGTCGATCTTTCATTTGATCAATCCTGATACCCCTCGGTGTGTTTTACGACAAGAAAAACCTTAAAATATGCATTATCTATAACTTCAGCCGATTTCAAATACTCTTTTTGACTTCAGGAAACTAAAATTGCAAAAGTTTAGGGAAAGCAATATGTTAGTATCGGAAAATGTAAGGTCATTTCTGACCAAATGGACCTGATAAGTAATTTTAAAAAATTCCACTGAAGTCTTTTTCACTTGAGGGAGTTAAAACCTTGGCTTCTTTGCAATTTTCTATTTGAAACCTATTAGTAATGTTGTTTAATATGTCTCCCTTGGCAATATTCAACCCACAGTGTTTGATACATAAGCTAGCTTCTGTCCGCAGTGAAAAAGGGTCTTCAGAAATACTGTGAAACTGTTTACTCGCGTAGTGGTATTAACCATTTGTGGATTCTTAAAAACTCTAAAGAACTCCTGGATAATTTTAAATCTCGGTTTTTTTCTGAAATTAGTTTTATCAAAACTTTTGATTTTTCAACCTTGTATACCACCATTCCCCATGTGAAATTGAAAAACCGTCTAAAAGAAATAATCCACAATGCTTTTCATCATAAAAACAGTAGCATACGCTATAAATTTTTTACTTTGGGATACCATAAGGCATATTTTGTTAATAGTGAACAAAAGGGTAAACATGCTACACAGAGGAACAAGTGATCAGTATGCTGGAGTTTCTTATTGACAACATATTTGTTTAATTTGGAGTGACTTTCAACAAATTGTCGCATTCCTATTGGAACAAACTGCGCGCCTCTCCTTGCTGACCTCTTCTTATTTTCATATGAATCGGAGTTCCTTCAGACACTTGTCAAAAACAAGAGATCAAAGAAGCCAGGTTATTTAATTTGACTTTCAGATATATTGATAATGTTCTTTCCATTAACAATTCGAACTTTTCTGATTTGGTTCCATTAATATATCCACCAGAACTAGAAATTAAAGAGACAACAGACATGGTTTCTTCCGCCTCATTTTTAGATTTATATCTGGAATTTGACATACACAGTCATCTCAGAACCAGAATCTATGACAAATGAGACGATTTTGATTTTGAAATTATCAATTTCCCCCACCTTAGTAGCAATATACCAACTTCACCTGCATATGGAATATACATTTCCCAACTTATTCGGTATTCAAGAGCTTGCAGCTCCTACTCAGACTTTGTAAAACGTCACGAGTGTCTGAGCAGAAAGTTGATGAACCAGGGGTATGTCAAAGAACGTCTCGTCCTTTTTCTAAAAAAGTTCATCAGAAGGTACCAAGAACTTGTTGATAAATAATCCGTATCAACTTCACAAATAATACACGATGGTCTTGAAGTATAGATTTTGCGTACTGATGTTGTTTATCGTCTTAATAACGTGTTATATTATTCTTTTATTTGTCTTTATTAATATTACTTTTACTGATAAGTCTGTGTTTTTAGATATCCATTTGACGTAACTCTGTGCTTATGTATCCCATCATACTTTGAACGTCAAAACTATTTTATGATGTGACTCTGTACCTATGTATCTTGTCATACTTTGAATGACAAAATTATTTTACTTTATTAAATTACTTTACTGTTAAGTCTGTTTTGTGATATACATTTGACGTGACTCTGTACTTATGTATCCATTCATACTTTGAACCACACTATTATTTTATTTATTATAACTACTTTTACTGTTAAGCCTGTTTTTTGTTGTATCTATTTTACGTGACTGTATTTATGTATCCTGTCATACTTTTAACGACAAATTTATTTTATGTCTACCTGTGCGAATTTCAAACGCGCAATTTACACCAGTACTTAAAACCTTCCATCCGTTATGGGTGCATTTTACATAGATAAATAAAATCGTATAATATAAGCAAAATGAGGATGTTAAATTTGATGTATGCCTTTTTGTGCTTCTTCGTTACATTTGTTGTTTTTTTAGTGATTAAGATGATAACACAATGTTGACTGCTGTACCCCAATTTTTTACATTTTTACGTATTGTGTCTGTTTGTTTTGTTCACGCATCGGTAACAATATAACAGAATTTGATGCAACTGTCATACAAGTGAGAGGTTTAGCTAGCTATAAAACCAGGTTCAATCCACCATTTTCTACATAAGAAAATGCCTGTACCAAGTCAGGAATATGACATTTGTTATCCATTCGTTTGATGTGTTTGAACTTTTGATTTTGCCATTTGATTGGGGACTTTCCTTTTTGAATTTTCCTTGGAGTTCAGTATTTTTGTGATTTTACTTTTTCCTGTATCATCATGTACATTTTAATTTTGCTTTCGTAAATACTTGCGGACTTTTGTTTCATGTTATGAGTTTTAATATCCCTTTCGTATCTTTCGTCTCTCTTATAGTCCATCCAATAATAAAGACAACACCATGATCAAACATGGCAAGAATCTTAACTGTGAAGGTCTGGTACCATTAAAACGTTTAAACCCCTTGCAATTGTTTGCCCTGTCGAAAGTCATGAATCTAATGGTTAGTAGTTGTCTTTTATTGATGTGGTTTATAATTGTTTCTCGTTTCTCGCTCTTTTATAGCGATTAGACCGATGGTTTCCACACTAGTAATTTTCTGTGCCCTTTATAGCTTGCTATTCTGTGTGAGCCGAGGCTCCATTTTGAAGACCGTACCTAGACCTATAATGGTTCATTTTTAGATATTGGGACTTGGATGGAAAGTTAAAGTTGACATTTTAGGTTATTTTAAACATTGCTTTATAAGCGATATGTTTGTACAGCCATTAAACCAGGTTCAACCCACCATTTTCTTTCTTAAAATGACCTGTTCCAAGTAAGGAATATCATCAAAACTCTGTTCCTATTTCAGTTGTCGTTTATTTTTGTGGCAATTTCTTTTAATGTTGTTCCGTTCTTTTCCTCTTATAGTTGATGTGTTTCCTTCAGTTTTGATTTGTCGACCCTGGTTTGTTTTCGTGTAATCGATTTATGACAGATACTGTTGAACAATAGTTTTATACTGTTGCCTTTATGTATTCAGTTGGGTTTTTGTTTGTGCATGTTCCTATTCAGGGCTTCTTTGACAAATGTTGACCATTTGTGTATCTTTGTTTGTGTGTTTATCGATGCGAAAAAGTCGTCTTGATGGTTGTGTGTTCGCATATACAGCAAAAAAATAAGTTAAGTTCTAGTTATCGATCATTCTCAAATTCCAGAATGTTTCAAAATTACGTACAATGAAAAGTGTTTTGTGTTGTGATAACCAATCTATGTGATTGTTGGTCTAAATATTAACATAATACAAAAACATGTTCATCAGTTAGATTTATTTATTATTCACTATATATACAGGATACTCCTCATTCTACAATAAAAGACAAGAAAAATATTACTTTATTTTCTACTATAACTTGTAGTAAAATTATTTTTCTATCGTTTCCAATGTTTAAGATTACTAACATAACTATTGAATATGAACGTTCTGTAACATGTTAACTACAATTGCAAGTGTTGCAATACCATATATTGTGATTAAGATTACACTACATCAGAATAAAATACAGAAGGTAACAACACTAACGAAACATTGGAATCAAACAATTTCAGTGTACCGTGTTAAATTTCTAAAGAACCAAAAGGAACACAAGCCAATAATCAACATTATACCCTGGATGTCAAGCTTTATAATCGTATATAAGAGATAATCGGTTTTTTTATTTGCATTCAATTCTTATATTCTCTTATCATTTGTCGATACCGTTTGACAATAGAGAATATTTTCACCTGGTAACTCCTTCATTTTACAATTTTAAATTAAAAAGGGCGGTACTGTGTTAAAACTTAATTGTTCAAGAAGTCAGAGTGTTAAAATAAATTGAGTAATAAATAAAAGAGTAATAACTTGAATGAAAATATCAAATCAAATTAAAAGGCTTATTGCAGAATACTTAAAGTTTACTGAAGATATCAGGCTTATTGTTTTGTACACCACAGTCTTGTTTCCGTTTACAAAAGACTTAACAGTGGCGTTCGGAAAAAAAGACGATGTTGAAGAGAAGAGTAAAAGTATGTTTGCTATGATTACCTCAGTTATCAGTACAAATCATCATCATATGATGCCGTCTTCACAACAACTGTTTTAGGAGAATACCCAACGTCGTAATCTGCTATTAACAAATACACATTTTAGTTTTCCTCATCTTTAAAATTACATCTTTATACAAATATTGTTTTCTAATTCAAATCTTTTGAAACATATTGATCAGATATATTCTTTTTTTAATTAACAAGAAATTTTACGCGTCTATAATTGTATAAAAAGAAACGACATGTTATTTATCTATGTTTCTTCATTTCTGAAATTAAAGCATGCTTATTATCATTTTAAATGCAAAACCATATGGTCGTAATTTTATAAACAACAACATAAACAACAGAGCTTATACAAAGTCATATCAATTTTCAATAAATTTGATACTAAAAAGACAAATCATGAAAAAACATTTACCTCCGTGGTATACTGAAAAGAGGTGTTGGTTTAGTAGTCGGCCAAAACAGGCACTTCTGCTATGATAACTGGACCAGCAATCACTCCATACGTTATAGAATCTTTGTAATCCACATTTCAGTGTGTATGCTACAAATACATTATAATATTTTTTTATTACAACTACAGGGAGAGGTAGTTTACCATGTATTACAAACAACTAACTGTTTTAGTTCCATGTTCGGTCGCTGATTCAAGATAGAATTATATGTAATCAGACATTTTACATTATACCACCGTCTAAAGGTTAGATTTGGGGATAGTTGGACGTCACTAACGTGTTAAACCCAGCCACATTTTTATGATCTTGTCACTAAGTCAGTAAACATGTTAGTCAATGGCTGTCGTTTGCAGTTCTACATTATATTCATTTTTCGTTTGTTGTTTTGTACATTTATCCACCAGTTGGTTTTCGTTTTAATTAACGATGGGGCATTTGGGACAACATCCCTAATGCGCCTCGAAATGAGGAACTCAAAAGTCACGTGTAAAGAAAAAACCTCTGTGTAGTGATATTGGACATGTTTCTATTTTTAACAAATGACTGAACTTAATTATTTGTGGTGATTAGGAAAGTAGAGGAACATAGAATAAATGTGTAAAAACTATGGAGCTATTGAATGTGTTTAAAGTATTAAATTTTCAAAGAACTTATTGTGTTAAAAAGGGGATATTTTACCACAAGGAGCCGCATCACAAAAGAATGTTCGGGGTTTGCTAATATACGGGAAAAGTAATCTCACTTCGTACCCCGAAAATTTAACCACATATGTGAAAATGTCACAGCTTCGAAACGAGCTATCATACATATCCAAGTTTAAGATATGGACTGAGCTACAGGAAAAAACGTTACCGTTACCGCCTATGTAAAAACAATTAAAGATATTGAGCCATTTAAACCTTGCTATGCGGTTATTGATTTGTTCATTGTTGGAAACTGAATTGAAATCAATCGATCATTTCAGAGTAATTCAGAAAATATATCATCGTGAACATAAATTCAACTTCCATTATTATATCTGATAATCAACATCACATTGACTTACATTATTTTATAAGTCTACTTTAGTATGTCCATGATATTATTATGTTTAAATTAGTTGTAAACTGGCTCACCTTTTCCTCCGTATGTAAATCTACTGTGACTGATTTTGAATCCATGGTATTTCTTGTAGTAGTCCATGTAAGTTACTACATGGCTGTCACCCAGATGATACCCGCCACTATAGACTGTTTTCTTCACAACTACTGCCCCAGGAGCGTAGTCATTGTCGTAATCTGTTATTAAAGAATATTACCTTTAGCATTTTCTTCCGATCGGATAGCTTTTAGAAGTTTTATGATTCTTTATATTTGTTTCACATATATAATTGAAATTATTTGGTATCGAAATTATTTCATTAACATTTGCATTTTGGCAACAGGTTGAGTAGACGTGTTTTTTTTTATCATTATCTTTGTGTTTGTTTGCAAATTCCGAATGTATTTATATAATTTGACCACAACAGGTTTTAATTAAAATACATATAAAATAAAAAAAATTATGTGATGATAAATTAAAAAAAATATGATATGTTTTCTATTAGCGAGTAATGTCCCTTTATGTTTTGATCCGTCTTTTCTCTTTCGTTATTGATGTTTTCAATTTGACGTGACGGAATAAAACACTAGATATTTATCTTTTATAAACGATGTGTTTTATGATTGTTGAATACTGTTAAAAACAAGGGAAATGTTATCAATGTCATATTTTTTCTTCATTTATGATGTAGAAGCAATAAAATATCCATGTATTTTAAATTTATATTAATAACAGGCGTAAATGATAAAAGCATAACAAGGTTAACTACCTCCGGAATATAATTCAAAAAGATGGCTCTTCCTTAGTCGTCCAAAACATAAACTCCTTCTGTGATAACTAGACCAGCAGTTACTCCATAAATTATAAAATCGTTGAAGTCCACATTTAAGTGTGTATGCTATAAAAATAAATCATGATATTTTTAAAGTAAATGCTTGAAATTTTAGAACATTTCCTGTCGGCACATTTTACTAGCATGCACAAGCTTATGTTTACTCAGGCTGAGGATTTCACCAGAATCAGATTGAAGGTTAAAAATACTTGGCATTTGAACAATTGTCTGACGTCTAATTTGATAAATAGGTTTTTGTTACCTTTACCATTTGAACTAAAAATGAAAATTGCTTCTTATTTCTTTTTAATTCAATATAACATTTTTCAGGTCTTTATATCCGCCATAAATCCTCCTACTCAAATACAATCATACCACAATGAGGTTTGTATTTTGTTATACAAAATTCACGTTTTGCAATAACAAATTTTCTTAATTCACTAAAACATGACATTTGTTTTCCGAAGAAAATGTTTATAACACTATAGTCATCTCCTAAAACTTTAAAACTTTCTTACCATGTCCTCCGTATGAAAATCTGTTGTGACTGATTTTGAATCCATGGTATTTCTTATAGTAATCCAAGTAGCTCACCAAGTGTCCGACACCAAATATACCATGGTAGTCATGTAGTTTGTTGATGGTATGTTCGTGTTTTCCGTGCAAGTAGTCGACCTTCAACTCATGTTTCTTGTTCTGATACTCGCGGTCATGTAAATGTCTTTTATGTTGGTATTCAAGAGCTGAAAGATGTTGTTTTGTGTGTTTGTGAAGTCTATTTATGTGGAAATCTACGAGTGCTTTAAATCTATTGATGTGTTTATTGGCCACGCTTGCAATTCTGTGAACATGTTTTCCTGCCTGGGAAGCAATATTACGTTCGTGTATGTTAGATACGTGTGATATCCTTGCAACATGTTTTTTAGCTTCATGATTAATTCTATTCACATGGTGATTGGCAATATGGTTATGCCTACGCAACAAATTTAGTCCGATGGCATGTTGAACTGTAAATAAAAATAACTACATAGATATTCAATAAATTTACAAAGTATAAATTTATGAAACCGTTTGCATTGACAATTCAAGTTAAATTTGATAACAGCATAGCTTTTTTTTATCTCATTTAACCATCCTTTTTGCTAAAAAAATCATTCTAACGTATTTTGAATATTCTCATTATTTCTTTCTTTTCTATATATATTTCGCCCTCATTTTATTTTCAGATTCCTATTACTCTTGAATTCTATGTACTATGTGTGTCTCTTGCCTAATTTTTTAACACAGATATGTGATTTGTCAATAGACTGTTCATTTACTTCTTCTCTGAATAATTAATAAAAATATGACAAATATATAAAAATTTGTGTTGTTTGCCTCAAAAGATCGTTTATAAATATACCTGCAACGTATTTGTAGAACAGATGTTGTCTTCTTAGTCGTCCAAAACAGTCACCTACACTATGATAATCATCATAACAGTCACTCCATAACCTGTAGAACCGGCTGCTACTACATTTCAGTTGGTATGCTGTAATTAAATATTGTCTTTTTCTTTGGTGTTACTTTGTGTAATGCTTAAAAAAACTATATATCTTTTTAAACTTATAAAATATTTTTTTTCTGATGTTTTAGATTTTGATATTGCTTGAGTTCGGTATCAATACAAGAACTGACAAATAAAACCCAAAAATTGAATGTAATACTTAAAAAAAATTCATTGAGGCTTCATAACAATGTGAGTATTTTGTAAATGAAACACGCGATTGGCGTACAAAATCTTAATCATATTATCTATGATGAGTTGATTTAGAAAGCTTAGCAATATTCCAATGACTTTATGCACTTACTAATTCGGCTTATATTTCAGATCTTTTATTTTCATTTTTTCGCAAGAATGTATATTTTCAGTAACAACTTACAAACTCCATGATAGGAAAATCTGTTATGTCTAATGCTGAAACCATGATGACTTCTGTAATATCTATAGCTATATCTTCCATGACCGTATCCACCAACAACGCCACCATATGCGCTGCCTGTAAATATTGATCAACTTAAATCAACGTGTCACTTGTTGAATTAAGATTCTTGTCTTGTGCTCAAAGCCCAAAGTTCGAAGGCCAAGACATTTTAAATACTTGAAAAAACGTAACAATCGAACATCTAATATTGCATGTTGCGCTTTGTAGGTTATTTTGAAAATATATTTCCAGTGCTATAGTTTATAAATTATTCGTGTTTTATTGCTACTTTTTTCACTTTTATACTAAGTAATAATTATTATTTATGCCTTTCACTCTATCAAAACGTTTTAGTTTACCATGAAAATGATTTTGAAGTTTGAAAATATTAACATTCGGAGTTATGATTTGGTCAATCGAATGATAGGAATTTATATCGCATTATGCAAACACAAACTTATCAACACTAATGCTATGAGTTATCATATGTATATACTGTTCAATTGCGTTTTATAAATATTAGTTATGGCATCAACCTTTAGTTGAGCAGAAACAGATTACCTTTCCTGGATAGATGCACTCTTTTCTTGGAAAATATGTATCTAATCTATAGGGATTATTTGTCTTCACATTTGTTATTCCTTAACGACTAAGTTAATTCGTTGGTTGAGGGATTTATTTTGGTGATCTTAGACTTCTGAAATTTCATTCAGATTATTAAATTCATTATGTTCTCCCTAAGTAGTTATAATAAAATTCAATAAAATATATCAAAATACATATAAATACTTTGTCTTCCTGCTTCGTTTTCGATAATACCTCTATCATAGAAGATATGGTGTATTCTTAAACTAATGACTTCATTTAGAATTGAGTTTTTTTTTTACTTCCTATCCCAAGTATATATAAAGCTGTATGAAGAGTTTCATAATGTGTCTTCATATATTGTTTACGCACATACCTCCACCGTATTTATAGAACAGATGTTGGCTTCTAAGTCGTCCAAAACAGGTTCCTACACTATGATAATGATCATAGCAATTACTCCATAGTCTGTAGAATCGGGTGCTGCTACATTTCAGTCTGTATGCTGAAATTCAATACCAGCATTTGCGTATGTGTAACTTTGTTAAAGGCTTATAAAAGTCTTATATAATGTAAAGCATGCTTTTTTAAACCTTTGAAATAATTGGCTTTGTAGTCAAACCACAACTGAAAATAAAAACACAAGAAGAAAACTTTTGGTTGTAATGAAAACAATTAAAACCATATTGAAAAGAAACATTTCAAAGTGAATTTGTGTTGATATGATTTATCCTTAATATGGTACCTGCTAACAAAACATACAATGTTACTACAGATGTTCTTCCATAGGATTAGACTACCAGAGATCGTTTGCAAAATATATTTGCGTTTTTCTATGTTTCGTTTCATTTCAACAAAATATTGTAGGTATTTGTAGTAACAACTTACAAACTCCATGATAAGAAAATCTGTTATGTCTGATGCTGAATCCATGATGACTTCTGTAATAGCTATAGCTATATCTACTGTGACCGTATCCACCAATTATACCACCATATGAGCTACCTGTAAATATTGATAAACATAAAATAATTTGTCACATAACATTTAAAAGAATGATAAACAGTTATAATAATATTTGAAACCAATAGGCATTTGTTATGATGAATGTAATACTTTACAATTTTTTGCATCTGGGGTCACTTCTTGAATAAAGATTCAGTGCGCTATTGTTTACAAATATATTTGGATTTTTATTGCTAGTTTTTCACTGTTGTACAAAGTAATAGAATAGTGGTTATGCCTTGATTCTATCAATTACGGTTTATTTTGAAATGCATTTTTTTTAGAGTTTAAAAATAATAACATTCGGAGTTATTCTCAATCGAATGATAGGAATTTATTTAGCGATATGCAAGAAACATAAATAAATCAACATTTATGTTATGAGTTATTATATGTACGTACTTTTCACTTGCGTTTTGTATATTTTGATTATGGCATCAGTCATACACATGCACGGGGGGGTCTCAACATGGAATTTTGGGTACAGGTGTGCAGCTGGGATTTTAAAAACACCCCCATTCATATATTGAATAATTGTGAAATCCCTACCTATACATATATTTCACAGCGAAAACATAACCCATTCATATATTTATCAGCTCAAATAGTACCTATATGCATATACAGTCTTATCACAATCGGTCAATTACTACCTATTGATATATTTCCTCGGTAAAATTGCACCCCATTAATATATTTGACGGATCAAAAAAGGGACCCATTCCAGCGGCACATATGTATATACCTTTATATAGGAAGAGACCCCCCCGTGTACACATGATACAGTTGAACAGAAAGAGATAACTTTTCTTGAACAGATGCAATAGCTACTTGGAAAGATTATCTTAAATATATATGGATTAGTTTTCGTTATAATTGTTATTCCTTTACGACAATGTGACTTATTTGGTAGAGGAATTTATTTTGGTCTTCTTAGACTACTGGCATTTCATTGTGATTTATTCAATTCATTATGTTCTCCCCTTGTAGTTATAATAGGATTGAGAAAAACAATTAAAAAGACATATAAATACATTTTCTTCCTGCATCGTTTACGATAAAACCTTCATCATAGAATAGATGGTGTTTTCTTAAAATTATGATTTTATTAGGAATTGAGTTATTTTTACTTTCTGTTCCAAATAGATACAAATATAATTGAAGAGGTAGAGATTCATAGTTTGTTTTCATTATCTTAAACGAACATACCTGCAACGTATCTATAGAACAGATGTTGTCTTCTAAGTCGTCCAAAACAGCTTCCTACACTATGATAATGATCATAGCAATTACTCCAAAGTCTGTAGAATCGGGTGCTGCTACATTTAAGACGGTATGCTGTAATTAAATATCATTATTTTCTTTATTTGGCCTTTTAAACATTTTTTATTCGAGCGTCAGTGAAGAGTCTGTTGTAGACGAAACGCGCGTCTGGCGTAAATATATAATTTTTTTATCCTGGTATCTATTTGCACCTGTCCTAAGTCAGAATCTGATGTACAGTAGTTGTCGTTTGTTTAGGTAATATATACGTGTTTCTCGTTTCTCGTTTTGTTTATATAGATTAGACCGTTGGTTTTCTCGTTTGAATGGTTTTACACTAGTAATTTTGGGGCCCTTTATAGCTTGTTTTTCGGTGTGAGCCAAGGCTCCGTGTTGAAGGCCATACTTTAACCTATAATGGTTTACTTTTTAAATTGTTATTTGGATGGAGAGTTGTCTCATTGGCACTCACACCACATCTTCCTATATCAATCTATGTTGAGTTTATTTGTAAAAGGCTAATACAAGTCTTGTATAATGTAAAGCATACTTTTGAAAACATAAAAATAATTGCCTTTGTAGTCAGACAACAAAAACACAAGTAGAAAACTTTTGGTTGTTATTACAAAAATTTAATTGAGAATGGAAATGGGAATGTGTCAAAGAGACAACAACCCGACCAAATAAAAAAAACAACAGCAGAAGGTCACCAACAGGTCTTCAATGTAGGGAGAAATTCCCGCAGTCGGAGGCGTCCTTCAGCTGGCCCCTAAACAAATATATACTAGTTCAGTCATAATGAACGCCATACTAATTTCCAAATTGTACACAAGAAACTAAAACTAAAATAATACAAGACTAACAAAGGCCAGAGGCTCCTGACTTGGGACAGGCGCAAAAATGCGGCGGGGTTAAACATGTTTGTGAGATCTCAACCCTCCCCCTATACCTCTAACCAATGTAGAAAAGTAAACGCATAACAATACGCACATTAAAATTCAGTTCAAGAGAAGTCCGAGTCTGATGTCAGAAAACATATTAAGATAAAATATTTGAAAATTACTTTGTGTTGACATGATTTATCCATAATGTGGTAACTGCTAACAAAACATACAATGTTTTGGAAATACTATAGATGTTTATCCGCAGTATTAGATAACCAGAGCTTTATTTGTTAAAATATATTTGTGTTTTTCTAAAAAATATAATAGGCACTTGTAGTAACAACTTACAAACTCCATGATAAGAAAATCTGTTATGTCTAATACTGAATCCATGATGACTTCTGTAATAGCTATAGCTATATCTACTGTGGCCGTATCCACCAACAATACCAATATATGAGCTACCTGAAGATATTAATTAACATAAATCATGTGTTCACAAAAGCATTAAACACAGTACTAATTGTATTTTATAAGCTTTTATAACAGCCAGGCGTTTCCTTGAATTATTCTTGGAATTTAGTAACCTTAGAATTATGTTTCTTTTACTTTTTATCACAATTATCTATTAAAACAAAGTGAAAACGCAGAGATTTATAATTTTTCTAAATGTATCGTTAATGAATATACCTCCAACGTATCTATAGAACAGATGTTGGCTTCTAAGTCGTCCAAAACAGGTTCCTACACTATGATAATGATCATAGCAATTACTCCAAAGTTTGTAGAATCGGTGTGCTCACATTTTAGTCTGTAGGCTGAAAATCAATAATATATTTGTATAAGGTGCAACACTGATAAATACTTGAGTAAGTCTACATGATGTAAAAATTCTTACTGTTTTAAACTCTAGAAATTATGATTTTCTTTATCTTAGGTCAACATCTGAAACACAAACCACAAGTCAATGTTTGGTTGTACTCCCAAAATAATTAAAATTGATGAAACATTTCAAAATGTTTTCCTGTTGGCATGATTTATCCTTGATATGGTACATCTTTACAAATTTAGAATGTGTTTGATATACTACAGATATTATATTCCATGAATAGATTACTGAGGCTACTTTTCTCAAAATAATTCAGACGTTTTAGATCTAACTGCTCTTTAATTTCGTAATTTAATTTATCATTTTTACTTTTTTTCTACAACCGTGACTGTGAAGTAATTTTGTAGAAGAAACTGGCGTTTGATGACGTTCAATTTTAACCCAGGAATCTACGATGGGTTTATTTATATAGTGCAGTGATATTCTTATCACTTTGAACAAACAAATGCATCAATTAATTTGATTCATATGTCGATGGGGTTTTTTCATTGTATACTAAATGAAGGGTATTTTTAGTAACAACTTACAAACTCCATGATAAGAAAATCTGTTATGTCTGATGCTGAATCCATGATGACTTCTGTAATAGCTATAGCTATATCTACTGTGACCGTATCCACCAACAATACCACCATATGAGCTACCTGTAAATATTTTATAAACAAAGATCAATTTAACACGAAAAAATTAAATACAGTACTAATTGTATTTACATAAGCTTTTATGGCAGAGAACAATGTTTAAAATTGGTTGCATTCAAGACGATTCCCTGACCTAATCTTAGAATTCAGAGTTTCTTTTAATTTTTATTCAAAGTATCTATTTTAAAAATGTGAAAACGCAGAGATTTATGATTTTTCTAAATATATCGTTAATGAACATACCTCCAACGTATCTATAGAACAGATGTTGGTTTCTCAGTCGTCCAAAACAGGTTCCTACACTATGATAATGATCATAGCAATTACTCCAAAGTCTGTAGAATCGGGTGCTGCTACATTTAAGTCGGTATGCTGAAATTAAATAATATCTTTTTCTTAGGAGTTACATAGGTAAATACTTTAACAAATCTATATAATTTAAAACCAAAAACTAATTTTTAAAAACATATAAAGTAATTTCTTATTTTATGTAAATCAAAGAACTAAAACACAAAACACAAGAAAATTTTTTTTTTATTTCAGTCCTACAAAAAAAGAAATAAATTGAGTCTTCTTGAACAGAGGGGCGAAAGATACCAGAAGGACAGTCAAACTCATATATCGAAAACAAACTGACAACGACATGGCTAAAAATGAAAATGATATACATTCTGTATGCATGTGCCTGTCCCAAGTCACGAGCCTCTAATTCAGTGGATGTCGTTTATTTATGTGCAATATATTTGTTTTTCGTTAATTTTTTATACATAATTAAGGCCGTTAGTTTTCACGTTTTATATTGTCATTTCGGGGACGTGTGTAGCTGACTATGCAATATGATCTTTGCTCATTATTGAAGGCCGTACGGTGACCTATAATTGTTAATTTCTGTGTCGTTTTGGTCTCTTGTGGAATGTTGTCTCATTGGCAATCATGCCACCTCTCCCCTTTTTATAAGTAAACATGAAAAAACATAGAAAAGTAAACACTAAGCAATGCGAACCCCACCAAAAACTTGGGGTAAATTGGTCATGATTATAAATTTCCTGTTAACAAAACTGAATATGTTTTCGTAATAATAAGGATTTTCAACACCGGGAATATATTATCATATATTTGGCAACATTTTTCGGAATATTGTGTTCTAAATGCTCTTCAACTTCGAACTTTATTTAGCCAGTTTCACTTTTTCACAAGCGTTACTACTAAGTCTGTGGTAGACGATACACGGTGTACAACATTTTCATACTGATATCTATAATGAGTTTATATATATCGTTCATCATTATTCGTATGACTTTATACAAGTAAAGTGTTACTAATTTGGTTTATATTTTTCCCATTTTCATTTTCTACTAAACAAATTGTATTTTAGTAACAACTTACAAACTCCATGATAGGAAAATCTGCTATGTCTAATGCTGAATCCATGATGACTTCTATAATAGCTATAGCTATATTTTGTGTGACTGTGTACACTTCTGTAACCTGCTTTATATTAAAAAAAAACATAAAGATCAACAAAAAAGTAGGTATTAATCTCTTACATTAACATGACTTACACAATACTGACATATTACTGTAGTTAATATAGTTAAAGCATTCTATAGGAGGACATTATATCAAACTTGCCCTTTACCATCTCATGATTACGTCACCAAATACACTTCTTTTTTTCAATACATGTACACTAATTTAGACAAATTTAATTAAAAATTTAAAATAAATCAAGTAAATTTTCATATTTATGAAAAAGAAACTTCAATATTATATCTAGAGGACTAAAGTTTCTTTAAAGTTTGAATTGAAAACAATGACTTGAAGTCAAAATTCTACTTAACATCATATGAAGAAACGGTAGTGTACAATATGCAAATGTGTATATAATGCGTATGCCTGGAAAGAATAAAAGAAACATTTACTTTCAGTTTCAAACAATAAATAAAAATTAATGCGAATATTCAATTAACTTTTTCTATATGTTAACAAACACGTCAAAATGTAATACCTCTATGATAAAGTCCAAACAGATGTCTTTTCCTTAGATATCCAAAACAACGACTTCTACTGTGATATCTTCTGTAACAACCCCTCCAGCTTCTATAGAATCGTCTCCTTGCACATCTCAATCTGTATCCTGAAATAAATGTAGTTTTCGATGCAACTTTTTCTTCTTCGGAAAATTGGTTTGATCTTTTTATGAGGCGAAAAAAAATGTTGAATATTAAAACAAGAACGTGTTTATATTCTGAATAACAAATGTGGCACATTTTGTAGTTTAGTATATAATTGAAAATTGGGCATGCCAGGTGTTGTATAATTGCCAATGAGACAGTTATTCACCATAAACACGTACTAATATCATATACTAAAAAACAGTATAAAAGTGTCAGTGTATTTCTACGATATAAATATACTCAAAACGAGTCGCCATGAAAAATGAGTAAAGGCAACAGTAGAGGCAATACTTTAAATACTTACCATGACCGCCATAGAAAAATCTGTTCTGTCGGAGTTTGAATCCATGGTATTTTTTATAATAGCTAAGATAACCACCTCCATATCCATGACCTGTGCATCAATGTAAGTAAGTCAGATTAATAAACGTCATCGGTTAAGCCAAGAAAAAAGACAATTAAGATTTGAAATTTAAAAAATCTAAATACGTCATAGAATTTTTGTATTGAAATAGTGTTGATTGATTGATCTTTTCCCTTTGAACATTTTTTTAAGGTTTTCAATTAGCCTGGCAAAAGAATTTTAGCTTATTGTCTTTTTATTTAATAGCACCAATAATTGCATTTCCTAGAAAAAAATATAAAATGACTCAACTTAAGGATGTATTCTTCTGACTTTTCAGTCTCGTTCTAATCTCGTTCTTGAATTATTTCCAAAAAATGTGAAACAAGTGTAAAATATCAATTAACTTTTGAAATATTATAATCAAACATAACTCTGTGAAAGTTGTCATTTTTATGATATAAGATCGCGCATGTTTTTGCGGATTTTACGTTACAGACGGGATGCCGTACACAGACGATTTATCAAAGGGAGACAATATAAGTTTATTCCCGCTATGCATTCAAATATAAAAACAAAAAGATGATGTTATAATTATGAATTTGGTAAGTATATATGAATAAAAACTAAAATATATATAATATTTGTCCATCCTCTGAAGATATATGAACAAAAAGATCTCTATTAGTTGTTTCTGAAAAAAGATCATATTTTCGTCTGCTATGGGTGGAAAATACGAGAATAACTTCTTATTTCATTGGTCAAAGATCTTTTTTACATTAAATTTACATTACATTTGAAAAAAGAAATATTTTTAGACTGTAACACGCAATTAAAAATTATAAAAACTGTTTGTAAATATAAGGAAAAACAACGTCAGACTTTTTTCTATGGAACGCCTGTTTAACAAAAGAATGTCAATATTGAACGTTATTTATTACAATATGCATATTTCAAAGGATAACACGAGGTACACTATATTGCATTCGAAAAGATAAGATGTAAAGAAACTTTTCATCAAATAAAGGAGGCCTTGTGTCTATGGAACACCGTTTTTACCATAATTTCTACATTTTTTATTTAATTTAAAATATACGCGGTTTCAATCTTAGGAAAACCATTATACATATGTTATCAAAATATTACAAATAAATTTCGGTAAAATATCTAAAAACAGTTATTACAATGTATTACTAGCAATCAAATATAAATACCTTAAAATTTGTATGCAATAAATAAAAATAATTCGTTAATTTTCCTGTAGTAATTATTAATTTATTTTCATTTCAGGAAACTTGCTTAAAAGAGGAGAAGTGTGTGATTTGTCAAAACTCAATTTCACACGAAGACATTGTAGTAGTACTAGGTGAAAAGGGCAGCCATAGTGTCAATAAAGCAAGTAAAAGCCGCCAAGACAATGTAGTTACCAGCGCAGGACAGAAGTTACATCAAAATTGTAGAAAACCATATACAAATCCCAAATACATTGCTTTAGCCAATAAAGACATTAAACATGAAACCTCTAATGTACCAACACTGCGGTCGAAAGTTGAATTTGACTTTAAGAGACATTGTTTGTTCTGTGGACAGCTTGCAGATGCGGTCATAGGGAGGAAGAGAAAAAGTGACGTGTTTCCTGTACGCACATCAGAGTTTCAATGCAAGATTGAAGATATATGTAGACAACGTGAAGATGAATGGGCACTTGAGGTTCGTGGAAGATTATCATTTGTTCAGGATCTCCACGCTGCAGATGCTTTGTACCACCAGACATGCAGTGTAAATTTCCGGACGTCGAAGCAGACTCCATTAGCATTTTCTCCACCAGCAAAAAAGGCAAAAACACAACAGGAAGAAAATCTTCTCTATCAGAGAGTTTTTTGTTTGCGGCAAAATACCTACAGCAAAATGCAGATGAACAAATAACAGTTGCAGATCTTGTGACAAAAATGTCAGAACACTGTGGAATTGATGATGCGTATGGTGTACAACATATGAAGAATAAATTACAAGAACATTTTGGAGATAAAGTAATCATATCTGAAATAAATGGAAAGCCAAATGTTATTACTTTTCGAAACACAGTTCGGTCAATTTTGCAGGAGTTCTATGAACAAACAAACACAAATTGTAGTATTGATGAAGAAAAAAGGTCCATTATCCAGGCAGCTGCTAAGATACTTAAATCTGAAATCCTTTCATCAGAAACATCCAACAAGGCACTATATCCTTCACCTGATGAACTATCTGCACAAAACAACATGAAGTATGTGCCCGAATCCTTACAAACTCTTCTTCAAACTATATTCAGTGGAAAGGATACACGTTTAAAAATCATGTCAATAGGTCAATCTATAGTCCAAGCCGCAGCACCAAGAATGTTTATGTTACCTCTACAACTAGCACTAGGAGTACTGTTACATCATAACTTTTCGTCTAGATTTCTGATTGATACTTTGAATAGTCTAGGATTTTGTTCTTCATATACTGAAATTCAAAAATTTGAATGTTGTGCAGCTGCAGAAAAAGGAAATGACATTCCTAATTTTGTTGCCGAGAGCTTTTTGCAGTATGTAGCAGACAATGTAGACCACAACTCAGGAACTCTAGATGGAAATAATACTTTCCATGGAATGGGAATTATGGCAGCAGTTACCCCAGGGTCTTTCGGTACAAAACCTATTCCGAGAATATACGTGACGTCAGAGCAAATAGCACTGCTGGCCAAAATCAACATTTCTTACTACAAACCATCAGAATCAAATCAAATGGCATCATGTGTGTATAGTAATCTGAGAAAAATGAACTATAAAGATGTGGACTGTTCATATATGGTCAATCTATTGTGGAAGGTGTCATGGCCTTTGCGTTCTCCTATGCCGGGTTGGGCTGGATATATGCAAATGGTTCAGGAAGGAACATATCCTGGTAAATCATCACTCGTATTTCTACCGATGATCGACTTAAATCCTAGTGATTTATCTTGCATTTATTCCACTTTGAAATTTATTTGCAAAGAAGCTCACAGATACCAAAAACCACTTGTTGTCACGTTCGATCAGCCTCTGTACTGGAAAGCTTTGTGTATAGTCACAAATGAAAAAACCGAGAGTGACCTTAAACAGATCGTCCTTCGTCTAGGAGGATTTCACACTGAAATGAGCTTCCTTGGAAGTATTGGTCGTCTTATGGCTGGTTCTGGTCTACATGAAGTATTAGAAACTGTATATGCATCAAATGCGGTAAATCATATGCTAAGTGGCAAAGCAGTATCTAGAGCTGTTCGTGGGTTTATGATGGTGGAAAACGCACTTCATATACTTCTTATGAAGGAATCATTCAGGGTCAGTCTGCCTAGTGGACACGAAACTGATACAGAAGCTGATTCCAGTGAATGCGACGAAATTGTTGAAAAAGCATGCGAGCTATACGACCGATTTGTTGCTGGCGAAGAAACTGCTGAATCTGTAGAACAAAGTTCAACTCTTTCTGAGATAAGTACTAAACTGGTAGCAACAAAAGAGAAATTGTGTAAATCAAGAACATCATCTTTGTGGTTGAACTTTTGCCGCATGACAAACATTCTTAGCAAATTTCTCATAGCTGAACGAACAGGAAACTGGGATCTTCACTTAAGTAGCATACAAGAAATGTTACCGTTCTTTGTAGCAGCCGGTCACAATTTATATGCCAAATCAGCCTACGTTTATTTGTCAATGATGCAAAGACTAGAACTTGATCACCCAGAAGTCTATAGACATTTCAAAGCAGGGCACCATGTACTTAGGAGGACTGACAGTTTTTGGAGTGGTCTTTCCACAGATCTGACAATAGAACAAATATTGATGAGAAGTGTTAAATCTTCTGGAGGTCTAACCAGGGGCAGAGGAATGGGGGAATCACAACGAGCACAATGGATATTATCTATGCCAGATTGTGCAGACTACAACAGTGCCATGCAAGATATCACTGGTGTTGGATATTGTACCAGTGATCATCACAAAGAAGCTACTCGTGCAAGGAAGGAACGAGACAGGGTGGACACTATTGCGATTCTGGAATACCTTACTGAAAGAAATCCTTTTGCAAATGATGTTTCACTTAGAAACATTGAAACAGGTGTTGAGGCAGAGCCTGATGTTAACGTTGATAAAGCTGAAAGTACTGGAAATAAAACGTTAGAACTGATGAAAGGCCAAAAAATTTTGAATTATATCTTTAAAAAGTCAAACCAATCAATAACATTGGCAGCAAAACCTAAGTCAAAGTCAGATTCAGACTCTCTAAATACTGAAATAGATCCACAACTGATGTTCCAACGCCTCACCACAGCAGCAAATGGTCTCTTTGAAAACACATCTGAGGTATTCCAGTATGAATTGTCTAGCGTTCCTTCTTCTTTATTTGATTGCAACCGACTACCTCGAGAGGCATGCAAGTCAAACTTAGCAGATGCGATATGGGCATGTGGAGGCGATTGCATACATGAAATAGATGGTGAAGGTTTCCAGTATGTCCTTGATGGTGGATCACTATTGCAGCGACTTCCTTGGATACATGGGGATTCATTTGGAGACATTACGCAAATGTATGTTGATCATGTAATTAGAAAATACAAAGACCCTGTAATTGTTTTTGACAGTTATCCAGAACTGCCTTCAATCAAAGATATAACACATTTGCGCAGAACAAAAGGCATCATTTCGCCGAACATCAATTTCACCTCTTCTATGCCTTGCAAAACTAAAAAGGAACTATTCATGTCAAATAGTCATAACAAACAAGCTCTTATTAACATGCTGTGTGACAAGCTTAAGGATAATGGCATACGATGTAAGAATGCAACTGATGATGCAGATCTTCTTATTGCACTAACTGCAGTAGATTGTGCTTTGTCCTCAGAAGTGGTAGTTATTGGTGAAGATACAGATGTATTGGTTTTACTTATTCATCATGTGAATCAGCAGTCCAAAAGGGTTATTTTCAAATCTGATAAAATGGCAACCAACAAAAAATTAAAAGTATGGAATATACAACAGACTAGAGGATTTCTTGGGGAAGATGTCTGTTATTTATTGCCCTTTTTACATTCCTTAACAGGTTGTGACTCGACATCTAGGCTTTTTGGAATAGGCAAAGGACTTGCATTAAAAAAACTTAACCAAGAATATCTGAAAACGCAAGGCAATTTTTTTCATGAATAACAAATCAATTAAAGCTGATATTATCAAAGCGGGAGAAGAAGCACTAACGTGTTTATATGGAGGACTTCCTCTTGAAGGACTAAACATTCTTCGATGGCGAAAATTTATATCCAAAGTAATAACTGGATCCTACAGACTATGGTTGGGAAATAAAACGTGGAAAACTTGGTCCAATTTTGATGGACCTTCCTCCAGCACCGGATAAACTTCTTAACATTATAAGATGTAACTGTAAACAAAATTGTGACACCAAACAATGCGTCTGCAGAAAAAATGGTCTTCAGTGTTCAGTAGGATGCGGTGAATGTCGTGGATTGAACTGTTCTAATTCTGTTCCAATTGTTGAATCTGACTTTACTGATGAGTAGATATTTGTTGTATACAAAAAACTATTGAATAATCTTAAAACACCATTTTCTTGTATTTTACCATATACTTTTTAATTAACAATCCTATTTGTGAATTATACTTTTTACCTCTAATTATGGTCAATACATCTTTGATTTTCGCTTTAAATCCCTTCTTGGTTAATATGGTAATAATAAAAGCATTGTACTGTTTTAGAAAAAAAAGAAATGTAAATTGCTTTTCACTAAATTCTTTAATGATTTCTAAAAAAGTATGAATCTTCCAGTTTTCGACGATTTTTGGCAAATTTTGTATATTTTCACCCAAAATCAGTTATTTTCGTAATTGTTTTATAGTGAATTTTGTTTTATCGGATTATTAATAAATGAATAATTGCATTCTTCTATTTTGGAATGATTTAAAAACAGTTAAAACTCAAAAAATGTGTTTTTCCAGTTTTTAGCGATTTTTGAATAATTTTGGTATATTTTACCAAAACCATCATTTATCCAATTAAAAATTGCTGTAAAGTTTTTGAAATGATTATCATTGAGGTTTTTGTCTTTTTTGAAACATAAAATGAACTTCTATTACCATTTTTGTATTTTTCCTGTCTGTTTTTATAATCAATTCGTGCATTGTGAATCTCAAATTCCAACAGAAATCTGATGTTTTTACCTAAAATTTCATGTTGGTAAAAAAAAAACACCGATTTTTTTTAATAATTTCATAAACACTGTACCTACTGTTGTAAAACTTTTGGTTTGCAATGATTATCTCAAAGAATAAATATTTTACAAGCTTTTCCCAGTTTTTCGCTATTTTTGACAAATTTTGTCATTTTTCACCCAAAAAATCCATGTTCCAACTCACATATCTTGGTAGACTTTTAGTATGTTATAAAGAAAGCCTGTTAGAATTGAAAAATACAAAAAAAAATTCTGTTGCAATTTTTTTTGAGGTTGGCCACATTTTTCATCTATTTTGACTAGACATTTGCATTTTGGAAACAGGTTGACTAGACGTGGGGTTTTTATCACTATCTATATGTTTGCTTGCAAATTCCAAATATATTTATATAATTTTATCACGACAGGTTTTCATTAAAATACATATTCAATATTATTTTTTATGTTAAAATAAAAAAAAAATATATGCTTTCTTTTAGCGAGTAATGTTCCTTTCTGTTTTGATCCGTCTTTCTTCTTTCGTAATTGATGTTTTCAATTTGACGCGATGGAATAAAACACTATTTTTTTTTTTATAAACGATCTGTTTTATGATTGTTGAACACTGTCCATGACAAGGTAAATGTTATCAATGTCATATTATTATGTTTATTTATGATGAAGAAGCAAACAAATATTTTACATTTATTTTAATTATATGTGTGTATGATAGGCGTGTATGATAAAAACATAACAAGGTTAACTACCTCCGGAATATAATTCAAAGAGATGGCTCTTCCTGAGTCGTCCAAAACATAAACTCCTTCTGTGATAACTAGACCAGCAGTTACTCCATAAATTATAAAATCGTTGAAGTCCACATTTCAGTGTGTATGCTATAAAAAATATATCATGATATTTCTAAAGTAAAGGCTTGAAATTTTAGAACATTTCCTGTCGGCACATTTTACTAGCATGCACAAGCTTATGGTTACTCAGGCTGAGAATTTCACCAGAATCAGATTGCAGGTTAAAAATACTTGGCATTTGAACAATTGTCTGACGTCTATTTTGATAAATAGGTTTTTGTTACCTTTACCATTTGAACTAAAAATGGAAATTGCTTCTTATTTCTTTTTAATTCAATATAACATTTTTCAGGTCTTTATATCCGCCATAAATCCTCCTACTCAAATACAATCATACCACAATGAGGTTTGTATTTTGTTATACAAAATTCACGTTTTGCAATAACAAATTTTCTTAATTCACTAAAACATGACATTTGTTTTCCGAAGAAAAGGTTTATAACACTATAGTCATCTCCTAAAACTTTAAAACTTTCTTACCATGTCCTCCGTATAAAAATCTGTTGTGACTGATTTTGAATCCATGGTATTTCTTATAGTAATCCAAGTAGCTCACCAAGTGTCCGACACCAAATATACCATGGTAGTCATGTAGTTTATTGATGGTATGTTCGTGTTTTCCGTGCAAGTAGTCGACCTTCAACTCATGTTTTTTGTTCTGATACTCGCGGTCATGTAAATGTCTTGTATGTTGGTGTTCAAGAGCTGACAAGTGATGTTTTGTGTGTTTGTGAAGTCTATTTATGTGGAAATCTACGAGTGCTTTAAATCTATTTATGTGTTTATTGGCCACGCTTGCAATTCTGTGAACATGTTTTCCTGCCTGGGAAGCAATATTACGTTCGTGTATGTTAGATACGTGTGATATCCTTGCAACATGTTTGTTGGCTTCATGATTAATTCTGGTCACATGTTGATTGGCAATATGGCTGTGCCTACGCAACAAATTTAGTCCGATGGCATGTTGAACTGTAAATATAAATAATTACATAAATATTCAATACATTTAAAAATTATATATTCATGAAACTGTTTGCATTGACAATTCAAGTAAATTTTGATAACAGCATAGCTTTTTAATTTTTTATCTCATTTACCCATCCTTTTTGCTAATAAATCATTCTAACGTATTCTGAATATTCTCATTATTTCTTTCTTTTCTATATATTTTCGCCCTCATTTTATTTTCAGATTCCTATTACTCTTGTATTCTGTGTACTATGTGTGTCTCTTGGGTTTTTTTAACACAGATCTTTGATTTTTCAATAGACTGTTCATTTACTTCTTCTCTGAATATTTAATAAAAAATAAAAAGTATATACAAATTGGTGTTGGTTGCCTCAAAAAATCGTTTACAAATATACCTGCAACGTATTTGTAGAACAGATGTTGTCTTCTAAGTCGTCCAAAACAATCACCTACACTATGATAATCATCATAACAGTCACTCCATAACCTGTAGAACCGGCTGCTACTACATTTCAGTTGGTATGCTGTTATAAAATATTATCTTTTTCTTAGGTGTTACTTTGTGTAATGCTAACTATATGATGTAAATCTACATCTTTTTAAACTTTTAAAATATTTTTCTTCTAATGTTTGGAATTTTGATTTTGCTTGAGTTCGGTATCAATAAAAGAACTGACAAATAAAACACCAAAATTTAATGTAATACTAAAAACAAATTCATTGAGGCTTCATAACAATGTGAGTATTTTGTAAATGAAACACGCAATTGGCGTACAAAATTTTAATCATAATATCTATGATGAGTTTATTCATAAAGCTTAGCAATATTCCTATGACTTTATGCACTTACTAAATCGGCATATATTTCAGATCTTTTATTTTCTTTTCTTCTCAAGAATGTATTTTTTCAGTAACAACTTACAAACTCCATGGTAAGAAAATCTGTTATGTCTAATACTGAATCCATGATGACTTCTGTAATAGCTATAGCTATATCTACTGTGACCGTATCCACCAACAATACCACCATATGAGCTACCTGTAAATATTGATAAACATAAATCAATTTGTAACATAAAATTAAATAGAAAGATAAACATTTATAATAATATTTGAAACCAACAGGCATTTGTTATGGTGAATGTAATACTTTATAATTTTTTGCATCTGAGATCACTTCTTAAATAAAGATTCACTGCTATTGTTTATAAATTATTTGGATTTTTAATGCTAGTTTTTCACTGTTGTACAAAGTAATAGAATAGTGGTTATGCCTTTGATTCTATCAGTTACGGTTTAGTTTACCATGAATTTTTTTAGAGTTTAAAAAAATTTACATTCGGAGTTATTTTCAATCGAATGATAGGAATTTATTTCGAGATATGCAAGCAACATAAATAAATCAACATTTATGTTATGAGTTATTATATGTACGTACTTTTCAATTGCGTTTTATATATTGATTATGGCATCAGTGATAAGTTGAACAGAAAGAGATAATTTTTCTTGGACAGATGCAATATCTACTTGGAAAGATTATCTTCAATCTATGTGGATTAGTTTTTGTTATAATTGTTATTCCTTTACGACAAGGTGATTTATTTGGTAGATATTTATTTTGGTCTTCTTAGACTACTGGCATTTAATTGTGATTTATTAAATTCATTATGTTCTTCCCAAGTAGTTATAATAAGATTTAGAAAAATATTAAAAAGACATATAAATACGTTGTCTTTCCGCATCGTTTACGATAAAACCTTCATCATAGACTAGGTGGTGTATTTTAAATCTTATGATTTTATTAGGAATTGAGTTCTTTTTACTTTCTGTTCCAACTAGATACAAATATTATTAAAGAGGTAGAGATTCATAATCTGTCTTCATATATCTTAAACGAACACACCTGCAACATATCTATAGAACAGATGCTGTCTTCTCAGTCGTCCAAAACAGCTTCCTACACTATGATAATGATTATAGCAATTACTCCAAAGTCTGTAAAATCGGGTGCTGCTACATTTCAGTCGATATGCTGAAATCAAATATCATTATCTTCTTTATTTGGCCTTTTAAACATTTTTTTATTCGAGCGTCACTAAAGAGTCCTTTGTACACGAAACGCGCGTCTGGCGTAAATATATAAATTTGTAATCCTGGTATATATGATGAGTTTATTTGTAATAGGCTAATTCGAGTCTTGTAAAATGTAAAGCATACTTTTGAAAACTAAAAAATAATTGCCTTAGTAGTCAAACAACAAACACACAAGGAGAAAACTTTTGGTTGTGATTACAAAAACTTAAAACATATTAAGATGAAATATTTGAAAATTACTTTGTGTTGACATGATTTATCCTTAATGTGGTAATTGCTAACAAAACATACAATGTTTTGGAAATACCTATAAACTATCGTTGATCATCTCAACGAGATTGATTTTCTCGCTTGAGCTGGTACTGCGAAAGTGAGAAAAGCAATCGAGTTGAGATGACCAATGATAATTTATTTATCGCTATTTTACCTATTACGACGTTGTCAATTTCGTGTCAATTTCGTTAGCAACGGCACGTGGCCTCCTTAGTTTCTAGTGAAAAAAATTCCATCTCAAGCGAGTAGCATGATATGAAAATTATCACAAAAAATTATCAAAGAAAAATGCACAAAATAGCGATAATATAGATGTTCATCCGCAGGATTAGATAATCAGAGCTTTATTTGTTAAAACATATTTGTGTTTTTCTACAAAATATTATAGGTATTTGTAGTAACAACTTACAAACTCCATGATAAGAAAATCTGTTATGTCTAATACTGAATCCATGCTGACTTCTGTAATAGCTATAGCTATATCTGCTGTGGCCGTATCCACCAACAATACCACCATATGAGCTACCTGAAGATATTAATTAACATAACTCATGTTTTCACAAAAGCATTAAACACAGTACTAATTGTATTTTATAAGCTTTTATAACAGCCAGGCGATTCTCTGAATTATTCTTGGAATTTAGTAACCTTAGAATTATGTTTCTTTTACTTTTTATCCCAATTATCTATTAAAACAAAGTGAAAACTCAGAAATTTATAATTTTTGTAAATATATCGTTAATGAATATACCTCCAACGTATTTATAGAACAGATGTTGTCTACTAAGTCGTCCAAAACAGGTTCCTACACTATGATAATGATCATAGCAATTACTCCAAAGTCTGTAGAATCGGGTGCTGCTACATTTTAGTCTGTAGGCTGAAAGTCAATAACATATTTATATACGGTGAAACACTGATAAATACTTGAGTAAATCTATATGATGTTAAAGTACTAATTGTTTTAAACTGTAGAAATAAAATTTTCTTCATATAAGCTCAACATCTGAAACACAAACCACAGGACAATGTTTGGTTGTACTCCCAAAATAATTAAAATTGATGAAACATTTCAAAATTTATTCCTGTTGGCGTGATTTATTTTTGATATGGTACATCTTTACAAATGTAGAATGTGTTCGATATACTACAGATATGTTATCCCATGAATAAATTACTGAGAAAAGTTTCTCAAAATGTTTCAGACGTTTTGGTTCTCACTGCTCTTTAATTTCGTAATTTAATTTATCATTTTTACTTTTTTTTACAAACGTGACTGTGAAGTCATTTTGTAGAAGAAACTGGCGTCTGACGACGTACAGAATTTTAATCAAAGGAATCTACGATGGGTTTATCTATGTAGTGCAGTGATATTCTTATTACTTTGAACAAACAAATGCATCAATTAATTTGATTCATATGTCGATGTTTTTTTTTATTGTATACTAAATGAAGGGTATTTTAGTAACAACTTACAAACTCCATGATAAGAAAATCTGTTGTGTCTAATGCTAAAACCATGATGACTTCTGTAATAGCTATAGCTATATCTACTGCCACTGTATCCACCAACAATACCACCATATGAACTACCTGTAAATTTTTTATAAACAAATATCAATTTACCACGAAAACATTTAACACAGTACTAACAAATATCAATTTACCACGAAAACATTAAGTGCAGTACTAAGTGTATTTACATAAGCTTTTATGACAGATAACAATGTTTTAAAATTGGTTGCATCCACGGCGATTCCCTGAATTAATCTAGGAATTAAGTTTCTTTAACATTTTATTCCAAGTATCTATTTGAAAAATGTGAAAACACAGAGATTTATATTTTTTCTAAAAAAAAATCGTTAATGAGTATACCTCCAACGTATCTATAGAACAGATGTTGGCTTCTCAGTCGTCCAAAACAGGTTCCTACACTATGATAATGATCATAGCAATTACTCCATAGTCTGTAGAATCGGGTGCTGCTACACTTTAGTCGGTATGCTGTAAATAAATATCATCTTCTTATTAGAAGTTACAGATGTAAATGCTTTAACAAATCTATATAAAGTAAAAAAAATATATATTTTCTAAAACAAGTAGATTAAAAAAAAATTATTTCAGTCCTTCAAAAAAGAAATCAACTGAGACGTCTTGAGCAGTGAGGCGGAACATACCAGAGTGACAGTCAAACTCATAGATCGAAATAAAACGGAAAATGCCAAGGCAAAGTCTGTATGCATGTGCTTGTCGTTTATTTATGTGGTTTATATCTGTTTTTCGTTGAGTCTTTTGTAGACGATACCAACGTCTGGTGTACAAAATTTTCATCCTTGTATCTATAATGGGTTTATTTATATAGTTGATCATAATTCTGTGTGAGTTTATACAAATAAAGGATTAACTATTTTAGTTTATATTTCAGATGTTCCATTTACAAATTCTACTAGAGAAATGCTTTTTAGTAACAACCTACAAACTCCATGAATTGTTTTTAGTAACAAACTTACAAACTCCATGATAAGTAAATCTGCTATGTCTAATGCTGAATCCATGATGACTTCTATAATAGCTATAGCTATATTTCGTGTGACTATGTACACTTCTATATCCGTTGTATACATGACCAGAGTAGCCTGCTAATATTAAAAACATAAAAATCAACAACCAAATGTAGATTAATCTCTAAACGAAACATGACACAATACTAACACACAACTGTAAATAATATAGTTCAAAACATATTGTGGAACGACATTATATCAATCTTGCCCTTATTATCTCTTGATTACACAAGTATTTATATTTTTTCAATACATTGTACACTGATTTGGACACATGCAATTTCGAATTGATTCAAAACAAATATCTATTGAGTTTTGATATTTTTAAATAAAGAAACTTCAATATTATCACTAAAGGACTGAATGTTTTTCTTTGATAACAATGGCATCAAGTCCAAATCATACTTAACATCGCGTGAAGACACTTTCATGTACAATATGCAAATGTGCATAGAATGCCTATGCTATAAAAGAATTAAAAGAACATTTTCTTATATATTCGAACCTGTTTTAAAAGACCAATTAAGTGAGAACAAAATAGTTGTCTCTTAAAATAGATGGTCTTTTAATACGGGTTCAATTTATTGAAATGTACTTCGGAAGGATCTTAAATTGTTGGTCTATTACCACAGGTGTTTGTTTAGTATAGGTGTTCTCTGAGGCAGGTTTGAATGTAGTTTCAAACTTTCAAATTAAAAAAAACTTTTATAGTCGATTAAATTATTCTATATGTCATCAAACAAGACAAAATGTAATACCTCCATGATAAAGTCCAAACAGATGTCTTTTCCTCAGATATCCAAAACAACGACTTCTACTGTGGTATCTTCTATAACAACCTCTCCAGCTTCTGTAGAATCGTCTCCTTGCACATCTCAATTTGTATCCTGAAATAAATGTAGTTTTCGATGCAACTTTTTTCTTCAGAAAATTGGTCTGATATTTTTATGAAAGCAAAATAGACATTTAAAGATTAAAACAAGAAAGTGTTTATATTCTGAGTTATAAATGTGGTACATTTTGAAGTTAAGTATATAATTGAAAATCAAAACAATTTGCCATTTAAAATGAATAGATGCAACAGTAGAAGCAATACTTTAAATAGTTACCATGACCGCCATAGAAAAATCTGTTGTGTCGGAGTTTGAATCCATGGTATTTTTTATAATAACTGAGATAACCACCTCCATATCCATGACCTTTGTTTCAATGAAAATAGGTCAGATTAATAAATGTCGTCGGTTATGCCGAGAAAAGACAATTAAATTTTTTTTTTCTTTGAACATTTTTATAGGGTTTTCAATTAGTTTGGAACAATAATTTTGGCTTATTATCTTTTTATTAACAGCGACAATAACTGTATCTACTAACAATAGAGAAAACAACTCAACTTAAATTTGTCAAAGTATTTTAAATTCAATCGGAAAAAGAATATTATAAACGCTTATTCGTATTTATTAATATCTTATTTGTCTAAGTGCCTTTGTCTTATAGCCCCCATACATACTGAAAATAAACGTATGTAAATGTAGGCTTTAAAACTATTATGGTTTTCTATCGCTGCTAGTTTTTAGGAAGTTTTTATTTCAAAGTTTTATAACAAGTTTTATAGGTATAAATATTATGTTAGATATAGTATGTTACTGTTAAGTTACCTTTATAAAGTCCAAACAGATGTCTTTTCCTAAGATATCCAAAACAACGACTTCTACTGTGATATCTTCTGTAACAACCTCTCCAGCTTCTGTAGAATCGTCTCCTTGCACATCTCAATCTGTATCCTAAAATAAATGTAGTTTTCGATGCAAAATTTGTATCAGGAAAATAGGATTTGTTTTAAATATATGAATAGGAACCAGGCTTATAATTTGACACGCCAGAAACGCGTTTCGTCTTCATAAAACTTATCAGTGATGTTCAGATCAAACTAGTTAGAAAGCCAAACAAGTAATGAAAAAAGACGAACAAATATTTTCTCAAAATTGGGTCATTACAATATACAGATCTGTACATATAGTTTGTGATAGCGGTGATATTTTTTTATAAACCTTTGAACAGGTGGATATTATTTGAAGCAAAACATATATTTTGGCTATGAAGAAGCCAAGAACTTTTGAAAATGCATGCCAGGCAATTGCATAATGTTTATCGTTGTTCCTTTCATTGATTCGTCGTTTTTATTTCTATGCTGTTACTATATGAGTCGTTTAACGATCAGGACTAAAAATGATGATCTAGACACGATTAATTAAATTTATATCTATGAATAAACATAGAAACTTGTAACGATAGGATAACACCTTTTTAAAGAAGGCAATGAATAATTAGCATTAAAGATGAAACAATGTATTCCTATGAACAAATTAGGGGGTGCTGTGAGAGACAACTTTTTACCAGAGACAGTAACTAACTTTATACACTAGCTTTCTTTAAATTTCCGGATATTCCTACAGACTAAATCTAACTAGCACGTTTCGCCGTGAAAAAATGTATAGATTTATTCAATACCTACCATGTCCGCCATAGAAAAATCTGTTGTGACGGAGTTTGAATCCATGGTATTTTTTATAATAGCTAAGATAACCTCCTCCATATCCATGACCTAAGGATCTGTATCCATATCCATGACCTTTGTGAGAATGATAGTTAGTTTGTCAGATTAATATAATTCCTCGGTTAAGTCGAGAAAAACATTACAGTTAAGATTTGGAATGTAAAAAATCAAATTATTGAAATGGTGTTACTTGTTTTCTCCTTTTTATCAACTGCAGTATATTTTAGCAGATGGTCCCAGTGCATTTTAACATCAAACAACGGGCACACTGAACAAAAAAGATATCAATGAATGTTTTAAAAGGAAAACATCTATTGTTCATTTATCTGTCAATAATTGTGTTGCTTTTCATACAGTTATTAGCACAAAAGTGATTCATTTTAACGTTCGACAACTATTTTTGTGATTAGATATAATCAATATGTTTATTGTTAAGTTACCTTTATAAAGTCCAAAGAGATGTCGTGTTCTAAATACTCCAAAACAACGACTTCTGCTATGGTATTTACCATAACAGCGTCTCCACAGTCGGTAAAATCGGCTCTTTCCACATCTCAGTTTGTATCCTAAATTAAAATGAAAATATTTAAATTTTCATGATTTAGAAAACAGCTATTTTTCACTCAGTTTGTATCCTGATATAGAAGGAAGATTTCTTTGTTCCCTTAGGTTGAGGTTTTAGAGTTCACTGATTTTAAGACTTATGTAATGTTTGCGTTTCGATTTATTCGAATCATACTTGTTTTATTCAGATATTCACGAATCATTTTTAATCTTTTGAGACAAAATGGTTGTTTATTTAACGCATTAATGTAAATATAACGCAATTTGATGAGACTGTCATTAAAGTGAGAGGGTTAGCGCTATATAACCAGGTTTAATTCACCATTTTCTACATTTGAAAATGCCTGTACCAAGTCAGGAATATGACAGTTCTTGTCCATTCGTTTTTGATGCGTTTTGTTATTTGATTTTGCCATGTGGTTATGGATTTTCCGAATTTATTTTCTTCTAAGTTCAGTATTTTTGTGATTTTACTTTTTAATCCAAATAACACAGCAACTGACAATGATAAGATAATGTGCATTGGCTTGTTGTAGAGTAAATCTACAGTCAATTACCTAGTCCATGGTAAGAAAATCTGCGATGGCTTATCTTGAATCCATGGTATCTTTTGTAGTATGACACTCCATGATAACTGTGATGACTCGAATGATGACTCGAATGATGGGTTACGACGCTACTAGTAGACGTGTGAACAGGATATCCTAAATAAAGTCAAAATGAAATAAATCACTATAAAAAAAGGCTTTTAGGAATTCTGAAATGTGTTTCCTTTGTCAGCTTGATAATTTTACATTTGTTTAATATATTCATTTAATATGGCATATTAAGAAAAAATGTGATAACGGTGGGGTCTACATAATAACAACATTATAAACAAATATCAAATTAAAATAATAATCGGAAATATTTTTTTATAATCCGTTTCAATTATTATTCGGATTCCCTTCACCTCATTTCTGTGTTTTACATGACATATACAATCATCATACTTACCGCTATATTCTGTAGTATCATAGCTTCTATAACTGCCGTACCCGGATGTGGAAACTGGTGCAAAATATAAAAGACTATATTTAATAAATGTAGACAATGTGTGTATACCGGGGTAACAAACTATAACCGAGGGAAACGCATTAAATAAGAGGAGAACAACAACACAAAACTAAAATGTCACACACACAGAAACGGACCAAGCATCAGACGAAATCCCACGAGAATGACAAATATAACATCAAAACCAAATACATGAACAGTTCTTATTATTTCTGAATTTAGGAAGTTTGTTTTAACATTCGTAATTAAAAATAAGTGTTTTATGAAGCCACCCTGAGCATGCATTTCATCCGAGGTACGTGATTTAAATTTTAGCTTTCGTAGAAGTTCGAATAATTTGGCCAGTAGGTGTTTTAATTGAAATAGAGTTGTTTTCACACATGTACAATGGATAATTATAATTGTGTGCTAAATCATTTTTTTCTGAAGGTTGGCGGTGTGTGTGGAGGGTTCCTATCAATGCGTATTTATGGAAAGAAGACTCTTAATTTTCAATTGAATCTTAACTCCGCCAGTGTTTTGTTGCTACCTTGGATTTTCTTACCAACGTATATTTATTTTCTATTGGTGATAAAAATAAAATGTCCCAGCCCTCAATCGGATCGACCAATTCTACAGACAATGCATGCTTACTTTATTGTTACTCTGTTGTCGTCTTAAATGTGCATGAAATATATACCACTTGAAGATTAGAAAACATCTAACTATCAATAATTTAATCAAAATATTAGTAATAGTGAGGTTTAGTATTGATCCATTTACTATGAAACGTGTGTCTCATCCGTTAGTTACGCTTTCGTACAATAAAATATGTTTTAACTAATGAAACATATATTTTTAAGATGTGATTGACTTTTTGAGTTCTAAGAGAAAATATCTGACTTATATGTTTGAGATGCAATATCAATGTTAATTAGAAATTTCTATAAAAGTATTTTGACATTTTGAAATTATCAAATTCAGTGCCAAACAATTGTGAAATATTGACTGCATTACCTGCCGCTACTACCACCAAGAGGAGTATGCATATCCCTCGAGCCATGTTAGAGGATATGATGTTTGGACCATAGCTCTCGGTTTATATAGTATACGGAATCAACCATATGTTACCATAAAGTATGTATTGTTACTGTAATACAGTTTTGTTGTCTTTTCTTACACAACAATGGTATGTAATCTATAGTAAATACTTTGATGTGAAGGAATTAAACATACTTTTTATCACTTCATTGGTATGTTTGATATTTCCTGTTAAAATTATAGAACATGAAACCCTTGCGGAAAATAACAATACAGTTTGCATTCGACCAAGGACTTTATCTAGTATTTAATTTTTCATTGTGTAAGGCATTTATTATGTTGTTATATAACAATAACACTACAGTTAATTTATAATAATAAAAACACTTAAAGATCACCCGCAGTTGTTGTTTAGGTTTTTGTTGCACAGTTTTGAGCTTTTTTTTGTTGTGTTTTATGTTCTGTTGTTTGTCTGTTTTTCTGTTAGTCATTTTACTTTTAACGCCATGGCGTTATCAGTTTATTTTCATCCAACGAGTTTGACAGTCCTTTTGGTATGATTCATCGCTCTTTCAAATGATATATCATTTTAACTATTTATAAGCTGTTTATATTTGTTTGTGGTCTATTTTTTGTGGGACAGATTTGGATACTTTTTCAGCTGATTTGTGTTGTTTTACATATTCAACCTGTCTTTCTAATGTTATCAGGCTATCTCTACTATATGCCTAATATATGCATACCTCTACTATATGCATTTAACAGAAAGTTTTACATCAACAAGATAAAAACAAATGCAGAAAATGAATTCATGTTCACATTTTATTCGTGTATGCTAACAGTGTACAACACTTATTGCGAATACTGAAGGATTATTTTTCTACTTGTTTCTTCCTTTCTCGTGGCTCGGTACATGTACATCCCGTTATTGTGGTATTGTGCTATGGTAAATTTTTGTATTATTTCAGTTTTGTATGTGTTCTTTGTCTATACGTGTTTTTGTGCTTCTTTGTTTGCATTTTAGTGATTCAGATTATACCACAATGTTGACTGTTGTTCCCCTATTTTTACGTTTTATCTATATGCCTGTTTGTTTATTTCACCCATCCTTGTCAGTTTTATGTTTGTTCTTTACTTTTCTATGTTGTCTCATGTGTACTATTGTTTGTCTGTGTGTCCTTTTCATTTTTAGCCATGGCGTTGTCAGTTTTTTTTCGATTTATGAGTTTGACTGGCCCTCTGGTATCTTTCGTCCCTCTTTTAATGAAATTTTATTTGATTGTCAGAAAAGTGAGTTTTGAGCTTTTTATTTTGACATTTTATTAGGGACTTTCCATTTGGGATATACCTCGGAATTCGTTGGGTTTTTTTTTGTGATTTTCATTTTTTTCTCATACAATTATAACTTCATTAATTTTGAATTAATTTTTTTTAAATTCTTTTACAAAACCATAGTATTAATAAATTTATCAAAAAAATTGTAGAGAAAAAAAGAGATGACGAAAAGATAGCTGAAATTTATGTTTCATGTTCAATTGAACATTATACCATGTAACTCTTGAAATAACAAAAATCAACAGTTACAAATTGAGCTAATTGATTTTATATATTAATGTTACAGCCACTAGATTGGAGCTGATTGAAGTTGAATATTCATTATCCAGTTCATGGTGATACTACTGTGCAGCGACCAGAAAAAATAAATATATAGTTATCTTATATTGAAAAGTAAATTGACTTTAAAGGGGAAAGTATGCAGTTGTCTCTGACAGATTTTTTTAGTTTTCGTTGCAGCAGGCAAATCGTTTATCAAAAAGTGTTCACTCATCCTTTTAAACCATTTGCATCGATAACACCTGATAGCTCATATTCAAGAACAGCGGAGCATACATACTGAAAGTATACGTTGATATGTCATGATCTATCGGTGGGGAAAGAGTGTTAGAGGGTAAACCAACAGGAAGAAAAATCAAAATCAAAACATTCACCAAACATCATACAAACACAAGTTTTGCTATTTTAAAAGAATAAGCAGGTTTTTTTATAATAAGTGGGCTGTGTTCTTTTTTATTCTAGAATAAGTAAACATGTTAACTTTGTTTTCATTTTTTCAATCGTGTATGTCTTATCGATCTATTTGTTGTATTCTCAGTAAGACTGTATTTTTTTTTTAGATGAGGTGAATTCGCTCCAATAGTGTGTTTTGTTATTTGATTTTGCCATATGATTATGGACTTTCCGAATTGATTTTCCTCTAAGAGAATTTTAGAATTCGTTTTTAAACTTTTAGTTTACATTTTGCCTTCGTCTCTATTGTCGTTCTTGATATGCATCAACTATTTGATACTGGACAGTAATCAAATACAATCAATTAATCAATCTCCTTTCCTTATTTGATGAATATTGTAAATCGCATGTCTATTATTTGTGTTATATAAGACCACTTGTGCGATAACAACTTTGTTTAAAACAATAGGCATATATATACGTCAACCTTATCATTAATTGAATGATTATGTTTTAACATGTGCACTATATGACGCATTGGAAGAAGTAGATGCATTAAGGTGTTTTTTCTGGTATTGTTGATGACACCGTTTATGAGAATAACACTTGCAAACGCGAATAGAATGAAACAAATTAGTTCTATTCCTTCTAATTATGAATGTGCCAAAACACACTAGCAGAAAGTAAAACATCACAAAAATACTGAACTCCGAGATAAATTCAAAACGGAAAGTCCCTACTCAAATGGCAAAATCAAAGGATAAAGCACATCAAACGAATGGACAACAACTGTTATATTCCTGACTTGATACAAGCATTTTCAAATAAAGCTTTACCCATTTTCATTATCAATTGTATGTTCTGGAACTTTAAAATGTGTATAAACGATTAGTTATTCGTTGTATTTATCACTTTCAAATCATTATTAAAACATGGTACCTTTCATGTCAAAATAAATCCGTCAATATATTTTTCTTTTAATCAGAAAAGCTAAGGATTTGGAGAACATATTGACTCGTTACTGAATCTTTAAACTACAGACAGGAATTACTATAGTTATAATACTGCTTGAATGGTTGCTTGTTTCTTTAACATCCATTGTAACTTTTGAAGAACAAGAGCTAGATGTATACTTATATTTGACATCGATTCAAATTTCAAAGTCGTCGGCTTTACATGTGTGGCTCCGTGACTTATTTTAACCTTGTTTAATATATATATATAAATATACGTGATGCAGTACTGCATGCATATTAATTCATATGTTGTCAAAAAAGCTTCATTTAACAAAGTTAATCAAACCGTTAGCATATAATACAATAGTGTCTTAATCGTCTTTTTTTACATATATATGAAAATGTTTACATCTTGTTTGAAGTATATATTATTTCTACGTTGGTAGATAGTAGAAATGCAAATCTTGGTATATGATATGAATAGGAATAAACATGATTGATAGATATCAATAATGCAGAGCCTGCTAAAATATTACGCTGAAAAAACACGACAGGGTTACATTTTGGCATTAACAGTAAGCATGCGCCTACAATGAAGATCTAACAGAAATATTAAGCTATATTGGTCATATTTTTGGACTGGAATGGATTTTTGTTAACATTTCCAGATTGTTAAGTTCACAAAATAATGTTTGTATTGTCTTGTTTTGAATTTTATATTTAGATCTGTGTTTTGTATTTTTATTTTTTTTAAAGTGTCGTCAATAATTTGAAATTCTGCTTTTCACAGATTAATAATAGTTCAAGCTTGTTCTAATCAAGTATGTTGCCTTCAAATTATTGGCTACCTAGGAACCATACTCTAATTCTGTCATATTTTTTTATGCAGAAAAACGTGTAAATTAAGGCAACTTTACACAAGTTTGGATTACATTTTGATTTTATTGAAATGTGTAAAATATTCTACGAATATAACGTATCAATGAGTGAACATGAACGAAATATTTATTCTGATAAACTATAACGTAGCTACATGAAAACATAAATAAAATGATACAAACATCACGTGAATGTGTGAATAATGAACATGTTCAAAAACAAGAAAATTAGCTTGGTGGACTGACTTTTACAATTCTATTTTTTTTTTTATAAATCTACAGAGTTGGTCGAGCAAAACTTTGCTTGACGGATTAAATAATTGATCCATTATGCAAGCATTTTGGGTTCGAAAATATATTCTATTTATTCAAATCACATTACGGTTGACATTTTTTTTATTAAGTTTTTTTAGTAAAATAATTTAAACAAATAGTCCTACTTCTTTTCTAACGTCAAAACTATATTTCGAACACTTTCCATGATAACATTATCATTAAGACAGGTTCTTCATATATCAACCATTAACGTTTATACAGCAATAAATTTGGTGTATTAACTGTCTTCTGATTGGTTAAAAGTATTACTTTTATTTTCAATATTGTCAATTGTATGGCGACACGCATACTCTGACGTTGTGTATTCATGTATGTACGTTGTTATTGATTTAAAATATGAATAATATAATTTCAAAAAGTTCTTTGACCTATTGAACCATAAAATTAATTTTTGACTTCACATTTTACATAATTCGCGAAACGGATTATTAAATTTGAAGAGTCAAAAATCAATTTTATGGTTCAATAAATTCAAAATAAATAATAGCCATTCATTAAATGTACCGATATCATAGTCATACTTATCTATCGAAAATACACTGACAATGCAATTGTGAAAAAAAGAAAAAACGACGACAAAGTAAACAGCACACAAACATGCAAAACATAAAGAAAACTAAAGACTGAGCAACACGAAACCCCAACAAATCCTGCTCTATAGAACAGTGTGACAACAATCATGTTGCTCGTATAAGCACAAATCCGGTTACAAGTCTAATTTAGAAGCGATCACGATTCACATAAAATTATTGAAATCATCATATATATCATCTATCAGTTTGCAAGATAAGACTTTATTAAAAAGTTGGAAGCTTCTTTTTATAGTGTTATAATACGTTTAAACAGCAATGTAGCGATATCCTATTCATACTTACCACTCGAAAATAAACTCACAGTGCAGTTGCGAAAAAAAAGACAAAAAAACGACGACAACGGAAAAAAAACAAGTCTGATCAGAGTCTTAAAGCGTCAATCAAATCATTTCTTGTATGCAAATTGGAAGCGATTAATAATTGAATCGTACAAAACTAAGAGCCAGTGTGCATAATGTTGAAGCTTATATACAACCCTTTTAGACTGATTTTTTTCGGCATTGCTGTAACAATAAATGGAACTCAGGTTCGATCAAGGATGTTGCCTGTTATTGTGAAATTTAAAACAAAATGTGATTGTTATTTGTCAATCCTGATGATATGGAATCCACATGAAATATTTAATGTAAGTTTGATTATAACTGCTTATAACTTTGTTTGAAACCTGGACAAACAGGTTTAAAGGATAGAGTTATAGTTTCAAATTTGTACAAATTATCTCAAAGACATGAACAAACATTGAATTTCTAGAAAAACACTTAAAAAAGTGTTCATAGACTCAACAAATTCTCTAAGTGGAATGACAATCATAATGGTTACTAGAACACACCCGTGAAATCGCGGGTCCGTGACTGAATTAAAGTATATATAACTATGCGTAAGCCTTGTTTTAGTATTGGGATACCCGGATTGTCATCGGATAAAGTCATGATGATTGTAAGACGCACAGTTTTCTCTGCTTACAATTTTTTTTTTTTTTGAACCCGTCAACCTTGAACTTTTCAATTTAATATTGGTAATATTAATTAATTGGAAAACAAAAGGTCCTGGAATGGAGTATTTTTTAATCAACAGCATTGTCCTATATCAGTTATTAATAAAATTGAATTCTTTGATTCGCTGTTTTACGTCATGCCCGCATACAAATTGAAAACTGTACCTATACACCTTATTTAAGTCCAGAATTTAAGTATTCGTATTGTCAAAGTTTTCAGACTGATTAAATACTACAATAGGGAACAACATGACAATGAATGGATTTAGTAGTGTCAACCCTGTGATTATGAACCGTTTATATAGCAAAATCTGAAATACACCGTTATGTGGTGCGCCTATCAGATGCGCCCAATAGAAAGTCTAGCAAAGATATAGTATTGAGCCGTTATGGCTGTCTATATTTTTAATAATTTTTGAGGTTTTAAGGCATATTTTACCGTCATTGGTTCTAAATTTATATCACCGGAAGTACGTCCAACAACAAAAATCTGAAACCGAAAAACAAATCGATGTCAATTTAATCCACATTTTAGGACACTAACCTATAAATAATGTAGACTGTACTTCATTAATTGAAAATGAAGTAACATTGACTGCAATGACCACTGTAAATAATGTACAAGGTGCACACATTTCACCTTGGAGACGATGCGGGTTGTGTTTGGTAGACTTTAAATCTTCCAAAGACTTTTGTCGTCATTTGCGTCAAAGCCATTGTACAAAAGAAGGAGGATCATATGTTTGTAGATATGGAGCAAATAATATATGTCCATCACTACCTTTAGAGGGTGTCAGTGATATGGACTACGAAAATCATATAACAAGAGACCATGCAGGAAAGCACTTGCATGGTAGGTTTTTCCTTTGACTTTATAACATAACCAACACACAAAAAAAGATAAATTACATTGAAAAATTACAAATAAGGGCTGTGCATTACAATACCAATGGATTGGGAAAAAAGCCAGCAGAGTCGCTTTTATAATTGGCCATAAAAAATAGAAGACAGTAGAAACTGGAACAAACATACATGTACATAAATATCTGAAATATAAAAGATATCTTCTACAAATAGTTTCAAGAGCTACATTTAACTGTTACCAAGGTTGATGTAACATGTCTACATACACATATGCTTAAAATTTTAAAAAAATACATGTAACATAAAGATTTAACTCTTGTAAGAACAACAGGCATGTCAGGTGACATTTATACCTTCATTAAACAGTTGATCAATAACAAGCTTAACAATGCTTAAGACTCTTTTCAACCATGTTCCCCTTTTTCATGTTTGTATCAATACAATACCATCATTAAGATAAGTGACGCGTTTTGTTTTTATGAATAAGAATTCACCTTATACAATAATTTTAGTATTTAACAATTTAGAAATATTAGTACATGTACATCTGCACTACATTTTGTTTTTACTTTTAAAATTCTAGCACATGGTAGGAATAGAAGTCTTGAACATAATGAAGCCTCACCACCTCCTTCAGCAACAGATAACGCTCCATCAGTTGTACAGGATCAGTTAAGATGGACAGTATACAATGCTACAGTTAACTTACCAGCAGCATTAAATGACCCCAATAGAACAAAGAGAGAGACTGATTTCTTCACTAAAACCTGGGGCCAAGATTTTTATGAGCATTCACATATTCCACAATCATCTTATATACCAGATATCAATAGAAAATATTTTGAGAAATATAAAAATAGGATTTCAAAAGTAAATATGGTGCATAACAATAGACCAAAGTTGATTATACTTTAAACCTTCTGAAATGTTAAAAATAGTAACACTCAGAAACACTCACATTTACCCAGTGAGGATTCAGACTATCACTGGGACACAGCAGGTTCCCCTTTGAAAAAGAAAATAATAATGTATGGCACACATGGTGACCCCTAAAAAAGAAAATGATACTCTAAGGCACACTTGGTACCCTAAAAAAAATAGTGATTTAATATAGGAAAAATAAAAGCCAAATATTTGTATACATGATCTTATATTATTTATTAACATTTGCTGTTCAGCTACATCTATAATGTACTTGCAATTTTATTATGATATGTTAACCAGAAATTGTGTACAAAGAATTTTTAAGCATATATGTCAATGAAACACCAACCAAGTCACACAGGAAAACATTAACTATATTTGTGTACCTTTGATTTGTGCAATAGTTGGCTGATTGCAGAATGAATTTCAACCTGACTCAATTTAAGACTTTTAAGCCAAACTTTTTGTAATTTAAAAGTGGGGTACTCATTGATGGTCAACCATATTGTTTAATTTGAATTCATAGACATTTCCAATTGTTTTATGTATTATAACTATCTATAAATCTTCTGTTACATTTTAGCGATACAAGAAGTACATCAGAAGTACAAGTAATTCTGATTCTGTTAGTGGAGAAACATACCTCCATCAGTTAGGTAAGGTTCTTGTAGACTGTAGGAAATGTGCAAAAGATGATTTAGTCAGTGACAAAAAAAATATTTCTTAAATAAAATAAAAACAGCAATTTTGTACATTCATAAACATCTAAGATAGTGCATTAACTTTCATGTATAATCACATGCCTCAAATCTTTCTTGTGTTTTATTTAAGTTGAATAGTGTAGCATACACCAAAGATTTACATGAACATCACATGAAATTAATATGATCCAAGAATTTACAGATATAGATTATAATACCGACTATCATAACACAGAATTATTTTATTTTTTTCATTTAAAAAATTATTTAAGTTTATTAAACAGATGTGAACATGTGAAGTAGCTCAAGTATTAAAAAAAAGAATGTCCATTTGAAATTAAAGTTGTTTAAATCTTGAATATTATTCTATTGGAAAAACATTTAACATTCAACTTTATATCTAAAATACTTTAATATATATCATGTATATATGAGATGTATTTTTTTTTCTTTTAGAAAAAAGTAGATCAGAATTGCAAGAAATTCCAAAGGTAGGAAGGATGCTCTTGTCTGATATTTGATAACATTTATAGATTAGTACACAATTTTCCCATACATCTATCAGTCTTATATAAGACACACTTTTCATCATTTGACATACATCAAAGGTTCATCATGTTGTTAAGAGGGGGTCTCATTGGGGGGTTCCGATCCCGGATCCCGCTTACTGTTTTATCGGATTCCCGTATCCCGCTTACACTATGTACCTAAGCAATTCTCATTTTTTTGTCATTTCCCGGGTCCCGCAAGACCTCATTTCCTCTTTTCACGACACAATAATTTGACTTTCACGTGTCACACTTAAAAAAATCGGCAATCCCGCGTCACGCTTAAACCCCAATGAGACCCACTTAAGAGATGATATTTGTATAGCAAATGATGTATAATAATCTGTATGAAGTACATAAATAAGTTATATATGACATGGTATCAAACTACCGGTAGATGAACTTGATATGTCAGGTGCCACATGTGGAGCAGGATCTGCTTACCCTTCCAAAGCACCTGAGATCACCCCTTTTTTTGGTGGGGTTCGTGTTGTTTATTCTTTAGTTTTCTATGTTGTGTCATGTGTAATATTGTTTGTCTTTTTCATTTTTAGCCATGGCGTTGTCAGTTTGTTTTAGATTTTTGAGTTTGACTGTCCCTTTGGTATCTTTCGTCCCTCTTTTAGTGGGCATTGTATGATGTCTTATACTCCTGCACATTTTTATTGGTAAAAATATCATTGCAATGTGAATGCAAAGATAAATTAATTTATTTAATTATCCTAATGAAATGCAAAAATAGCAGACCAGAAACATTAGATTATTTGTCACATATTTTACAAAACACATTTACAAGGGTTTGTTAGCAGTTTCAAAGAATGAGAATATCTGCATGATTTATATCTAATTTTCAGTTGTACAATATAGCAAATACTCATGTAAACAGATGAAAACAACAACTCTTGCCAATAACAACACTGTCGATTAATACTTATGTGTATGATATATATATATATACCATGTGATGGATGTGTTTCATTTTACACATTTTAGTATAGTTGTTTATGTTAATTTATGCATTATATTTTATTTCAGCTTTACCTGTTACAGAATTTTGATTTGGAGCACACAGATACATTTAATTCTGTGTTTCCGTGGTCTATGATTGAAGATTCTAAAAAGTCTTCACCTGGGCATCAGTCTTCAAAGTTACTGCAAGAAAAGGTAATATTTTAATATGATCCAATATTTTCAGACATTAACGCAACCAATTTAAAAAGGTTATCAATATTTTTATTTTTTAATTTTGGTATTCAAAACGATTTATTTTTCACAGAAAATAATGTCAAGTTTTGACTCCTGCTTAAATATATATGCATAGTTTAAGTTTTCATAAAGACTTTGATAAGAGTATACTTACACACAAGTAAACTAAGACCAAAACAGGACGTTGCACTGCTCATGCATATTACTAATAAAAAAAAAAATTCTTTGCATTAAGTTATCATATGGTTTCCAAAAAAGTAAGATCTTCCTCAAATATTCATCATGAGCTGTGAATAAGTATTTACTTTTCTACATTGGCTAGAGGTATAGGGGGAGGGTTGAGATCTCACAAACATGTTTAACCCTGCCGTATTTTTGCGCCTGTCCCAAGTCAGGAGCCTCTGGCCTTTGTTAGTCTAGTATTATTTTAATTTTGGTTTCTTGTGTACAATTTAGAAATTAGTATGGCGCTCATTATCACTGAACTAGTATATATTTGTTTAGGGGCCAGCTGAAGGATGCCTCCGGGTGCGGGAATTTCTCGCTACATTGAAGACCTGTTGGTGACCTTCTGCTGTTGTTTTTTTCTTTGGTCGGGTTGTTGTCTCTTTGACACATTCCCCATTTCCATTCTCCATTTTATAAGTCATATTATATTATGGCTCCTATAGACATGTTTAATATTATTAATAGAAATGACATGGTTGGTTTTTTTTAGCTAAGTCATTATTTAGATATAATAGAAGTTCATATAGCCAGACAGATATCTACTAAGTCTGATGCATTCTTCCAAGCTATGTCATCTCATGATAAACTTCAAGAAGATATGATGAAAACATGTCAGTCTATCAAACAACTCAGGTAAGAAGTAAATCCAAGCTATGTCATCTCATGATAAACTACAGGAAGATATGATGAAAACTTGTCAGTCTATCAAACAACTCAGGTAAGCTATGTCATCTCATGATAAACTACAGGAAGATATGATGAAAACTTGTCAGTCTATCAAACAACTCAGGTAAGCTATGTCATCTCATGATAAACTACAGGAGGATATGATGAAAACTTGTCAGTCTATCAAACAACTCAGGTAAGCTATGTCATCTCATGATAAACTACAAGAAGATATGATGAAAACATGTCAGTCTATCAAACAACTCAGGTAAGCTATGTCATCTCATGATAAACTACAAGAAGATATGATGAAAACATGTCAGTCTATCAAACAACTCAGGTAAGCTATGTCATCTCATGATAAACTACAGGAAGATATGATGAAAACTTGTCAGTCTATCAAACAACTCAGGTAAGCTATGTCATCTCATGATAAACTACAAGAAGATATGATGAAAACTTGTCAGTCTATCAAACAACTCAGGTAAGCTATGTCATCTCATGTTAAACTACAGGAAGATATGATGAAAACTTGTCAGTCTATCAAACAACTCAGGTAAGCTATGTCATCTCATGATAAACTACAGGAAGATATGATGAAAACATGTCAGTCTATCAAACAACTCAGGTAAGCTATGTCATCTCATGATAAACTACAGGAAGATATGATGAAAACTTGTCAGTCTATCAAACAACTCAGGTAAGCTATGTCATCTCATGATAAACTACAGGAAGATATGATGAAAACTTGTCAGTCTATCAAACCATTCAGGTAAGCTATGTCATCTCATGATAAACTACAAGAAGATATGATGAAAACATGTCAGTCTATCAAACAACTCAGGTAAGCTATGTCATTTCATGTTAAACTACAGGAAGATATGATGAAAACTTGTCAGTCTATCAAACAACTCAGGTAAGCTATGTCATCTCATGATAAACTACAAGAAGATATGATGAAAACTTGTCAGTCTATCAAACAACTCAGGTAAGCTATGTCATCTCATGATAAACTACAGGAAGATATGATGAAAACTTGTCAGTCTATCAAACAACTCAGGTAAGCTATGTCATCTCATGATAAACTACAAGAAGATATGATGAAAACATGTCAGTCTATCAAACAACTCAGGTAAGCTATGTCATCTCATGATAAACTACAAGAAGATATGATGAAAACATGTCAGTCTATCAAACAACTCAGGTAAGCTATGTCATCTCATGATAAACTACAGGAAGATATGATGAAAACTTGTCAGTCTATCAAACAACTCAGGTAAGCTATGTCATCTCATGTTAAACTACAGGAAGATATGATGAAAACTTGTCAGTCTATCAAACAACTCAGGTAAGCTATGTCATCTCATGATAAACTACAAGAAGATATGATGAAAACTTGTCAGTCTATCAAACAACTCAGGTAAGCTATGTCATCTCATGATAAACTACAAGAAGATATGATGAAAACTTGTCAGTCTATCAAACAACTCAGGTAAGCTATGTCATCTCATGATAAACTACAAGAAGATATGATGAAAACTTGTCAGTCTATCAAACAACTCAGGTAAGCTATGTCATCTCATGATAAACTACAAGAAGATATGATGAAAACTTGTCAGTCTATCAAACAACTCAGGTAAGCTATGTCATCTCATGATAAACTACAAGAAGATATGATGAAAACATGTCAGTCTATCAAACAACTCAGGTAAGCTATGTCATCTCATGATAAACTACAAGAAGATATGATGAAAACTTGTCAGTCTATCAAACAACTCAGGTAAGCTATGTCATCTCATGATAAACTACAAGAAGATATGATGAAAACTTGTCAGTCTATCAAACAACTCAGGTAAGCTATGTCATCTCATGATAAACTACAGGAAGATATGATGAAAACTTGTCAGTCTATCAAACAACTCAGGTAAGCTATGTCATCTCATGATAAACTACAAGAAGATATGATGAAAACTTGTCAGTCTATCAAACAACTCAGGTAAGCTATGTCATCTCATGATAAACTACAAGAAGATATGATGAAAACTTGTCAGTCTATCAAACAACTCAGGTAAGCTATGTCATCTCATGATAAACTACAGGAAGATATGATGAAAACTTGTCAGTCTATCAAACAACTCAGGTAAGCTATGTCATCTCATGATAAACTACAAGAAGATATGATGAAAACTTGTCAGTCTATCAAACAACTCAGGTAAGCTATGTCATCTCATGATAAACTACAGGAAGATATGATGAAAACTTGTCAGTCTATCAAACAACTCAGGTAAGCTATGTCATCTCATGATAAACTACAAGAAGATATGATGAAAACTTGTCAGTCTATCAAACAACTCAGGTAAGCTATGTCATCTCATGATAAACTACAAGAAGATATGATGAAAACTTGTCAGTCTATCAAACAACTCAGGTAAGCTATGTCATCTCATGTTAAACTACAAGAAGATATGATGAAAACTTGTCAGTCTATCAAACAACTCAGGTAAGCTATGTCATCTCATGTTAAACTACAAGAAGATATGATGAAAACTTGTCAGTCTATCAAACAACTCAGGTAAGCTATGTCATCTCATGATAAACTACAGGAAGATATGATGAAAACGTGTCAGTCTATCAAACAACTCAGGTAAGCTATGTCATCTCATGATAAACTACAGGAAGATATGATGAAAACTTGTCAGTCTATCAAACAACTCAGGTAAGCTATGTCATCTCATGATAAACTACAAGAAGATATGATGAAAACATGTCAGTCTATCAAACAACTCAGGTAAGCTATGTCATCTCATGATAAACTACAGGAAGATATGATGAAAACTTGTCAGTCTATCAAACAACTCAGGTAAGCTATGTCATCTCATGATAAACTACAGGAAGATATGATGAAAACATGTCAGTCTATCAAACAACTCAGGTAAGCTATGTCATCTCATGATAAACTACAGGAGATATGATGAAAACTTGTCAGTCTATCAAACAACTCAGGTAAGCTATGTCATCTCATGATAAACTACAGGAAGATATGATGAAAACTTGTCAGTCTATCAAACAACTCAGGTAAGCTATGTCATCTCATGATAAACTACAGGAAGATATGATGAAAACTTGTCAGTCTATCAAACAACTCAGGTAAGCTATGTCATCTCATGATAAACTACAAGAAGATATGATGAAAACTTGTCAGTCTATCAAACAACTTAGGTAAGCTATGTCATCTCATGATAAACTACAAGAAGATATGATGAAAACTTGTCAGTCTATCAAACAACTCAGGTAAGCTATGTCATCTCATGATAAACTACAGGAAGATATGATGAAAACTTGTCAGTCTATCAAACAACTCAGGTAAGCTATGTCATCTCATGATAAACTACAAGAAGATATGATGAAAACTTGTCAGTCTATCAAACAACTCAGGTAAGCTATGTCATCTCATGATAAACTACAGGAAGATATGATGAAAACTTGTCAGTCTATCAAACAACTCAGGTAAGCTATGTCATCTCATGATAAACTACAAGAAGATATGATGAAAACTTGTCAGTCTATCAAACAACTCAGGTAAGCTATGTCATCTCATGATAAACTACAGGAAGATATGATGAAAACATGTCAGTCTATCAAACAACTCAGGTAAGCTACGTCATCTCATGATAAACTACAAGAAGATATGATGAAAACTTGTCAGTCTATCAAACAACTCAGGTAAGCTATGTCATCTCATGATAAACTACAGGAAGATATGATGAAAACTTGTCAGTCTATCAAACAACTCAGGTAAGCTACGTCATCTCATGATAAACTACAAGAAGATATCATGAAAACTTGTCAGTCTATCAAACAACTCAGGTAAGCTATGTCATCTCATGATAAACTACAGGAAGATATGATGAAAACTTGTCAGTCTATCAAACAACTCAGGTAAGCTATGTCATCTCATGATAAACTACAAGAAGATATGATGAAAACTTGTCAGTCTATCAAACAACTCAGGTAAGCTATGTCATCTCATGATAAACTACAAGAAGATATGATGAAAACTTGTCAGTCTATCAAACAACTCAGGTAAGCTATGTCATCTCATGATAAACTACAGGAAGATATGATGAAAACTTGTCAGTCTATCAAACAACTCAGGTAAGCTATGTCATCTCATGATAAACTACAAGAAGATATGATGAAAACTTGTCAGTCTATCAAACAACTCAGGTAAGCTATGTCATCTCATGATAAACTACAAGAAGATATGATGAAAACTTGTCAGTCTATCAAACAACTCAGGTAAGCTATGTCATCTCATGATAAACTACAAGAAGATATGATGAAAACTTGTCAGTCTATCAAACAACTCAGGTAAGCTATGTCATCTCATGTTAAACTACAAGAAGATATGATGAAAACTTGTCAGTCTATCAAACAACTCAGGTAAGCTATGTCATCTCATGTTAAACTACAAGAAGATATGATGAAAACTTGTCAGTCTATCAAACAACTCAGGTAAGCTATGTCATCTCATGATAAACTACAGGAGGATATGATGAAAACATGTCAGTCTATCAAACAACTCAGGTAAGCTATGTCATCTCATGTTAAACTACAAGAAGATATGATGAAAACTTGTCAGTCTATCAAACAACTCAGGTAAGCTATGTCATCTCATGATAAACTACAGGAAGATATGATGAAAACGTGTCAGTCTATCAAACAACTCAGGTAAGCTATGTCATCTCATGATAAACTACAAGAAGATATGATGAAAACATGTCAGTCTATCAAACAACTCAGGTAAGCTATGTCATCTCATGATAAACTACAGGAAGATATGATGAAAACTTGTCAGTCTATCAAACAACTCAGGTAAGCTATGTCATCTCATGATAAACTACAAGAAGATATGATGAAAACATGTCAGTCTATCAAACAACTCAGGTAAGCTACGTCATCTCATGATAAACTACAGGAAGATATGATGAAAACTTGTCAGTCTATCAAACAACTCAGGTAAGCTATGTCATCTCATGATAAACTACAAGAAGATATGATGAAAACTTGTCAGTCTATCAAACAACTCAGGTAAGCTATGTCATCTCATGATAAACTACAAGAAGATATGATGAAAACATGTCAGTCTATCAAACAACTCAGGTAAGCTATGTCATCTCATGATAAACTACAGGAAGATATGATGAAAACTTGTCAGTCTATCAAACAACTCAGGTAAGCTATGTCATCTCATGATAAACTACAGGAAGATATGATGAAAACATGTCAGTCTATCAAACAACTCAGGTAAGCTATGTCATCTCATGATAAACTACAGGAGGATATGATGAAAACTTGTCAGTCTATCAAACAACTCAGGTAAGCTATGTCATCTCATGATAAACTACAGGAAGATATGATGAAAACTTGTCAGTCTATCAAACAACTCAGGTAAGCTATGTCATCTCATGATAAACTACAGGAAGATATGATGAAAACTTGTCAGTCTATCAAACAACTCAGGTAAGCTATGTCATCTCATGATAAACTACAAGAAGATATGATGAAAACTTGTCAGTCTATCAAACAACTTAGGTAAGCTATGTCATCTCATGATAAACTACAAGAAGATATGATGAAAACTTGTCAGTCTATCAAACAACTCAGGTAAGCTATGTCATCTCATGATAAACTACAGGAAGATATGATGAAAACTTGTCAGTCTATCAAACAACTCAGGTAAGCTATGTCATCTCATGATAAACTACAAGAAGATATGATGAAAACTTGTCAGTCTATCAAACAACTCAGGTAAGCTATGTCATCTCATGATAAACTACAAGAAGATATGATGAAAACTTGTCAGTCTATCAAACAACTCAGGTAAGCTATGTCATCTCATGATAAACTACAAGAAGATATGATGAAAACTTGTCAGTCTATCAAACAACTCAGGTAAGCTATGTCATCTCATGATAAACTACAAGAAGATATGATGAAAACTTGTCAGTCTATCAAACAACTCAGGTAAGCTATGTCATCTCATGATAAACTACAAGAAGATATGATGAAAACTTGTCAGTCTATCAAACAACTCAGGTAAGCTATGTCATCTCATGATAAACTACAGGAGGATATGATGAAAACATGTCAGTCTATCAAACAACTCAGGTAAGCTATGTCATCTCATGTTAAACTACAAGAAGATATGATGAAAACTTGTCAGTCTATCAAACAACTCAGGTAAGCTATGTCATCTCATGATAAACTACAGGAAGATATGATGAAAACGTGTCAGTCTATCAAACAACTCAGGTAAGCTATGTCATCTCATGATAAACTACAAGAAGATATGATGAAAACATGTCAGTCTATCAAACAACTCAGGTAAGCTATGTCATCTCATGATAAACTACAGAAGATATGATGAAAACTGTCAGTCTATCAACAACTCAGGTAAGCTATGTCATCTCATGATAAACTACAGAAGATATGATGAAAACTTGTCAGTCTATCAAACAACTCAGGTAAGCATGTCATCTCATGATAAACTACAGAAGATATGATGAAAACTTGTCAGTCTATCAAACAACTCAGGTAAGCTATGTCATCTCATGATAAACTACAGAAGATATGATGAAAACTTGTCAGTCTATCAAACAACTCAGGTAAGCTATGTCATCTCATGATAAACTACAAGAAGATATGATGAAAACTGTCAGTCTATCAAACAACTCAGTAAGCTATGTCATCTCATGATAAACTACAAGAAGATATGATGAAAACTGTCAGTCTATCAAACAACTCAGGTAAGCTATGTCATCTCATGATAAACTACAGAAGATATGATGAAAACTTGTCAGTCTATCAAACAACTCAGGTAAGCTATGTCATCTCATGATAAACTACAAGAAGATATGATGAAAACTGTCAGTCTATCAAACAACTCAGGTAAGCTATGTCATCTCATGATAAACTACAGGAAGATATGATGAAAACTTGTCAGTCTATCAACAACTCAGTAAGTATGTCATCTCATGTAAACTACAAGAAGATATGATGAAAACTTGTCAGTCTATCAAACAACTCAGGTAAGCTATGTCATCTCATGATAAACTACAGAAGATATGATAAAACTTGTCAGTCTATCAAACAACTCAGGTAAGCTATGTCATCTCATGATAAACTACAAGAAGATATGATGAAAACTTGTCAGTCTATCAAACAACTCAGGTAAGCTATGTCACTCATGAAAACTAAAGAAGATATGATGAAAACTTGTCACACAAACATCAGGTATACAACTCATATAAAACTACAGAAGATATGATGAAAACTTGTCATCTATCAAACAACTAGGTAAGCTATGTCACTCAAAAACTACAGAAGATATATGAATTCATACAAAAACTCAGGTAAGCTTGTCATCTCATGAAAACTACAGGTAAATTGTCATAAACATGTAAATCTCAAAAAATAGAAACTATGTCATTATAAACAACAGTAACTATGTAACATTCGTATACAAAACATATATGTAACTTGTCATACTATAAAAACTCAGGTAAGCATTCACTCATGTAAACTACAAAAATATATGAAAACTTGTCATCATCAAACAACTGGTAACTATGTCATTCATAAACTACAAGAAATATGTAAAAATGTCTCATCAAACAACAGTTAAGCTATGTCTTCTATAATACAAGAAGATATGATGAAAACTGTCAGTCTATCAAAGAACGTAGTCACTCATGTAATCTACAGAAAACTAGAAAATGCAGTAAAACGTATCTAAACAACTCAGTACTATGTCAACTCTGAAAATACAAGAAGATAAGGAAAACTTGTCATCTCAAAACTAACTCAGATAATTACGAACTATGATAAAACGTGATATAAAAACTTCAGTTAATAAAACTCAGGTAATAATATCTAGATAAAAAGAAGATATATGAAATGTCATACAACTCATACAAGTAAGCTATGACTACATAAAACTAAGAAGATTAAAACTTGTCAGTCTATCAAAACTAACTAGTCAGCTATGTAATTCATGATAAACTAGAAAATATGATGAAAACTTGTCAGTCTATCAAACAATCAGGAAGATTCATCATAAAACAGGAAGATATGATGAAAACTTGTCAGTCATAAAAACTAGGTAGCATTCATCATAAAATACAGAATGAAACTGTCATCTATAAACAGAAATATCATGAACTACAAAATAGAAAATGATCTCAAACAGGAAAGTACTTGTAAACAGAAGATAAAAATAGCTAAAAGTATGTCTAAAAACAAGAGTATGATGATTTAAATAGTAACATGCAGTCTATCAACACCAATAAGAGATTATGATAAAACAGAATTATAAAACTGTCAGTACAACACTCAGTAACTCAATGATAAACTTCGAGTATATAAAACTGTAGCTATACACTCAGTAACTAGTATATGATAAACTCAGATAAAAACTGTCAGTCATCAAAAACTCAGAAGTATGTAAACATGTATCAAAAAATAGGAAATGTCATCTATAAAACAAAGGTAAGTATGAATTCATTACAAAACAGTATATGAACTGTACTACAAAAAAGAAATGTCATCTATAAAACTCAGAAGTATGTAAACTTGATCTACAAAAATAGAAAGCAGTCATAAAACCAGAAGATTATAAGTACTACAAAAATAGTAACTTGTCATCTCAAAACTCAGAAATATTATGAAAACTGAGTTATAAAACTGTAAGCTATACACTCAGTAAAAAGTGATGTCATCTATAAACACTCAGAAGTATGATGAAAACTACAAAATAAGAAACTTTCATCTATCAACAACAGTAACATGTCAGTAAAACAAAGTAAACTTGTCAGATATCAAAACTAGTAATTGTCATCTATAAAACTAGAAGAGATATAAAACTCAAAAATAGGTAACATGTCATCTATAAAACTCAGAAATATGAAAACTTGATCTACAAAATAGAAATGCATCTCAAATAAAAGATATGATAAACTCATTATAAAACTGTAGTGTCACAAAAACTACAGAAGATATATGAAAACTCAGTTATAAAAACTCAGTACACACTCATATAAACTACAGAGATAATAAAACATTATAAACTGTAAGTATTCACCTGTAACTACAGAAATAGATGAAAAATTGTCAGTCTATCAAACAACTCAGGTAAGCTATGTCATCTCATGATAAACTACAGAAGATATGATGAAAACTGTCAGTCTATCAAACAATCAGGTAAGCTAGTCATCTCATGATAAACTACAGAAGATATGATGAAAACTGTCAGTCTATCAAACAACTCAGGTAAGCTATTCATCTCATGATAAACTACAGAAATATGATGAAAACTCAGTTATCAACTCAGTAACTAGTATATGAAAAACTGAAGTTATAAAACATGTCAGTCTATCAAAACTCAGGAAGTAGATTGAAAACTACAAAAATAGAACTTGTCTTCAAAACTCAGGAAGTATGATAATGTAACTACAAAATGAGAATGTCATCCATAAACAACAGAAGTAGTACTCAGTAACACAGGAATATGAATGAAACTCAGATAAAACATAGCTATCACTCATAACAGATATGATAAAACTGAGTTATAAAACTCAGTAACTAGCATCATGATAAACAGAAGATATGAGAAAACGTCATCTATCAAACAACTAGTAACATGTAACTCAGATAAATAAAGTATATAAAACTCAGTACACACTCATAACAGATAGTAAACTACAAACAATAGTAAACTTTCATCTCAGATAAACTCAGGAAGATATGATAAAACTTGTACTACAAAAATCAGTAACTGTCAGTCATCAAATAAACATCAGAATATGATAAAACTTCAGTATAAAAACTCAGTACAGTACTAAAACAAGAAGATATGATGAAAACTCAGTCATCAAAAAGGTAACTATGTCATCTCATAAAACTACAGGAAGTATGTAAAACTTGTCATCTACAAAAATCAGGTAAGCTTGTCATCTCATGAAAACTCAGGAAGTATGATAAACTGTATCTAAAAAATAGGAACTAGTCATCTATAAAACTAGGAAGATTATAAATGTATCATCAAAAAATCAGGTAACACACTCATATAAAACAAAAGTAAGAACTGTCAGTCTATAAACACTCAGGAAGTAGTATATGTAAACTACAGAAAATAGAAGAACTTCATCTATAAAAACATACTATAAGAAGATATGATGAAAACTGTCAGTCTATCAAACAACAGAAGCTATGTATCTCAGATAACTACAGGAAATATGATGAAAACTTGTCAGTCTATCAAACAACTCAGGTAAGCTATGTCATCTCATGTAAACTACAGAAGATATGATGAAAACTTGTCAGTCTATCAAACAACTCAGGTAAGCTATGTCATCTCATGATAAACTACAGAGAAGATGAAAACTTGTCAGTCTATCAAACAACTCAGTAAGCTATGTCATCTCATGATAAACTACAAGAAGATATGATGAAAACTTGTCATCTATCAAACAACTCAGGTAAGCTATGTCATCTCATGATAAACTACAGAAGATATGATGAAAACTTGTCAGTCTATCAAACAACTCAGGTAAGCTATGTCATCTCATGATAAACTACAAGAAGATATGATGAAAACTTGTCAGTCTATCAAACAACTCAGGTAAGCTATGTCATCTCATGATAAACTACAGAAGATATGATGAAAACTTGTCAGTCTATCAAACAACTCAGGTAAGCTATGTCATCTCATGATAAACTACAGGAAGATATGATGAAAACTTGTCAGTCTATCAAACAACTCAGGTAAGCTATGTCATCTCATGATAAACTACAAGAAGATATGATGAAAACTTGTCAGTCTATCAAACAACTCAGGTAAGCTATGTCATCTCATGATAAACTACAGAAGATATGATGAAAACTTGTCAGTCTATCAAACAACTCAGGTAAGCTATGTCATCTCATGATAAACTACAGAAGATATGATGAAAACTTGTCAGTCTATCAAACAACTCAGGTAAGCTATGTCATCTCATGATAAACTACAGAAGATATGATGAAAACTTGTCAGTCTATCAAACAACTCAGGTAAGCTATGTCATCTCATGAAAACTACAAGAAGATATGATGAAAACTTGTCAGTCTATCAACAACTCAGGTAAGCTATGTCATCTCATGATAAACTACAGAAGATATGATGAAAACTTGTCAGTCTATCAAACAACTCAGTAAGCTATGTCATCTCATGATAAACTACAGAAGATATGATGAAAACTTGTCAGTCTATCAAACAACTCAGGTAAGCTATGTCATCTCATGATAAACTACAAGAAGATATGATGAAAACTTGTCAGTCTATCAAACAACTCAGGTAAGCTATGTCATCTCATGATAAACTACAAGAAGATATGATGAAAACTTGTCAGTCTATCAAACAACTCAGGTAAGCTATGTCACTCATGATAACTACAGGAAGATATGATGAAAACTGTCAGTCTATCAAACACTCAGTAAGCTATGTCATCTCATGATAAACTACAGGAAGATATGATGAAAACTGTCAGTCTATCAAACAACTCAGGTAAGCTATGTCATCTCATGATAAACTACAGAAGATATGATGAAAACTTGTCAGTCTATCAAACAACTCAGGTAAGCTATGTCATCTCATGATAAACTACAGAAGATATGATGAAAACTTGTCAGTCTATCAAACAACTCAGTAAGCTATGTCATCTCATGATAAACTACAGAAATATGAAAACTTGTCAGTCTATCAAACAACTCAGTAAGCTATGTCATCTCATGATAAACTACAGAAGATATGATGAAAACTGTCAGTCTATCAAACAACTCAGGTAAGCTATGTCATCTCATGATAAACTACAAGAAGATATGATGAAACTTGTCAGTCTATCAAACAACTCAGGTAAGCTATGTCATCTCATGTAAACTACAAGAAGATATGAAAAACTTGTCAGTCTATCAAACAACTCAGGTAAGCTATGTCATCTCATGATAAACTACAGAAGATATGATGAAAACTGTCAGTCTATCAAACAACTCAGTAAGCTAGTCATCTCATGATAAACTACAGAAGATATGATGAAAACTTGTCAGTCTAACAAACACTCAGGTAAGCTATGTCATCTCATGATAAACTACAGGAAGATATGATGAAAACTTGTCAGTCTATCAAACAACTCAGGTAAGCTATGTCATCTCATGATAAACTACAGGAAGATATGATGAAAACTTGTCAGTCTATCAAACAACTCAGGTAAGCTATGTCATCTCATGATAAACTACAAGAAGATATGATGAAAACTTGTCAGTCTATCAAACAACTCAGGTAAGCTATGTCATCTCATGATAAACTACAAGAAGATATGATGAAAACTTGTCAGTCTATCAAACAACTCAGGTAAGCTATGTCATCTCATGATAAACTACAAGAAGATATGATGAAAACTTGTCAGTCTATCAAACAACTCAGGTAAGCTATGTCATCTCATGATAAACTACAGGAAGATATGATGAAAACTTGTCAGTCTATCAAACAACTCAGGTAAGCTATGTCATCTCATGATAAACTACAAGAAGATATGATGAAAACTTGTCAGTCTATCAAACAACTCAGGTAAGCTATGTCATCTCATGATAAACTACAGGAAGATATGATGAAAACTTGTCAGTCTATCAAACAACTCAGGTAAGCTATGTCATCTCATGATAAACTACAGGAAGATATGATGAAAACTTGTCAGTCTATCAAACAACTCAGGTAAGCTATGTCATCTCATGATAAACTACAAGAAGATATGATGAAAACTTGTCAGTCTATCAAACAACTCAGGTAAGCTATGTCATCTCATGATAAACTACAAGAAGATATGATGAAAACTTGTCAGTCTATCAAACAACTCAGGTAAGCTATGTCATCTCATGATAAACTACAAGAAGATATGATGAAAACTTGTCAGTCTATCAAACAACTCAGGTAAGCTATGTCATCTCATGATAAACTACAAGAAGATATGATGAAAACATGTCAGTCTATCAAACAACTCAGGTAAGCTATGTCATCTCATGATAAACTACAAGAAGATATGATGAAAACTTGTCAGTCTATCAAACAACTCAGGTAAGCTATGTCATCTCATGATAAACTACAAGAAGATATGATGAAAACTTGTCAGTCTATCAAACAACTCAGGTAAGCTATGTCATCTCATGATAAACTACAAGAAGATATGATGAAAACATGTCAGTCTATCAAACAACTCAGGTAAGCTATGTCATCTCATGATAAACTACAAGAAGATATGATGAAAACTTGTCAGTCTATCAAACAACTCAGGTAAGCTATGTCATCTCATGATAAACTACAGGAAGATATGATGAAAACTTGTCAGTCTATCAAACAACTCAGGTAAGCTATGTCATCTCATGATAAACTACAGGAAGATATGATGAAAACTTGTCAGTCTATCAAACAACTCAGGTAAGCTATGTCATCTCATGTTAAACTACAGGAAGATATGATGAAAACTTGTCAGTCTATCAAACAACTCAGGTAAGCTATGTCATCTCATGATAAACTACAGGAAGATATGATGAAAACTTGTCAGTCTATCAAACAACTCAGGTAAGCTATGTCATCTCATGATAAACTACAAGAAGATATGATGAAAACTTGTCAGTCTATCAAACAACTCAGGTAAGCTATGTCATCTCATGATAAACTACAAGAAGATATGATGAAAACTTGTCAGTCTATCAAACAACTCAGGTAAGCTATGTCATCTCATGATAAACTACAAGAAGATATGATGAAAACATGTCAGTCTATCAAACAACTCAGGTAAGTAGTATGTTATCTTATCAATGAAATACAACCATCCAATAAGTTGATGTTGATCAGGTTATTTGAATTCTTGGAGGTTGAATTGTCTCATTATGGATTGTCCACTGAAGTTTATTAAATGGGATCTTTAAATTTCTTCTGAACATCATTCTCTTTATTTATTTTGCTTATTTCTTTACCAATGATACAGACACAGACCTCCCAATCCTAGTTGATATACATGATATATGAATACATGTACATAGCATTAAATTCTATCACAGCTATTGGAGGGATTTAACTGCTCTGCTCAATACCAAATTGAGCTTGTTCCTGATTTTATTGTAATGCTTGCAAATCTGGAAAGGTTATTTTGTAAATTGTCAGATAATTATTTCTTACATATTCATTTTAAATTTGTTCTAGTTGGCTGAATTATTGTGATATACTAGTATCTACAGACATGGGCCTTCGTGTTGTATTTACACATCTAATATTCAGTCTGTCAAACATCTTGTTAGTTTTCTGTATATTATATTAATGTATTTTATTCTACAGCTGATCCTTTATCTGTTTCCTAACACATAGTGCTGCTTGATCATCATTGAACTTTGATATTTTACCCGCTCACAACCAGCCCTTCGTTATCTTCTTACTATTGTTTTAATGGTTTTTTGAAAGCTACAAAATTTAATATGCAAATGTTTGGAAATCCCTTGGTTATTTATAAGCTGTGTTAACATAACAAAACATAAATAAATCATCTGTCATAGTGTACATTTACCAACAATTGTTATCTTTATTTGATATATTATCTGATAAACTTGTTTAAGATATTAAATGTATCTATATTTTGACATTTAAGAATTGAATGCTTCTTTTTGTAACTTCATTTGGTGTAAAAGCGTTGACTGAACTACATTTTGTATGAAGCGCAGAGGCACTTCATACTAAAAATGTGTGCATGGTCAATGCTTTTACACCCCTATGAAGTTACAAAAAGAAGCATTCAATACTTATAATTACATTTGTTTTTAGCAATGATCATAATAACACAAATTTTATCATTGATTTATTTAATTCACCTGTGCACTTTATTGTGGGACCACGTGTTATCATGAATGAAAAGTTTTATTGAGCATTGCAATTGCTTACGGAATAACATGTGATGTGCAGTTAACCAATCAGAATAAAGTATCATAATGAAACATACATCTAATGTAATTATTGAAAAGTAATGATAAAAACATATCTGTACTTAAAGATGCATAGCGTATATTCACTGAAAAAAATAAATTCACTATCATGGGTACACATGTTTGGGAGCAGATTTTTATTGAATATGATAATTGGAGGTATACTGTTTCGTCAAATATTTCTAACCTTTAGGAACAACTCTAGTAACTGATGTAGAAAATTGTTTGAACTATATTTTTTTGAGATAACAGCTGTGTATGTTGAAAAAAATAGATACTGCACAAGCAAGGTGAAATCATAGTTAGTGAGCTCTTGTGGTAATGAATATATATGTTTGACAGGCATAAAGTACAGCAGATAGATGAAGTGTTAGCCAAAGGATCACTAAAAGTAATAAAATTACAGCAGGCAAGACGGAATCATATAAATTTGTATGAAAAGGTAAGTAAGAATTATATATAGTTGTATAGTAAGGTATCATGGATCTCTTGTCTTCAGTAGTCCCGAAGTCTTTTTATAATTAAAATTTATAAATTAATTGATAAACAAAGGGTATGGGGTATAATCCATCTATGACACAAAATTAGTACATGCACAGAACAAACACACAAAAAGCAAAAGAACAGCACTTGTATTACTGTTCTTCATATCAAAGCCACAGTGAGACATGCAATACACAGTAAAATAATGGTACCTCACTGCCAGTTTAAGACTGCCCCTAGTAAGGTCTTGAATGGGATTGTTGACAAAAATGATTTGGATTGACTTTGTTCGACATTACACCACCAAATTGTGCCTGCTTAAAAAAATACATACTACAAAGTAGAACTCATTTTAAATTGTATGCATCTGATGTGAATATATTTTAACAGTAGTTCTGTGCTATTTTGTTGTTGTTGCCCTATTAATTTGAAAAGTAATATTATGACAGTGTTGTTTAATATGATAGTGGTTCACAAGTTACCGAATATAATAACTTACGATTATTGAATTCATCAACATATTATTAAACTTAAAATAACAAAGATCACAAAGGAAAGTGTTTTTTTTTTAAAGGACAGACAGACGAACGAACAAAAGGACGCACCGACCAGAAAACATAATGCCCATAAATGGGTATATAAACATTTTGACTAAAAAAAATCTCTGTTGTTTACATTCAAAATGTATTTTCAATGTATTGAATAAGAACTCATATGAGCAAATACCCACGGTATTAAAGTTTGTTAATTTGTTATATTTACTGGATAATGTTTTATACAGTTGAAGATGATGGCTACAGTACACCAAACCCAGCCTACAATCCAGTTGTTATTATCTACTAATGAGTTTGTAGGAGCCTTAGATTTAATATCCACTACACAAGAAGTGCTATCACAGGAACTTCCTGGGGTCCATAGTTTTAGGTGCGTAAATTTCCAATGTTAACAAATGGTTAAAGGAAAAAAAATTAATGTTCAATTGAATTAGAAAAGTGAAAATTGTCAAATTTTTCAACATCTACATACATGACATTTGAAGTTTAAATTGAAAAAAATAAAAATACCATAAAAAGTTAAACACTGGGTTTAGAATGTTAACTTGAGTTAAATGGAAGATTTGCTCATAGAAACTGGCTCATATGAATGTTGTTTGTTTAAAACCATTATACTAACAAATGAATCTCACAGATTTTCAATCACTTATACTTATTTTATGACTCAATTTGGGAAATATTCTTTAAAACAACTTTCAGCTCAGTTGTCAGTGCTTCATTGCTGACTTGATTTATAAAATTCTTTTCTAAAATTCCCTTTTGGTAAAGTAAGAAATAACTAGGAAAATAAGGAAAATATAGAATCGAGCAATAAGGATATAAGGGCAACATAGGTTGTTGAAATGTAAATTCCAACAAATATATTTATATGAAACTTCAATTTTAGACATTTGGGATCCCAGTTAGCAGAAATGGAAAATCTTATAGAGAAAATGTTACAAGAGGACTTTGCAAAATGTATATCATCAGATTTGAATAGACCAGTCACAGATACCATTCCATTATTAGAGGAGGTAAATATTTGGACTTTTTTTTATGAATGTCCATTGTTTGATGAATATTAACAGAAAGGATTGACATGATGTTTGAAATGATTGAGAATTTTCAGATTTTTCTGGAATAGAATTATGGTTTGTTGAAAATATTTGTGATTGATATTTATACATATTTTGAATTGGTATTAAGTAGTTGTGGTGAAAACAATGTTTTATATAAAGTACAGATATAAAGAACTAAAATGTTAAACAATATTACCATCTAATCTAGATCAGAAAATCACTCTTTTGGAAAATGTAACACCACATATATGCAATGTTATGATCATGTCTTATATTTATTTAGATAAAATCAAAAGGATCTAAGAGAAAATAACCAAAATGAATGAACATCAAAAGGCAAAAAAATTAGGGGGAAATTTCAAATCTTGGAGTAGTAAGTTTTCATTTTTACAACTGAATTTTGTAACTTAGTATTTTTATTTTGCAGGAAAAGTTAGTGTCTTTAGTATTTGGTATGATTAGGAAAGACAAGTTTAATTTTGTGGACATGTATAGAGAGGAAGCCTTTACAGCTATTAGAGCCTGTGTCAAACAGGTACATATTCATAATCCATTTACAGTTTATGTTATTGTTACAGCTGATATCCTAATGCTAGCAAGTTAAAGGTTTGGTTTGCTTGCTTGCTTTGCTTGTATTTATGTTTGCTCAAGCATTGAAGTTAAGATTAACATCTGAAAACAATAAAAAGAGGGGGAGTTAAAGATTCATACATTATATTTAAATTTGATTGGACATTATCAAATAATCAGATTTTATTATATACAGGTTTAACTCTGTCTACATGTATTGTTTACATGTAGTAGAGAAGTCATTTGTGGCCCATTGATTTAGAAGTTTTATAAATCAATAAAATATAACATCTTCTTACAGATATTCTTACTACAGTAGTCTGTTACATGTGAAATTGATAACATATTTGATTTTTGTCTTACATATTTACTTTAAGCCTTTAATCTTTCTGCATTTAAGCTAAGCAGCCCTTAGTTTACTATAATCATTGTTTTGTTGGTAATAAAAAAGAACAAATGAGGAATTCAAAGGAACTTAATTTTTAAAAACATTTTAAATGACCAATTTATTTGCAGACTGTGGTAGAAGCAGTATCAGAGGCAGATAATGTAGAAACTTCAGATGACAATGTAACTAGGTAGGTTTCACACAGTAATTCATTGGGTATTCATCCATCACAGATAATGTAGAAACTTCAGATGACAATGTAACTAGGTAGGTTTCACACAGTAATTCATTGGGTATTCATCCATCACAGATAATGTAGAAACTTCAGATGACAATGTAACTAGGTAGGTTTCACACAGTAATTCATTGGGTATTCATCCATCACAGATAATGTAGAAACTTCAGATGACAATGTAACTAGGTAGGTTTCACACAGTAATTCATTGGGTATTCATCCATCACATATAATGTAGAAACTTCAGATGACAATGTAACTAGGTAGGTTTCACACAGTAATTCATTGGGTATTCATCCATGACAGATAATGTAGAAACTTCAGATGACAATGTAACTAGGTAGGTTTCACACAGTAATTCATTGGGTATTCATCCATCACATATAATGTAGAAACTTCAGACGACAATGTAACTAGGTAGGTTTCACACAGTAATTCATTGGGTATTCATCCATGACAGATAATGTAGAAACTTCAGATGGCAATGTAACTAGGTAGGTTTCACACAGTAATTCATTGGGTATTCATCCATCACAGATAATGTAGAAACTTCAGATGACAATGTAACTAGGTAGGTTTCACACAGTAATTCATTGGGTATTCATCCATGACAATGTAACAAGGTAGGTTTCACACAGTAATTCATTGGGTATTCATCCATCACAGATAATGTAGAAACTTCAGATGACAATGTAACAAGGTAGGTTTCACACAGTAATTCATTGGGTATTCATCCATCACAGATAATGTAGAAACTTCAGATGACAATGTAACAAGATAGGTTTCACACAGTAATTCATTGGGTATTCATCCATCACAGATAATGTAGAAACTTCAGATGACAATGTAACAAGGTAGGTTTCACACAGTAATTCATTGGGTATTCATCCATCACAGATAATGTAGAAACTTCAGATGACAATGTAACAAGATAGGTTTCACACAGTAATTCATTGGGTATTCATCCATCACAGATAATGTAGAAACTTCAGATGACAATGTAACTAGGTAGGTTTCACACAGTAATTCATTGGGTATTCATCCATCACAGATAATGTAGAAACTTCAGATGACAATGTAACTAGGTAGGTTTCACACAGTAATTCATTGGGTATTCATCCCTGACAATGTAACAAGGTAGGTTTCACACAGTAATTCATTGGGTATTCATCCATGACAGATAATGTAGAAACTTCAGATGACAATGTAACAAGGTAGGTTTCACACAGTAATTCATTGGGTATTCATCCATCACAGATAATGTAGAAACTTCAGATGACAATGTAACTAGGTAGGTTTCACACAGTAATTCATTGGGTATTCATCCATCACAGATAATGTAGAAACTTCAGATGACAATGTAACTAGGTAGGTTTCACACAGTAATTCATTGGGTATTCATCCATGACAGATAATGTAGAAACTTCAGATGACAATGTAACTAGGTAGGTTTCACACAGTAATTCATTGGGTATTCATCCATGACAGATAATGTAGAAACTTCAGATGACAATGTAACTAGGTAGGTTTCACACAGTAATTCATTGGGTATTCATCCATGACAGATAATGTAGAAACTTCAGATGACAATGTAACTAGGTAGGTTTCACACAGTAATTCATTGGGTATTCATCCAAGACAGATAATGTAGAAACTTCAGATGACAATGTAACTAGGTAGGTTTCACACAGTAATTCATTGGGTATTCATCCATCACATATAATGTAGAAACTTCAGATGACAATGTAACTAGGTAGGTTTCACACAGTAATTCATTGGGTATTCATCCATCACAGATAATGTAAGAAACTTCAGATGACAATGTAACTAGGTAGGTTTCACACAGTAATTCATTGGGTATTCATCCATCACAGATAATGTAGAAACTTCAGATGACAATGTAACTAGGTAGGTTTCACACAGTAATTCATTGGGTATTCATCCATCACAGATAATGTAGAAACTTCAGATGACAATGTAACTAGGTAGGTTTCACACAGTAATTCATTGGGTATTCATCCATCACAGATAATGTAGAAACTTCAGATGACAATGTAACTAGGTAGGTTTCACACAGTAATTCATTGGGTATTCATCCATCACAGATGTAGAAACTTCAGATGACAATGTAACTAGGTAGGTTTCACACAGTAATCCATTGGGTATTCATCCATCACAGATAATGTAGAAACTTCAGATGACAATGTAACTAGGTAGGTTTCACACAGTAATTCATTGGGTATTCATCCATCACACAAATTCACAGCAAAAAAAGAAAAAAACAGAGAAACATTGCCACTCATTGATTTTATTTATATTTGATTTTTTTTTTGTTGAACATATTTTTCCCCGAAATTAGCATAAAATTGTGATTATGGCAAATCTCTCATATGGATATTATCAAGTAACCACTTACGGAACCACAGTGCTGAAAAGTCATGAATGAAAACAATATTTAGGATAGGATATAATTCTTTTCCAACCTTCAATGTCAAATAAAATTATGTTTTAATAAAATGTATCAAATTGACACATTCCCCATTTCCATTCTCAATTTTATCATGAACAAATAGTTTATATTTAAATTTTTTAGTCTTGGAGACCAAATGAGAATGTTAGACTATAAACAGTGGATGGAGTTACTCTGTAAAATATTCTCCAATCTCCTTATACTCTTAAAGAGAGGACAGGTAAGTTCATATCTTACTACAAACACACTGGATGTTTAATGGAGGTCGGAATCACTTTCTCCTCAAGGTTTCCTTGGCTAACAAGGCACCATATTCATGTTTTCAAGTTTCATTTTAAGATAATTTTTGTTTTTTGCTATTTACTTTTTTCTCACATAACAATAAAAGATAGTACCATCAAAATAAAAAGATGCATGCAGTATTTATATAGGAACAATACCATATCATTATATACCACAAAAAAATACTGGCCTACATGTTATGACCATCAATAAGGGATAGTCAACCTGGCAATATTACAGTATTTAATAGAATACAAGTTATAGATCATTTTTTAGATGCTTGTAAGATAAAGGATAGTATGGACAGTATTTATGTAAAAATATTTTAGCTAACAACAAAAAAGCACACAGTTTATAAAAAAAAATGTAAACAGCATAAAAAAATAACAAAATTTTAAGACTCTAGCCAATCAGAAATACTCTCTTGATTTTGATAAAGAGTATTTGTTTCTTAGACATTCCAAGGTGTAATAGGTGATGTGATAGGGATCACAGCTGGTAGAACTAAGGCTCCTAGTCCTGTCTCAACACCCACAGAAGATAAAGAATGTACCCTAGAGGAACCATCACATCTCCATGTTTCTGTGTAAGTATGGTTTACAAATGACATAGATTTTTATGTGTTTTACTTATATAGCATACCTGAGCAATTTGTCAGTCAGAAAAATATCCCCCCCCCCCCCCCCCCCCCCCCCCTCATGTTTGAACCTGCATTTTCTTTCAATATGTTAGTTAGTGCCTAAAAGGTTATTCCATTTGATATTCTATTTCAGTATGATCTATTATAATATTCCTGCAGGTAAAATGTAAAATTATAAAATGGCTTCCAATATTTCTTTATTCTTAGCTATGCTTCACTGACTTTTTTGCACTGTTCACATCATTCACATGTTTTCTGATCAGATGAATTTACATGTAGTATAAGCTTTTAAATACTCCATTTAAAAGAAGTTTCTTAACAACACAGAGCAATTATTAATTATGATTTGAAAGAAAAATGCCATTTCCATAAAAGGGTGTCATCCTGGTTTGCCCACTTTTAATTACATGCATATGTAAACATACGGGGAATTGTTATTTTAACGGGCGTATGACATTTGCGCCGATTTTGAAAATTTTCATTCTTTCATTTGCGCTGATTTCATTTTTAGCTCACCTGGCCCGAAGGGCCAAGTGAGCTTTTCCCATCACTTTGCGTCCGGCGTCGGTCAACCAACCAAGATGGCCGCCACGGCTAAAAATAGAACATAGGGGTAAAATGCAGTTTTTGGCTTATAACTCAAAAACCAAAGCATTTAGAGCAAATCTGACATGGGGTAAAAATGTTTATCAGGTCAAGATCTATCTGCCCTGAAATTTTCAGATGAATCGGTCAATCGGTTGTTGGGTTGCTGCCCCTGAATTGGTAATTTTGAGGAAATTTTGCTGTTTTTGGTTATTATCTTGAATATTATTATAGATAGAGATAAACTGTAAACAGCAATAATGTTCAGCAAAGTAAGATCTACAAATAAGTCAACATGACCGAAATGGTCAGTTGACCCGTTTAGGAGTTATTGCCCTTTATAGTCAATTTTTAATCATTTTTCGTTAATTAAAGTAATCTTTTACAAAAATCTTCTCCTCTGAAACTACTGGGCCAAATTAATCCAAACTTGGCCACAATCATCTTTGGGGTATCTAGTTTAAAAAATGTGTGGCGTGACCTGGTCAACCAACCAAGATGGCCGCCATGGCTAAAAATAGAACAAAGGGGTAAAATGCAGTTTTTGGCTTATAACTCAAAAACCAAAGCATTTTGAGGAAATCTGACATGGGATAAAAATGTTTATCAGGTCAAGATCTATCTGCCCTGAAATTTTCAGATGAATCGGTCAATCGGTTGTTGGGTTGCTGCCCCTGAATTGGTAATTTTGAGGAAATTTTGCTGTTTTTGGTTATTATCTTGAATATTATTATAGATAGAGATAAACTGTAAACAGCAATAATGTTCAGCAAAGTAAGATCTACAAATAAGTCAACATGACTAAAATGGTCAGTTGACCCGTTTAGGAGTTATTGCCCTTTATAGTCAATTTTTAACCATTTTTCGTAAATCTTAGTAATCTTTTACAAAAATCTTCTCCTCTGAAACTACTGGGCTAAATTAATCCAAACTTGGCCACAATCATCTTTGGGTATCTAGTTTAAAAATGTGTGGTGTGACCTGGTCAACCAACCAAGATGGCCACCACCGCTAAAAATAGAACATAGGGGTAAAATGCAGTTTTTGGCTTATAACTCAAAAACCAAAGCATTTTGAGGAAATCTGACACGGGATAAAAATGTTTATCAGGTCAAGATCTATCTGCCCTGAAATTTTCAGATGAATCGGTCAATCGGTTGTTGGGTTGCTGCCCCTGAATTGGTAATTTTGAGGAAATTTTGCTGTTTTTGGTTATTATCTTGAATATTATTATAGATAGAGATAAATTGTAAACAGCAATAATGTTCAACAAAGTAAGATCTACAAATAAGTCAACATGACCAAAATGGTCAGTTGACCCCTTTAGGAGTTATTGCCCTTTATAGTCAATCTTTAACCATTTTTCATAAATCTAAGTAATCTTTTACAAAATCTCCACTGAAACTACTAGGCCACAATCATCTTTGGGGTATCTAGTTTGAAAAATGTGTCCGATGACCTGGCCATTCAACCAAGATGGCCGCCACGGCTAAAAATAGAACATAGGGGTAAAATGCAGTTTTTGGCTTATAACTTTGAAACCAAAGCATCTAGAGCAAATCTGACAAGAAGTTAAATTGTTAATCAAGTCAATATCTATCTGCCCTGAATTTTTCAGATGAATTGGACAACTGGTTGTTGGGTTGCTGCCCTCCAATTGGTAATTTTTAAAGAAATTTTGCCGTTTTTGGTTATCTTGAATACTATTATAGATAGCGATAAATTGTAAACAGCAATAATGTTCAGCAAAGTAAGATCTACAAATAAGTCAACATGACCTAAATGGTCAATTGACCCCTTAAGGAGTTATTGCCCTTTATAGTCAATTTTTAACAATTTTCATTAATTTGGTAAATTTATGTAAATTTTTACCAAATATAGTTCTCTGTTACTAATGGGCAAAGTTCATTATAGATATAATTGTAAGAAGCAAAATCGTTCAGTAAAGTAAGAACTTCAAACACATCACCATCACCAAAATACAATTTTGTCATGAATCCATTTGTGTCCTTTGTTTAATATGCACATAGACCAAGGTGAGCGACACAGGCTCTTTAGAGCCTCTAGTTTCATTTGCGCCAATTTCATTTTTTCATTTGCGCCGATTTGATATTTTCTCCTAATTGGATTTACAGGTAAGGTACAGGTAAGTTCATGATTTTACATTGGCTGAGCACAGAGTTTAAAGACAAATCAAGTGACATTGCAGTTGTTAAATGGCTATCCCAATGTTTCGGGTTACCATGCATTCCTTTCCCTAAATGAAATCGATGACTGCTTCACATTTGACATTGTCTGGCGCTCCTCCTGATGACAAATGTCATACATTCTTAGACAACGTACAAGTACACATTCCATAACGGTCAACCAATTCGTGATGGCGTCCATAAAATTATTGAAGGGTTGATTTCAACTTCACCATTTTAAACTCTTGGTTTAATAGCTTCCTTGTGAGAAAATGCGAACTCTAGAAATGACCCACCAGTACGTATGCCGGACAAAGAAAAGATGGCATTCGTTATCGACAATTACGCAAAATATAGAAGAGACGAAATCATAAGAAAGGAATATATTAGATGTGTTGCATATACATACTCTGCTAGAACAGATTTATGATTTGAATGTATTCCGTTTTTATGGATTTGAATGCTGTACATATATTTTCAATTTGTCATTTTAGTATAAACTAAGTGCTTTAATCTTAGGTTTTTACTTCTTGATTTTAAGCAGGAGACAACTGTTATATACATGTTATGATTGACAATTCATAACATATGTACAACTGGCTAACGGAAGAGGTCTTTAATGATAAATGAAAATAACATTACCGGGTTGGGGAGTTGTCTCATTGGCACTCATTCCACATCTTCTTATATTATTTCACCTGTAATTTACCTGTAAAAAAATCGGCGCAAATGCAAAACGCCGGTTTTAACAATTATAGTTTATTTCTGAATTATAGACATAATTTTTACCTTTTATTTTACCTGTAAATTTTTATAAATGATACAATATTCTGCTATTAAATCAAGGAAAATGTGCAAAAGTATTTTTTATTTTAATATTTTTGAGGAGCAAAATTAATAGAATTTGACAATATACCTCTTATTTTACCTGTATTTTTTTTTTATAAAAGATACTATATTCTGCTATTAACTCAAGGAAAATGTGCAAAGATATTTTTAATTTGATATAAATTTTGTAGGAAAATGTTTTGATATTGACAAATATAAATAGACAAAAATGTGTAGTACTTTTACAACTTATCAACAAAAAGTTTTAAATGTTGTTACATTCTGAAAAAAGAGTAAAAAGTAAAATAATGAATTAAAGATTAATATATAAATTTTTATTATTCTTAAATAAATACACTGTTCTGAAATTAATATAAAAAATATCCAATAAGTCGTAACAAATAGAATATAAATGCAACTGCAGCTTTACAAATGCTCAACAACTTCATTCAGAAACAAAATATGAGACAACAACCAACAACGCAGCACAGATAGTGTTCCCAACTTTATTTGTCGAAAGGCACAGCAATGTTGACTACAGTCGTATTATAAAGAAAATGAAGACATCACTTGATTCAAAAGACGAGGTGCAGTATTACCTCTTGTTCCATCCCAACTAGTTGAGAACATTTTGCATAAAAGTTTAGAAGACATTAGTTGAAGCTGACAACATACTTGCTACAACATTATTTACTGATTATGTGACAGAATTCTGGGTTGAAGTATATCGCATTCTATGGAACAACAAAATTATGATGAGCCAAAAACATGACTATCCTAACATCTACGAGATCATTGGGTTACTGAAGAAGTCCCAGGCACTTATAGAATGTAATATTATCCAGTATATAGCAGGAGGAGCCCGCCCACCGAAAAGAAGATACAGAGTAATAGACACCAGATTCCAACTACTGAAAGACAGATACCAACAAGGAATTGTCAGCCTTATAAACTACTCTGACATAGCATCCGATCGTCTCCATTTCATTTCATTAAACAACTTCGTGAAATATTGTAATTAGTGACTTTGTAAATATAATCTTTTGTGACTTTTGAAATATATAAAATATTCTATTTCCCTTTATTATACATACAGTGCCTACTGCCTATGGTGCTTCATATTACTTATTTTACCAGTGCTTTATTTATTCCCTATGTAATACCCTTATATATATTATATAAATTATGTTAGCAATAAAAGAGAATTTGTATTGCAGTATTTATATCATGAAAATCATTCAGAAACTAATAAATTGTGAAGACACTTTGCCCACTTTTAATTCTACCAATTATCTAATAGCAAAGAAAACAAAAAAGACAAAAGGTTTAACGAGCCTACAACAGGAGCCTAAATTGCCAATAATGAATATGTGCAAAAATTTCTGAATTTACAGTAGATATCATTTGGATATGATTAAAATTAAATATAGAATAATCATACATTGTCTCAAAATATCAATGTTATTTGTACAAGACTTAGAAACAGGTTGAAAGCGTGGCTGCGCCTGTTCGAGTCGAGTACAAATAACATTGATATATAGAGACAATGTATGGTTATTCTTTATATACTGCAACTCTTATAACTGTTCTAAATGAAGCATTTAGGGTAAAAACCATCATTTCTTTGAGCGAAAAACTTAAAATTTCCGCGAACCTGTATGTTTTATTGACCTTATAGATAAAACTCTATGGAAACACATTGTCAACGTAATAAGCAAGGCGATATATGGTCAGTGACTGTAGATCACATATAAATATACAGTCAATGCAATTTGACTGCTCAAATAGCACAGCTGCAGTATATACATCTTTATTATATTATAGGAGTGAGGATGCAGCGGATATGTTGATATCAGATGATGATTATTCCAGAGTACAAAGTAGTCTATGTGATATGATGTATGCTATATGTGATCATGCACACGACCGATGTGTCAAGGTCATAGTAGCAAGGTCAAAGGTTAGTATTATATATTGTATGCTATCTGTGAGCATGTACATTACTGATGTGTCAAGGTCATATGGGCATGGTCAAAACTTAGTTTTTTTACCAGTCTTAGGAAGACATAAAGACATAAGACATAAAGCTTTATTTAGAGTCGGTATAAGCAAGCAATTACAAACATAAGCTCTGAAGAGCTTTTAAAACCGACATAACAACAAGTAAAACAAAACATACATATCGAGTCATGCACACAACATTAAACATATAAAGCAAGAGTTCATATCAGTATGTAACCATGCAGCACAAAAGTTCTTTAAGCATCGTATATGTTAAACACATACTGATACATGCAATTATGAGATAAAAACAAAAGCACAAATAAAATGGTTTGCACATAGAAAGCACATTAAAAGCACATATATATAGCATTAGTAATGTAGTTTTATAGACATATAGCAAAGAACATGCAGTAAATCTTATTGTTTGGCTTTTTTGAAGGCCTCACTGTGACTAAGAAATTAAAAAGAACAAAAAAAGTCTTGTAACCTTAATTATGGATTTGTTAAGTGTGTATAGGGTTTTTATGTCATGAAATATGGTGCATCCTCTTTTTCTGAATTTTGCAAATATTGAAATATTATCAGAAAAGCTTCATGCAAGTCATGTTTGTTTTGTTGATGTTCTTACCTAAGAAATCATTCATCAGACAATTTGTCACTTATCAACAGGACAGACAATTGACTTTGACCTTTTGAGTATGGCATTCCATAATAACTGCAATTTGGGTCAAAAATGTTAACAATGTTATTAATATATTTGCAAAGAGAAAGGTAAGTAAAGAATGTGGGATTGTTTTTTTATTTATTTTTTTACATTTTATTACTTATTACTTTTTTACAATATTGTTTTGATTGAAATCATATTGAACCTACCAGTGGCAAGAAAATTAGTTAATTTTGTTACTTATAGCATGTTTATTGAAATTAGTTATAAAAATCAACTTAGGATAAGTACCATATTCAAATATTCCTGTAATACATTACATTATATTTTGATAACTCTTTTTCCTACAAACTGAAGTTGTTAATTTACAATCTTTTCTGTAGGCAAACTAAACAGATGAATTTTGTGTTGAGCACTTGTAATATAAAGTATCTGTGATGTGAAAAAAAGACATTCTGATTATTCTATTCTTTTAAGTAATTAGCATATTATGTCATTTATGACTTATGCAAAAAATTGTGAGGTATATAATTTTATGTTGTTAATTTTTTGTCCGACTTAATAATATTAAAGGTTTATTGCGTGAATATTGGGGAATATTGTCCCGAGTAAAATTTTATATTGCACGAGCTTGCGAGTGCAATATATGTTCTATGAGGGACAATATTCCCCAATATTCATGCAATAACCCTTTTATTGTATAGCAATATAATATTTGAAAGTAAAAATTGGTTTTTAAACTAAGAGTTTGTCGTTGATGACGTCATGAATTTTGACGATTTATTGCACTAGTGCAATATTAGAATTTATTGCACGCTAACTTTTGGTTACTTTCTGTTGGAAATATTATATTGCTATACAATAATAAAGATTATTTTGTTAGTTATTATGAAGCTGTGATACAGTCTAGTGAGATGAAAAAGTAGAATTAGTAACAAATGGGTATTTATTTGTTACTGGATTCTTAATATCTGAATTTTGATAATGTAATTCTGGTTCACCCTTTTAATTGTTTTAATAATTTTACATTTTTATCACATTCCAAGTCACACACACAGGGAATTATCAAGGATTTAAATGAAATATATTTTTTTTGTTTTTGCAGGATGGCTTTTTAGAGAGATTATCTTCTACTGAATTTGTTCAATTATCCAGAACTGTAGAAAATTTTGTAAACGATTGTGAATTTACATGTGGTAGGAGGAGCACATCATTAAGACTTAGTTTGCAGTCACAGGTGAGCTATAAACATAGAATGATATATGTTGAATTGGTCCCCAAGAACACCAGGAAAATTATGAGAACAAAATAAGTAATTAGAATATTCAAATGAATTGGAGCTATCCTAGCAAGAATTTATCAACCTTTGTTTTAATGTTTACATTTTAGATATGTTCTTTTGTAACTCTAACAAGAGAAAAATGAATATGACTTTATTGATTTTACACTTTTTATGAATGAATTATCATGTAAATATACTTTGGAAAAGAAAAAAAAAAAAAAGTAGCACATAAAAAGTGTTTATGATAATTTATATTCTTAACAGGCAACAAAGTTTGTTAACAGATTCCATGAAGAAAGAAGACAAAAGTTAAGGTAATTGATATACATTTTCAATTATTACCATATTTTTAAAGTTTATAGGTCAACATATCAGGTGATTTAATTACACACAAAAGAACATGTGAAAAATAAATATGATGTACAGAAACCAATGACCACTAATGAATTATTAGCTCCTGACTTGTGACAGTCACATAATGAGTTGGTGTTAAATATGTTTGAGGGTGCCCAACCCTCCCAGTTACAAGGAACAGTGGTGTAACAGCACAACATAAGAACAAACTATAAAAATAATCTTATAAAAGGCCTGGCTTATACTTGATACTTCCTTGAGATTTGTTAACATGGATAGAATATTTATATCTTTTTTTGTTTTTAGTTTAATATTAGACAATGAAAGATGGAAGCAAGCAGATGTTCCTGCAGAGTTCCAAGAATTAGTGGACCATATTACAAAATCAGGTAACAACAAATCTAAATGTACCAATAAAATATGTATTGAACCTTGAGAATTTTTGGTTTATAAATAAGGAGAGTGGTATGATTGTTATTGAAAAACTCCATCAAAAACCAAAGGATAAAGATTGGTTTGGATATTTTCGACTAGCTGAAAGTTTATTTTAAAACTAGGATGCTAGTTCTCTCCAACATACTTCTAGAAGGATGGATGCTGAATGTCTGAATTTTACATTTCAATCATTTTACCTCATTGAGCTTTCCAATGCCAAGTGTTGTTGAAAAAATAGAGATGTTGAGACATCGAGATTACACACTTGTTTGGTATATGTAAAAAAAATAATAGTTCTGTAAATTATATAACACATACATCAAAAAACATGTTAAACACTGACAATAACATCTGAATCTAAAAAAAAAAAATAACCTGCTGTAAATTTTATGTCCAAGGTGTTTTCTGGATTTACCAGCATCAAGAAAATTCAAAGCCAAAATTTTAAAAGCAAAGGATCTATTAGTCTAGAAACTCTGGAAGAGCTATATTTTTCAAAAGGTTTCGTAAATCCATCTAAGTCAATGATATGAAGAGTTATGAATACATGTATTTCATTAAGGTGGTACCTAACACTACAGGGAGATAACTCTGTAAAGTCAGCTAAACGTTTTAATTACGTTGTGTTGTAAAAGGAATATTAAGCTTCTCAATGATCAAAATTGGTGTTTGTTAAAATGCTATATAACCAGTGTAATTTTTCTGACAAAACGGTTGGTTCAAAATATTTTAAATTTTTATATTTTTGTTAAAGTGTTAAAGTAAATACTTTGACAAAATTTCATGAAAATTAAACGAGCCAAATTAATTTAAGTGAAAGTGTTGGGTACCCACTTAAGTTTATTGCATAATTAGAATTATTATTTGTTATTAAAAACCTTTTGATCTGCTTGAAGAAAAGTATATATTTGATTTTAATAAAAACATAATTTCTTTATATTTAAATCAAGGTACAATCTGCATTCCTGAGAGAACACAAGATAAAGGTAAATATGAATTTATATGAAGTTTAGAGTGGATACCAGAAAACCAAACTTTTTATTAAAAATCTGAAGTTATAACTCAAGATTTATTTTTGTCATGAAAGGCCTGTAAGAGTTGTGTATTTGCTAGATATTTTAAAGGAATATATTCAGATTAGTGTGTATATGTTGAAAAGATTATTTAGATTATTCAATAGATTCTTATTGAATAAATACATGTGTATAAAAATCTTCTATTTCGAAATTTTACCAATATTCTTCATAAATGAGAAATTTTATCACAAATGATTTAAAAAACCAATAGTATGCTGAAATTGACTTAAAAAGTATGATGTACTTAAAAATTGATATTATTGAATATTTTCAGACAAAAAACCATCCGAATCACTGAAAGTAGAAGAACAAAACTTTACTGTTGTTGGGTATGTATAAACATTTCTGTGTAATATCTGGCATTGATGTTATATCTGATATTTCATAACTATATAAAGTTACACATAGATGATATACTATCATTCTGTTATATGATACTACACAATTTAACAATATTTGTGTCACCATAACCTTTATTGATTACCACTTCTATGAGAAAAAATGCCACTTGACCTTAACAGCTTAGTTATTATACCCCACGCAACGAAGTTGCGGAGGGTATAATGTTTTTAACCCGTCCGTCCGTCCGTCCGTCAGTCCTGTTTCTTGTCATCGCAACTCCTCTCAAACCACAAAACAGAATTTCACAAAACCTTTTCAGATAATAAGGACATACTATGTAGTTGTGCATATCGACTGGAAATTGCGATTCAATTTTTTTTCTAGGAGTTACGCCCCTTTGAACTTATTTACTTTAATGTACTACTGCCACAGTTTGTCATCGCAACTCCTCTCAAACCACACAACAGAATTTCACGAAACCTTTTCAGATAATAAGAACATACTATGTAGTTGTGCATATCGACGGGAAATTGCGATTCAATTTGTTTTCTAGGAGTTACGCCCCTTTGAACTTATTTACTTTAATGTATTACTGCAACAGTTTGTCATCGCAACTCCTCTCAAACCACACAACAGAATTTCACGAAACCTTTTCAGATAATAAGGACATACTATGTAGTTGTGCATATCGACGGGAAATTGCGATTCAATTTTTTTTCTAGGAGTTACGCCCCTTTGAACTTATTTACTTTAAAATGTACTACTGCAACAGTTTGTCATCGCAACTCCTCTCAAACCACGCAACAGAATTTTATGAAACTTTGTAGATAATAAGGACATACTATGTAGATGTGCATATCAACAGGAAATTACGGTTCAATTTTTTTTCTAGGAGTTATGCCCCTTTGAACTTATTTGCTTCAACGTACTTCTGCAACAGTTTGTCATCTCAACTCCTCTGAAAACACACAACAGAATTTCATGCAATTTTGTAGATAATAAGGACATACTATGTATATTGACAGGAAATTATTATAATCAATATTTTTTTTATACAATTTTTTTTTCTTATACTTATTTAATTTCTCCAATGACAATGTGGGGACGTGGGGTATGTGAGCGTGCTCACTAAGGTTCTTTAATTTTGTTATATTTTTTAATTGTTGTTAGATAAAGACCATTATACATCATAAAAAGGGTTTCACAAATACTTGAAAGTTTATAAAAAAAAATAATTGTATCGAAACAAGAGTAAAACTAGAGGGTTATAAAATTTGAGATATTTGTTTATTTCAGGTTCTTTAATTATTTTATAAGTTACATTTACTATTTACAGCACTGTGTTACTGTTGTTAAAGATGATGGTAGAATATTGTCAGTGTGTAGATGACATTCCATCGGCTGCCCCAGATTTACTCACTAGACTTGTAGATTTATTGAAAGTAAGTTATATGACAATAATGCATTATATAAAAATATTTACATGTCAGAACACCTAAAGAAGTTCAAACTTTAAAATGTGTACCCAAGGCAACAGAAAAATTGAAGAATCTAAAAAACACCACTATTTCTAAACTTTAAATATTTGTTCCTTGAGTTTATGTGTGAATGCAGTGTATATAAAGTAAATTGAACACATACTACATTACAATTAGAGGTTTGACAAGTGTGGTGTTTTTTGTGTGTGTGTTTTTTTTTTTTGGGGGGGGGGGGTCTATGACTACTAGGCACACACAAAAATACTGTATAATGTTCAATGATTAGTTGAATTGTTGCATTTATTTTCATACTTAGGTCACATGTTGTACAATAAAAAAACTTACTTAAAGAGGATATATTTGCATAGTAAGATTTAAAAAAAAAATTTACTTACTCAATTATAACAATAAATATTTGTCCTAATTTTATTTCAGATTTTTAATTCAAGAACTTGTCAGTTAGTATTGGGTGCTGGTGCATTGCAGTTGGTAGGATTAAAGACAATCTCCACTAGAAATTTAGGTATTAAGTGCTTTTGAATTAGTAGATTGGTATTTTATGTACAAATTAATTTTTTTCCATAATTATGATCCTATTTTAAAATAGTTTACTTTTATTTATTTAAATATAAATCTTTTGAAGACAAATTCTTAACTATATCCCTTTAGTTGTGGAATCTTGGGAGAAAAAATAACTTTGCATCAGAAAAAGATTTCTAACTCAGGAAATAGGGTCTCTAGTCCTCTTTGAGACACTAATTGTGTAATAGTCTTATCAACATGTGAATATGAATTCAAACTTATGTTGCTAATAGGGATTTTTTTTGGTGCTATTTTATCTTTAAAGTTAGCTAAAGATTTAAAACACAAAAAAGAAAATTCTGTCAACTGCCAATTTTTCAGATGTAATTTATTGAACATTATATAAATTGTCAACAATATTGTTTACAGCAATAAGTGTTTAAAACTACCATACTACTTCATTTCAGCCTTGGCTTCAAGATGTTTGCAGCTCATAGTATATTTTATGCCAAAAGTCAGACAACATTTTGAAGACAGACTAATTTCTAAGAATAAAACCATGTTAAAACATTTAGACCAAGCAAATAAGGTATGTAAAAAGTCTAGATTGAACTTATTTCATGCGTATATATTTAAAACTGGAAATTATATGTATGGACGTGTGAGATGTATCAATAATAATCATTGACTGACCAAAGTATACACTGGTTGTTGTACCAACACTAATTTACAAATTTTGTCCTCGATCAGCATTTGGATACACAACTGGACCTGTGTTTCAATTTAAGTCTAAACCATAGGATAAACTGTTTTGGAAGCTAAAAGAATATTATGATAACAATCAGACTTAACTGGAGGCTTTCAAAGATATAAGACCTGCCAATATAAAAAAATTTGTCATCCTAAAAGCGTGAGGTTTTTTTCTGATCCAGAAATAACTGTTTTCTTCTAAAAGAAATTCAGAGACATTTTAGAAAACCAAGATTATATTACATTTGGTAAATTAATAAAAGAACATTATTTATGAAAAAAGTGTTGAAAGATACTAAGGAGACATTAAAAAATCATAAGGCAAAGAGAAACTTACATCTTCATAGCAATAGGTTGAAGAAAGAAGAGGCAAAGAGAAACTTACATCTTCATAGCAATAGGTTGAAGAAAGAAGAGGCAAAGACAAACTTACATCTCCATAGCAAAAGGTTAAAGAAAGAAGAGGAAAAGACAAACAAATCACATAGACAACTAAAAATAAGTGTCAGTAAGAAAGCAGCCCATTAATACACATTAAAATTGACATATAAAGGTCATAATATTATTAATATTTTAATACACAGACATCCATTACAAAAAGTTATTAAAACATTGCTTTCCTGTTCAGCAATATTCATTCCTTACATATTTTTGTGAGTAATTTTTCTTTGTTTTTTTTCAGGATTATAATGACCATATCAATGAGATTACAAATAAACTAGTCAGTGTGATGGAGAGTGTCATACAAGCCCAGCTAGTCAGGGTAAAGTATTTATAAACTGCTGTGTTACTCTGTAACAGAGGGGGCATGAAGTTTTACCCTTGTAAGTCTGTATGTACGTCCTAAAATTGGTTTTGCTCTCTAATTTGTCTCGACCAAATGTTATAAAACTTATACACAATGCTTATAACCACAAAACACAGATCAAGTTTAAATTTTGGTAGTGTCATTTTAACCATTCTAGAGTTATGCCCCTATATAAATCGAAAAATTGCTAAATTTTTAGTTTCCATTCTGTTACTTCAGTTTGCCTCAACCTAATGTTATGAAATTTATACACAATGCTTTTTACCACGAAATGCAAATCAAATTTGAATTTTGGTGGGGTCACTTTAACCATTCTTGAGTTATGCCCATTTATAAATGAAAAAAAAAATGAAAAATATTTTAGTTTCCATTCTCTAACTTAAGTTGCCTCAACCAAATGTAATGAAACTAGTACACAATGTTCATTTCCACAAACATGGATCAAGTTGAATTTTAGTTGTGTCACTTTAACCATTATCAAGTTATGCCCCTTTATAAATCTAAAAAATTGCAAAATTTTTAATTTCCATTCTGTAACTTAAGTTTGCCCCAACCAAACATTCTGAAACGTATAAACAATACTTATTATCACAAAACTCAGATCAATTTCAAATTTGGGCAGCATCACTTTTAACTTTCTTGAGTTATGTCCCTTTATAATGTTGTATTCAAGCAGGGGCATCATCTGTGTCCATGGGGACACATTCTCCATTTATTAATATTATGCGAAGTATGTTAGGACAATATTTTAATTCGTTTTTAAGTGAAACAAATTGTGTAGATTAATCTATTGTTGTATATTATCATTGGAAAGTGTTATTATGAACAATAGTTTATTTTATTTATTTTTTTCAGTGGGAGGTGAAAGCACCAATGCCTTCACAGTGTTTTAGAGCAATATGTAAACAGATTAGTAAAATGCATGAAGCTGTGATAGATATATTACCATTAAATCAAATCCAGGTAATATATTTATATTTGAATATGTACATGTACATGTGTAAAGCTATCAAACTCCATAGACAATTTTCTAATATGTGCATTTTCCTGGAAACATCTTTTGTCCCAATGGTTATTTTATTGCATCACAATAAGAACTCCTTGTTTAATGATGTCATTTATACAGATTTCCCTTGTGTCAGCAGGTGGAACTCTTTCTTTAAAAAAAAAACAACCAACTTGAGATAGGTCTTTAGATAATTACAGTTTAGTTCAAATTCTAAAGCTGATCACAAAAGAGCATGGCATTTTATCATTTTATTCAGCTGTTTTCAAAACATAATCTTTGTAATCAGTCATTCAAACAAGAAATCTCTGAAGGTCAGCCCATCGTGGAAATCAGTACAGTATAGCTTATATTGGAACATCCTCTTGGTCATTTGATTTTATTTGGTGACTGCATCAATTTCTTTTTTGTGGTTACTATACCAGTTTATTTTGTTGTGGAAACTGTGATAATAAATGAATGCTCAAGTTTTTTTTTATACATCTGTTAAAACCTTAAGTTTAATATTTTGTAATTTCTGTTTAATACCAGATTTCTGTTTTTCTTTCAGGATTTGTTCTCTAGAATAAATTCATCTTTTAAAGACTTGTTACGTCAACAACTATTAAAGTTAGAAGTTACCAATAATGGCGGTCCACAATATGGGTACAGTATAATACTTATATTTTCAAGGGTTTATGAGCGGAACACATTTTTTAAATGAAATGCAACAATTAATATGAAATAACGAGATTTGGTATGATTGCAAATGAGACAAATATCCTCCAGAGACCGAAAAGGCCTACATATTAGCAACTATAATTTACTGTACAGTGAGACAAACCCATTCCACATAGCAAGTTATAAAAACCCAAAATAACAAATTGTAAAACAATTCAAATGAAGAAAAAAAACAATGGCTGATTTAAGTACAACATAGCAAATGAAAAACAATTATTTATACAAAAGTTCATGTTCATGTCTGCTAAATGCAAAGATTCTAAGATTAATCAACATTCTCTTTTTGAAGATGGTTTACTCTTGTGACTGACATTCTACTAAAAATTCAATATTATTATGATAAAAAAAACATCAGAGTATGATGATTATTATGGAGAAAACCAATTTGCTAGCCCTAAAAATAAATTGTTATTTGATTTTTTTGGTCATTAAAATTCAGCTTGTTCCACTGAAATAACAATTTTTACAATATGTGTTAATTCTTATCTGTTAAACCCTTGATAACACCACAAACACCCCAATAATTTGAAGGTGTTTATTTGCCTTTAATTTACAAACACACAAATTTTGAAAATAAATATAAAATACATTCATCGGAAAATGACAGATCTAGTATATTCAACAAATGGCAGACATTTTATATAAAGATTACAAAAATGTATTAAAAAAGTTAGTTGTTTTATTTGTTATATTTTTCTAATAATTTATTTCATTTACAGGTTAGTGACTTCAGATGTAGCATTCTATTCAGGAACTTATAAAACCTTACGAGGACTGGAACATTTATGTAACAATATGTCAGATTTGTGGAATGGATTATAATGAAGCATCTATGGAGGGCATTTTATCTAATTCTTATTCATTTCTATAATATTTTTTATTAAGTTACTACACAATCTTCACTCTTTCTGTGATTTATGTCAAGTCAGATGGGAAGTGACATTATACAAACTTAAATGGAAGAAGAAAAAGAAACTAAGGCCAGAGCTCCATTAGGTGAAGTTGAACAGAAACAGTATTGGCTATTAGTTTTACATCCCATTTGTTGATGTACCTACTCATATTTTTATGTTTTCAAGTTTTCTTACTTATGTTAAGTTGTATTGCCTTTAACACTACAAACTTGTAAGTTATGAAACAAAGGTTTAGTTACAGGCCAGTTTATATATATTTGGGATTCAGAAGAACAGATAACGGCATTTTGCTAATTGCAAGGAGACATTTTATTTTATTTCATTCAATTTTATTGTATCCACTTTGTAATCTGTGGGTTTCTCCTCAGTTATAAAGCTTTGTCACTGTTTTTAAGAGTTCTTATTAAATTTTCTAGACTTGTGACAGTTTGACTAGAGATTGACATATTAAATAGAGTCTTGTCTATTTTTAAAGACCATATGTGAGGGGGGATATGACCTTTATCAGGACTCCGGGATCGATTGTTTTTAAGCTCGGGATTTTGGGATTGACCCTTTCGGGATCCGTGAATTTCTTTATTCGAATTTCGGGACCTCTGGATTTTGTCTTTTGAGCATTGAATTTCGGGATTTCGGGATCATAACCACTCCTATCCCCCCTCATATGTTGATTTTATCTGTCTTTTGGTATATTTTGGTGACATTGGGTTGTTGTCGTAATTAACTTATATTGAAAAGATCTTATAAAAAACATCTATGTAAGCATATAATTCATAGTGAACATGATTTAAGGGATAAAATAGCATTGATATAACTGACGGCACTTGTATTACAAAGATATTACAGATTCAAACAGTTACCTCCCTTAACTTGAGTATACTTTCTTTAGACTTATGTTTTCTCTCAGCAACATCCAAAAAGGCATACATTTGGTATGTTTATTCCACATACTTATCCTATTGTAGAGAAGTTAAAAAAAATAAGACTTGTATTAGTTAAGACAAGAGTTGACACCCCTTATTCTCTACCTCAGCATTAATTCATGTACTAGGATTAAGAAACCAAATTTAAATGTAACAATTCATCTGTGAGGGCATGCTTTAATAACAAGCAACTAATTTTGCTATTCAATTTTAATAGTTTGATGAGAAATAATAATTGAAGCAAGTTTGAACTGGCCTATCTTACATAAAGGAGTTTAAAGAGGTGAAATTTTCCTTTTTTTAAACTTTAGCTTGCAATCTCAATTAACATCCTATTTATTCAGATTTATTCCAGCTGTTACACTTGCTCTATCTTCAATACTTTTAATGCCTGCTTCTGTCTTCCAATACTCCTACTCTTCTTTTCTGCTCTGAAATTTCTATCTTGCCATACAAATTTCTTCAGATATATCTTTATTTATAAATGATGACGGCTTGTTTATTATTTACTATGTGTCAATGTTTTTGTACAAATTCAATTCATCGCCTTTTGTAGGTTGCGTGCCTACCTCTCGATATGTAAAATGAGACTTACAACAACCAATTATCAAGGTCCTAGGTTCCCTGTTGCACATACTCTCATCTTATAATGGCAGTCAAAATAGCATCCCTTTATCCTAAAAAAAAAAGCTTTTGTCAGGAATTATTGTGACCAAGTCATTATTTACAATATTACATTTATATGCAATCTTTTTCTCTTCCTTGCTTATTTTTCTTTCAGTAAAGTATTCATATTTTGCAACACATATTTTATGGTCTGATGAGAAAAATCCATAACATACCTTTTGTGCATATCTTTGCATATCCAGGTGTAGGGTTTTCATTGATGATCAATATGGTTGCTTAACCTAAGACACAATTTTCTGTTCTTCATGTAAATGCACATCTTCGCTAGCCAAGGGTTACGATCCACTCCCGCTCTCTTCACCCTTGGCGGATCGAGCCAACATTTGTGAGACCAATGTTGCGCCATCTATCGGAAGATAAAAATCAAGCCCATTCCGAATACATTATTCTTGACCAATGGTAGCACTTGAACTCTTCAATTTGAAGGTAAAAACACGGTAGCGTCTAGATTCTACACACTTGGTAAAGCCGGAAATGAAAATATACGTCAACATGCATCCATTTGTGCATGAAATATACACAGAAACTTCTATTGGTTGATTAAAAACATTCAAGTTGTCACTAAATATAGTCGTGTGTTAAGGGATGTTAAGTCTTGTTGCACAATAAACACGTGGTAATTGTTTACAAACACTTTCTACATTTACACGTGATCATGTTTTAGGCGCTTTTTGATTGGATGCAGCGAGTTTTGCCTGCAACCAATAAAAATCCTTACCTTGTATCTCCGAAATTTTGTCTCAATCCGCCAAGGGTGAAGAGAGCGGGAGTGGATCGTAACCCTTGGCTATCGAAGATGGTAAATGCAATATGTCCTTCATTATTCCATCTAACTTTATTTAACACTTGATTTTTTCCTTCACTAAATTTGAGAATATTCAAAACTAGAAGTTCGCCAACAAAATTTAACAAACAAAAGAAAGGAGGATACAAAACAAAAAGAAATATAGGTCACACTCAAATTAATATTTTACTCTTTTGTTTTGGATGAATGGAGCACAAAGTTGATATTTTTTTCAATTTTGTTGATCACCCATTTATAGAAGTTGGCATATTATGATAGTCATTGTTTTTATAAAACTCTACTTTCCAGCAAAGTTTAGCCTTGGTTGGAATTGAAAATTGGTTATTTGACATGCTGGCACAAAACTGCAACTTTGAGAATATATAAATTATTTCATTTTTGGAGAGTGCTTATTTTCTGACTTATATAAAGAAACATGGACTAGATAAACTAGTATACAATTTGAATGTGACAGATTTTAATTAAAAACAGGTCAAGTATGTAAAAAAGAGGTAACATTGATTGCAACTTTCCTGCCACAAGTCTCTAAATCTTTAACATGCTAAAACCCAAATGCTTCTTAACCTTTCATCAAAACATGTAGATATTTGTAATGTTTGAAAGGGTACAGTATACAAGAAGTCTTTCTATTTCATTTAAATATTTATTTTGTTGGTGTTTGTCTCTCCTATGAATTGTGTTATTTTATTTATTTACTTGTTTCTACTACAAGTTGTGACAAACTTTACAAGGATTATATTTTGTGATATGAAATTTGCTATTTAAATATTACTATGAAATTGTTATTGATTATGGAACAAGTAAAAAAATTCCAAACTATACAAAGTTGTTGATTTGTTTTTCTGCCACAAAGTACATTGCAATAATAACATTACAGCCGATTCCATTGTGTGTGGAAGCAAATGTTATATCTTTGGTTAGCTTGCTTGCTAGCTTAACCGTGAAGTCACTATTAGATCAGGTAAACTACCCTTCTTTAAAAGTAGACTCATCCGACAGATAAACAATCTATCTGTCTGTAAGACGGGCTACTTCAAAAGAAGGGTAGTATACCTTACCTTATAATGACTTCAGGGTTCAGCTAGCAAGCAAGCTAACCAAATATATTCCCTTTGCCTACACACTCAATGGAATCAGCTGTAACCAGTATTAAGTTTATGGGCAATACGTGTGCATTTCCTCAATTAGTGATATGTCTCTTCACCAATGCTCAAGGCCAAAGTATTTGAAATTCTTGAGCCTTATACAAATGTTGATTTTGTTGAAATTCAGAAGGATCAAAATAATAGCCTAGCCATAACATGGAACTAGGACTGTGAGTGAAGATACATTCTTAATTTTAAATTATTCCAGATACATAGTTTATTTTATAGATTTATTGCTAATTGGTTGATTAATGCAAGCACTATTGATGAGTATCTGTCATTCATTAATATAGATATATATATATATATATATACAACTCGTCTAAACATCAACCCAACAATGTTAGATCTGTAAATTTGCTTTCGCAAATTTTTGGTTCTTCCCTCGCTGGGATTCGAACCCATGCTACTGTGATATCGTGACACCAAATCGCCTGCACTGCAGCCGTCCCGCTAGACCACAGGACCACCTGGGCTCTCAAAAAAAGAGCTTTCGGTGGGCATGTGTTACCTTTCCACGTCAGTTTTTGGAAAATGACGCAGTCATTGTTCATAACTGCCGACCTGAACTTCATTACATTTCTCTGCCTACCGCGCTTGGTTTCGTATTTCCTATTTTCCATACAAACTGGAATCTGCTTGTGTTATCATTATGCATCATTGTGTAGTATTAAATCAGCCAGGACCCAGTTTACACTGGTTTTTGCTTGTATTCCACTACACTCGAACAAAGTGTTGTAGTTTGACGGGAACCAGTTTTACAATTTGTAAACTACAAAACGTAATCGGTTATTGTTCATTCCGTTTTGGTGTTTCATACCGACTTATATGGTTTGAATAAGCTTAAGACCCTTCAAACATTAATGTGATAGGTATATTAAAGATTGTTTTACAAAAGGATTGAACTGTTTTACTTTCAAAGTCGTACTATAGGGATATCTGTCATATACGGATTTCCACTCTCACCGGTTAATTTCTTCTTTTACACGTGCTTTGGAAACTTCCTGTTTAATCGCAAGTTTTAAAATTGTTTTTGAGTGAATTAAACTTATTTTAACAATCATGAAGCGTTCCAGAATCATTTTAAAGCAGTTTCTTCTTCTCTTTGATGATGGAAAATAGGTTTTCTCAAGAAAATACCGCAAACGATCGCAGAGGAATTGAAACGTACAAGTCAAGTCGCCACCTGGTTAAATTGGCATCTAGTCAAATCGGCACCTATTCGACGTCAATTCGGCATCCAATAATATTTGTTTAATATTTTCTATTCAATTAATTAATTACTGTTACCAAGTACATAGTGAATATGTTGTTGTGTATTTTGGTAAACCACGAAACGAAAGTGAATATGTAGTGTATAAAGGTAAACAACGAAGCCCTTACCAAAGCTGTTGTTTTAACAATTAGACAATTTGTGTAATTGTAAAAACAAGTCAATTATTAAAATAAAATGGAAAACTATGAGTCCCTTTCAATAAATCAAACTTGCATGCCAAATAATTAGCAAATTTAAGGTGTTTGTTTTTCAGTAAAGTTTAAACAGCATTAAACCAACAATCCTGTAAAATGCTCAACTGGTTAAAATAATGCAGAAAAATACACAATATCTCATGTATAAGTCCAAATAATTATGACGTCTGGCAAGGCTATTTTATTATTTTTCTGGGACGCCTTCCTACGACGTTCGTAGGAAGGCGTCCCAGAAAAAAAATTAACATAGCCTTGCGGTCATAGGAAGGTGTTCCAGAATAAAATTTAAAAAGCCTTGCCAGACGTAATAATTATTTGGACTACTCATATATATATATATATATCATTAAAAATACACCAAAAAAGTCATTAGTTGAGAAAAATAAATATATACAAAATGTACATGAACACCCAAAAATGTGAAAGTTAGTATTTAACTCTTTTTGCTTAAATACTGAAAAAAATTCTGGCAACCCCTTTCTTATTTTTACCCTATTGCTTAAAATACTGTTAAAAATATATATTTAACATGGGTGACGAATTGAATATATCAGGTGTCGATTTTAACCAGGTGCTGATTTGTCCAGGTGCCAATTTAACTAGGTGCCAGTTTGACTAGAATTCTTTGACAAATGTTTGAAACTATCTGAGTTTCATTAGACCTTTGATAGCAGTAACAAAAAGATTATTTACTTAATATTTTGTGGGAGAAGGGAGTTCAGACTGTGTGGTATCAGGTCTGTTTGTGCCCAATACATTTTCGCACCCTACACGTTCGCACATTCACACTCTACTCATTCGCGCCCAATTTTAATTCAAATTCAAGTTGAATAATTGGAAAATTATGGTTGTTGTTTTAAATTGCTTTGGTGTAAATACTGAATGTATTTATAGCTTGGTATGAGTAAAACATTGAAGATTTTAAAGGAAAAATCACAAAAGATAATTGTTTTTAACAGCTTGGTCCCATTGATCTGAAACAACGAAACAATAAAACATAGAAACCAAAATATAGCAATCCACTAATATAACCAAAACATGATAAAATTTATTCAACACGCAGAAACAAACATAGTCAGAATCTCACTTCATTTTGAAACAAGTCAATGAAACAAGTTATAGCAATACACTAACCAAAACATGATTAAGAGTTATTCAACACAAAATAAAACGTTGACAAAATACCACTTTATTTAGAAAGGATTATTATTATTTTAAGCAATACCTTATCCAAAACATGATTAAGATTTATTCAACACAAAAAAAAAAAAATGCTGTCTCACTTTATTTTGAGACAATGACAACAATTATACTTATAAGAAAACACTTGCTTACAGAGTTATTAAACACAAAACCAATTAAGATTGGGTGCGAACATGTAGGGTGTGAAAGTGAAAGGGGTGAAAATGAGTGGGCGCAAACGTGAATGGAAGCGAACGGACCCAGATTCAGACTATGTACTAGTGAGAAATATACAAGCCTTTCTACGGTATTTATTTGTACAATTCAGCTAGTCTTGACCTATTCATTTGTCTTAAAAAACCAGCCAGTTGTCACCTTCACTTCACACATACACACATATACGAATATCAATTATATGCTCACGATACATGTTGCATTGTTAAACTAATTACGGTATGTGAAAATCAAGACTTGCATAAAAACTATCCCAATATTAGAGACAGTGGCGTCATTTTTCTTCAGAGCTTTCAGCTCTTTGATTAATCTAGCGGCGTACTACAGTACATGATATATAAGGCATGAAGATGTTATTGTTACAGATCAGCTAAATTATCTATAGTAAAGGATCCTACAAATTAATGTAATATACAGTCACAGAAAATAATTATATTCATAAGTACATCTGAGTCAGTGACAACTCTACAACATATATATATATATTATCTCCTTTGAGATTGTCCCTGCATTGCTCGGGGCAGATCATGCCATTTCTAAAAGGGGGATTCCAACTACATGTCCCCATTCAAATGCATTGATTGTCAAAAAAAAAAAAAAGCAGAATTCCAACCCATTGAAACCTTCTTCTGGATCCTCCACTGCTGTTTCCATTTCAGGTATGCTGACTGGTGTGTACTCCAAGATGGTCATCTGTTATTCTATTTTGTATATATATGCATCTAAAATTGCAGTGAATATACCAATTTGAATCTAAGACTTTGAAAATAACTTTGTTATGCATGATTAAATGTTGGATGGTCTATTTGAAAAGGTTTTTATACGACCGCAAATTTTGAAAAAATTTTCGTCGTATATTGCTTTCACGTTGGCGTCGTCGTCTGCGTCGTCGTCGTCGTTGTCGTCGTCGTCGTCGTCGTCGGCGTCCGAATACTTTTTGTTTTCGCACTCTAACTTTAGTAAAAGTGAATAGAAATCTATGAAATTTTAACACAAGGTATATGACCATAAAAGGAAGGTTGGTATTGATTTTGGGAGTTTTGGTCCCAACATTTTAGGAATTAGGGGCCAAAAAGGGCCCAAATAAGCATTTTCTTGGTTTTCGCACTATAACTTTAGTTTAAGTTAATAGAAATCTATGAAATTTTGACACAAGGTTTATGACCACGAAAGAAAGGGTGGGATTGATTTTGGGAGTTTTGGTTTCAACAGTTTAGGAATTAGGGGCCAAAAAAGGGCCCAAATAAGCATTATTCTTGGTTTTCGCACAATAACTTTGGTTTAAGTAAATAGAAATCAATGAAATTTAAACACAATGTTTATGACCACAAAAGGAAGGTTGGTATTGATTTTGGGAGTTTAGGTCACAACAGTTTAGGAATTAGGGGCCAAAAAGGGACCCAAATAAGCATTTTTCTTGGTTTTCGCACCATAACGTTAGTATAAGTAAATAGAAATCTATGAAATTTAAACACAAGGTTTATGACCATAAAAGGAAGGTTGGTATTGATTTTGGGAGTTTTGGTCCCAACAGTTTAGGAAAAAGGGGCCCAAAGGGTCCAAAATTAAACTTGTTTGATTTCATCAAAATTTAATAATTGGGGTTCTTTGATATGCCGAATCTAACTGTGTATGTAGATTCTTAACTTTTAGTCATGTTTTCAAATTGGTCTACATTAATGTCCAAAGGGTCCAAAATTAAACTTAGTTTGATTTTGACAAAAAATGAATCAGTTGGGTTCTTTGATATGTTGAATCTAAAAATGTACTTAGATTCTTGATTATTGGCCCAGTTTTTAAGTTGGTCCAAATCTGGGTCCAAAATTAAACTTTATTTGATTTCATCAAAAATTGAATAAATGGGGTTCCTTGATATGCCAAATCTAACTGTGTTTGTAGATTCTTCATTTTTGGTCCCGTTTTCAAATTGGCCTACATTATGGTCCAAAGGGTCCATAATTAAACTAAGTTTGATTTTAACAAAAATTAAATTCTTGGGCCTCTTTGATATGCTGAATCTAAACATGTACTTAGATTTTTGATTATGGGCCCAGTTTTCAAGTTGGTCCAAATCAGGATCTAAAATTATTATATTAAGTATTGTGCAATAGCAAGTCTTTTCAATTGCACAGTATTGTGCAATGGCAAGAAATATCTAATTTCACAATATTGTGAAATAGCAAAATTTTTTTTTAATTAGAGTTATCTTTCTTTGTCCAGAATAGTAAGCAAGAAATATCTTATTGCAAGATTTTTTTTTAATTGGAGTTATCTTTCTTTGTCCAGAATCAACTTAAATCTTTGTTATATACAATATACAATGTATATTCACTTTTTACTACCAACTGATAAATTTAAATGATCTTTACCATTCAGTGATAACAAGCAGTTTTTTTACATCTTAATATTTTATGATGTATTTAAATGAGTAGTTATTGTTGCAAACTCCATTAGAATATTTTAATTGAGATTAGTTTTGGAATAAGGGAAAGGGGGATGTGATTAAAAAATTGGGTTCAATTTTTCTCATTTGAAATTTCATAAATAAAAAGAAAATTTCTTCAAACATTTTTTTGAGAGGATTAATATTCAACAGCATAGTGAATTGCTCTAAGAGAAAACAAAAAATTTAAGTTCATTAGAACACATTCATTCTGTGTCAGAAACCTATGCTGTGTCAACTATTTAATCACAATCCAAATTTAGAGCTGAATCCAGCTTGAATGTTGTGTCCATACTTGCCCCAACCGTTCAGGGTTTAACCTCTGCGGTCGTATAAAGCTACGCCCTGCGGAGCATCTGGTTCAAATATACCTTGAATGCTATCTTAATTAGCTACCATGCCATAAGAACTATACGACCCTATGAAGACTAAGTGTGGCGTGTTTATTGTGCACCTCATATAGCCCATAAACTATTTTGGTTGTTATACATCTTTGGCTGTTCTTTGCTCCCTAATATTCGGCTTTTGGGGCTCCTGACAAATGTAGATCCAGAAAAGTGCCTCAGACTAATGAAATATAGTATTTGATTTATACATCTTGGTCTATACCTCTGTTGGTGGGCTATCAGTCCCAGGGAATATCACCAGCTCAGTAGTCAGTACTTTGCTTTTGACATGATTTCTAAAATCAGTGCACACACTGAAATGTGTTACTTGGTAAATGATCATTGACCATTAATTTCATGTTGAAAGTTATAAAGATAAGGGTTAATTGCAAATGTCAGATAAATCATGTCAGACAGCCATGTACACCTTGAAATAGTCTGTACACCAACTATATAGTTTACCTACTGTTAATGGTTATTAAAAAAAACAGATCAAAACACAAAAATTTAACATTAACCATATAGTCTTACCAGAGACATATAATACAAGTACATGTTTCTGGTCTTACTATATGCATACCAAATTGTTTCCTCAAGTCAAAATTATGTTTAGATCTACATAAGAAATTAAAATAAAAGTTTCTATCAGATATCTTTATATACTTTGTCATCTGTTTTATATTCCCAATGTTAAATTTCACGGAATTTTAGGGTCACTTCGTGAGCCTTCACTGGCCATTGCATTGATCACATTCCGTGTGTACACTTATGCTAAACCGTGTGGACCCTTTGTGAGCCTTCACCATTGCATTGATCAGACTCCGTATGCACTTATGCTGCAACGTGTGTACCCTTCGTGAGCCTTCACCATTGCATCAATCAGGATACTCTTAATATGATACAGCTATGCGTGTGCTGCATTTTCACACCAGTCTTTTAACTTAATTCATCATAATATGGGGTTGTAAAGTGTTACCAAGAACTCTCAGTTCAACTTGTGTGTTCTTGTCCTCATGTCTCAGTGATAATTTCCATTTACCTTTAGTATGAAAATTTAGAAACTATAAGAATTAATTATTTTATTTAATTCATCTTGTAGACAATTTTTATTTGTTTGTTTTCTTTTATGATAGTCATTTTAAATTAAAAAAAGGTAACTACATGTACGTTCTCACTACACGGTTGTGACATTATGTACGCTATGCTCCGTTTGTCATTGACCATAGTCTAAACACTTTAACGATCAGTTTATTATCTTAGTAACACTTAATGTTAAAACTAAATAATTCAGATTTAGTGCGAGGTTTAGTTGGGAATTCGACATACTTAGACGCGGACGTTGGATTTATGTACACACGAAAAACCTGTAGTGAACAAAACATTTATACTGGACTTTGCTATGTACACTATACTGTTCTTAACATTACTTGTAATTGTATATTAAATTGAATTGATAAAACATTTGGTATCCGAATTTATGTTTTGATTATTGATACTGAGAGCTACTCACCATAACATTTGTTATAGTCCGAACCCTGTTATATATACACATGGAATATCAGTTTACACCACTGGAGTTAAGCAAGCAACAATACACCAACCTTTAAAGATGGTATATGACTGATGATTGTTTCCCATCATTACGAAAGCAGAAAATGTAAGCCTGATTTGTCTTCTTTGCTTCGATTTTTATGACTGATAATAATATTAATTTGGGGTTTTTTTCTATAAATTTTTTTCCCCCTATAATTCGAAAGTAGAAAATATTCGAAAACGACAATAAGCTAACTTAGATTTGTATTGAAATTTCTGGGGGGGAAATCTGAAAAAAATACATATACTAAATGTATAAGCCATACTACATCTCGGTTAGCAGTTCGGTTGCAAAATTCGAAATATGAGTATATGATAATTTTCTTCGTATATATATCTCTGATTTCGTTTACATAAATAAACGAAAAATTGAAATAATGTGTATGAAGAACGTAATTCATCTATGAAAACCAGTGGTATCTAAGTGTCGTGTCATACATGTATAAATAGATTTAAATGTAGATAATCGAAAGATTACAAATCTTATCATAACCAAACACAGTGAGAGTAAGAGTTTATATTTATACTATTTCCCCAATTACAGGTGATAGATTTTTGAGGATAACAATAGAAAATCGAAGTGACACATGACCCTGTACATAACATTTTAGATAAACTTGTCGAGACCATATCAAAATGAACAGAACAATTATTTCCCTGCGGATAACGGATGGATTAGAGTCTACTAACTTAAAGGTAATTTTAAAGATTTGTACATATGTAAACATATAGAAAACTATACTTTATTATCTTATATCACATTATATAACATTTGTGTTATATTTATCGTCATACATGAACAACCTAAGAGACTTGATAATATAACCCCGTGAAATTAAATTAAAATAAAATTACATTAAAGTCTGTAGGTCTATAATCGACACTTCGGCAGCGGCAGCTTTAAACGCAAGACCGTGTAGAATATATTTATTAACACAAGTTTACAGTTTGAAAGCTAGGGGAGGACTGCCCCAGCAACAGTTTACAAAACGTAAATTAATTCCAAGATAAGGGTATTAAAACATTATAAAAGGTTCTAATAAAATATAAATATAATTGTCCAATGTTATGTTAATAATATCAGGATTTTTGTCCTCCGGCTAAACTTTATAAAATAGCGATAATTGCTTCTTTTGAAGTTCAATGTAAGTTTAGCATTTTTGACAGCCATCGGATTAAGTTGTAAAAATAGTAAATCCATAATCTCTTTTGATATTTGAAATAAGAAACCTTATATTTAAGAATAAAGAAACATTTTATCGTCATACATGAACAACCTAAGAGACTTGATAATATAACCCCGTGAAATTAAATTAAAGTAAAATTATATTAAAGTCTGTAGGTCTATAATCGACACTTCGGCAGCGGCTGCTTTAAACGCAAGACCGTGTAGAATATATTTTATTAACACAAGTTTACAGTTTGAAAGCTAGGGGAAGACTGCCCCAGCAACAGTTTACAAAACGTAAATTAATTCCAAGATAAGGGTATTAAAACATTATAAAAGGTTCTAATAAAATATAAATATAATTGTCCAATGTTATGTAATAATATCAGGATTTTTGTCCTCCGGCTAAACTTTATAAAATAGCGATAATTGCTTCTTTTGAAGTTCAATGTAAGTTTAGCATTTTTGACAGCCATCGGATTAAGTTGTAAAAATAGTAAATCCATAATCTCTTTTGATATTTGAAATAAGAAACCTTATATTTAAGAATAAAGAAACATTTAAAACAAGAAATATTCAACTTAAAACTAAAGTTCATATAAATATTCAAAACGAGAGTTCATATAACTATTCAAAACGAGAGTTCATATACATATTCAATTCAAAACGGGGGTTCGTAAAAAGCACTTTGCAAATTATAGTAAAAGTTCCCAATATCACTTTTCTTCCGGTTATACAAGTGTCGTTCCATTAAATGTCAAATTATTTGACTCTTTTAAATAAGATTGTATGTCTCCGATATCCTACTGTACACTATAAACGCATATATTTATATCTACTGTACTTTACGTTCCATTTTTTTAATGCAGCAAACAGCAACAACAAAATCTTTATATAAATGTAAACTTGACTTTTCCCATAGTATTAGAGATGCGTTGGATAAAAAATGACCATATGCAAATGTATATCAACACATCTGTTAATTTTTCGAGTTGACAAAATCTATATATATATATATGTGCAAACTTTTATTTTTCTGGAAGTTGACTTGATATAAGAAACCTACAACGTCGATGTTTTTATCCGACGCAGCTCATAATTAACATTAATTCTGAAAATTGTTCATTGTTTCTCTTAAATAGCAGCTAATACAATATCTTTCTTTTCCCCCCTTACCTTTCGTTTAGATAAATTGGTACAATGGATCCCAGCGTTAATACAGAGAAAACGGACATCATGAAAGAAGACACAAAAAACAACGTCCACAATAACTGGCGACGATTTATTGTGGGTCCTATCATAGTATTTTACACTTTTGTTTTCCAAGCAATATTTACCATAACATCGCAATATGCATTCTACATCCTTCAGAAACAGAAATTTGCCAATAAGACTATGGACAATTCTCAAAACAATCAATCAGTATGCGTGCAAAATAAATCTTTAGAAATATTTCACGAAATGGAAGAAATTCAAAAAGAGGTTGCAACATGGAACGTTTATTGCAACTTGGGAACTGGTATACCGTCTTTTGTGGCTGTTATTTTAATAAACTCGTATAGTGACAGAATCGGGAGGAAGAAAGCTTTCTTGATTCCGATTTGTGGAACGATAATAAACGCTTCATTCTGCGCAGCCGTTGCGTATTTTGAAATAAGTATTTACTATATACCAATAACATTATTCCTTGAAGGACTTAGTGGGGCCTGGATAGGGATGATACACACTGGATATGCTTATGTAGCCGATATTTCAGAGGCTGGAAAGTCAAGGACATTAGCCATGGCTACACTAGACATTTGTATAGGAGTCGGAATGGTAATGGCTCAATTAGTAGTTGGATATTTGATACATTGGACTGGTTTCTTCATTCCGATGATAACTATAGACGCTTGTCTTGTAGTGTCCTTCATTCTGGTTCTTATGTTACCAGAAACAGTTCAAGCTGCACCAAAAGAAAAAATAAGCCCAGTGCAATACGTCAAAAATGTTTTCGAATTTTATGTAAGTCCAGAATTAGCCGGTAAAAGATGGAAATATATTATCTGTACAACAGTATTTTCATGCTCCATATTAGCATTTTTTGGAAGAATTTCAGTAGAGACTGTATACCAACTGAGTTCCCCATTCTGCTGGAATTCGGTTCAGATCGGTTGGTTCGCAGCTCTCAGAAGTTTACTTCAATTTATGATTGGAATGGGTCTAGTAAAACTTCTACAGAAAGGTTTCTCTGATGAAATGATTGGTTTTGTTGGAGCACTGACGTCAGCTGGGTCGTCTGCATTGGAGGCATTGGCTTACAATGATTGGATGATGTATTTAGGTATGTAGACCAATGAACTGGTGTCAGTAGCAGCGTGAAGTCTTTTGAATAATAAAAAAAAAGTAGCCGAATCAGTAAACGGGTTATTTCGGTATGGAAGGATACTTTCTTTACAAGATTTCAAAAAGTACTAAATTATCAAAAATAACTAGGCTTTTGTGTTGTATATCATTTTATTTTAAATGTGTATTTATTGTTAAATGTCGAAAGCTTATAATATATGTCGTTTCATATTATTAATTCTAGGTGAAACCAACATGATGATAACAATGAAAACGGTCATGTGTTTAACATGTTTTAAGCAATCAATGTGTCGATTAGCAACATAGAAAGTCACCACACAAAGTGCAACAAAACAACAAACGACAATTCAACAAACATGTCAACCACGAATTGGAAATGATATGTAAAGTCATATTCACAAAAAAAGACATTTTTAAATTACCAAAATACAAAACAAAAGCATGATTTTTTATTGCCAGTCCCCATACTCTTAAGAGAGATCAGATGGGCATTTCCAAGACTTGCGAACAAGTTTCAAGCCAGACCTGCATTTGCGTTCCCAGTCTTGTTAGTTCCAAAAACTCTTCCAAAGTTGTTTTTTTAAAGTGATAAAATGTGAATGTCGGGTTTTTGTGTTTTTTTTCCCTGAAAGATAACCAAATAAATATCTATTACAGTTCCAGCGGTTGGTATAACAGCTGTCCTACCCCAGCCAATGATGAGAGGTATCATGTCAAAGATGACGCCCATGGAAAAACAAGGTAAGAAATAGAAAACATATATAACACATGTGTAAAGGACCACATTCTTTGTTGTTCACAATCTGTGAACTGAACGCTGGAAAGCGTGTATTTTATAATCCGTGTATAGATAAATAGGATATAATGTTGTTTTATACCAGGAAATCATACTTATGATCAGATAAAGACATTTTGGTCAGATAAAGACATTTATCTTTACACACACATGTCCTTATTATAATGAATAGTTTATAACTAGTTTAATCTGGGAACATTATAATAAATAATATATGTTCCGTCTTTCTGGTTTGATATATGTAATTGCTTTCTAATGAAGAAAATGGTTATTATTGTTCAATGATTGCCAAAGTAAAAGATTAACAAAATCTAAAACTTTATTAAATACTACTTTGTAATTCTGTTTCCAGGTGCCATGTTTGGAGGTTTAGCCGCCATGGACATAGCTTTCAGCATGATAGCAGCAGTAACTGCTAACTCGATATACTCCTCTACCTTATCTATATATAGAGGCATTGTATTCTTTGTTCTATCATCTTACGATGCGATAGGAGCATTTTTGATATTGTAAGTAAAACAGTTTTAAACGTCATTTCGTTTTGTCTTGACAGACAAATGTAATTCATCCGCTTAAAAAGAGAGGTTCAAATCTGTTGCATAGTTTTCGAGCATAATATATACATGTATAGGTTCAAGAATGAATAGACCGAGTTTACTCTTTTGAAATTATGTGAAAAGTATTTCTTCAGATTTTCTAGTTTGGTTTTGCTCGAGATTTTTGTCTTTAAATGGTCAGTTGCATCCTCGTCGTTTGTTATTTTGTTGTTCACGTTTCACTACTGTGACCTCGTGTAATGTATTTAGATGAACTGGTAAATACTGGATGATGGTGTCCCTAGTACTAAGATGCCCTACCAAAGTCAGTTTCACGGTGAACAACTGTAAACCAATTACTGACAACTGAAACTCGTGCATTATCTTGTTATTCAGACCATGCATTTACCCTCCCCCTTTTCTAAACAAGAGTGCACACGCTGAAATGTCTCGCCTTCTATACTATAATTATTGATATTATGTTGATAGTCCTAAGTATACAGCTAAGCTTTATTATACAATTGTCACATAAACTTAACATTAACCAAGATAACTAAACAAAGACCAATGAACCTTTTTTTATACAACATATATAGTTGACTCATTACTTATAGTTTAAGAAAAATAGACCAAAACACACAACTTAAAACTGTGCAATGAACCGTGAAAATGAGGTCATGGTCTAATAAAACCTGCGCGACTGACATAAAGATCATAAAATGTTTCCATACACCAAATATAGTTGACCTATGGCATATAGTTTAAGATAAAAAGACCAAAACTCAAAAATTTAACTATAACCACTGAACCATGAAAATGGGGTCAAGGTCACATGACTATGCTCGCTAGACATGTACACCTTACAATCATTCCATACAACAAATATAAAAGACCTATTGCATATAGTATGAGAAAAACAGACCAAAACACAAAAATTTAACTATAACCACTGAACCATGAAAATGAGGTCAAGGTCAGATGACACCTGCCAGTTGGACATGTACACCTTACAGTCCTTCCATACACCGAATATACTAGCCCTATTGCTTATAGTATCTGAGATATGGACTTGACCACCAAAACGTAACCTTGTTCACTGATCCATGAAATGAGGTCGAGGTCAAGTGAAAAATGTCTGACAGACATGAGGACCTTGCAAGGTACGCACATATGAAATATAGTTATCCTATTACTTATAATAAGAGAGAATTCAACATTACAAAAAATTTGAACTTTTTGTTCAAGTGGTCACTGAACCATGAAAATGAGGTCAAGGACATTGGACATGTGACTGACGGAAACTTCGTAACATGAGGCATCTATATACAAAGTATGGAGCATCCAGGTCTTCCACCTTCTAAAATATAAAGCTTTTAAGAAGTGAGCTAACGCCGCCGCCGCCGCCGTAGCCGCCGCCGGATCACTATCCCTATGTCGAGCTTTCTGCAACAAAAGTTGCAGGCTCGACAAAAAAAAAAACCCGTACTATATGAAGCAAAAAATACGTATGTGGTATAAATTGTAGGATATAACAATAGAGAAGCCATTGCCCAACTTCAACCACTACTAAACAAAGGGTCAATGGACCCATAAAAAAAAAATAACATATAGGGCCATGCATATATGTCAAATGTATGAATTGATTTTGGGAGTAAAGGGATTAAAACTTTTCGTATGTTTTGGTCGATATATTTTATGTGGTGCTTCATTAATTAGCTTACATACTATGACCCCTCAGGTTATCTAAAATACTAACAACTCTGCCCTTGTCAAACAAAGGTTGCAGATAAACATAACGAAATATCATCCATTGTCTAATATCGCACATAGCTGACCTTTAACTGCTTCAGACCAGACTAGGTCAATTAATAGTAATCAGCTGATAACCTTATTGTGATAGCATACATCGATCACTGTTTAATTAATAATATAGATAACTTTTCAAAATACGTTTACCCTGGCACATGTTATTACGATGTCCAAAGTCAGAAACCCTCAGTGGTTGTCTTTATTTTTTTTTATTTTTTATTGTTGTACTTTTAAGAATGGGGTATTAATTTAAGACCTATAGTCTCGTTTAAAAATATTTACAGAGTTGACTCAAGGCAGTTCAGACCTTTACGATTGCATGGAGGCTCATCTTATTGTTAAAGACGATATTTTGTTGTCTTTACTGATTAATGTTGTTGACATAGTATTTGTCTGAAGAAAATTGAAAAAGCCGGAAATATTATATCAAGGATCAGGGCCTGAGAAAGGCATATGCAATATTGAAGAATATTACTAGAATATGTCACATATGTAATTTGTTGTGTACAGCTATTTAAACAGTGTTCTTTTTATTTTTAATATCTACCAATACGTGAGATTATACGAAATGGTAAATTGTCAAATTTCTCTTGGTTCGTGAAGCTTGCATGTGATGTTCACACTCGTTATTGGATATATCATAAGATGGTCTAGACTCCAAAGATACTGTGTGAAGACGTTTATAAATTGTACCACATTGATGCTCCAAAATACAACTTTGATACCTTACGTTTTTTTTAAATCAAGTCATGCTGAAAATGGTTCATGACTGAGAAATCAAAACATTATGAAAATGATCATAGTTAACTTTATATTACCATACTACTTTATTTTTTTTTTAGGATACTTTACATTGGATCATACAGGACTAGCAAAGGCACAGCAGCAGAGAAAGAATATCTCATCTCATCATAATCAAGATTTCTCGAGACTTTACAAGATTTATTTTTTTGCATAATCACAGTATTCAGGAATGGAAATAGATATGATTTTTTGCCCTTGATGTAATATTACTTATTTTATTCTGTCATAGCATGTAAACGTTGATCGAATGTGATTGCAGCTATTAACTGTAACTTTGAATATGATATAAAGCATTGTTTTGAAAATATTAAAGATAAAATTATAATGTGGAAATAGTTTATAAATATGTGCATATAGAAACAAAGGCATAGTAGCAGAGAACGAATACCTCATCTCATCATAAAAAAGATTTTTTGAGACTCTACGGGTGTTTTTGCATAATCGCAGTATTCAGGAATGAAGATAGATACGAGTTTTTTGCCATTGATGTAATATTATGTGCTTCTGACATAGTATGTAAACGTTGATCAGATATAAATACAACTATTAACTTTAATTTGAAATATGATATTAAAATATTGTTTTGAAAATATTAAAGATAAAATTATATTTTGGAAATATTTAATATGTACAAGTTTAAATGTTCTGGGCTGTTTGAGTTAAATATAATAATTGCTTGGTCTATAACATTGAGGATGTTGTTTTATTCAAAGAGAGGAGCTGCATTTTAAGCCTTTTGAAATTGATAACAAATCTGGATAAATAATCAATCCATTGGTTCCTTGTGGTTTGCTTGATATCCAGTGGCAAGTATTTCATGCATGTTCAGAAAGAGAATAAAAACCATTGACCAGGATGAAGTTTCACTGCCAAACAAAAAAGGAGGGGGGTTTATACTCACCGTCACCATTATAGGGACAGAGCGTATCTTGCAATCTGTCACCTACAGACCTCTCCAAGACCTTGTGCAGGGGTTCCTTAACATGCCGATCAGGACATTTTCTGTGCACAAGGCATCAAATATGATAATTTCGTTTTAGTTATGGCTACATACTTAATAATATATCCAGCATAGGAAAACAGATATGTCTCTTAGAATGGGACAAAAGACCAAATTTGTCACTGCATGATCACAGCAAAATGAAAGCCCCTTTTTGGCAAAAGTTAACTAGCACATGGGATATATCTTTTCGTTGTTTGTATTGATGGGTTGTTGTTTCATACATCACAACCCTTATTCTCTGTGTACATGCAGCTTGAGATTAAATTATATACGAGCAAATAGGTTCTTACAAAAAGATATTTGACTCAAGCCTACACATTTTAATAAGACATCTTTATTGTGAGGCAAAAGTTGAAAATGAACTGACAGTTCCTTGGCATAAAATGTAAATGAATTGCTTCACTTAGTGCAGCTTGATACGACCGCAAAGGTCCAACCCTGAACTGTTGGGGCAAAATGAACACGCTGTTCACGCTTGATACAGGTCTGAATTTGGAATGTGATTAAATATTTGACACATTGTCCCCCAAAAAAAATCTTTCCCTCAAGATACAGTCATAATCTCAATTCTAATTTCTAATGGAGATGCAACAATAATAACCCATTTAAATACATCATAAAAGTCTTAAAACAGAAAAAATAATATTCCTTAATCAGTATAAATTTATAAGTTAATTGACAGCTAATCACCTTAAGTCAATACAACATTTCTTTATACATAATTTTAAAGCAGTTTAAGGGAGATAATTCATAAATATGTTTGGATTACCTTAATATATTTGGATTACCTCCCTCACACTGCTTTAAAGTTGTTTTTAATAATTGTACATCGACCAAGAAAACCTTGTTTTACCTCTTTTTCTGCCCCTAATTCCTAAACGGTTGGAGCCATAACCCCTCCAAAGCCAATCTAAACCATCCCTTTGTGGTATGGAAACTTGTGGTACAATTTCAGAGAGATCCACACACTTAAACACAAGTTATTGTCTGGAAACTAGAAAAATGCCTTTTTGGGCCTCTTTTTGACCACTAATTCCTAAACTGTTAGGACCATAACCCCAAAAATCAATCCCAACCTTCCTTTTGTGATTTTAAACCTTGTATTTAAATTTCCTAGACATCTACTTACTTAAACTAAAGTTATTGTCCGGAAACCAACAGTCTCCAGAACAACGACAACATAATACCAATATACGACCACATTTTTTTTTTGGCAGTCAAATAAAACCAAGAGACAAATAACAGTACACAAAATACAAAGTACTCATCAACAGTATGTTGCTAATTTCAATATGAATATATAATCATTAAAATAAGTCAATTTTGGCCTTAAAAAATCCCATGTCTAGCTTGTAACAGATATGAAAGACACTCTTCAAATAATTACTGATGTTTGGCTGATTTATGGTTTTGATCAAATAATATTTTAATGAGAATATTCCCAGCGGTGGTCTTATTTATGGTTACCTTAGTGTTCAATGTAACTTGTTCGTCTCTGGTTTAGTCAAACCAATCTCAATTTAATTGGTATTTACTTCTTCTTTGCAAAGCATTCAGCATTTAGAAGTAAAAGCAGAGACCACTTTGAATTTGATTAGCTAAATAGCTTGTTATCTGGGACAAATAAAAGGGGAACACATTTTTTAACCAAAAGCAATAGATATAATATTTTCACACAATACAACTGAATTGTATCATTTGGTGGATACAATCCCTAAATTTAAGTGCTTAGCCAGTTACTGTTAATTCAGATATTATTGTGATGTTTATTTTGTGAATGGTGAAATGCGACAGTATCAGTTTCACAGTAATAATAAATTGCTTAAACTGGATACAACCGCACAGGTCCAATCCGGCATTTGGTTTCAAAATAAAAGTGTTATTGGAGATTATGACAAAATTGGACAGTAACTTGTACCTTTTACAAGATTTGAATATTAGTCTGTCGACCACATCGCCTCGGCATATTTTCAATGATATCGAAGGGTTCTGATAATTCTAATACTGATTGGTACATATCATTCCAAACTGTATCACACAAATATGTATTGTTTATGTATTACTTTATTCAGAAGATTTATTAATAGTTTTACATTCATAATTTTTTTATAAGTCTTATCTACATATAGCTCCTCTTTTAACCGTCCTATGACCGAAAACCGGAAAAGAAAACATTTTTCTGCATAAAAGGGTCCAAAATTTTTTTGCCTCGTTCCGCTCCGCAGTAGTTGATTGCAAATTATTTCTTTCTAGCTACGCCCCTGATCCTGAACAGTTGGGGCAAAAATGGACACAATATTAGCACTTGATACAGGTCAGACTTTAGATTGTAATCAACTATTTGAGACATGATAGGTTTCTGATATAGAATAACTGTAATCGAAAAACTTAGAACTGGTCATATGATTTGAATTTATATTAATTTTTTTGCTTTTTGGGAATCATATTTATTAGATTTAACATTTTTGCCAGGATTCGCAATAACAAATAAACACAATAATTTCTGAATTATCAGTATATAAAAAAAGCATAAAAATTCCTAACTAAAGAGACTGTCATCAAACAAAATATATAAAATAGTTGTTTATTACATACATTGTACTAACGTTCACATTTAGTAAAGAAAATGAAATAAAATGATAAATTACAACATAAAATAATCTCCTGGATTGTTCTTTATTGCACCATGTGCTAGGTGTACACTTGTGCAGCTGCAAGTCTGTCCATAAAAGGTTGAACTAGTTCACTTGTGGCAAAGTTAAATATCAGTCCAAATGTGATAGAAATAGGTAAGGCTGGTAATGCCTTACGGAATATGGCTAATAATAATAATGTGAAACATAAACCCTGAAATAGAAAAATATAATTATGTACCTTTCTTTTCACAATTAGAATTTATATATTCTTATATACTGTATATACATATGTAGAAAATTTTCAAGAGTGTGACCACCTAATTTAGACATATCACCAAGTTTATACTTCATGCACAACTAACATGTTTAACCCCGCAACATTATTTATGTGCCTGTCCCAAGTCAGGAGCCTGTAATTTAGTGGTTGTCTTTTGTTTATGTGTTACATATTTGTTTTTCCTTCATTTTTTTATTTAAATAAGGCCGTTAGTTTTCTTGTTTGAACTGTTTTACATTGTCATATCAGGGCCTATTATAGATGACTATGTGGTATGGGCTTTGCTCATTGTTGGAAGGCCGTACAGTGACCTATAGTTGTTAATGTTTGTGTCATTTTGGTCTCTTGTGGACAGTTGTCTCATTGGCAATCATACCACATCTTCTTTTTTATATCAACCATTGTCATATGTGGAGAAGATGCTCCCTACCCTTTCAGAGTACATGAGATAACCCCGCTTTTGGTTGGGTTCGTGTTGCTCAGACTTTACTTTTCTATGTTGTGTTTTGTATAATGTTGTTTGACTTTAGATTGTTTTTTTTTGTTTTTGCCATGGCCTTGTCAATTTGTTTTCTATCTTGGTATCTTTTTCCTTTCTTTAACAAATTGTTTCACATTATTAGCATGTATTTTTTTACTTTTTTTTTTTTATTTCAACCTCTGGAATTTTTTGAAGGCATCAATCCATGAAAACTCTCTTTTGGTCAAAAGCTTCATTTTTTAGTGTGTGCGTATGCCACACATTGAATTAATTCTGTTAACTTTTTTCAGTCAAGTCATATATACATGTATATCTTTTTTAACTTCCTAATGTTAGAAGTTTATAAAATATGATGGGAAAAGATCCAGCCAAAACGGTATTGAAAATTTGTGGAAAAGTACCCAGTTAAGAAGATTTGCATTTTTTCATTTTGCAATATACATTTTTTTCTCTCCGAAACCTTAAGAAACGCCCAGACTTTTATTTTTACTATTTTGTTACCCAAGATTTCACTATATACTTACAATTAGAATGGCTACAAAACAAGCTAAAGTTGTATTCCAATCGCCATTGGACGAAGCTTTACCAACTAACACACCATAAAATATAAAGTCACCAAGTCCTAACTTAACTCCTCCTACAAATAAAAATACACTTAGTAAAACTAATACATTGTTATCTGATGTGTGTCCAGTGGCAAATATTTGATAGATATTCTGGACAATTACCATGAAGACTTTATGGTGATGATAAGACACGTTCCCTAGCTTTTGTGCTATTAGGGTAGTATTTCATTGATTTATACACCTAAATGTCCTATTATTCACATTTAAATCAGACAAATAAGGTAAATTAATTATAAATGAGATTAAATATGAGTAATTTGAATACCACAAGTTTACAAGATGTAGTTGTTGGGCTGTTTATGTGCTGAAAGCTCGACACTCGATAGGAATCAGATTTAATGTTTTCATTAATATTGGAATTGAACATATTCTTTAGGAAACACACTGATAAACAATCAATTGCTATGAAAAGAAATAAAAAGAATCAAGGCCTTTCCCAACATCACTTTCGTTCTTTTCTATGTCCTCAAAGAAACGACAGGCATAAGGCATTTCAAACAAACCATGGACATGCTGCTATTATTGTCAATTTCTAAAATTCTAAATATATGTTTTGATATAAAATAGAAAGAATGAACACCTACTTTCTTCCTCAGGTTCGTCAGTACTTCTTGTACTATTTCTATTTTCTCTTGGCTGTCTTACTTCAACATCACTTCTATGTTGATCTGTTTCTCCCAAAGCATTAACAGCGCTACGTGCCTGCAAGAAAATATACACGAAATCATGATACTGATTGATTAATGGCTGGTAATAATAAGTTGCAAAGTAGGAGGCACATTCAGGTCGGGAAAACTGAGAAAAGATACTTCAACTATGAAATATCCAGTAGAGTTGGAAATTTGGCTCAAATTTAAGGGTCAGTTGCAGTTTTTGAGTTAATTGGGACAACTATACAATACTACCCCAAAAATATTAAAAAAAAAAAATGGACTTTTTTACAACAGAATAACTAATTTTGTCAAAGAAAGCAACTGTGCAATCTAATCATTGAAATATTGATACAAAAGATTTGACAAGACAGTGATAATATACATTGTATGCTTATTTCTATTTGCATTATATTTTTGCACAGATTCAAGAAACTGATGTTGTTTAAAACTTTTTTTGGATCATTTCTATTGCTATAATACAACATCAGATATTTCCAAGCAAACTTGTACTTTACAAATGTTTAATTATACTACGTAGTGAAAATTCCTTATAAATTTCATTGATATACTATACACTGTACAACATATGAGATACATGTATAATCAAAACGTATCTGGCAACAAAAACAATATTTTAACTTGTTTTTATTTTTTTGGGGTCAAAATATGAGATTAGACATTTCTTGTTTACCAAACAGTTTAAATATCAAGTTGTCAATATCTGTTTGCCCCACAGTATAAAGCAGTTGACTACTTATGCTGCCAAAAAAACAAAACTTAAAACTCTTGATTGAAAAAATGGTTCCTAGGGTTTGAACCCCCCCCCCTTTTTTTTTTGGACAATCAATGCATTGAATGGGAACATATAGTAGGAACTAACCCCCCCCCCCCTTTCTTCAAATGGCTTGATCCACCCCTGTACAGTATGTAATAGGTATTATAAGCTTAATTAAGATGTTTATATAGTCAAAAGATATCCTACTCGTTGGGATTCTGTACTACTAGAAGACATGGTTGTATCTCTGCCTGGACGTCTTCTGAACCCTCGTTCATCTACATCATCTGTGGCTTCCTCTGATCTTCCTCTAAATCCTCCATCATCATTGTCATCTGTATTTTCTGTGGCAGATGGACCATTTAAACTTACAGCTAAAATGTAATCTTACATCAGTAAAATGTTCACACAATTTTTCTCCTGGTGAATTTTTTTCACTTTCTTTAGTAACAATTACTGTAAACCAACTTATTTTCTGGAACAATCTATTCTCAATACTTTTGTGTGTATAAAAATAATGTGAATATGTACTTCCTGGATCTTTCCTTCTCTAATTATATGGAAATTTATCCCTTTCCAAACCCATTGTATAAAAAAATTTAATCAACGTGTGGTTGCCGGTGATCTCAAAAGATGATTGGATGATTTTAAGGGTCATAACCTTTTTAGCTAACTGGATGAATCAAAATGTGCTAATGAAACCGACAACTTCATGGAATGTGAAAGGCACTCGAAGGGGATTTTCGTTTAACAAAAAAAAGGAAAAATATTTTTTAATCATTAGAGAAACAGATTCTTACATAGTTACTCGTGTATTATCTGATTTATCCAATCTCGATAATCCACTGGTACCAATGTAACAATCTATATTTATTAAACTGAATCAGGTTAATTAAAAAAATAGCAAACTAAATAGCCACCAAGCAGACTAGAAAGGGTAAAACATGAAATAAATTATAGTATCCCAAAAATAAGTTGGTTTACAGTACCTGTGCTGAAGCATGTTTGAACTTAAAAAGCTCCTTTTAAAAAAAGACATTTTACACATTAATAATTGTGTCCCTTAATTTCAAGCATGCCCTTCTAAGGTCAAAAGGATAAAAAATATTAAATAGGATACAATAGAATAATATTGAGAATTTCCATTTTAATTGCTTTTCATTTTAAATATTTTAATATGAAAAGTTGTTTGTACATTTCAAACCTCATGTAGAGAACACTACAAACGAAATAATAAAAGAATTCTACAAAACCATTCCAAAACGTCTACTTCAACTAGAAACAGGATTTTATTTAAACTTGAAATCATCATCAACTAAAGACTTGTCATTCCTTTCCTACCCATTCAACTTTGAAAATCCTGTGACTTTGTGTACAGTGAATAGGGCAAAATGCCCTGTGTATTGTTGAAAACAGAATACACAAAAAAATCAATTTTGTTTGTCACAATTAAATCTGTATTGTAGCACACAGTATTTATATCATAAAGATTCCCTTGAAAGGTTCAAAGGATCAAACTCCACCCTATGTACATAATTTCAAGTCTATACAATGCTTGTTCACCATAAAACATGCAGGTTTTTTAGCTAGGATATTAAAATTCAGGTACCATAGAAGTATCTAGCAGTGAGGTATGTTTGCAAGTGCTTTTATGCTTTATTTTTAGTGCAAAATTTGGACCTATTAACAAAATGAAAAGCAAATGGGCAAAAATATTATACTTGATCCTCCTGGTATATATCCTAAGTTTATCTCTGAAAAGAATTTAAAAAATATACTTCTTAATTTATTAATCTCTAGATCAAGCCTGGCATGATCACACTCTGTTACAGACAATTTTAAAGATGATTTCACTTATAGAATTTACTATCAAGACAAAACTTATCTTTGGCTAAACAAATGACATTTTTGGGAAATGCATTCTAATTAATCTAGTTAAACATTAATCACCTCAGTAATTTGAAAAAATGGCGAAAGTAATATTATAGCATCGAAAAAATTTATGAATTAAAAAATAAACTAAACCATGTTATCTCAATAACTACAATTCAAAACAAATCTCCCCATGGGCACTTTTTATATTAAATGAAAATAAATAACATGATGACTATACATAAAAGATATAGTAATATCAAATTAGAATTAGAATTCAATTCTTTAAAGCAATATCAGATATTAGATATAAGGACTGCTTTTACAATCCTTTATAAAGAAATAATATATATATATACAGAGTTATGCAATAAATATTCTTCAGCTTCTATTTATTGCTATAAAAAAAATTTTAAACAATAATATGAGGTCATTTTTGCTTGATATCATATATAACAGAGATATCTGGAATATGTTTTTATATTTTTTGCTGTGAAGCTTTCTCAATATGCTTTATATTTCAAATGAATCAAATTGTAAAAAAAAAAAAGCATTATTTATGTTAACATCATGATAAACAAAGACAAAATTATGACAAATGAAATATATACTTTAGACAATTCTGCTTCTATTTGCACAGAGTTAATAAAAATCCAACCATTGATGCATTAATAATAAGATAGACTCCAAATATTGTATACAGGTTGAAAACATAAAAAGAGAGAAACAATACAGTAATATATAAAACCATTATATAGTATACAAAGTCAATGTCAAATAAAATTAAGAACTATATTGTAGATTTACATTGTAAGTACTATATTGTAGATTTATATTGTAGATTTACATTGTAGATTTACGTAGGACATTACCATCAGATTTTCGATTGTTGGTCAATGATGAAAAAGCTGCAGATACAACACTGAATTAATTAACAAAGGTCTGTTGACAAGCAAGAACAAAAAGATTATTTTAACTCTGACATTATTAACTAAGCTAATGAATATAAATGTATCTCTTCAGTTAAACGACCTTTCAGTAAATCAACAAACTGCATAACTAAATGATCAATAAAAAACAATGTGAGCATGGTTGATTACCATGATAACCCCATGCCACAATTTTGTCTGTGGATTATAATTAATTAAAAAATGTTCCACTGCATTTAATTGGTATTTTTTTTGAGTTGTGGAAAGAAAACAATCTGAACAAAAAAATTAGTATATTAGCATAGAATCTATTATCATCTTTTTTTCATGACTAGAATAAGAATAAGCCACTGAAGTTGAAAGGATTTAAAAAGAACTAAAGTAATTTAAATTACACCTACTGGTTTCTTTCTGTGGTTTCTTTTTCTTTTTACTGGATTTCTTGTCTTTTTCTCCCTCAGAATCTGAAGCCATTCCTGCTACATTCCACACCATTGTAGCTGTAAATATAGCAATAAATGAGGCCAGGGTTTTTTAATTTGTTGGTTTACGGATTTTACCAATGAAAAAGTCGGGTTGGTCGGTCGGCAAAAAAAATAAAAAAAATATGCTATTTTGTCATCATTTCTTAGATTTTAGTTCGATGAAATCAGCTGTCATAAACATCGCATGACATTCTAATAATTTCCCGTAAACAAAAAGTGGACGGGGACTGCACGGATATCGTCATTTCACAAACATGAAAAACAGAATCGCGTAGCTCTTAATCAATTCCCGATAACTTGGTGGGCTTGGTGAATTACAATCTTCAAGCACGAAAACTGATAAAGAAGAAAAAATGTAAAAACGTCGTACGAAAATAAGTTGCAACACACATGTCAACAAACGTAATGGACTCGTCCACTGGAAAAACGAGAATATCGGATTAATCTGTTGTCATGCATTCCCGTTTTTTTGGCCAAATGGACGATATTTGTTTATGATCTATGAAGCAAGAAAATTTCAAATGATTTGTTAATATTTAGTACTTTAACTTGACGTCTGCTACCTGTCCACATTTGGACAAGTCTATTTCTATCAGATGATGCATCTTACGGACTGATGACAAATACCGTAAACGAATTGATTTTGTAATTGGTTTTAAACACAGGTTTCGTTTCGCAAAATTATTTGCACAAACCACATTTCAAGGTCAGTTATAATTGATTTGTCTATTTTTAGAAACGTAAACTGGAAGTTTTATTTTTTTCACTACAGAAAGTGTTATCAATTTTGATAGTGATTAATGCATTTCATTTCATAAAAAAAACGAGTATTTTAATTATTTTTTAGGGATAATGCATTTGTTACGGTCAGCGGGAATAAAAAAGCATGAAAAGTGAATTTTATTTTTATTCTGGAAATCGGCAAAATCGGATTGGCGGATCCGTAAACCAACAAATTAAAAAATTCTGGCCTAAATGATCCTACATTTAAAAAAAATTATAAAACACAATGTACAACAAATACAATGTGCACATCTATTTTTTTTTTCAAAGTGCGTTCTTTAGAAAAAAGTTCAAATAGCTTCTACTCAAATATATTTTTTCCTTAAAATTTAAACCATTATGGAAAACCAAAACACTAAGATTTATTAGAGGTCTCTAATAATGCCATAATGCACTATTAGGAGATTTGTTGCTATCAGGAATCTTAAAAAATGGGGAGGGGAAAATGAACAAAAATGTCTTTCTGAACATTCAAGTCCCAAAATATCAGTTGATTCTGGATACCTTACATTCATATATAATTCAATATCATTTTTTCTACAATCTGGTAAAAAAATGATCAACAATTAAATAAAGCACAAACAGGTTTCATAACAAAGTAAAAGATACTTGATCACTTTCTTGGCATGATGAGACCTATGAGGTATATGTAGTCGATCATCTTTAGACTTATAGTAAAATACTCCATATTTATATATATAATTAGATATAGTAACAAAGTGTTTTCACATAAACTTAACATCTATTCTCTTTTTAGAGTTTAAAATTTCTGAAATTTGAATGACTTGGTAAAATGTTCACAAGATGTTTTAGCTTCTAACAAATATAAAAGTAAGAAATATTCTAAACAGAAGAAGTCTTTTGCTGCAATAAATCTTATCAGAAGATGGTATTTTTTTACTCCAAAATGCTATGAAGTTTCTATATCTAGTGGTGTATGAAATTTGTGTATTTTCAGTTAAACACCATTTAACAATATACATGATTTCACAAATACTCACATGAATAAATAAGAGCAGGGAAAATAGGTTCATTTCTTTCTTGTGCTGTTTCTACCAACATTTTCAATGGACCCTTTGGACATAATACTGCTACTAAATCTACAAGGATTATACACAAAAATATATTTCATTGATAACTCAAAAAACATCTTTCTATGCCATTGTATGTCAGAATGCTGACATAAACATGTTTAAAAGGTTTTTAAATTTTAATGTTTAAAATAAAATAAGTATATTTGCAACAAAGATTTAATAACCATGGATTTCAGGATCAAATTGCAATGCTGCAGTGTTATATTTATAGGGATTTGTCCTTAGTGTGCACTACTTAGTGAAGACTGAAGTATTGGTTAAAGTTGCCACAATATTTTTTTAATCACACTTGTTTCAACTGTGCACACAAAGTGTCTTTTTTACAACGAGTGCTTGAATAATATCTTATAAACACATATCAATTTACCAAAATGTCTGTTTTACCTTAGGTAGCAATGCTGCAAACACCCTTATTGCAAAGAATTCAACATTTGAAATAATCTAAAATTATTTTTGTTATTACCACAATGGTATTTTTCTTGTACTTTTATGTTTGCAAAACTGAATTACGATTGTAATCTTTGTCATTGTTTCGTCCATAAAGCGCAAGGTTTGGTAAGCACCAAAACCAGGTTCAAAACATCATTTTTTCTTAAAATGTCCTGTACCAAGTCAGGAATATGGCAGTCTGTTATTTAATAGTTTGCTTCTATGTACATGTATGTAGCATTGTCAGCTGTTTTTTGTTGCACTCAGTGTTTCTGTTGTTTCATTGTTTTCCTCCTTTAGTTGATGTGTTGTTTCCCTCAGTTTAAGTTTGTGTCCAAGACTTGTTTTCCCTCAATCGATTCATGACTTTTGAACAGCAATATACCCCTCTATATTCATTGCCCCCTGAGGGACCCCAATTGAAATAAAACACATATTTTGTAAACACATAAGTTCAAAACTTACCCCAGACTACCATAACACCTAAGACAGCCCATGTGGTCCAATCAGGTAGGTATTTAATAAATATCAACGCCATCAAAGCTGATATCACAATGAGATAGGCCTGCTGGAGAAATAATGGACCTTTCCAATGTATACAGACCATTCCTACTACACCAAAGTTCCACATCAATATAGCCACTGTTATGTAGTCCATAGGCACATTGTAAGCTTGTAGTACGACACTGAAAAAATAGTTCGTTTAATTTAATCACAGACTTAAATTTATAATATTAGTTCAACCTATAATCATGATAATGAAAATATAACACAGATTACATCTGAACAAAATCTCTCAACAGAAATAGGACAATTCAAAAAGTAGTTTCGCATTGATCTCAAAGTATGGACAAAATCAAATGGATCAAGATTAGTAAAATATCAAACAACTATACATGCTATATAAGTACCAGTAACATGAAAATTATATTTTTTTTATTCATTAACCTTAACTTGTTAAACTGTAAAAAAAAAAAAAAAAAATTGTGCTGAAGAATTTGAAAAAAAAATCTTTCAGGTTTTGTATGATAAACAGAGCCAACTGAACTTTTATGCACAATTAACACACTCAAACACTACAACACTCCAAAAGTTCAGTTGTAATACTTAGCACTACTTAGTTAAAGCACATGTCCCTTACTCATCTTGTCTTCCCTAATAACAAAATTACTCACCCAAGATAAATATATGAGAACAAGAACAGTAACATTAAAGATGACATAATCAGCCAGCCATGTATAAACTAAAATAATGAAAAATTATGTAGTATTACGTATATACAGTCCATTGCATTGTGTTACTAGTTCTGCTTAAACCACATACAATATCATGCATAGGCATTAACTCATTTGAATTCATTTAGAACACTTGACTCCATATATTTTTTCTAACCATAAAAAGGTCAATGAGGTTGAAAAGCATAATTTCCAAAAATAAAGACCAATCAATTTGACATGAAATTTAGAAATTATTTATTTTTTCTCTCAATCAGTTCCAAAGGTTAACACTAGGTAAAGGCAAACTACTACAACATATTTTCAGTGGCTTACCTTATAACATCTATATTTATACAGCAAAAATAGTATTATAGTCATGACAACTATCACCCCCAGTAATATGAAGGCATTAGCTAATGACTGCCAGATTTTGGTCCCAGTATTTGTCTCTGGTTTATCAGCATCATGAAATGGTGTATAAATCCTGAAATAGTATATTTTGCATATATGCATGTTAAACAGTTTAAAACAAAATTGATAAAATGTAAACTTCTACATCAACTAGTAGGCAGAATTGTCTCATTGGCAATCGTACCACATCTTCCCATTTCCATATAAACTGCTATGCAATAACAACTTGAATTGTAAAAAAAATGTACTGTCTATCAGACCTTAAATCATAAAAACTCTGATAAAAGTGAAACCAAATCTTTTAAACTACTCAGTGTAATTTGAGTAAGTGTGCAATAAATAAACAGGTTTCTCTCTAGGAAATATCTGATTTGCATACATTTAAAGTTAATGTTAACTTTGTTTTCCCTCAATACTGAGTGCTCACAAATTTTTCCTTTTTCATATCAAGTCTTCAAGAAAATAATTTTGTTTTTGCTGTAATATGAAATCCCCCATAAAATCTATTTTTTTTGCATATACAATGTATATGTATTACAAACTTACAAATAGCCACTTTTCTTTGTGTAGAAATTGACAGAGCTAATGGTTGCCACAACAACCAACATGCAAAGTGTGACTGGTACAAATAACATGATGACATGCTTTGCTCCATAGTAAAACTCTTGTTCTTCCTGTTCCTCCTCCCCACTGGTCCCTCGTCTTCTCTGTGGCCTCTCTCTGGTACTTTCTCCTTCATCTTCATCTCTGGCCTAAAATGAGAAAAATAATAATATACATTGTAAGAAACAGAAAAATATTCTGCTATACTATAAACCTTATAAACCAAAAAGAAGTATGTATTTAGGATTTCCCTATTGAAAAATAGGGTAGGAACCTTAATCCTTTTTTAAAAGTGACATAAAATTTTATGCAAAGAAAACCGAACTTTAGGGTAGCCATTTTTAGGCATTAAAAAATTGGGTCAGTGAAGAAATCTTCATCAATACAAGTATTCAATATATTTGCCTTTAATATGCAAGAAAATAATCAATGAAGAAATTTATGATTACCGGTACATAATATCAAACTTCAGATAAAATTTTTATTAAAGACTTTTAAAAGATGCATTGCTGACATGTACAACTAAATAAACATGTTAAGAGCTTTAAAGTTCTAAAATGGAAGATGAGGCAAACTATCAATTGCACTTGATTGCTGTTACTGAAAGTCTTTATTCTCCTCCTGTCTTCAACTTCTCCTGGTTGTGGGGTTGATGGAGACAGGCTTACACTAATACACTTACCCTTGGCTGTTGTCCCTCTAAGTCATCATAGTCCTCCTGTCTAAAACTTCTCCTGGTTGTGGAGTCGATGGAGGCAGGCTTACACTAATACACTTACCCTTGGCTGTTGTCCCTCTAAGTCATCATTGTCCTCCTGTCTAAAACTTCTCCTGGATGTGGAGTCAATGGAGACAGGCTTACACTTACCCTTGGTTGTTGTCCCTCTAAGTCGTCATTGTCCTCCTGTCTAAAACTTCTCCTGGTTGTGGAGTCAATGGAGACAGGCTTTCACTTACCCTTGGTTGTTGTCCCTCTAAGTCGTCATAGTCCTCCTGTCTAAAACTTCTCCTGGTTGTGGAGTCGATGGAGGCAGAAGTATCCATAAGAGGAGTCCTCTCTGTATTTGGTTCTGTTTCACTTTCACTCATGTGGACAAAACAGATCTATACTGGAAAAATTAAAACAACAATAAAGATAACAAATAATGTATACATATTCCATGTACAAAGAAAAACTGGGATTGATTATGAGTACATGGAGTAATTGATACTTATTTAAAATAAAACAACTGTATTTATTAATTATACATGTAATAATGGTATGTGGATAAATAAACACTAATACATTTGTACACATGTTATCAAAAATTTATGCTGAAAAAGCTTTCGACTTTAAATTTTAACCAATGACTGAGAAAGACGCGTTTTCCAAATGGTTATTCTATACAATACAAAATGTAATTTCTATTAATTATTCTTATACCTTTGTTTGACAACTTATATAATTATCTATTAAATATCTGAGCTCACCAAAAAAAATTTAAACATTGTTTGAAATTACTGATTGGCCATATTTTTAACAGTTTTATTTCACAATGTGACATACAAAAGTACTCAGGAGCTCCACTTACATTTTTACAAAAATGTACTCCTTGCTAAAAAGACAGCATTCAAGTTAGTGATTGTAAAAGCACCTTTAAGATGTTAAATAAAACTTCTTTCAAATGTCAATTCATATCAAGAATAATTTTTTTAAAGTTACTATTTCTGAAAATTTAGTTGCAGTACTTTAAATTTGTACATAATTTACCTCTTTATCATGTTTATTAAACTAATATAAAAAATACTGTAAACTCAGAAACTATTGCGAGGTTTTTATTAATGTGGATAATGTCAATAATGTGACTGGGTGTGTATCGCAATAATAAGAACTTGCATTCTGATAGCTAAAATATAGATCTGTATGCAGATCTTTTGAAAATCGCAATATATAAACTGGCATTTTTGTCCATTCTTGAAAAATCACAACAATAAACAGGATAAATGCACACAATAATTTCTGAATTTACAGTAACAATACACCTATATTGTTTATCACTTTATCTGTTTTGATGCCAAGAAATAGACACAGCCCATTTTTTATCCAAAAATATAAAATATTTGTAAATTACTTCAAGTTTGCATAGAATATTTGAAATGACTGGGGAAAACTGTGCATTGTGATTTAATATTCATTGTATGCATTTTCTTGGAAAAAGTAGTAGTGTGGGGTGGCACTTGTAAACTTCTTACAATGGTAAGTTGGTGTTGGTATGAGAAAGAACGTGTTAAAATAATGGGAATTAGCTGAAATATAGAATAGGTCAGCATGCCTTGAGTGCCTGAAATTTGAATGTGTACTAAGTGCATAAAATTCTTGTCTTTTTTTTTTGGGGGGGGGGGGGGGGGTAGAGTAGACTGAGCTATTCGTAAATGTGTGTACATTCTAGAATTTTGTGTTATATGTTCAACACAGGGAATTGGCCCACACCAAACAACAAGCTATAATGTTCCCCAAATGTTTAACAATCCAAACAGTAAAACCAACGACCTGATATACATGTATATACAAACGGAGAATTTACCTATGAATTGTCACGGAATAGAAGTTTCTTCATAATATAAGTTCCAATAGGGAAAAATATTCTGGAATGTTATTTCCACAGGAATAAATATTTCAGTATATGTTCCTAACGGAATAAATAGTACAGAATATTTGTTCCAACAGGAATAGATATTTTGTAACAATGTTTAAAACAAAGTTTCCATTGGAACTTCCATTAGGCAGCTGAACAAATATACAATGACAGAACCACACCAACAAACGACAAATACTGGACAACAGGGTCCTGACTCAGGACATGTGGTGATCATGTGCATAAACATGCAGGGTGTATGGATAGAGTTGTTCGCCGGCAAACAATATTGCAGTTGAAGGCAACACTTCTCCTTCTGCATACTGTATTTTAATAACGAACATCCGTCTGCATTATTTGTTGACTTTGATAATAAATCTGTGTTAATGCCTGAAACAGTTTAAAGGGCTGCATTTGACATTGACTAAAACGTTCTTGCGATCGCTTTTTTTTTTTTTATCTTTTTAATGTTTATAAAAAAAATGACGCGGGAAAATGGCACAAATACATTTCCGGATGTGGGAAGCGAGAATATAAAAAAAAAAAATCATGTTTTGAAAAAAATGCATGCAGGCGGGTCTGTCAAATAAGAAATCAAATTGGTGTGGCCTAGAAATAAAATAAAATTGGTCCGAAATTTTTTTATCACAATTTTGTTAAATATATATATTTTCCTAATGTCATATTGTTTTCATGGTTATGATGGTGGCCGACCTACCTACATTTACCTAATGGAGGATCCAAATTAACAATCATGAACATTACAAACTGTATTTACTGAGGGTAAAGGTCATCATTACATGAATGTCATGATTTTATACAAAAATCATCTTAAAAATCATCTTTTTGTGCTGACATGAATTATCATTGAAATGTTTATATTTATAAATTAACTGTTTACAAAATTTACAATTTTTGAAATACTAAGGCTTTTCTACCTCAGGCATAGATTACCTTAGCTGGATTTGGCAAAACTTTTAGGAATTTTGGTCCTCAATGCTCTTCAACTTCGTACTTTATTTGGCCTTTTTAACTTTTTTGGATTCGAGCGTCACTGATGAGTCTTTTGTAGACGAAACGCCCGTCTGGCGTATATACAAAATTTAGTCCTGGTATCTATGATGAGTTTATTTACAGCCACTGGGTCGATGCCACTGCTGGTGGAGATTTATTTCCCCGAGGGTATCACCAGCCCAGTAGTCAGCACTTTTTGTGCTGACATGAATTATCATTGAAATGTTTATATTTATAAATTAACTGTTTACAAAATTTACAATTTTTGAAATACTAAGGCTTTTCTACCTCAGGCATAGATTACCTTAGCTGGATTTGGCAAAACTTTTAGGAATTTTGGTCCTCAATGCTCTTCAACTTCGTACTTTATTTGGCCTTTTTAACTTTTTTGGATTCGAGCGTCACTGATGAGTCTTTTGTAGACGAAACGCCCGTCTGGCGTATATACAAAATTTAGTCCTGGTATCTATGATGAGTTTACTTATAGTAATCCAGGTTGACCATACACTGGTCAATACTACACTATAGTACTACATGGACCAGCGGGTAACACTAATGACCGAATAACACTGTTATTATCCGAATAACACTTGTAATGACCTAATAACACTTGAAATGTTAATATTAGCACATATTTGTGACTTTTAAACATTGATCATTAAATAATAATATATTATCGATGTATTTTATAACTTAAAATTGATTTACAGAAAGCAAAACAGTTCATAAAGATCATTTTAAATTTAGTGTGTACATCGTACATGGTGGCCATTGTGATTTCCGTGGCCGCCATGTTCGATGTAAATACTAAATTTTAAAAGTTTTTTATGAACTTATCTGCTTTCAGAAAATCATTTGTTAGTTATAAAATACATCGATAATATATTATTATTTAATAATCAATGTTTAAAAGTCACAAATATGTGCTAATATTAAAGTTTCAAGTGTAATTCGGTCATTACATGTGTTATTCCGATAATGACAGTGTTATTCGGTCATTCAAGATACCGTGGACCAGCAAAGTAAAAAAAATGTAGCAAATACCAGGAAATCTAGTAAATACTGTAAAACGATAAAAAAAAAAGTTTTGTCATGGAAAAGGTTGTATGAAAACACGAACCAGAAAAGAAATACTATTTGACTATGGTGTGCACTTAAAAAAAAATATGCTTTGCAATAATTTAAAGTAAATGAGTAACTGACATAGTCAATGACATATACTTTTAATAAAAGTATGTTTAATTTGAACAAATAATTTAACTGTGAATCATTTTATGTTATTGCCGATTCAAAATAGTCATGATAGTGTGTTGTTTACCCATTTTAACCGAGTAACTTGGACGTGAACTACAAACTAACTTTTAAATTTACAGCAAACATGATATTACTCTCTACTCTTACAATGTTGACTGAATATAATTTTAAAACTAAGTTAAAAAGATTGACAATTGACACTAACCCTTGTTTTGTATGTGTAGTACAAGAGTATCCTTTAGAACATCTCTAACAAGGATATTTGGATAGCGATCATATATATCAAAAAATAATGTGTTAATAAGTGAATTTAAGCTTCTGGCAGAGACACATGTAATTTCTAGAATCCATGACAAATCTCCCCACTGGCAAATCGCCCCACTCCTAATCTCCCCACTTTTTCACAAACGCACCTCACTTTATAAAAAATCACACCACTCTTGTTTACTACATTGTAAATCGCCCCACTTATGAAAAAAGGTAAAATCCCATTGCAAAAAGGTTGAACAACATACCCCACTTATGAAAAGGGTTGAAATCCCGCTGAAATAAGGTTTGCCAACTAGCCCCATTCGGGACAAATAGATAAACCTCAATGAATTTATTAGTGTCAACTCACCTCACTTATGAAAAAAGATGCAATCCCGTTGTATATCTATGTCCCTGCCCCACTTCAATACCTACATCTACAATGTATGAACACCTTGGTGAAGTGCTATACCATCAAATTGCTGTTAATTGAAATCCTTCAATTGTATGATTATGATACAATTAACAGGTTTATTTTCAATTGTTATACAACTAACTTAAGCTTACAAGTATAAGATCTCCTGTAGTTGGTGATCGCAATACTGGTATACAAGTATTGTCCACAATACGGGTATAAAAATTTTGTACCAGTATTGTAATTTTTTATAAAAAAACAGCAATATTGGTACATTACTGATATACCAGTATTGTAGTTGTATTGTTGACTAGACTATATTAAAGATCAAAGGGAGATTAAATGAACTCAAAAAGATTATAGAGGATAATTGTGAAATCAATTAACAACCAGTTAAAAGTCATTACTATACTTGCACAAATAAACAAAGCTAAGGTTTATTGAAATTAACTCATAGCATCATTATTATTTAAATTACGGGGGCTTTCAAATAAAGAAGATATAAATCAGTAATAGTTTAATTTTGGCAGCTTGAATTAACATATATATAAGATACATAAATAAGTATAATTTACACACAAAATATTCATATAATACAATACAAAAGATACACATACTAATAATCTAAATAAAGCGGTCCTAAACATGCTAAAAGAAATAACAAAATGCGAAAACTTCACAACTGCACATTCAAAAGCAAACTTCAAAGTTATTCTTCAATGAATGATACAAAAATGTATTTGCAATTATATTTTAAGAATGTTAAACTTCATTCAACTTAAAAAAAAATGGTTTAATAAATTTCGTTTTTTTTTTTTTCGTATTCTGTGTAAATCAGTTTTCATTTAAGTGGGGCAGAGACATATATACACATATATGTCTATGAATGGGGCTAGTTGGAAGACCTGAAAATTATATATTGAAGTAGATTTTACCTTTTTTTCAATAAGTGGGGCGAGTTGACCGGGGGAAAATTAACGGGATTTAACCCTTTTCACAAGTGAGGCTATTTTTTTAAAAAGTGGGGCGAGTTGGTAAACCTGTTTGGGGAGATTTTTAAATAGTGGGGCGAGTTGGTGAAAAAGTGGGACGATTTGGTGTGGGGCGTTTTGCCAGTGGGGCGATTTGTCCTGCTTCCTAATTTCTAAGTGCAGGATGAAATTTAAAAAATATGTGCATAAAAACACCAACCTAATATAAACTGAATATTAACAGCACAATTCAAACCAACAGTACATCCAAGCAATCAGTCTGAAAATCAGATATTACTGTGTTTTACATGACACGATTAGTATTCTTTGTGAACAATGATTCATGACATGATGAAGAAATTTTACCGATGTCTGAGTAAATCTTTAAGAATTCACTATTGTTCACGTAAAATAAGCCCTTCTGATATACATTCAAGATTATAAATACATGTATTAATAATGTCTTGTTGACATACTCATCAAGGAAAACATTGTTTTCCTAAATTTTATTTCCTGGTTCAATAGTTCTGCTCCCGGAAGTTCTTTCTGTTCAGCAGGAACGATAATCAATATGTACGAATACATCTTATGTACCGACATGAAATTGAATATAAGTTGGACAACAACTTACCGATATTTTTGTGTTATTATGTAAGAAACCTGGGGGTAGGCTTCAACCTAAATGTATCATTTGATATTATCTCTTTAAAGGTTGCAGCTCTTCCAAATTTTTAAACGTGTATACTTTTGTCTCTGAATGGTCAGCGATTATGGACCAATTGTGCCTGTCTGTATTACCGAACAGAGAAATATCCAATATCTTCCCAGCCACGGAACAACTGCACGTGCAAAACGTATAATCCCAATCTTTTGAAGTTTAAGTACGCCAGCACTAAGATTATCAGTGAACAGAAGGGTCAGTTACTAGTCATGCAAACAGTATTTTTTTATTTGGAAGTTGTTGTAAGTTGATTTACCATTTACTTGGCATTCATATAGTTTCACTAACTATATTGCATAATCCACAGGACTAAATACTTATTAACACATTAATATGACAACATTATAAAATACAGGAATCAAATAAATTCTTATGTGTTATAGAACTTGTCTAATCCTGGTGATGGAGTATTTATAATTTAGGGTAAGAAAAATCTATATTTAAGATTGTCACGGGATAGCACATCCAAATTGGGATGGAAAATCCAAATACCAAAGAATTGGCACATTCATATAACTAACATATGTCAGGCTGTAATCCAAAGTACCAAATACTTATTAACACATAAATATAACAGCATTATGAAATACAGGAATCAAGTGCATTCGTCTATGGTTTTAGAACTATACCACTCTTGACAAAGCCTGGTCACGATGGAGTATGTATAATTTAGGGTCAGAAAAATCTATATTATTTAAGATTGTGATGGCACATCCAAATTGGGACTGGAACATTCAAATACTTAACAATTGGCATAATTCATATAACTTACTTATGTCAGACCGAAACTAACGGTTTGTCTTTAGCAATGTTTAGTGAAATCCTAATCAATTGTCCCTTAGCTTGTTGAATAATCCTGGGTTAAAAGGTCGATGTGATAGGGGATAACTGCATTGTTACATTATGAAACCCTCTAGGGCAACTGGACAAGCCGGTAGAAACTGATATCCGTTTCTTATCCTTATTTCCTATTTAAATTCTGTACGTTCATGTGCTGAGTAAGAAATGGTTTAATGATTATAATAAATATTCATAACCCTACTGAGTTGGGTTTTTTTTCTTGCAAATATTAATAATTCTATAATATCTGGTATTTTCAATTTACCCGCAACGGCAGCTATTCGCCATATTGATGATGATGGAAATGTTTAACGATCCTGACTGGTTTTATAGCCCTCGCATGGTCGTCTCGTGCACGGAGGCGATTGTTGAGCATTTAAATATTTTCCATAGTCGATCAGAAACAGGTGCCATCTTGGTTTACGTGAGTTGAGACTGAATTGTGATCTTTTGTTTTACTATTTTGCTGTTTTCTTTGCAGTCTGTACTCTACAACGGCTGCTTTCATGGTCAGATTGGTCAGCTTGGCAGTCCGCTAACCACGATGTTGAAGTGCTTGGGTTGAAGTCATAAAACTTTTGCTTAAAAGATGAAATCCAACATTTTGATTGTTTGATTTTGGAGTATTAGTACTAAAACCTGACTCGAACGTTTTATGACTTCAAGGCCTAATCGATGGGTCTCGGACAAAGTAATAACGATGACAAGAAGCATTATCAGAGCAAAAGTCATAGGTAGACAGTGAAATAGGGGTCCAGTATCTAACACCTAGCATACGGACCCTCGGACGTCAATCGGCATACATTCTCCACCATCCATAATGTTTTTTGAGTATATGCAAACGCGGGTATTTACGAAAACAACACGTTTTTGAACTTACTGTACCCCCGGACTGTACCGTGTTGGATTAGTTTCTGTCATCGAAAGTAGTAAGTTGTTGGTTATCCAATTATCACTCAGTAAACCAACATTGTAGATAGTGGATAAAGAGAAGCTGACCCAGCACGTCCGTTCAGTTGTAATGACCGAGACCGATAACTGAAGTATGGATGAATGGATATAGTTTATGTCAGAAACGATCACCCGACTCATGGTGGCGACTGCAGAACTTGTCAATTGATAAAGTCAGTTGTTTTTATTCACAACAATGTTCGAGTTTGGTTTCGAGTTAAATCTAAGGTATACCGTAATAATGACAACAAGGTCTAGCATATCTTCTATTAAATGTTATTCGTATGAATGCAACACCCCTGTACTAAAATGATATATGAATCATGTGGTAACGTACTGTTATTTATTATGTATTTATTATAAAACAGGCTACACGAAACACTTAGGACTTTCTACATCCCTTTCTACGTCCTCTTCTTTGATTTTTACAGCAAAAGAAAAACTTAGATTTACCATATTTTTCTCAATATCATACTTGGTCAGGTATGCAGGTTAAACATTGGATTGCCAAACAAAGTATTTATTCCAACGCTTAAACAGAGGCTTTCACGATATTATAAAAGTAATGTTTTCTGAACAACACACATGTTATAGTTCAATATAGTCAAATTGCTTCATGATCTTTAAACACATGAAAATTCAGGTTTATCTACTGGGAAAATAAAGTAAAATAACAAAAATACTGAACTCCGAGGAAAATTCAAAACGGAAAGTCCCTAATCAAATGGCAAAAGCAAATGACAAAACACATCAAACGAATGGACAGTCATATTCCTGACTTGGTACAGGCATGTACAAATGTAGAAAATTGTGGATTGAACCTGGTGGGTTTTATAGCGCTAAACCTTTCACTTGTATACGACAGTAGCTTCAAATTCCCTAATATTGACATAGATGCATGAACAAAGTGTTACCAATAGGAGTGCAACAACAACACGAACCCAACCAAGCAACATAAACATATCATTTATTCGAAATTTTAGAAAACATCTGACATATAAGAATAAAATATACATTTCGACATAATCTAATTGCACTAAAAGAATTATTTGTACACTAGAGTATAACTTTTAACATATCAACATTTAAATTCAACAATATGAAAGTATGATTAAATAAAAATAAAATCCTAATATGTGACGTTGCAATGCATAATTTATGCTAAATATAAAATGATACGTTGTTGACACCTCACTGGTAGGTGTTATGTCTCTTTGAAACATAATTAAGAAGTTGATGTCATAATTAGCTCCCCTGGATAAATAATTACACACAATGCGATAATAACAAATAGTTATTTTTCTCTTGTTTCTTCTTTTGAAATTGAAACAAATTTTAGCAGCTGAAAAACTGGCAATCACGTTACTGTGAAACTATAACTACCGAAGGGGTAGAATGTTTTAGGATAGGGAAATTTCTTTAATACGTAGTCTAACTTTAAAATCAACATGTAGAACCATGAGGAAACCGCGTTTAAAACAGTCAGTGATAACGAAATACTTTCTGTTAACTTAATTGAAAATGGTGCTAGTATGTAGTGATTAGATGATTTGCAACACTTGAAGAATACCCATTGAAAATTGAAATACATGCATGAAATTAAAGCTAATATCACATTTAAAGTGTCTACACAATTGTACAATTTTATAATCCTCATCTAAAGGTCATTTGTTTTTACAACCAAATCACTGATTTCGGGTAGACACTGCTTTTAAAGAGACATCATTGTATCAGCATCTTCTCAAATTCTGCAAAAACATTAGAACAATTTATTAAAATGCACGAAGGAGTTAGACATTTGAATTGTTATCAGTGTTCAATGCTGTAAACTTCTTTTGTGGCAAGTTGCTATATGTTTGATATTGCAATCTGTAAGAATCAAGTCGGCAGCAGTACAGTTTTATAATATATTTAAGGTACATTAAATGTTTACCCCAATCTTGGAATGCAAAATAGCAGTACACAATCGGTCTAGTTATTGGCTTAAAACTGCAAATTTTGAGAAAGATTGGCAAAAAATGTGTTATTATTTTAGTTTGAATAAAGAATAATTAGTTATTGTTTATTGCATTATACGAACTGTTTTAACAAATAACAAATATTTGATTTTATTCGAAGCAATGTTTCAACTTACCTTTTGCATGGGAGATAATCCTAACAGTAAAAGATTTACAAAGGAACGTTCGAGAAACTCATTTTTTACTTGAAGCAAGAAATACAGCTTCGGTTCACCACTTTTATTTTATTTTCATAAAGCAGCTTATTTCATGACTCTTTTCACATTTTATTGCAATATTTTATTCCACACAGAGTGTTTTCATGATAATTTAACACCTTATGTAAGAAGCCTGGGTTTTATTTGGTTGATAGCCAGTGTATTTTCACCAATTTACTGTTATCAAATGAATATCGTTCATTTTAACGCTGCCGGAGTATATGCAAAAAGGATATGCCTTTTTTACCCTCTCTGTCGTTGCTATTTGGGCCTTTTTCAAAAAATGTGGATTTTCTTGTACAATCAATATTTCTAAAAAAGTGTAAATATTTTTATCCAATTTTTAGATACACCATTTAGTTTTTGGTGTGTGTAACAAGTTCCAGCAAATTCAATATGAAATTTAGCTACAGAAATTGCTTCCAGTGGGTTTCAAAGGGTCCAAAAACCCCAAAATTGCTTGTACGAAATTGAAAAACTAGGTTTTTTTAAATGCTGGTTTTAATACCCAGCGGAAATTATTATTTTTCTTTTGTTATTATAAATATATAGGTATCACTGCAGGTATGTATACACAAATACAGGGAATTATTAGATTTTATTAGCATTTTTTTTTACTTTTCATTTCGTACTTTAAAAAATGTCAACTACATAACACAAATGAAATAATGTTGCCAATAAACAACTGATTATATCCCTTGTAACTAGAGAAGTGTTCTCTACTTACTCTTCATCCTCTGATGACGTGCTTAAAGTTACAGGATGACATCATTGATTCATTTCATTATAGATTAGTTTTGGTGAGTACAAATTAATACTCCGTAATTTTATTCTATGTCAACTTTGTAACGGCAAAAACATTGATAAATTTTGGCATAAATATTTTTTTTTACATAAATCATTCAAAGTCTATAATACTGACTCTAATTCAATAAAAACCATTTATCTGGTAGTATTAGGGTCAAGAAAAACATCCAAAAACCACAAATAGATCAACTACATAACGGTCAACTACATAACGCAGTGAATCGTTATGTAGTTGACAAAAAGCGTTATGTAGTTGACAATGCTGAATTAAATTCACTTTAAAATATGTTTCTAAAAAGTGTTATTTTAACCATGTTAACTGTTTTGAAAAAAGTGTGATGATTTTTATGGAAATATATATCAAGCAAAATGTAAATATTATTAAAGAAAATTAGGGACCGAAACTAAATCCGTTATGTAGTTGACATATGTCCCATACTTGTTTCTATGTTATTTTTTAAAATATTTTTGTAGTAGCATTTAAGATTGCATATTTTTATTTTAGGTTGTATTGTTGTTAAACTATTCAATTTCATTTATTAAAGTTGAAAATTGAATATTTTTTTGTATTGTTATTTCACAACTGAAATATCCACATTTTTTGAAAATGACCCATTTGCCAAAAAATACTCTATCCGACTAGACGCTTGTAACGTCACAATCATCAATGCGTTTTTGAACATGAACATTCGGTGAAATTAAACAGATAAAGCATGTTTTTGAGGGGTATTTGCGAAAATACCAGTCTTGAGAATGAATTTACCTCGACTTACGGCTCGCGAAATTTAACATTCTCTCGACTGGTATTTTTGCAAATACCCCTCCTTAACATGATATATCTGTTCAATAATCTATTCAAAATTCGACATTTTTCCACGACTTGAAGCTTGAAAAATATCATACTATTCATTGTATTTTGGGAAAAAAGCATGATAAAATCTGCATTTTGATAATGTATAAGAAAATTCTATCAGAGGAAATATATACCGATGATCAACCCTAAGTACTAAAAACTTTCAGATATTTGATTTGTTTGGTAAGTACTACCTGAAAATTGTATTAGACCGTCATGATTCTCGTCATAATCTCGTAAAATCTCTTCTACATCTGTAGATGATAGCCTGGGTCCTAACTGAGCTAAAACTTCAACAAGTTCTTCTCTGTTTAAATAACCATCTTTATTGCTATCAAATTTATCGAATAGTTTCCTGCTTTCTGGGTCTTCATCCTCATTTTGTTTCCGTTTGACAGTCATAACAACCATTTCCTCGAATGTGACCTTCCCATCACCTTTTAAAATTAAATGTATGAAATCAAAAACTAGAAAGATTTTAATAACACCTTCCAGATAATCATAATCACCACAAAACTTTTAAAACAGTTAAAATCATACAAAATAGTTGCAATAAAGATGTCATTGACCGTGGCATCTGATTCTAAATTAACTTTACCAAATTAATTATATATCCTAAATTTAAGAACTGATTTGCTGGATTCCAAATTTCTTAAAAAAGTAATTTTACCGACAAAAAAAATCGAAAAAAATGAAAAAATAAAAAAATAACTAGAATTGCCATTGCAAGCAATAGCGGATGTCACCCTTCCCCTATTGCCACTAAGCGGCAGCCATTTGAATACAATTTAACAGTGAATGCAGATCAACGCATTGCGATATATCTTTCTGTAAATTTTCAGTACATTTTGAGCATTGTCAAAAGTTTCACATTTCTTCTGTTTCCATGGCAACGGCAGCCACTTTGAAAATTCCGAAGTCAAAAGTCTCATCTATACATGCCAGTTAACAATAATATTAAGTTTCATTAAGTTTGGAGCATTTTGAAAATATTTGACATTTCTGCAGTTTCCATGGCAACGGTGGCCATTTTGGAAATTCCAACTTCAAAAGTCTCATGCAGACTTGACAGTCAACAAAAATATTAAGTTTCATCAATTTTGGAGCATTTTGAAATTTTTGACATTTTGGCTGGTTTCTATGGTAACATATACCATTCCAAATTTCTAATGGCAGATACCACATTGGTACATGGGAGGGAACATACCATCAAAGTTTCAATGGATTTGACCTACCATTTTAAGAAAGTAAATGCCACTTTAAGGTTTTTGAAGCATTTTTACCATTTTTTACTTGTTTCCATGGTAACGACAGGCATTTTTGAAATTCCAACGCCAAATTGCACATCTACCAATGTTGCTCATCGTTACTGTGGAGTTTTATTAAATTTGGAGCATTTTGGTATTTTGGAAATTTTTGGTGTAGTTTCCATGGCAACATGATAGTTCCAATGATTGCCAAAATCATCCAAAACCAGTATATGCCTGGCACCTACATTGTATCAAAATATAATGATTCTAAGTTAAAGCAACACTAAATAATTCATTAAAACCAAAAACTGAAATTTTTCACAATTGTTCCGTTTCCATGGTAACGGCAGCCATTTTTTATGGTCTTGAGACCTACTGCAACCCGGAATTTTGTGTTCCTCATTATAGTTAACTATCATTAAGATTGGTTCCATTGGCTCCGAGAAAACTGCCGGACAAAATAGGTGGAAGAATAATAATAATACAGAAAAAGAAACAGAGGAAAAGCAATATGTCACCCGACATTGTCGATCAGGTGACATAATTATAAAAAGGTTGTTCCTGTATGTAATTGATAAACAAGTTTTTATTACAAAATATGAAAAATATTTTTTGTTCCGCGAAAAAGAACACAATACCACCACATGCATGGTAAATAATTAGTTATTTAAATACAATAGAGTAATTCAACACTAGAGGGAGGTTTTGTGAAAACACTATAGTAGGTTTTATTTCTTTTTGTAATTAGCACTTGGTTTTTTTATGACTAAGTAAAACTGTAAAAGGTACACTCTTTCAAAGCGTTTTCCTTATTGCTTTTTCTATACAATTTGTTTCATAATAGGAATAAATGAACAAATGAGTCGTTGTCTTTTTTCTTTCTAGTAATTGGTGAACATTGAAATAATAGCACAACCTACCATTTATATCGTATTCCTTTAACAAATTTTGTACTTCCTCTTCCGTTGGAATGGTGTTACCCATGCGTCTCAGAGCTTTATCAAAGTCCTCGGCGGTAATATAGCCTTTCTTGTCTCTGTCAAAGAACTTAAAAGCGTCTCTGTAATCTGAAAAAAAAAAACTTGAAGAACTTTAAATGTCTGTTCATAAAAATGTTGTTCGTTTGTTTCCTTCTTTTACCATAACATAGTAATTTTCTAATATTTTCTATAAACAGTTTTCTGGTAATAAAACATGTTTTTTCTCGGAGATTGATTTATGTATATTTCTCAAACAAATTGACTTATTGTACTTTTCAATATAATTGGGTTTCCCTATATCCTTTTTATGTATTATTATAAAGAAAAACAAAGGAATGGAAAGAGAGAAATTGATTTCAAATACATACACACATATCTTTCTGGATTCATAAAACAAACTTTTAATGGCAGTCACCACTTATGTAAAAATAATCCTCTCGTTTGACCTTAGAAAATTGAGGTTTTTCAATATATTTTACAACCGTGAGCTCTCAGTCGTGTTACGTTCAATTTAATATGACATGTCCCGCCGATCCATTACATTGTAAAAACATAAACAATATTCATACTTACATAGCTATGTTATTAAACATAATTCAATAATTTCCTTGTTTTATCGCCATTGGCTTGGGATTAATGGCTATTTCATGTTTTAAAGACATTTAAAAAATAAGATTACACGATCTTTTAAATACGTTTAGATTGTTTAAATGATGTTATGATATTAGCTTAGTAAGCGACTGAGTCTTGTAACAGGGTTATGATTGAAATCAATGTGAATGTAATCTGGGAAAATGTGCATTGATAAGTAAGATTGTGTCACTCATTTATATAAAAGTGATAGTATTTATATAAAAAAAACACCAGAGAAGTTTCTTGGTCAGAAAACTATGTCATACTATCCACACTGATCTGTGTCCACACTTGTAATATAAAAAATAAATAATAATGGTTTTTTTTGCTGTCTCACTGACGCATACCCTGCATCTCCATTCGTGTATATATATATAGAAAAATATCATGAATTTAAGAAAGTCACATTACTGCTAACCAATTACATAATCTCTACCAAGAAGATTCGTAAAGGTAAAAGATGTTGGGGAAAATGGTCCTATTGCTATTTCCCTGCGTCAATAATTTGGTCATATGTTTAGTATGAAGCCATAATCTTTTTAGAATCTTTAAGTAAAAATATCATGGAGATTTAGTTATGTAGATAAAAAGGAAGATTAAAATATTTATTGAAAATGGTTACTATATATATATATGTGAGTGTGGAACATCATTAAAGAAAATTGCTACCAGTCTCTGATGAAAATATATTACTCACATTCTATTTCCACTTGCGTTAACGAATTCATTGTTTTTGAAAATCTGACGTACTTGTTTAAACTGCCTGCCTGAAATGAAAATAAAGGACAGTTTTGAAATATTACAGAAATTTAAACATTTCTACAAAGAAAACACTGTTAATGATGAGACGAGCGAAAAAACTACTAACACAATTTTTTAGTTATTTGCATTTCAAAGCAACATAGCTTTTTCGTTGCAAACCTACAAAAGTATCAATCATAGACTTTCATTTTTCAAGCAAAAAATCTGAAAATACATAAACAAATTTGTTTAACCTCTCTTTTACGGAATAACCATAGACATACATAAAGGAAAAGGAAGTATTGCAAAATATTCCACATCAAAATTTCTCAAATTAAATTTTTACCTTTAATGAAGACAGATCCTTTTCTATAACTGTAATATCAACTGTTTATATATATGATATATATAGTACCTTCGCAACATGATCGACTACTGGATAACTAAAATGACTACCGTTCTAAAATTTGAATAACATGGATAACGGTCCTTTTGTTGTAATAAAAGTCATGGGCAATCACTTGCTTTTAATCCGATAATTTACCTATCATATCACCTGTGTAAAATTCTTATTAAAGAAACCGTTATGAATCGAAACACCTTTAAGTCAAATTTGTTTTTAATATGGGGAATATGTCAGAAAGACTATTAAATTGTGTCGTATGACGTCTTATACTTCGTTATAACTGATAACTCAATTTATTTTGTAGGGCAATTGACCAACAAATTACTTCGAAAGTAAAATGCGATTTTAATTTTCATTGAAGTAAGTAGATATAATTTATTTAATTTTGAAGTTAACGATTACCTATTTTTGCATCTACAATACGTATATATGCGTTCAACCTTCATTTCCAACATCATATATTTTATTTCCCTTACCATAAGATTCTTCGTTTTGCGCTTCAGTCTGTATGTGTGACAAGAACGCTACTTACTAATTCAAATGTTTACACCTTTTCTATAAGTCCCGTATAAAGATTTAGAGATCTACAGACCAAAATACGACATTCTCACTATATTGTACGTAAATATTAGTTAGTTAAGGGTTAAAAATTAAGAACAACATGCATATTTTTAGGTCTGTCCACTTTTCTGTGGAAAGACCTATTGTATTTGTTCTAATTATTATGTCTTGCGATAAATGTTTGTTTCGCAATATGTACTAGCTGTAGTGTGCAATACATACTTACAGCCGATTGCATTGAATTTGTAGACAAAGGTAATATCTTTGGTCAGCTTACTTGCTAGCTGAACCGTGAAGTCGTTATTAGGTTAGGTAAATTATCCTCCTTTAAGAGTAGACTAGTCCGACAGTATATATATATATATACTTATGTATAAGTATACTTGACATAAAAATGACATCACGGTTCAGTCAACAAGCAAGCTAACCAAAGATATTACATTTGCTTACACACTCAATGCAATCGGCTGTAAACGATCGTATACCACTCTATTCACTGCTGAAATACCGTTCATGAAAGCCATTTTGTTCAAGTTCTTTTACATGAAATACTCATGTTCGGATGATATAATTTAAAATGAACATTTATACGAAATTAATAAAAAGTACAATCAAAACAGTCAATCCCGTCACTAACAAGATAATACTGTTCATAAAACAGTTTCATAACGAGAAACAGAGTATCAAACGAAGAAAAAGAAAGTAATTACAACAGAAATGGGAAATCAATGTGCATTTGTATGATACCTTTTGATGACTAGTGGAGTTCAAAATGTTTCTGTAAACACCGAAGACAGAATCTTGTAATTCATCATATTATACCATTTGTAGTTGAGAAAATACATTTACTACAGTTGAACACAGACAGAAGCAAATCAATTTACTGGCATTCTGCTGTTCTAATTGTGGATATTTGCACTTAAACTATATAATTCAAAACTACAATTACATAAATAAAAAATTAGAGACAGCAAGCAATCGATTAAAAAGGATAAAGTGAGAGATGATAGTCCAGTAAAATGAAAAAAGTACATGACTATTCTATTTCATTGAGCGTTTTAACTGGTTGTTAAATATTAATTAGGAGAATGGTTAACTGGTTTTTCTCACAAAAAGTTGTAAGTATCATTTGTCCTCTCTTTTTTGGGTTATGTCTCACCATCTTTTATTATTAGTGTTTAATCCCTCGTCCTTTAGTACTTTCTTGCTTCTTTTACTCAATAATTAAGAAATTCTGTTTCCATTGCTAAGCCTATAAAATTGAGAATGGCCGACCATAGAACAAACAACGTACAACAGAAGGTCATCAATAGGTCTTCAATGCAACGAGAAAACCCCACACCCGGAGGCGTCCTTAGCTGGCCCCTAAACAAATATTTATACTAATTCCATGATAATGGACGTTATACTAAACTCCGAATTATACACTAGAAATTAAAATTAATAAGCATACAAGACTAACAAAGGCCAGAGTCTCTTGACTTGGGACAGGCGCAAAAATGCGGCGGGGTTAAACATGTTTGTTGAGATCTAAACCCCCCTATACCTCTAGCCAATGTAGAAAAGTAAATTATGTATTTTTGACAAGACAAACAACAGTTCTAGTACACAAAACATAATAAAAATTAAAGACTGAACACCACAAACCCATGCACAAATTACCATTTAAATGAATTCGTATAATGCAGAGTTTCATATAAAAATACAAAAAAGGATTGCAACTACCAATGCTTCCAGATTTACTTTACCGGTACATTTAAGTTTAAAGTACAGTCATTCTAAAAACCTAAGTATAAATAAACTATTCAAAATAATGATCATGGATTTTCAAAATGATGTTGACTAATGAATGGTATAATAAGTTTTTTTTTTCTCTCTCTAAATATATCTAGAATGAATAAATGATAATTTAATATGCATAGTTTTTGGAAAACTAATATTCTTTTGAAAAACATACAATTAGTACTATCATTGGATATATATATAACATGCGTTTAAAATAATTGATTTTGTTGCTTAAATTACATGTTTAATTGTCCAAAAACCTAATGCAAATTTAGGAATAACCAATCATTTTTGTAAGCGATAGATTTGTTATTAAGTTTGTATATTTATAACAAACATATCTACTGAACTTTTAAACTATTGGTAATTTTGTCAGCGTTCCCTTGATCAAATATTACTTATTATTGATCATCATTAAACATACAGCAAATAATGTTCTATTTATATTGTAATTATTGTTAGTTTAAGTAGAGAAACGTTTTAAAACAACTTTTTATGTAATCACAGACGAACAGAACTTATGAATCACATTACCGACCATTATTGCTAATGAATACACAAATCTATAGATACGAGATAAAAAGAATGCACACGTTTGCAGAAAGACAGTTAATAAACTCATCATAGATACCAGGATTGATATTTTATATTTACGCCAGACACGAGTTTCGTCTACAAAAGACTCATCAGTGACGCTCGAATCACAAAATGTTAAAGAGGCCAAATAAAGTACGAAGTTAAAGAGCATTGAGGACCCAAAATTCCGAAAAGACTCCATGATTTCTTAAAAGTTTGAAATCCGAAACGAAACATACGAAACCTAGGAAATACTTCAAGAGGATAACAGGAATATCCAAACATATTTGTTATGCAGTGAACTAAATTAAACCAACTATTAACTGCCCGTTTTTCAGTTTAAAAAGACTAATGTCAATGATCAGCACACTGTTCAGTTAAAAATATGGTTATACTTTAACCCTTAAATAAAGGCAACAGCAGTATACCGGTGTTCAAAGGCTTTGAATCGGTTTCGAAAAAAAAACCAAATCCGTGTTACAAACTAAAACCGAGAGAAACACATCACCTATTAGAAAACAAACGAACAACAAGAACACTGAAGTGAACAAAAACCCCACTAACAAACATAGAAACGAACTATTTGATAACAGCTGTCATATTCCTGACTTGGTACAGGACATTTAAAGAAAAATATGGGTTAGACCTGGTTTAATAGCTTTTACAAATATCGCTGAGATGACAACACTACGTGACATACACACACTAGAACACTCATCACAGAGAAACGCACAAACAAAAAATATAATAGTCGACACAACATGCAAACTGCAAACAACAAAGAACATATTTCATCAACGACAAACTCCACAGGATATAAAAAAAACAGTGACTAACATGCAATCTCAAAATTTTTACAATTATTTTCACAAAACTCGTCCAAAGACATTTCATAACAATAGTGTTATGGAAAGGCAATTTTATAATTCTCTGGACTACAAACAAAACCGAAACCATAACAGAAACAACAAAAACAAATACATGAATGTTAGATGTACAAAATACCGAGACACGTCGTATAGTAATGCAAACTCACCCTCGGTATAACAGCCATATTCGGGAATATGACAATGATCATATTGAAAGATAATTTTATTTGAAACAAAAAACGAACATCATAACTCATTATTTAACCGAAACCATGACAGAAACATAAAAATAAATACATAATTGTTTGATGTCAAACAAAATATCAAGATTTTTTAAAACCTCAATATGATGAACATCAAAAACAATATATAAAAATAGACAATTATGGTTAAGATTATGAAAACTTTCATTAAATTGTAATGAAAAGGTTGTTTTTTTTTAGATTCGTTTAATTGATAAAAATCTACAGGAAAAACTAATATGTAGGTAAGAAAAAACAGAGAGGAAAACAATTATCCTACCTTCTGACGAAATATATATATATGTAAGTACAATTTGTATAATATATTTATCCTGATATTCGAATTTATTGCCGATAACCTGTCCTTTTCTAATATCTTGACAATTTTCCAATTTTATATTGTTCGCCACTAAAAGGTTTTCCTGAATAATGATTCGAACTTCATATTTTTTTTTCTAAAAGCAAATAGAAATACTTGAAAGCAGCACTGCATTGCGAAATAATAGATAATGGTCGGGAATATCGCATTTACTGTATATTAGTATTGGATAAAACATGTTCAAATATACATCATTGTTTAAAAAAGTAAGTTAAAGTCAATACGTACATGACATGATACACTGGGCAACACAAACCCCACCAAACATATGAGGATGATCTCAGATTCATATATCATAGATTTTTTAAGTTAACAAATAAATGGCAGACATGAAGAGAATCATGTTATCTGAAACGTTCCACTACTCGTTTTAAGTACCATAAACTATGCATTTCCCATAAAGTTTGTAAATCTCTTAAGATATTAATGGATTTTCTTTTACTTGCTATTTACCATCACATTAAATTGTCGAGGTATATTTGATTACTCTTGCATAATCTGGACTAAATCGTGCTTTGTCTTCGGTATTTCTGGAAATGGAATTAATAAACTTTTTTTTGAATGGGTTGACTATTAGAACATGAGAGAGGGTTATAAGTACCAAAGGAATATTCGAACTCATAAGCTAAAACAAACTCAAAACAAATCCAAAACAAACCCAAAATACTATGAAAAATAAACGAACAAAACACAACATAGAAAACTAAGTGACTCACAACTCGACCGGGGTGATCTCAGAAGCCCCGGAAGGGTAGGCAGATCCTGGTCAACATAAGTCTCATTTGGGGTTGTCATATTCGAGGGGAAAGAGAATGGATAGTGGTTACGACCATTGGAACATAACGGTCAACCAGCCTATTACATGATGTCTGTTAAATTTTCAAATAGTAGACTGCAACTCCGCCATTTGAAAGCCACGATCTAATATCTCAAAATATGCAGCAACCCTTATAAAAAAATATACGTCAAATTGCTTGTCCTGTATTGCTTTTTATTGTATGTTTCGTGTTGTTTTTGTGAGTACACATTCTGAGATTAAATGAAGTAGGACTGAGGTCTGACAATAAACTTATTTAATTTATATATATAAGTTCGTCTGAGCCAGTGACAACTCTACAACAGATTTATCCAGCAGTGATGATGATACATGGCTGTGTACATTATGTATATACAACTCGTCTAAACATCGGACCCAACAATGTTAGATCTGTAAATTTGCTTTCGCAAATTTTTTGTTCTTCCCTCGCCGGGATTCGAACCCATGGTACTGAGATATCGTGACACCATATCGCCTGCACTGTAGCCGTCCTGCTAGACCACACGACCACCTGGGCTTCATTAGAATGAAGCTTTTAGTGGCCGGGTGTTACCTTTCTACGTCAGTTTTAATCTAACGTTGTACTACAGTACATGATATATAAGGCATGGAGATGTTTTTGTTACAGATCAGCTAAATTATGTATAGTTAAGGATTCTACAAATATAGTAAATGATCCTACAAATTTGTCCTTTTTTTTGCCAAATACAGCTAAGGTAATCTATTCCTGAGGCAAAAAAGCCTTAGTATTTCAAAAATTGAAAGTTTTTTTAACAGTTAATTTATAATTATGAACATATCAATGATAACTCAAGTCAACACAGAAGATATTGCTTTAATTTTTGATATCTTACAATTATATTTGAAATGACGTGAAAAGAAAATATATGGAAAAAAAAATCACGAGAATTAACAAAAGAGAAGGATTATTACAATAAAATTGCCAAAAAATCATTATAGTAATTTTATTCAATAGTTATCAAAGGTACCAGGCTTATATTTAAATACGCCATTCGCGCATTTTGTCTACATAAGACTCATCAGTGACGCTATGATAAAAATAGTCATAAAGCCAAACAAGTACAAAGTTGAGGAGCATTGAGCCTAACCTACCTTCTTTTTTATTACAAGTTCGGTAAACATGGTATTAGTTTTTAAAAAGTTTCTGCAATTATTAGATTGGCCTAAACAGATTCATTTGGTATGGCCTTACTCAAACTATTTGTTACGTTTAATTTCATCTCATACCTTATTCATTACTATTTAATTTCATACGCTAAAGCACATAGCTCTACAAATATAAATATATTAAAAAAATAATTGACGGAATGACATTATCAATGGTGTAATGATTCGTGACCTAACATACACACCTGATCAAATTGGAAATAAATTCAAATGCATTCAAAATACAAACATCCATGTTTAATGTCAAATATTAAAATGCAGATTTAAATAAATGTACCGAAAACCTGTTAAAAGATTTGCACTAAGTAAAAAAATGCACCACATCGATGCATCGCAAAAGTCTAACATAATTAGTATGGTAAATATGGTAATGAATTGAATTACAAAATGTATATTTTTTTCTAAATATATCGAATGAATTCGTTTATAAACTCTATTTGTTTTCAACTAGTGGCTGATTTGCGTGTCCAAATCATTTTGGTCATTGTTTACAAGTTTGTTTTGGTGCTTTTCTTATTTCATTTTAAGAAACTTAAAAATTATAGTATAACACCAAATAATAAAAAAATAATAAAAAAATGTATATATACATATACTATTTAATTAAATTATATAACATCAAAGTTTCTATTAATACACATTCATAGAAAGTAAAAGAAAGTAAAAACAAATGATTATTTTGATTACAGCACATAGTGCAATTTAAAATGATAAGCAAAAAAATAAAAACTACATACCATTTCTCAATATTATTCTTGCTTGTCAAATACCACTTGTCAATGTCAATGCTACCGAATAGTGTTTAGTTCTATTTCAGAATATTTAATAACTAAGCCATGTAGAATTTCTCGCATCACCAAATTTTGCAATAAGCTATAAGAGCGTTGGCATGTTTATTGAAAACTTAATGGAATCGTTGAAAGTCGATATATTCATATTTCACTGGTAAATTATTTCAGTATTATTTATTTTTCTCTAATTAAGTCATATGTAAAGATGCTCAGCACATAGATGCTTTAAGTTTGACAATATCCAAAGTATCAGAGTAAATAACTTGATAGTTTGTGGTAATTGAAACCAACTCAAAAATAAATAATAAAGCAATCTAAATTATGCAAAAGATTTTATTTTCTGATTCATGTCAGTAACTTCAAACAATAATGCAAGGAATTAATACTTTGATCGATGAGTCAGATGTGTAAAAATAAATCTAAGAATTGTATAATTATCATTCCAATATAATCTGAATGACATCAAACTATCACTATAAAACGAATTTAAAATAGAATGCACTAGTAATAGCTTTAATTAAAAAATATTTAGAGGCAATGTTTCTTTTTTTGTTCGTTTTTATTCTTATACTTCGTACTTTATTTGTCCCTTTAAACGTTTTTATACGAGCGTCACTGATAAGTCTTTTGGAGACGAAACGCGTGTTTGGCACAAATACATACAATCCTGGTTTCTATGATGAATTTATTTTGTATACTGTAGTTTGTGGACGTCGATTTCTTTTTTTGATCTAGCATTCATCGGCGTTTTATTTAACGTCCTTGTTAATTTGTAACCTTTTACGAACCTTTATTTGGGATCAGTCTCCACAGATGTGAAAGTCGGGATACCCCAACAGTATATTGATGATTGTGAGCATAGAAATTTAAAACAAAATACTGTATAAGAATAGTAGAAAAAAATAAATTATAATAGAAGAGGATTTAGGGTCAACAAAAACATACAATAGCAAATTTCGAATATAAAGTTATGTGTATCAATTCTATACATATACGTCATAAAGTTTGAATACCTTTATAGGGTATACACAATCCAATTCAGTTGGAAAGCAATCTTTATCAAAATGATGACCTGGTAGCCCGTGGTAGAATGATAACATCGAGTATAGAAAAGAAGAGAGAGACGAAAGATACCAGAGGGACAGTCAAACTCATACATCGAAAATAAACTGTCAACGCCATGGCTAAAAATGAAAAGGACAAACAGAAAAACAATAGTACACATGACACAACAGAGAATACTATAGAATAAACAACACGAACCAAACCAAAAACTGGCGGTGATCTCAGGTGCTCCGGAAGGGTAAGCAGATCCTGCTCCACATGTTGTGGTAGCAATACACAGTTAGAAGTTTAGTTTCGATTATGGCCCTGTGAATTTTTTAAATATGAAAGTTTTTGTACAATAAAACTGATTTTTAGATAATTGAAGAATAATATAGCCTTCTTAGTGGGTTTATATGAACATTAAGATTGTTTTTTTAAAACATGTTTTATAGGCCATTTATATGATTGACAGTCCGTATTTTCCTATCCGTACCGTTCATAGGTCCATACATTATTGTAGTGTTTATCAACAAAGATTTTGCGTTCGATCTTTTCAATTCAATTTTATGGAGAAACGAGCAGATAAGCATATGATTTTTTTGGGACCACTTGATAGATATAAACCTATGGATTCAGGAAAGGTATCACTGTAATTGATTGAAATTTTGGAGACTTTTGTGACATGTTCATCCCCCTTTTTTGCTATATTTTGTATCTAAGAAATGCAGATTGTTGCCATGGTTACACCCAAGAGGGATTATATTTCACCCTTATGACCATTTGAAATCAAGTCTATGAAAGATTCTCTGTCTATAAGTATATACATGTATAACACACATATAAAGCCTTCTTTGTTAGACAGGAGAGGAAAGAGGGTGTTTAAAAATTTTGAGTGTCAATTTTAAGTTTTTTCCTAACTGTGTATTGCTACCTTAACCCTTCGTGTTGCTTATGAGATAACAAATCCGGTAAATAGTTTAATTCGGTAGGTCACATTTAAGATTTATGAAAGGGAAGGGGATTGTAGTTACGACGTAAGGAACACATCCGATATCATTTGTGAAACGGTTATTCCATAACGGTCAACCAACTCGTGATGGCGTCCGTAAAATTTACGAAGAGATGATTTCAACTTCACCATTTGGAACTCTTGATTTTATAGCTTCCATGTAAGCAGCAACCCTTTATCAAGAAAATCATGATATGAAATGCAAGCACGCGAATATCGTATCAATTGGGAGATATATACATCGTATGCAGGTGCTGCTGGAATGTTGCTACTTAGAAAAGGAAAGTTCACAATTGGAAAGCTGCACTCATCTCTTTTGTCGTAAAGTTTTGTTTTCAATCGACCCTCATTGTCAATTTCTAGAGATATGAGGCCGACTTAACTGTATAAAGTGTAGAAAAGTTAAATGTTTTAATACTAGTATTACAAGATGAAAGAGAGTTGTATTGTATGACCTCTAAAAGATCTTTGGAATTTTTAAGTATCCACATCTGATTCACGCCACCTCTAGAATAGGCAGTTTCACAATAACTTTGAAGCCCGTCTTTGATTGCTGATAAATAAATTTGTTAATAATTTAGAAAGAGGTTTCCCAGAGCACTTGGAAGACCCAGCAATATACCGTTGTTTGTAAGGACACTTATGCAGTTTAGGTATCCAATACAGGGATGGAAGATCCAGTTTATCATCTTTGGTTGAAATTCCAAAGGAACATAGAACAGACCTATGATTATCCAGGATTTCCTCTTTCGTAAGTGTCGTGAGGGTATATGTTGTGTTTCTAAGTGAATAGTCAATACCTAAATCTTTTATCAAGCAGTTAATGTAATGAGTTTTACACACAAAAACGATGTTGTTTGGGGCTTTATCTAGGGGACAACAACAAATTTGTCATTGAGGTAGGATAAGTATTTTGAAACATTAGGGTCTGTAAAGATTGACGTAGCATGGGCATTGATAGACACATTCAGTTTCTTAATTCTGATTTGTATCAACGACCTCACTGCCTTAATCCATTCAGAAAGAGTGTCTACGTCTTCCTTCTCGCGCTTATCCCATTGCCTGGCATAATCCATGATTGAATCCATCAAAATTTTAAAGTTGTATATTCAATTGACGAATTTCGGCTCACGATATTTTGAACCTTTCGATAACACATTTCGTAGGGAAGTGTTATTAACAATGTTGGGGTCACCGGTAATAACGTGGCCAGCCGGATTATATGTGAACTGGGGACTAGCACAAGTGCAATCAGCAGGTTTAGAATTGAAGTCGTCAATACTGAGATCCTGCAAAACGTGTTTGTAATTTAAAATTTTAGTTGCAATAGGTTTTGTATAGGTATAAGAAATGATTGGTACAGACTGGTCTTTGAAATAAGGAGGTATTTTCGATTGAACTCATTTATGATGAAGGATTTGCCAAAGTTGACGCCATCAAGACCTTTGTTGGCAAAGGAAAGATAAAGGAAAGATCTTTTCTCTTTTTCATCTTTTCCAATGCGGACTGGCTTGAAAATTCTCTGACTTGCAATATCCGAAATTATAGCTGTAAGTTTGTCATGGTCCGACCGGGTCAAACCAAAAACTTATAACTAGTAATCAAAGGTACCAGGCTTATGATTTGATACGCAAGACGTGCGTTTCGTCTACATCAGACTCACCAGTGACGCTCAAATCAATAAAGTTTCAAAGCCCAACTAGTACAAAGTTAAAGAGCATGGATGACCCAAAATTTCCAAAAAGTTGTGCCAAATACGACTCAGTCAATATATGCATGGGATATGAAAATCCTTCGGTTTTTTTTTGAAAATTTATGCTTTTGCAAACAATAAATTTATAAAATACCTTATAGTTGATATGCATGTCAACACCGAAGTCATATTCGATGCTAATCCCCTAAACATGTAAACATTGGGAGTAAGAGCAAAAAATATTATTTGGAGTCGGAATATCTTATTCGGTCTGGTGACATATTGTCTAATGGACTTTTGGTTTGTGAACTAGCGTTAAATATATAGTTATCAAAAGTACCAGGATTATAATTTAGTACGCCAGACGCGAGTTTCGTCTACATAAAACTCGTCCGTGACGCTCATATCAAAATAGTTATAAACCAAAACAAGTACAAAGTTGATCATGAAGAGCATTGAAATTAGACGCTATTCGCCTGTCAAACTATAGTACAATGTATGGTTAATATTCACGTCATATTAGCATGTTACCGTCCTGATAGGCATGGTACAAATGTCACATAACGTTAAAAAAATAAATGAGTATTAAGGTCAAAAGAATTGCTAAAGATAACAGTCGAAAAATTTCTTATTTACAACTCCAATAACAAGATTGATTACTTAATCCTCATTCAACTAAAGTACTGGCAATTGGTAGGATTGAAAATCAGGACTTACTGTTCACCAGCAGCGTTACAAACTTGGTTGTAGCTATGTTAACATTGGATATGAAACGGATTGACACAACGGCTTAAAAAGAAAAGACAGGATAACATGGCACACATTAAATAACTGCAGTTATGTCGGTTTTTTTTTTAATTAAATTAGTAAAATATACAAATAAAACTTATCAACGATACAAGGTAAATCATTAAGAACTCCAAGGGGCACTCAAAACGAAAATTCTCTTAACAAATGGCAAATCACGAGGCTTAGTTGTTTGCCTCCGTTCCCAATGAAGGTTTATCCATTTAAATGCTACAAACACATAGAATTCATAAAATGTTATTTTCATTTAAGTGTTAGCTCACATATTACAGTACATTGGATGACATGTCCCCGGGTTGGAAACATGAGTCAACCTCCGAATCGACAAGTCTTTGATATGGATAACACTAGTTTTAAAGTTTATTATTCGACCTAACTGAGGTGCAGCCCCCTCTATTTTCTACAGTCGAGACAGGGAATGCAATCATGAGATCAGCGAAGTAGGATTTCAAATTAATGGAGACGGTTTCAGAAGATATATACATGTAAACTAGTTTAAATTATCCTAAAGAATAGTCATAATATTTTACCATTAATACTCCAACATGAAAAATTAAACGTATGATAAAAATACTACTCACCATTCGTATAATTGTGAATAAAGGGACGACCATTTGATATTCTGGGGGGAGGAGGATTTTGAAAATAAATAACTCAGCATTGATCATCACAAAAATAAATGGTTTGTTGGTAGTTTGAAAATAAATTACCTGACTTGCAATGTATTGAAAATAAATAACTCAGCAGGTGTAATTGATTGTATGAGATGGCACCAGATTCTTCATAAATTCACCTTTTCCCAACAAAAAAATCTGGAAACACTTCCCAATTTTTTTAATTATTATTTAAATATACTTGAAATGTCTGCACATTGGTTTCATTTAACTTGAGGTATTATTGTGTCAGGAAACCTTACCTCACTTTTCTTTTAACAGGGCTGTAACTACATTGAGACAAATGCCTCATGTAAGAAATTTCAAAACAAAACGAATTGTGTTCACGGCGAGTGCTTTACAAGAAGCAAGTTCTGTTTTCCCTCAGACGTAGCCCTGATTTCTCGGGATCAATGTTTCTTATTTATTTGTCTTTTGTTTATTGATTGCCCTTCTGTATTTTGCTAGTGTTGCATTCCTTTTGTAATCTAGTAAATTTGTTATGATCTTGATTATGAGTTTAAAAAAACAACAGCAGCCACAGACTTAACTATGTGAATTCCATTTTTGCTTTATCATGCATATTGGTCTTTTGATGCTATCCCTAGAAACTTAAGTCTTACACTGAATCTATACATTCTGCTTTCAGACCGAAATATTGTCAAAAAATTATCAAAACAGAACTTGCATTTTCAGATTAAGGAAAGGTTTTCGGAACACCCAGAAAGCACGTTTTTGCATTATTTGTTCTATAGCTTCTTGGTCCTTTAGTGGCTCCAAAACTCTTTAAAAAAAAATTCCCTATCTCCGCTCGGCGAAATATTTATGCCAATACTTTTAAAAGAGGCCAGTTAAAACCAAACTTAGATACTATGTATGTATGCAATACATGTATATGCAGTTGGTAATATAAAAGATTCATTTCTGCAGAGGATGATGATTAATTCTGATTAAATAATACATAATGACTTGACTATACATGTATTATTTATAATAAACAAATCATTTAAAAATTGTATGTTTTCGAATATCATAAATATAGTTGTGAAAATGAATAATCAGTCCCTTGCTTTCATAAAAATGAAAAATCTTGATTCAATAGTGAGTGCAGAAAATGAATAATCTGTCCTCTTAATTTACAAAAATAAATAACCGATCAAAAAAAAATCCTCCTGTATTGAAAGTAATCTAAATAATTTAATGTATGCAGGCGATTTCGATTGATGATTCATGAAAATGTCTGAGAAACTTGTGGTGTTTGCAACGTCGTAGGCATTGAAAAAAAATGATGAGTTAGATTGATTTTCGTCAAATTAAGAATATGACCTTGTAATCTTAAAAAAGGTAAAAAGTCAAATTATCAATTTGTGAAGATTCCTTGTATGAACACATAATGGCGAATTGTTCAGATCTAAAGATACATTAAACGTATATTCAAAGGACAATAACTCCCGTACTATAAGATGACAGCTTTCAACATTTTGGTAGGTATGAGTGACTTCATTTTATTTAAATATTACAGTGGGATAACGCCACAGGAAATAGAATATTGTAAGGTATAATTCGTTGGTACCGATTATATTGAATACCAAGATTGTTTCTTTGATAGAATATTTCAGTACGCATTCACAGATGATGTATAACGATGATCTGCGAAATTGAAATAGAAACTAAATACAAGGGCAAGCATAATTTAAAGGTTTATTATGAACAAAATATATCGCTATGTCCTACGGGAATGATCCTTGCTTCTTTTGGAGGTAGCTCTTTGATATGTGAGACATTCTCATTCAAGCTTTTCTTTTTAAAAGATCAAAAAATAAAACGAGTATTAACACGATAAAATATATTTAATACGCGATTCATTGGTACAACATTTGTAACGTTGGTTACCCTTAAACGGGTTACTGAAAATGAGTAAAAAACAGAAAGAAACTTACATCAGAAAAATATGGACTGATCCACGTCGTCATGCAGCGTTTACCGGTCCGGATAAACATTATAAAATAATTCGTAAAGAGGGGAAGTTCGACATAAATATGTAAAAATTGCTTAGAATCAAATATCAATGATAACGAATTAAGACAGGACCAAAAGCTTTCCCGAAGATACAAGAAATGGCAAGACTAAATTAAAATATATGTAATTGCCTTTTATTCAAGAATACAAGTTGAATTCTTCTCTTTGTAATCAATAATATATGCATCAGTCTCAAAAACTTATCAAAGATTAAGTATGACAAAAACTTTGTTTTGACTTAATAAGGCTCATCTGTTGTGACACTGGACGGCCAACTAATTTGAGGGCCATCAAAAACCAAACATTCCGCAAGGTTTGATCAAATACGACTAAGGCAATACATGCATGGAACAAAAACTACTTAGTTTGTCGAGTAATGACTTATTTCATAAAATATGAATTTACAGAAAATAAACGTCAATTTTATTTTAGGTCAAAACAAAAGTGATGTTTACTGAGATTTAAACATTGTATACTTTTTATTCTAAACACAAATTATTCATTTTTGATTTAACGTGCGTTCTTTAAGACTGCTTTTTATCTATCCGTAAAAATGCAGCTTGATCGGACAGACAAAACAAACTATGGATTTCTTCTGTTTTTTATTGCAATTGATCAATAGTTTATAATTGTTACTGTTTGCTGTTGTAATAAATAGGATATCGTTGATATTTTGGGAATTCTAATTCTAGATTAAAAAGAGCATATTTGTTTTGAACATTTAGAACTTTGTACTTGTTTGGCTTTATAAATATTTTGATATGAGAGTCACTGATGAGTCTTATCAAGACGAAACGCGCGTCTGGCGTACTAAGTTATAATCCTGGTACCTTTGAAAACTAATTAGAATATTTGGGCATATAGATATTATAGCACAAATATTTGGGAAACTAAAATTGCTCTTAATGGAAAGATAGATGATTCTTTCGAAATAAAAAAAGAGGTGAAAATAATGAACCGACGTTCAAATCTCACAAAACGACCAGGAGCAGGAAAATCAAGCTGACAATCGCAAGCATAGGGAAACACATGAACTCCAAACGGAGTGAGACCTTATTCATCGACAGGGCAAACGTCTGCTGTTATACATGCATCACCAATCATACGAAATCATACCCCGTCAAAATATCCCAATTGGGAATAGACACAATCGGTAAATTACAGATTTGGCAACCACACTGTCATCTGAATATCTAAAACATCGAAAACATATCGCTCGTGAGTCAAGACACCAACACATCGTATCGATCAATTATTAGTTATGGTGATCGTCAACCTCATGTAATGTATATTGCAGTCGTTATTTTTCTTAATTCTGTTAGAGTAAACTGAAAACCCCAGTTAATGGTGTCCAAATAGTATGAAGATACGAGAGCGTAACGTAAAAAAAATTAGATATGATAATAACATACAAAGGAGCAGAGGGTGTTACAGACTAATGAGAAATGGGAAGTAATCAATTGGAAAGTTGAAATCATTACGTTTGTCATAGATTCATGTTTGAAGTCTGGCGTTTATGTCGGTATCTAGGAAATGGTCGCATTATGAAGCACACCTTCTACATTAGATTGTATCCTTAGTCGCACGTTCAATATGATCTAAGAGATATAAGAACCCATTGAAATCAGAGTTATTGAATGACAAAACATCAAAAAAAAGTCTGAACTAACTATCGTTTCGACATACATCAGAAAGCTAATACAAACGGAAAGATGAAGAGCATTAAACAGAAAATCCAAGATAAAGAACATTATTACTTACTGTGTTTCTAAGTATGTATCATATAACAGTACATACGGACATAGACAAAGAGAGAGAGGGAGATGTTTACCTGTGAACCGTCGATATAACATTGATAGGTTTTTGTCTTCTTCATAACCTTCTTGATTTTCTTCCATTTCTTTTTTCGTCATAATGGTGATCGAACAGTTTCTTCTATGTTAAAACTTGATAACATTTCTAGAAAGCCTTTTGGTTTTAAAATTTCCGAAATTCGAGAGTGCAGTTTACCCTTGCAAACCATTTTTGCATGTTTTTTCACTCTTGTATTAATTAGTTTTTAATTTTTCTTTCAGGAATGAAATCAATGAACATCATACATCATTTGAATTAGTATATTTCATTAAGATATATATCAAAGACCCAGCAAAGACCCATCGAAACAACATCTCATAAACAAATTAAATAATACTTTTAGATATTTGGATGACATTTTGGCTCTCAATAATGACGACTTCAGTATGTATACTAAAGAAATTTATCCTGTTGAACTTACTTTAAATAAAGCTAATACTAACAATGACCACTGCCCTTTCCTCGATCTTGATATCTATATCACTAACGGAAAGCTTAATACTAAAATTTATGATAAAAGAGATGATTTTTCATTTCCTATCGTTAATTATCCATTTTTAGATGGTGACGTTCCATTGTCACCATCTTACGGTGTTTATATATCTCAACTTGTACGATTCGCTCGTGTATGTAACAATGTTTTAGATTTTAACGAGAGAAATTTATGTATTACTGAAAAATTATTACACCAGGGTTTTCGATATCAGAAACTAGCCAAAACATTTACTAAATTTTATCATCGGTATTAGGACATCATTCGTAAATATAACTCAACATGCAGACTTCTTATACGTTCAGGTATTTCACATCCAATTTTTTATGGAAATATTCGTTATAAAGCACAAAAATGTCAGTATTCACCAAAGAAACTAACAAAACCTTTAAATAGACTTATCAAGAAGGGATATAGTTACGATACTGTTGTCAGGTCACTAAAGATTGCTTATTTTGGCGTTAATATTGATTCACTTATAGGGTCTTTGCATCGGAACTACACATTTATTAAAAAAAACAGTTGTTGGCATGACACGGGTTATGTTCTTCTCATATATGTTATGACGGTATGATACTAAACCCCTAACGGGAAGGATTGTACCTGATATTCATATAATGAAATCATAATCTTTCAATTAGTTTAATTGAAGTCTGGAGCTGGCATGTCAGTTAACTGCTAGTAGTCTGTTGTTATTTATGTATTATTGTCATTTTGTTTATTTTCTTTGGTTACATCTTCTGACACCAGACTCGGACTTCTCTTGAATTGAATTTTAAATGTGCGTATTGTTATGCATTTACTTTTCTACATTGGCTAGAGGTATAGGGAGAGGGTTGAGATCTCATAAACATGTTTAACCCCGCCGCATTTTTGCGCCTGTCCCAAGTCAGGAGCCTCTGGCCTTTGTTAGTCTTGTATTTTTTTTAATTTTAGTTTCTTGTGTACAATTCGGAAATTAGTATGGCGTTCATTATCACTGAACCAGTATATATTTGTTTAGGGGCCAGCTGAAGGACGCCTCCGGGTGCGGGAATGTCTCGCTACATTGAAGACCTGTTGGTGACCTTCTGCTGTTGTTTTTTCTATGTCGGGTTGTTGTCTCTTTGACACATTCCCCATTTCCATTCTCAATTTTATCAAAGGTACCAGGACTATAATTTAGTACTCCAGACGCGCGTTTTGTCTACATAAGACTCATCAGTGACGCTCATATCAAAATATTTATAAAGCCAAACAAGTACAAAGTTGAAGAGCATTGAGGATAAAAAATTCCAAAAACGTTGTGCCAAATACGGCTAAGGTAATCTTTGCCTGGGATAAGAAAATCCTTAGTTTTCCGATAAATTCAAATTTTTGTAAACAGGAAATTTATAAAAATGACCACATTATTGATATTCATGTCAATTAACACCGAAGTGTTTACTACTGGGCTGCATGGTGATACCCTCGGGGACGAAACGTCCACCAGCAGTGGCATCGACCCAGTGGTGTAAATAGTTATCAATGGTAACAGGATTATAAATTAGTACGCCAGACGCGCGTTTCGTCTACATAAGACTCATCAGTGACGATCATATCAAAATATTTATAAAACCAAACAAGTACAAAGTTGAAGAGCAAAAATTCCAAAAAAGTTGTGCCAAATATGGCTAAGGTACCACTTTGGGCATCGAATTTTCAAAACAATCAATACTAATACGTGCAATATAGCTTAATTATATTTCAGATGAAAAAAAAATAATGGTACTTCGAATTGTAAAGAAGAAAAATCTGGTTAAGATATAGAAAAATATCATGTGTCACCATTTATAACTACAGAAACAAAAACGTTTGAAATTGAATATGCATAGATAGATCTTCTGGCAGACGAATTTCATTATCATTCGGAAATATGCGGTTTCCTTTTCCGTTAATGATTCATCCTTAAAGTTTGGTCGTGCGTTTGTTTGTTTATACGTTTCATCGTTTGTATTTGAATGAACCTTTTCCGGACCCGTTATTTGTTGTTTTAAAATTTTAGAAATCATTTCAAATTAAGAAATTTATTTTCCGCGTGTAAAGCTCTGCTTTTTTACCTGTTCGGTTTTATTGACTTTGTGTTTAAGGCTTATTGGATTTTGAATTTTAAAATATTTTGGCCTCTATCATTACTGAAAGACATTTATTGTCGAAATGCATACAGTGGATTCATTATTATTTGTTGAAAACTAATTTTCGTTGATTTTGTTGGTAGAGTTAAACCACGAAATTAAATGTTCAACTAATAATACATTTATATAAGGTTTGGTTAAAGACTTCGGTAAAACCACGAAATTAAATATCCACGAACATTAAGTTTACCTTAGTCCATGAAAATTGGTACCCATGAAAATAAATGTATCCACAGTATATGCTGCAGTCAACTTTGTACTGTTATTGTTAAACGATGAACACAAATGAATGATTCAAGACAAGTATTGTTAAATTCGTAACCTCGTTTTCTTTAAGATTTGCAGATCAATGAAATAATTGAACTATTGATTTAAACATACAAAGGATCATAGAATAAAAGAAATCATGTACTACTTAACTGAATTATCCTCTTGTTACAAAGTCTGTCTTACAATATAACGATGGTAAAGAAGTGTTGATCTTCATTTATATCATCAGATCTAAATAATAAAAGGTATAAAAGTTAAGAAGGATTAAGAAGTATTGGTTGAACACAAACGATGAAAGTGAATTTAAGTATTACGTTTTTGTTTTATGGTATGTTTATTTTTTTTACTAAAACATTTCTCCAAGAGATTAATGTGATAGTATCAATGCAGTCATAAAAGATGTTAAGTTTGTTCTTTAAAAGGAAAGTATATGAATTAGTTAATGTTTATCGATTATTGTATTTCCTCTTGAAGAATTGCATACATCTAGATTTATTGGGTTTCTTTTTTTTGCATTTAAATCTTCTAATATTGTTTGATTGGAACAGTGTCATCTGACATTTCAAAGTCAAACATAGAACTATCGAAAACATAACAGTCTCCTTGATTATACTAACGTGATATACCGTTTAGCGGGTTATTTTCGCGATTTTCAAGGTATACAAAATATTTTGGAGGTTAAAAAAATGAACATTTACATCCCGCGAAAAACCCCGGCTATATTGTATCTTATATTTATGAAAATATAAAGACGATTGGTACGAGACGGTAGCTTATAACAAAATCAAGAAACACTTATATAAATAAAGGCAACAGTAGTATACCGCTGTTCAAAACTCATAAATCCATGGACAAAAAACAAAATCGGGATAACAAACTAAAACCGAGGGAAACGCATTAAATATAAGAGGAGAACAACGACATAACACTAAAATGTAACACACATAGACAAAATCCCACGAGAATAATATATATAACATCAAAACCAAATACTTGAGTTTGGGATAGACAAGTACCGTGACACGTCTTATCGCAATGTGAATTTACACTCATAAATAAGAGAAAACAAACGACACAACGTTATAATGGAATACACACAGAAACGAACTATAATATAACAATGACCATATTCCTGACTTGGTACAGGGCATTTTTAAAGGAAAAAATGGTGGGTTGAACCTGGTTTTGTGGCATGCCAAACCTCGCACTTTTATGGCCATGTGAAATATAACATCAAAATGACAACACAGGACTACAATATAAATAAATTGGAGAACACAATTAACAAAGAATCACACGAACAACAGCCAACAAAAGGCAACAAGTTCAAAATTTTAATACGCCAGAAGTGTATTTTGTTCACACAAGACCTATGTGTGACGCACAGATACAAAAGTTTGAAAGCCGAAACGAGTACAAAGTTGAACAGCATCGAGGACCAAAAGATCAAAAAGGTTGTGCCAAAAACGGCAAGGGTTTTCTGTTAAGTTACCAGAAAATCCCTATAATTTAGAGTAATTTATACTTTTGCTAACAGTAAATTTAATAAAATGAATATACAAAAAGTGTACATGATAAAGCTGAAGTATTAACTAATTACAGGAAACAACTGAAATACATTTACATAACCAGACATTTGAAACACAAAAGTAGACACATCCGAATACGTTAAAACCTCTACGCCAAGTGACGTCCTATTTGAAACTGAAAAATGACGAAAAAATGACGTCATTTGAATTAGTAAAACAGAGCATCAAAAAATGAAAAATGACGTCACATAAGAATGAATAAGATAGAATTAGGATTAATTTAAGATTATATATTTGAACTAAATACTGATATTGCATTTAATAACAAAGCACATTTTAATTCTTATTTATATAAAACTGAGGTAGCAATTAACTATATTATAAAACTATGTCCGGTTTGCTATGAATCTAACTTCAAACGTAAAATATCGTACTGATTACTTTGAACGAAATCAAATCTGATAAATGAAGGCGGTGATTAATTTTCTTTACCATAACACATAAATATAATAGAAAAGACGTCAACACATTTGACAAAATCCGATGAGAATTACAAATATAACATGAAACATTTAAACTAAATACATGAATTTGGGATGTATAAGTACCGTACCACGTCTTATAGTAATGCGAGTTCACACTCGGCAAAACAGTCACAATCGGGAATAAGTCACGTTTGGTAATTAAAAGATTAGACGACATTATGACAAAACACAATCTAACATGTGGTAAAAATGTCCTTAGCTAGTTTGGTCAACGAAACATCGTATGGATCCACCAAATCGTGATGGTGTCCATAAAATTTACGGAGTGTCAATTTTAATCTGTCCTCCTCATAACTTTGTTGGAGCAGTTTCTGCGTAAGGAGCACACTCCTGTATATGAAGTCCGTATAGTGTGAACAAGCACGAGAATAACGTATCAATTGTGATATGTAAACACCATACGAAGGGGCAGAGGGTATGTTACTGCTGAGAAATGGGAAATTGATAATTGGGAAGTTGAAATCGTCCCGTTTATCATAGATTTTCGTGTGAAGTCGTCCATCTACGTCAATATTGAGGAAAAGATCAAGGTATGAAGCAGTCCTTCTAGTATCAGTGGTATCCTTAATTTCAAGTTCACTTGGATATATGAGATGTAAGTATTGGCTGAAATATGGGTTATTCAATGATAGAACATCATCAATATATCGGAAAGTAAAATTAAAGAATTTCGCAAGGTGCTTTTTCTTTTTGTCTTTTAGAAGGTTCTGAATGAATTCTGCTTCATACGAGTACAAAAACAAATCAGCCAGCAGGGGTGCACAATTAGTACCCATTGGAATACCGACTGTCTGTTGAAATATAAATCCTCCAAACTCAACAAATATATTGTCGATCAAAAAGTCCAGCATTTTGATAATATCATCTTCTGTATATTTTCTGGGAGATTCAGTGTGATTTTTCACAAAATATGAATTATTGTAACCCAAAACAAGAAATTTGTATCTACGATTTCCATTTTTATAGAAAAAGCTCTGTTTTATGAGATGGTGTAGTCGATCTTTCAACTGAGCATGGGGAATAGTAGTATATAGCGTAGAAAAATCAAAAGTTTTTATGTTGCTGCAAAATTGCAAAGATTGTGATTGAAGGTTAAGCAGTAGATCTTTCGAATTTTTGAGAATCCACATCTGGTTAACACCACTGGTAGAATATATCTCCTCACAATATTTTTGAAGCCCATCTTTAACTGTCGAAAGAATAGTAGTCAGTACTTTAGAAAGATGTTTGGTTGAACATTTTGAAGACCCAGCTATGTATCGTTCTTTATATGGAGTTTTGTGTAATTTGGGTATCCAGTATAATGAAGGCAAGTTTTCTTCGTTTTCTTTGATGTTGATACCAAAAGAAAGAAGGACAGATTTATGATTTTGTAAAATTTCGTCCTTGGTAAATGATGTTAAAGAATATGTAGGATTACCAGTGGTTTTATCAATTCCAAGCTCTGTAGTGAGACATTGCAAATAATGTTTTTTACATATGAAGACAATATTATTTGAGGCTTTATCTGCTGGAACAACGACATATTTGTCATGCAAAGAGGATAAAGCATCCACAACCGCCGGATTCTTGAAAGGGTTAGAAACTTTAGTACTCATATTACATCGTAGTTTTTGTATGCGCCTCTGAATGCATGATCGAATAGCTTTGATCCATTCAGACAAAGTGTCCAGTTCTGGTTCGTCTGGTTCGCGCTTTACCCATTTTCTTGCATAGTCCTCAACTGCATCCATCAGCAACTTGAAATTCTTTTTCCAGTTGATGGGCTGGGGGATTCTATATCATCTGTATACTTTCACCTTTGTTGTCATAATTTTATTGAACAGACAATGAATACAGTATCTATTGAATTTCGCACAATAGGAAAATGTGCGTTACATAGGACAATTTTTTTTAAAACCTAATGTGTTTGTGTTCAATTTTGCTGCATTTGATTTGATTTATTTCATCAGATTTGTACACAATCCAAAAAAGTTTACAACCAAGTATGTAAACATCATCAAATGAAATTCACTGTGAGTGAGTCTTAATAGTATTTTAAAAAAAAATGCCACCTTTAATGACTTGACAAAAGTAACGTGGCTATGTGACTATATATCTTGTGACATCGAAAACCCTGGTGTAATAGTTTTTCAGTAATACAGAGTTTTTTTTATCGTAAAGTCGAATACAGTATCTATTGAATTTCGCACAATAGGAAAATGTGCGTTACATAGGACCATTTTTTTTAAAACCTAATGTGTTTTTGTTCAATTTTGCTGCATTTGATTTGATTTATTTCATCAGATTTGTACACAATCCAAAAAAGTTTACAACCAAGTATGTAGAAGTACTTGAACACGTTGGGACCAAATGGGACATACAAATAATAGCTAAAATGTTTTAGCTCAGCCCTGCTTGAGGAAGTTGGAATCCTGTTCTATCAAAATCTTCTTTCATTAAGTGAGAGTTAAAGAATTATTGATTATAAATCTATCAGTACCGACGGAACCTTTAGCTGTATAGTTGATAATACATTATGGGACTACTGTCCACCAGCAGTGGTATAGACGCCTGTGCTAGTAAATGAATATAACACCTTATGATTGAAGTGCATTTCTGGACAGGTTTTCTGTCCATATATGGGAATATTTGAACCTTTACTATTTAAACGGTATTTAAACGTTTGATTGATTCCATCACAAATATATTTTTCTTATTTCTTTTATTTTAGGTTTCTGTTTTTTGGTACATTGTTTATTTGTATTGGCATACGTATCTTTTGTTTTCTATTGGTGTTGTTTTTGGTTGGATGATTCCTGTCTTTTTCTCTCTCACAACTTTCCTCCTAATCTCCTAAATTTGTAACTTTGCAGATACATCATAGTTGTTTATTACAAATGAAATAAAGTGTCTTGAAAACATGCCTGCAATATGCGCTTAAGGTGGTATGGGTGTCTTCCTCCATCTTGGATTGTAAAAAACAGAGAATCAAAGGTCCAGATTTTACATCAAGTTAGCACATTTGATGCAGGAATGCAGATGTTTAATGTACATTTTCATTTAAAAGTACCAATTTATAAGAATATAACTTCTAAATATCGATATTTTTGCAAATGTTAATTATTTTTGGTTGTTTTTATCTTTTTTTTAAATTGGCATTTTAAGGGGAGGTAACTCTTAAAAAGTGCATTTTCTGAAGGATTCTGTATGGAATTTTCCTATTTTATATTTTAGCCGGAAAAAACGTACGGTGACCCTATCTTTTCTTTTGATATTCTCAAAGCAGTGTCTGAAAGCTATTTTTTCCTGAAGTATTTAACAATTCTATCATTTTGTTTAGTTTCTAATCACAAAATGGTGTTTTTTCCTGTATAATCTATACAAAATGTGTCATTTTGTCCCGTCCTGTAGCTTGAGAAAATGCGCGGTGACCTATCATTTTTATTATATTTTTCAACATGTATCAATAGATACAACGTTTTGGCAAAGTATGAACAAATTCTATCATTTTTATTTTAGACTCCCATACCACCTTAATAACCTAAGAAGGATATAGAACGGTTCCCTCTGTAAAAGTTTCTGTAATGCACTTAACTTACACATTATGAAGGACCATTAGCTACGAGTGATGAAAAAAAAATAGAATATATTTAAGTTTGGTTCAATCATTAGTTAAATTGAAATAATGAAATAATAATTCTCTTTTAGCTGCCAATTTGGTTCAATTTGATCAAAAAAAGCAAAGAAACATTGATGATGAATTATTCACTTGCAGGTACAGGTAAAAACGATAATTGCTTTGCTTTCCTGTTGTTTTGTTGAAGTTATTTCATTTTGTTTTTAATTTTTAATATAAATAAAGGGGGGCTTGAAAAAACCTAACGGAATGCATCTCTTTTATCATTTATCGAGAAAAACGATTAAATAAGCCGTTTAATGAAAATGCCAATCTTATTAAAATGATTTCTCATCACTTGCTCCTCGATTTTTTATATGTCGCCGTGTGTCGACATATACAAAATCGAGGAGGAAGTGATGAGAACTTATTTTAATAAGATTGTGAAAATGACCAATGAGTTGCAGTTTACATTTTACGTAATCAGTGTTTTAAGAGTAAACCAAATATTTAAAATCACACACATAAAACGGTTCATGAATCATAAAATAAAGTAACGATATATGGTTTATGGAAGTAAACAATTCCATTTTATTGTTAAAATACATGTTATCAACATAAAAATCATTTTCAATCATAAATTGTATATTTTCACATACTTTGATATTTAGCAAACAAATAATTACCCAAATTGAATGTTATTTAAATGATTGTATCATAAAATTTATAATCAAAGTGTTTTATTTACTTTTCGTCAATATTTTCGGTTGACATCGTTCGATGATTTCAAAGTAAGGACATCTGCTTTAAAGCAAAAAATAATTCGAGGAAAGAAGAAGGATATATGTTCTGCCTTTTCAATGTAACTTCTTTGGAACAATTTTGAACAAAAAGGTATTATGTTCATACAGTTTAAAAAATAATATTACCGTGTTTAACTCCCTGATTAATAATTGAGACAAATTAAACCTAAAATCTAACAACAGTAAAAAACATTTCAGGCATATTTTTGAAGTTATTTTAATCTGATAATTATAATGACGACGAGTCAACTATGATGCGATGATGATGATGGCGTTCGTGTCATGTTCAAACACTTCTACATATACAAATCACTGCAATTAAGAGGCATTAAGATTCATGTGTTTAAGAAAATAATAGTAAACAGTCGTCGTAAGGTTTCAAACTAAAATTACTTTAATTGGAGTTTATCGACTGGAGTTTATCGACTGCACTTAGCAATGAACTCGAAAGTGTATAAATTGAAAACAATTTTGAAAATAAATTACATATATTTTTCAGGTTACCAGAAATGGCATATAGTAAGGATGGCTATTTTAAAGATTTACAAATAATTCATACAAAAGTTATTCCTTCACCAAGAGAAACATCAGATTTTCCTTCTCGGAAACGGAATAAACATCGAGAAAAACTGCCAGACCTGAGAGTGCCGTCTGTTATTGTTCTTTTCATCTTTAATAATATATTTGGATTTTTAGCCTACCATTTTGCAGGTAATAACAATATATTTATAAATTACATACGTCCGAAGAGCTCATATAGAATTACATTAAATAGGTCGCTTTTCTAGAATCACATTCATCATTTAGCATGTTTAGAGGAGAGAGGGCATATCTTGATATCACAAACAATTTGACACTTTCCTCATGATATTCACATAAGTGGCTCATATTTCAATAAACGATTATGGTATTAATAAGATTTTGCCACAGTAAAAAATAGACTGCATTATAGACTACCAATATAATGATGTTAGACCTGAAATACTGCAAAAAGATACATGACACTACGATATATATAGGCCAAATTAACTTCTACTAATAATGTGATAGTTATATGCACATACATTATTATTGTTCTATGGGTAAGTGCGAATCTGATGTTAGATAAAGTATGTCCGGAAGCCATTACCTCGATATTTTCTTGATTTGAGTACTATAATAGTCTGTATATTTCCTGTTACCTTTTGAAGCATATAAAAGCTATAGTTTTACATAAAAACATATTTTTTTCAATTCCTATGCAGAAACATCATTTTATATTTACATAATGATATGGTGGTAGCGAGTATGAGTGATGGAAGTTGATCAACCATAATTGATAAAGAAGGTACAAAACTCATCAGTTCACTAATTGCCTTTTCATGATTTGATATATATGTTAAATAATTAAGATAAAGGACTTATTTCTAACGTTAGACAGATCTAATCACAAGATTGTGACAGTTTTTGGAAGGAGACATAGTTATCTGATTTGCTAATTGCATGATAAATTACGCTGCCTTTTCCTGATAATCACGCCATCTTAAAAAAAAGAACTATTTGCTCAAAGATATGTTCATGACTGCACCCTCTTGTTTGATCTTGTTAGACCACATGACATCAACATAACAAACAAAATAACGCATCTGATGGTTTGTTTCTTTTCAGTTTCATCAAAGAATGAATGGACAAAAGAAAATTACAAAAAGGCGAAAGAGCATTTCAAAAGTTCTTTGACATACCTGCTAATTGGTATTCTATTTGGTTTGACAACATATACACTTCTGATTACACTATATGTTAACCACACGCATCTTTTTTGTTCAACCGGAAATGACGTGCATATACAAAATGTCGTGAAGAACAAGAAAAATGGTTGTGGTGGAAAGTGTGTTAAAACGAACTTCATAAGCATAAATTCTTCTGGAACTTTTCAAACAATAGTGCGGTCTGATGGGACAACGAGCTTTAGTTTATTTTCTATAGTCAACGACACAATTTTGACATCGAACGACACGACGCTATTTATTGCAACAGAAATGACAAAAATATATAATTTCACAGCCACAAATGAATTATGCAAGACAGATGAAATGACAACTACAGAAATTTGGAACACAAGCTTATTTTCATCGGCAGACCAGACCGAGTCCACATTCACCTCTATAACAACAAACGTAACAAACACTTTTGACACTCTTAGTACAACTAAAGTTTCACCAATAAATAATTGATTTCGACGAAAATATATTTTGAACAAGAATGCAAGAATGCAAGAAAAATAAAATATCTTAGATATTGTTTAATCCTTTAACGCCAAATATAAAGGAGATATAACCTTTATTCAATAGAATATTTTGCATAACTAGTAGCCTTTTTTGTTTCTGTCTATTTTGGATTTTGATATAAAACAAATAATCAAATAATTGGGTGATTTGAATCAACAATTTAAGCCATAACTTGAAGCAATACCAAAGATAAGGGAAGAAATTACCCCCGCTTCTCATACCACAGAAGTTACTTCAAAATGCGCAAATGGTGCAGAAAAAATGGTACCGTTAATATCATTACTACCACTGTGTTAATACTTCTGCTGGTGGAATGTTAGTCCATATATGGATTCTGTGTTATTGAAATTTGTTATTTCAAAATTTGGGAATTCATTTGAATGAAGGAATATATTTCTGCATAAAAAGCCGTGATTTCTTTCCTAACTTAGGCTCTACTCGTTTTTATTTGTTTCTAAAAAGCTCTTGTCATTTTTGATCAGCTTTAGATTTTGTCTAAATGCACATCTGGTCCTAAAAATGGTACCGTTAATGTTACACCTACATATTTCATTTGGTAACATGCATAAAATTGGCTGGAATAGTTAACAGTCGCTGATATTTTTGTAGAGTGGTAAAACTCAAACTACGATTTTCTTTATCATAAAGTAGTTATTGCCTATATATTGACTGATTTTACTTAGCCTGGACGTCTTTGTAAAATAATTTCACATCGTTTCATCGATTAATTATCGAAACAATCTGTTGAATGCAATTTATTAATATTAAAAACGTCAAAAACTCAAATGAGAATTTCAACAATCTATTTAATTATTGTGGTTTTATTTGCACAAGGCCAATTAACATTGAGTTACTTTTTAACCAGTCCAATGGAGGAAGAAATTATCTTATGAAGTAGAATTTTCACCAGATTTTTTTTTTGTCAATATATGACATTACATATTTTATTTAAGAAACAGACTTTAAATTTCCAGTTTTTTAAGTATCGAGACTCATTCTCATGTGTAATGTTTTGTTAACTGTTGTTTCATTTTCGTTTTTTTTAATTTCGGTCGCTCTAGGATTGGTTTCTACTTTTAACATTTTTCTTGTTTATTAAGTAAAAAAATCATGACGACTTACTTGTTTAAATTAGTGAAAAGGAATTACATATACAAACTATTATATTATGTATTTATGTATTTTATAGTCCTGAATGTTCTTGCATTTATTTATACTGTATTTATATCACGTAATGTTGTCATTTTAGCGATATGTTTACATTGCCTTATAAGCGGGAGGTTTTGCTGACTATAAAACCTGGTTGAAGCCACATCTTTCTCTTAAAATGTCATGTACTAAGTCAGGAATATGGCAGTTGTTATCACATACGTATTCCGTTATTATTAATGTTCAGTTGGCGTTTGTTTTTTGCAGCAGTTCAGTGTTTCCCTCTGATTGTGTTTATGACCCGGATTTTATTCAGTTAAATCGATTTTTTAGTAGTGAACAGCGGTAAACTACTATTGCTTATATCTATATGTAACCAGACATGTTTCAATTAGTTTGTTTGTATGACGCACCTGATCACTCATAATTTATTTGGAACGTTGTCTTTACTTGATATTTATGAGAGGAATGCAATATGAATATCCTATTAAAACTGAATTTAAATATTACATGCTACCTGCCCTTTTATTGAATCTGCATGCATTAAGTACCTTTGTTGTGGATCAGAGGACTACATAATTTTTTATATTGGATTGCAAAATACATGTCAACGTGTCAAGATGTTTGGTCATTACTTCACTTTTTGAGGATCGTTGTGTCTAGTGGTATTCGTCTATATGAAGTATCGATAATAAATTCATCCAACAGGACTTTCAAAAAATACTGTTGTAACAAGCTTAAAGTTTCCGGTGTAAATCTGAACCTTATTTGATTTATCCAAAATAAATTAATATGCTGACGTCACGACATTGGTTTAAGGTCTGTGCCTCCCCGTCCAATGTAAGACATAGGAATTTGGTCAAGGTAGGAATGAATTTTTGATCACATCAATATACACAGGTTAATGATGGTTTGAACTTTTTTTAAATGCTATATCAAATCACAGTGTTTACCCTGATTTCGTGGTTCACCGAAAATGAAAATGTAAAAGTGTGAAATAAGCAATATATTGTCATGTTAACGTTATAAGAAGAGGAAGTTTACAATAAAGCGGGGTTAACATCAACTTGAAACTTGATTATGAATATCATTTTTCATTATATGCCAAATAACGGTTTTTATCCTCATTTCCAAGTTCGCTCAACATGGAAATATAATAGAGGAAGTTAGGCATCGTGTCCTATTGACACGCCACACATTTTTGTTAATATCCTAAACACAAAGCTGACATAAGACATTAGTTGCAGTTCGCTCTTCTATTTTATTATCGACTGTTTATGATTTACTTTCTACCTACGAAATATATATTTAGTGTATCATTGCTCTAAGATAATGATTTGATTGTAGCTCTTCAACATACATTTACTTATATGTTGTACCAACTAAGAAGCAGTATAATTCAACAATAAGCAGTGATGATGAGTCATATTTGTGGCAAACACATGTAACGCAAATTTTAAACAGTCAAGTAATTATAAAGGATTATTATATAAAAAAGGAAGAAATAACAAAAATATTATATACTTGATCAAGCTAAAGGATGGTGGCGATTTAGTATAAAAAAAAGATGACTTATTTCCCCCATCAAATGGTACAGGGCTACATATAGCGGTATTCTTATCATACACAGTTTTGTTTTAAAGGTAGATTTTGGATAGTTTCTGTGACAATTAATTCATACTACAGTATTTACAGATGGTCTTGTTTAACTTTGTTTGTGTGACTTATACCCGACATTCCTTCGCCTAGAGCATTTGATTTTCAATTAACGAAAACATCAAGCAGAGTATAAATAACATTTTTTTTTACTTTTGAGCGTTTTAAAGACTTTCAAAATGAAATGAAGATTAGGAAAATTCATACTTGTGATTATATCTTTTCGTGTTATTGACCTTTCCTGGGAATGTTTTTTTTCCTTTACGACGACCTTCTGATAACAATTTATTTTGATTTTCAGTTTCTTTCATCAACATATTCATTTTGTAATATTCAGATATACCAGTTTATAGTTTGTACATTTGTCACAAATATTTGACTTTCAAAATTGTTTTCAAAACATCAACTTCAATCTATGAATGAGCAGTGTTTACAACTTTTATAAGTAAACTGTTTTACAAAACAGACTCCCATGGCAAATACAAATAAAAAGAAAATATCCAGAGAGGCTTGTACATTAGTATCCCTAGTCCTTTGTTATATGCTGGATAACTATGCAAGGCATTACATGTCTTCAGTAGAATGGTTACAATGGTTTTGGAGTTGTCAATAAAATGTTGCAGAGAAAAACATCTCTAACCTACATCAAATAATTTGTATCTGAAAGACAATACAAATAACTTTACTTCATATATTGTGTTTATTTTTGGTAAGGAATGTCTTTGTCATACTTTTATTTGTTATATACTCGATTTCAACCACAAACTTTTAAAACAAATCTGTTTTGAGCCTGAATTTCACATTTACAATTGGAATACAGGTTCAGAACTACAAGATAATCTTGTCACAACTGTTTACTACACTTTTTAAGTTGTTGTCTAATTGGATTTAATACAGATAGAGCAATTGTATTGACAACATCCCTTATGTGAAGCATATTTATTGAAATTTGGCAGAGTTAGACTATGATCATTTGACCGCAACGGGCGTCCTCTGTACACGCGCCTACATGCTAAAACAGTTTCTTCAGACCACTTTTGTTAAGTGTGCACATGTACATGATCTTATTACAGGAAACTAACCCATACGATTAACCAATAAGGAAAACAATTACCATCTTACTTCCTCTTTATTTCCTGTATTTAGTACAGAGTGGTGTTATGTACAATGTCATTTATCAGTAAAACAATTTCAACAGACATATAATATTCCTGTGTAAAGACTTTTATAAGTATAAATGTTTAAATTTTGAGGAGTAATTTGACACAACCTTTTTTCCCTCTTGTAATCTATTTACTTCATAAGAACATATTTTCTTATATAGCCCTTATATTTTTTAAACTTGAAGTATTGAGATTAGGTTTGTATTAGAATGTCATTGATTTTTAAAAAAGAGAGAAAATATTATTTCCAGAAAAATAATCATTGAATGGTTCACGTGTGTCCCTGCCCTTTTACAAAATTTTAAATTTTACGGACACCATCACGAGTTGGTTGACCGTTATGGGATAACCATTTCACAGATGCTATCGGTTATATTCCTTATGTCGTAACTACAATACCCTTCCTTTTTCACGAATGTGACCTACCGAATTAGACTTTTCACCGGATTTGTAATATCATAAGCAATACGACGGGTGCTACATGTGGACCAGAATCCACCCTTCCGGAGCACATAAGATCACCCCAAGTTTTAGGTGGAGTTAGTGTTGCTCAGTCTTTAGTTTTCTATGTTGTGTCTTCTGTACTATTATTTTTCTGTTTGTCATTTTATTTTTAGCCATGGGGTTGTCAGTTTATTTTTCAATCTATGAGTTCAACTGTCTCTCTGGTATCTTTCGTCCCTCTTATAGCAACACAATTTACGAAAAACAAATATAACGGACATGAATCAACGACAACCACTGAAGTACAGGCGCCTGATGTAGGACATGTAAATAGGCTCTTGATCTAGGACAGGGACATAAAGAATGAAGCGGGATTAAACATGTTCGTATGCTCTCAGGATTATAATTTAGTACGCCAGACGCGCGTTTCGTCTACATAGACTCATCAGTGACGCTAATATCAATATATTTATAAAGCCAAACAAGTAAAAAGTTGAGGAGCATTGAGGATCCAAAATTCCCAAAATTTGTGCCAAATACATCTTAGGTAATCTATGCCTGGGATAAGAAAATCCTTAGTTTTTCGAAAAATTCAAAGTTTTGTAAACAGGAAATTTATAAAAATGACAAACACCCAGATAGGACATATGTGCATCCTTATCACTAACCAAAATAAAAAATACACTAAATACAGATCTGAGAGTACTCTCAGTTACTGGAAGCTAGTTCAAAGTCAATAACAACTAATAACATTAATCATGTATCTAAAACGAAAACATCAATCAGTATACATCCAACATTCAGTGTACTTAGTGTTAAGACGTCATTAAAACTCAGAGAAAAGCATAACCTTGTACAAAATGCCGAAATATAGCTATCAACAGATTGTAGTACCGTGAAAGAATATGTGTGTAATACTTAGTATGGTTTTAGTTTACTGATAACAAAGTCAATACCTTGACCAATAAAACAATATTTACAAATTTAATTACAGTGAAGAATTGACAAACTTTAATAATAAGTTCATTTAAAGGATAGATAAGTTTATCCGGATCGTATCTTAATTTCTGGGCTCAGTTTACAACATCACTGTAACATATACATGATATAGTAATTGCTATTCTGTTACAAATAAGTTTTCTAAGGTACAACAAAATTTGCAAACCAAATAAATGTATCAATGAAATATTTCAGTCAAGATTTTAATAAATTTGTAATAACAAAATCCTTGACTTTATAATTTACTATAATATTTGTTTACGTTCACTTTATAAGTTACAGTACAAATTACATTTCCATTGTTTCGTGGGCGTTCCTGATGACGGTCAATCCAGAAAAGTTTGTCGGACGCACAATGTGTGAATATCTTTCAAAAAATTGTTGATTTGGTATGTATTTCAATGTTATTTTTTTTCTAATTTCAATTATATATACTTACTTCACATACTGTGCGTTTACGGTATAGTTATGAAATATATTAAGTTCATCTAGATAAATACATTTTCAGACTAGAAATTTCATACTTCATACAGCCATATTAATTAATTTTAACACTAACAGACAACTACTTGTATCTTCTTTAAGTGTATGATGGATTTAACCGTAATGACCCTATCACACGATTGTACAGTTTTTTTGTTATCTCCTAAAGTGATCAGTTTCCGTTAATTCAACAGCATACGAGGACGGAAACGTGTTGTACATGTGATTTTTCAGCTAATTACTTACTCAAAATATATTCAATTGTGAAAGATGGTTCCAATTATAATTATATGTTCTCTGATATTGTGTAAGTATATTTTAGTATTTATTTATTAACATAAAAGATGGTTTGTAAAACTTTGAAAAGTTTAAACAACTGTTATTATGAATCGACAGCAATTTGCGGAAGTAACTAGGAAATCGATGTTTCCTTTATTTGTACAGTTTATTGTTTACGTATTGTAGAGTATTTAAGATATAATTCATGGGGGCTTGAATATATCGTGATTTTACCATGGGTTGGCCCTTTACAATAAATATTTTACCCTGAGCAATAGCGAGGGGTAAAATATCGGCATAAAGGGACAACCCGTGGTAAAATCACGATATATTCAAGACCTCATGAATTATTTCGATTCTAATAGAACAAATACGGCAATTATTTTAGATCGAAGCACTCTAGGTGGAGGCAAATATTTGCCGTTCCCAATAATAAACGTACTTTTAAATTGGCGTATAAGTACGGAGCAAACTGAAGTAGTGAAATTCTTAGATTATTCACAATAACGTAGTTAGATAGTTTTTGATAAATTTAGATCATAATTTACTATGTCTTATTGTATAAAAAGAATTTGCTTATACCAAATTTTAGCATCGTTTCTTTACGTTTCCTTGTTGTAATGATTATCGGTTTCTCAAGCGTGTATTTTCCCGTAAAATGCTTATATTCTTACGTCATCTATCTATGACGTCGGGTACCTCATTCATAAAAAAGCATATGACGTGGGAGTACGATCGGAACAGCCCAAACAATATATTCATATTTTACCACGGGTGTGTCCTCAAAGCGTTAAAAGGAAGTCATGTTAGAATTTATGTTATAAAATTCTAAACTATGACTCTAACCAAAAATTAAATATCCCATTGTCCCAACTTCATTTTTTAATGAACATTTCAAAGTGGTTAGATTACAGATATTTACAATGCGAATTTTGATATAATTCGTTATAAAAGGTACCAGGCGTATAATTTAATACGCCAGACGCGCGTTTCTTCTTTATATGAATCATCAGTGACGCTCAAATCAAAATAGTTAATAAAGCCAAACAATTACAAAATTGAATAGCATTTAGGACCCCCAATTCCAAAAAGTTGTGCCTATTAGAAAATCCTTAGTTTTTCAAAAATTTCATGATTTCATAAACAGGAAATTTATATAAATGACAATATTATTAATAGTCATGTCAACATCGAAATGCTGACTACTGGGCTGGTGATACCCTCGGGGACGAAACGTCCACCAGCAGTGGCATCGACTCAGTGGTGTATATAGTTATCAAGGTACCAGGCTTAATATTTAATACGCCAGACGCACGATACTGACAACATAACAGCACATTAGTCTCTGTGTGCAACTAACAGGAGAGCAACGCAACTTATTATGTGTACAACAACATCAAAAGAAGAATAACGATTAATGTAAAGAAAGAAAAATATCACAAAAATACCAAACTCCAAGATAAATTCAACAAGGGAGTCTCGCAAACACGGACAAAATTGAAAATAATAAACCAACGAAACGAGTGGAAAATAAGTGTCATATTCCTGACTTAAAAAGGTATTTTCTGTTGAAAAGGGAGGGTGAAATCTTACAGTAAGGATTTGACTGTACTTTGAAAACCTTCGACTACAGTACAAAAAAGTTACTACCATATAATCAAATATATGTTGTTGATTTACTAATGCATTATGGTCTTCTTGCATTTCATTTTGGTGACAGAAATATGAATGACTTAGGATGTAAATGTTTTTCCTAATGTTTTTGTTTTGTTTGTTTCCTGATAACAGTTGAAGAAGGAAATGACGGAATGGTAAAAAACTAGACTATTCTAGACATAGTATGTGTCTATTTCCTTGTTATAGATCAGGAAACTCATAATATATATTCATTTCATATCCCCTTCCCACCTTTCCGTTGTTTGTTGAAGACAGGATTTATTTGTCTATAGTATAGATAGTATTTCGTTTGATTTTGATGTTTGGTCATCATAAACTTAAATATCCTATTGTGAATTTTGGAGATTTTGGATCAAGTGTTAATTCAAAAACAAAAAATACATGCCAAGTATCTTTTTGATATGTATGCATAGATCTAATTGACTCGTCAAAGCATATATATTTTTCAAGATCTTCACATGGGATATAAGCTCATATATCCTGTCAGGGTTTTAAACCCCTTGAGAGGATATACAGAACAGACAGGGTGTTTGAGGAAATATCCTAAATGAAGTCCAAACTAACAATGAAACCATACTCGAGTACCTTCATTAAGGTGGTACCTAACACTACAGGGAGATAACTCTGTAAAATCAGCTAAACGTTTTAATTACGTTGTGTTGTTAAGGGAATATTAAGCTTCTCAATGATCAAAATTAGTGTTTGTCAAACTGCTATATAACCAGTGTAATTTTTCTGATAAATTGGTTGGTTCAAATTTTTTGAAATTTTTATCTTTTTGTCAAAGGGTCAAAGTAAATACTTTGTGAAAATTTTGTGAAAATTAAATGAGCCAAATTAATTTTAGTGAAAGTGTTGGGTACCACCTTAAATAGTTCCTTAAATAGTATCGTTATTTTTTCACACAGGGTATATTCCCTGTGATGCCCTGTCAACGTGACTAATAAAATTACCTGACTAGACTTGATATATTTCTCTATCAACAACAAACATATAATGTAATAGTATTAATTTCATAACAGTATGATCGACGGTAAAACGTTTGTAAGTTGTAACTTGTTTGTCAATGGCTATGACTTTATGCTCACCAAGTCTTTTAGAGGCCTAACAGAGGGGATTGAAATATTAACTTGTTACACATTTCTGTACATACAATGAAACTTTCTTTTTACAAAGTTTTAAAGAAATTTGTTTTAAATTTTTTTATATCATCACTTACAACCGTGTCATTTATAAGAAGAATAATGTTTAGAGCTGATATCATTTAATAATAATAATAAAATAGGTTTATCCATTGTAAAAAAAAACCACTATTAAGTGGATGGGGTTAATTCACAAAATACCTCATTGATTAACAAAACAATTACTTCTACGTTGTGATCATTTCAGATTGGCTAACTATTTATTAAAAAAAAGTAAAATCACAAAAATACTGAACTTAGAGGAAAATCAAGTCAGAAAGTCCATAATCACATGGCAAAATCAAATAACAAAACGCATCAAAAACGAATGCACAAGAACTGTCATATTCTTGACTTGGTACAGGCATTTTCAAATGTAGAAAATGGTGGATTAAACCTGGTTTTATAGCGCTAACCCTCTCACTTTGATGACAGTCTCATCAAATTCCGTTATATTTACGTTGATGCGTTAACTAAACAGACACAATGAATAAAATAGTCAAAATATGGGTACATCAGTTATCATCGTATAACAATTTTAAAAGGAACAATTTAACAAAACACAAATCATCTATCGACAAACACATTCATTGATTTGTGTGTCTGACGTCAGAAAATTTTATACGTCACATCAATTTGTCGTTCAATGTGCATACAAAAAATTTTAAAATTTACATAGGCAATGTTAGCATATAGGGTTAAAAAATCGAAAGTATGTAAGAATAAATTGCCGAAACAGACCGAGATTGAAAATAGTCCAAAAGATATATATAGAATTTATAAGAATCAACAAATAGTTAATTCCACTACGCGATTGAATGATTTTGACTTTTATGGTTCAACGTATTTTGTAATTCATAATAGAAATATATCATAATGACATAAACTAGAACAATATCATACTGACGGGATCTTTCAAAGTACAAAGTCACGTTATAAGAACCAAAGAAATACAAAAAGTCGCATATACAAAGCACGCCACCAAAAAATGAAAGACAATACAAACACATTGACGAGATGTATAAGTTCTGAGCCAGTTCAAACTTATAGCACATAAAACCATTCAACAGTAAAAGTAATATTAATAATAGAACAATGACAAATGAAAGAACTATAAAACACGTTGTTAAGATGATAAACAACATGCGTATACACCTGGATTGTGTTTGTGAAAAGTTCCGGATAATTAAAAATCATTTAATTTGTTTAATACCATAAAACGATTCATTCATTCAGAGATTTGTCTTTTTGCCTTATCTTCAAGTCCAACATAATTTCTCACGTTTCTTACAAAAGTTATATTCTTGTGCTGTATTCTTTTGTTTAAGACTTAATATTGCACCTTTTTATATTTCTTTTTTCTTTTTTTTGTCTTATTGACATATAAGACAAACTGACGACCTCTTCGTTCATATTTAAAAACATACGAGATGGCATCAATACAAATTCATGACACAAAATAACAAAATAATTTCAAGTTCCTTATATACATATTTTTTTTTTTTACATTTTACCAATATATTAAAACGTAAATTCAAATTTCACAAGGTTTAATTCAAATAGCTTTTTGACTTTCGTGTATTTGCACCACTTTTGAAAGTGGATTATGCATTTGTTCTAAAATAAAAATTAAGACCATATAAAGGTTTAAAGTTTAACCGCAGTTGTTAAATCGCTTTGACGTCCGCAAAAAGATAATCAATCAACACATAGATATAGGAAGATGTGGTATGAGTGCCAATGAGACAATTTTTCATCCAAGTAACAATTTATAAAAGTAAACCACTATAGGTCAAGGTACGGCCTTCAACACGGAGCCTTGACTCACACCAAACAGCAAGCTATAAAGGGCCCCAAAAACTACTAGTGGAAAACCATTCAAACGGGAAAACTAAAGGCCCAATCTATATAAAAACGAAAAACAAGAAACACATATGAAATACATAAACAACAACATGCATTGTAATTTTTAAAGCCAAATAAGTCATTTTTTTTCTGAAAGAACGTGCGATATCATATTAGGAAAATTGATTGTCAAAACATAACAAAAATTAAGTATAGAAGTTTAAGTATTCAACCTTTATAGCTTGCTGTTCGGTGTGAGCCAAGGCTCCGTGTTGAAGACCATTTTTATTTATATTCAAATCACAAAGCTAATTCCTGATTAGTATTTCTAATTATTTTATTTAGGCGTTGAGAACCTTTGGTGATCTCACAGTTTAAATTTCTATAATAAGTACGTCGTGAGCAGTGAGCATTACAGACGAACGTTAACCTAATTTGTCCCAGTCAATGAATGGCCGTAGCTACACTGTTATGAATTTCATTCTAAGTTAAGACCACCAGTAACATTGTTAATTATTTGTTTTGTCAAGTTGTGCCCTACAAGATATAATAGATATCGGAATATGTGGTATTAGTGCCAATGAGACAACTCTCCATCCAAGTCACAATTTATAAAAGTAAACCATTAAAGAACAAGGTACCTTCTTCAACACGGGGCCTTGGCTCACACCGAACAGCAAGCTATAAGGAGCCTATCTTTATAAAAAAAAAGAGAGAAACACTTATGCACCACATCAACAAACGACGTCTACTGAAAATCAGATTCCTGCTTTAGAACAGGTGCAAACAATTGCAGCAAGTTTAAACGTTTTATTGGTACCAAACCTTCACCCTTATCTGAAACAATAGTGTAACATCACAAGGAAAGACGCTCTATAAAATATCAATTAGAATGACTTAACTCAACCAAAAAAAAAAAAAAATGCATATTTTACCCTGTACATTATTATTAAATACTTTTTCAGATTCACTTACCGGAATTGACTCTTGTTCGCATTTAGATAGCTGTACACATCAATTGGAGGAATTTTTCAATGTCACACGTGCGAGCAATGATATTTCAGTTATGATTCCACTTTGCCTGTGAGTTTATCTTAAAATGAGCTTTTTACACATAGAGACATGTATTCTGAAAAAAAAATGCCTTTAAATCATATTGAGATGTCGGGTTTCATTCAAGGAAATACCAACCCCCAACTACGAAGTAATCTAATGTCAACAAACAGTCTTCAGAAACACATATCGACACTAAGAACAAGGTCAAAAGACAATCGCATGCAACTAACGACAAACACTAGTGAGAATCCTGGCTTGAAACAGATACATATATATATTTGTATACATATATAAATGAAGGAGGATTATTTGGTTCATAAAAAATGGATTAATGAGTTATTAGTACTAAGAAGCATTCACAAGTTGGTAAAACGTTCACCTAATCAATAAACCGTCACTCAGTTATTCTTTATATTTTGACCTTTGTTCTAGAACCTCGTACATATCCGTACTACTAGTATAGGAGACTAGTGCACATTTTATTTACTCTTTATCTTTATCTATTTTCCTCGACGAGAAAGGGCACTGATCTTTGTAAGTATATACCATGATTCAAATAACTTATATGTAGATATCCTTGATATTTCTTTTACAGGAACATAGTAGGCAGGAGGAGTAAATTACAAAAGTGTGAAAATAACGCTGTAGTAAAGTGTATGTTTGGTGGACATGAACCCGAGTATTCTGCATATAAAGCTTTAAAAATAAACGCTAAAAACAAATGTATTCAAGGTTTGTGAAAGTCCATTTGAACTATAAAAATATGAAATATGAAATATTAATTGATGAAGAAAAAAATCCACAATGACAACACCAAGATGCTTGATTTGATGAAAGCACTACATATTTATACTTTTGGTGAGCCTGTTATTTGATGAAATCACTACATATTTATACGTTTGGTGAGCCTGTTATTTGATGAAATTACTACATATTTATACTTTTGGTGAACCTGTTATTTGATGAAATCACTACATATTTATACTTTTGGTGAACCTGTTATTTAATAGATAGTCGGCTTCTGTTCATAACTGTCACCTTCTCTGCACCGAATTCACCTTTTTGTCGTTTCTGTAAACATCTTATAGAAAAATTAGGAGCTTCCCAGGAAGAATGAAAGACAGATAACATTTTTCTTTACTTTATGCTGAGAATATAGATGACGTCCCCTAATTGACATATTCAAAGTTTGTTAACTACATTGATTCCTTCTTTTGTGGAACTTGACATAAAAGATTTGTTTTCTTTCAATCGATTAATGACTTATACTACTGTTGCCTTTTTTTCATACTGGTATAATTGACGCAATCACATATGTTCATCTGGTCGTCCTTTAGTGCACATTGATGACATTTGTTTGTTTCTGGTTTTTCTTCTTTTTCTGTTCCTGGTAACTGTTTATCCTCCATTTATGTTTTTTTTTCATTAATCCTTCAATATCTTATATTATCTGCTGTTATGTTTATCAGAATGCATGCAAAAGATATCAACATAAAAATTAAGGAACAACATATGGTCATTTGTTTTATTGGTCAACGCTTTTTTTATAGTTTGTTCATATGTTATACTGTTACACCAATGTCCCGTGTTATGGGGACCTTAGATGCTACTAATATGCTTAACACCATCACAAACTGTATGTATGTGACTGTCCCAACCCAGGAGCTTGTAATTAAGTGGTTGTTTGTTGCTAAGTTACACATGTGACATATTTGTTTTTCGTTCACTTTTATAGCTGACTTTAAGGTATGGGCTTTGCTCACTGTTGAAGGCCGTACGGTGACCTATAGTTGTTAAGTTCTGTGTCATTTTGTCTCTTGTAAAGAAATGTCTCATTTGCTCAATTCTAATTTATTTATGTTTATTGTAGACTGTCCAACAATGGACGATGTAAAAATATGTCAAGATTTAATAAAGTATGACACCATACAAACGTCGGGGTATTCTCAATTCTGTAGGTAAGTTATTTAAAGTTACATTTTGAAAGAACTTTCTCTGGCAGACAAATATTGCTGTATAATATATTTAGACTCGTATGCCTAGGTTATCATTCTGATTAAACCTATAGCAGATTATTATATCTTTCAATTGCTGTCTTTGTATATGATACTTAATTTTAAAGTTTTCATAAAAAAAACTTGGAAAAATAATAAGTTAAGATATGAACAAAAAGAAAAGCGGGGTCATCGTAAATACAACCGTAACCCATCAATAAAATCCAGCATGGTTTGACATCAAATGCTGTCAGATTGCCCAGAACAATCAAAATAACATTCGAACAACCACAAGCTCTAATGCACTTACCATATTACATATCAGTGAGTATAAGTCTGTGTGCCTCTGCATGCATGATGGTTACATCATTAGATATATCCTTTAACTCTACTTTCCGCTATATAGATGATGTTCTTTCACTAAATAATTCAAAAGGAGTAGGTTCAGTAAGACCCCTTTTTGGTCCCAAAATAAAGCAGTTTTACAAAAGTATGAAAATGTAATCTTTTAGCTATTTACTGAAAAGTAGAATGCTTCTGCTACATAAATATGGGCTGTTTTTGACAAAACAATGCACATATATCGGGTACTAGCATCATTAAGTCATGCTAAATTACTGAAATCTTCACAATGTGAGCATTTTAGTTAAATTTCAAACGGTTTCCGTCTAAAATGAAAGTGGCCGCATTCGTGTTCATTCATAATATTAAAATTTAAGTTGTATTTGATGATAATACATAACATATATAAAGGTTGAGTATGAACACGGATGCGGTCACTTTCATTTTTGACAAAAACCGTCTGAAAAGAGACGTTTTTGGCATATTTGATAGATTTTTCATATTTAAGCTTCAATCGGAGCGTTTTTAATTACTAAATCAGTTAAAATTCTTTACAGAAACTAATTGAGCCAACTTAAATAGACACTTAAGTGTTTAAAAAGTGTCCAAGATCTTTCGTTCGATGAACGTGAAATTTGAGGCCAAAATCGGCCCTTACCGGACCTACTTCTTTGGTGACTATGTCGAACGCATCTATCCCATTGAACTAGAAATAAAGGATACAAAGTTAACAGTTAAGTCGGCCTCATATCTGGACTTACATCGAGAAATTGACAATGAGGGTCGATTGAAAACAAAACGTTACGACAAAAGAGATGATGTCAGCTTTCCAATTGTGAACTTTCCATTTTAAGTAGCAGCATTCCAGCAGCACCTGCATATGGTGTATATATCTCCCAAGTGATACGATATTCCCGTGCTTGTATTACCTATCATGATTTTCTTGGAAGAGGGTTGTTGCTCACAAGAAAGCTATTAAATCAAGAGTTCCAAATGGTGGAGTTGAAATCATCTCTTTAAACATTTTACGAACGCCATCACGAGTTGGTTGACCGTTATGGAATAACCGTTTCACAAATGATATCGGGTATGTTCCTTACGTCGTAACTACAATCCCCTTCCCTTTCATAAATGTGACCTACCGAATTAGACTGTTTACCGGATTTGTTATCTCATAGCAATATCTGTAAGCAATACGACAGGTGCCACATGTGGAGCAGGATCTGCTTACTCTTCCGGAGCACCTAAGATCACCCTTAGCTTTTGGTGGGGTTCGTGTTGTTTATTCTTTAGTTTTCTATGTTGAGTCGTGTGTACTATTCTTTGTTTATTTGTCCTTTTCATTTTTAGCCATGGCGTTGTCAGTTTATTTTCGATTCATGAGTTTGACTGTGCCTCTGGTATCTTTCGTCCCTCTTTTTTAAGGTTGGAGCAGCGATGTAATATTGTGTTTTGTAATACATGAGAATATACCACAGCAAAAATAAAGAGTTATCTAGTGCTCTTATATTTCATATTCAACTGACAATAACATGTAAACTAAACTTTGAAAATGACTTATTTAACCGAAACATTTGTATCCGCTACGCACTTTTACATTTTTACTATGAAATCTTGGTAAAAACCATCATGTAATCAGGTATATATACACCTTTGACTTTCAATTGTTTGGGTTTTGGTCGTTCCTCATGCAAATATATAGACAGGCGCTTTGGGCGCTTCAATTTTATAAAAGTTATTTTCATTCGCATGTCAAAAGTAAAATAACAAAAATATAATACTCCGAGGAAAGTTCAAAATGGAAGGTCCCTTATTAAATTACAAAATCAACTGCTCAAAGATATCAAACGAACGAAAACAACTGTCATATTCAGTACGATAGGCGTCAATCGATACAGAGATTAACAAATTTGTTTTCCACGTTAACTAACAAAATTCATTGAATAAGAACACTCGCCGACACGCCACAACACCCGATAAGACTGAGTTAAACCTCTTGTTTTAAAATGGAAGCATATCCGGTTATACCAGTTGAAGTTATGTCTGCAAAAGAAGAGAGACTGAATGCGTCGTGCGGGTTTGTGTTTCATCCTATGCATTCAACAATACACTCAGTCAAAATGACACAATCGGGAATAGGTCACAATCAGTACATTTACAGATCATGTGACCTATATGGTATTGAACGATATAAGACAGCAAAAACGTATTGCTAGTTAGTTGAGACACAGACACACTGTAAGTCGATTTTATTCGTTTTTCGTCGTCAGGAGCTATTATTGTTTTCAGCACAAATTTTGAAACCTTGACAAAACTAGATACTCGATTGTTTCAAACACATATAGAAGTTACTAATTAGTTATCAAAGTACCAGGATTATAATTTATACGCCAGACGCGCGTTTCGTTACATAAGACTCATCAGTGACGCTCAGATCAAAATAGTTAAAAAGCCGAATAAATACAAAGTTGAGAGCATTGAGGATCCAAATTCAAAAAGTTGTGCCAAATACGGCTAAGGTTATCTACTCCTGGGTAAAAAAAATCTTAGTATTGGGGGAATGTTAATGTCTGAAACATTTAATAATAAAGAGCGAACTAATCTATACTTTGTCTCAAATTGTAGTACTGTAAGCAAATAGGAATACGACATCAATTATATTTATTAGCTAAATTATGAATATTGGGTCAATGACAAATGTAGATAGTTTTAGCATTCTCCTTTAAATGTAGTTAAATGAGAATAGACTGAAAAATGACTTATCTCCCTTTATGTTGTACTGAATGTCTGTGATTAATCATTATGGTTAAATTTGATATGCGAAATATCTAGATATTTGTGTCATTAATGTAAAATTAATTAACTTTAATGAACTTATTAAAATTGTAGTAATTACACCAATATAAAAACAACGTGTGTGGACACGAAACTAAGTACATGTTCTTTTCGAGACGAGTTATTCCTGTCTGGATTGTCTGGTGATGTAAAACGTATTGTTCAAACAATCTGCCAGTCAGGTAACTAAGTCATAAATACATATGAAGTATAATTGCAAACGAGACAACCACACGTATAAGACAGTTTACTTCAGTTCACTTCAGTTCCTTGTGTTTTTTCGTGTATTGTGAAGCACTACTCATAGAGTATAATTGTAGCAACTATATACACCATAACACTAAATGGGACATATAGAGTTATGTACAGATAAATGAATTAAAACAATACTATTATTAATTTATAGCATAGTAAATACAGTTTTAAACCATAAAATTGAAACGATTCGACCAATTGCAGGCTACCAAACGGTCTCATAAAATGAGCAAAACTCATACCGAATAGTAAGCTATAAAAGACTATAAAATGAAATATATCAAACAAAAACAGTGGTAATTTCTTTCCTTTATCAATGCTTTTCTAGTATTCAAATTTTAAGACGTCAAATATCAGTAAAAATGAAAACAAAGAAAGGCATCCAATACGATCGACACAACAAAAATAAAACAAATTAAACACCAATTGTTCAGAGAACAATTAAAGGTCTTTCCACTTTTTTCAATTGATTTTGATATGAAAATATTAAAATTCGATTCAAATGTCATTTCCAGTGTCAAATGACAGGTAATTCTTAGATGCTTCCAAATAGATAATCTATACATTTTTGTATGAAATCAGTTAAAAAAAGCTACTTCTGGTTTACACAAGGTAGGTCACATCCGGTTTGCTTTTCAAAGTTATATGGCTTGTAACCTAAAGCACAAAGTCATTTGGCTTTATGATGTATAAATATGAATTTAAAGCAAAGGTCAAAATCTAGAACGTCCAATTAACCTTTAACCTCAATTTCAAGGTGATAAACCTGTGTATGGTTAATGAGTGATATCACTTAACGCATAATTCTAAATATAAGAGGGGCGAAAACTCCCATTAATTGTCTACGTACCCTTTCGCCCAAAATGTGTTACGACATGTCTCAAAGGACAATTTCAGAAAAATATATTGTCAATATCTTATATGGTTTTTGAAAAGAAGTGAAAATAAGCCAAAATTAAAAATATGACTTTGACCTTGACCTTATTTTAATTTTTTGGACCAAGGACCTCAAATCAATAGACTCTAGGTCTCTATCACTTATGGTTACCAGTTAGAAATTCACATCAATTATCCAAAGCATAAGGGGAAATAACTCTCATATGGAGTCCCCGGAACGCTTCGGTACAAACTAATCTCAACATCGTGAGGATATAACGAGCAAATCTGTAAAATAATTTTGTTGATATATTTAAAGGTTACGAAAGAGTAGCAAACACAAGAAAAACAAGGTTCGGGGAGGTAACTCTCACAAATAAAAGTATTTGGATAAGCAGGGTCAGTTTTTGAAGCGCATAAACTGTTCGATATCGTATACAAAATGTCAAATCGACATTTTGCGAAACGACTAAACAGCAAAGAAAAACAATGAGGCGGAAGAAAAAATAGTTATCAGAACAAAATCAATAGGTTTTTCCACAGAAAATTGGAAAGAACTAGACATGGTTCAACCTAAACAAAATATCATAATTTGAAAGTATGAAAATAAAAGTAATTAGATTCGAACCAATATGTAACTTGTTATTAAACGGAAGAATGATAAGAATCACTTTTTGAAATTGCAAATAGGTCGATCCGTTCATAATCATGTTAATTTTTTTTATAATAATTTGGATAACATTCTTAGGTCCCTTAAGTTGAAACATGTGAAATAGTGATAACCGTAGAAAATTTCATAATAAACATACATATTTCAAAAGTCCATTTTCACTGTTTCAGGTTGTTCGTCAATTGACATGACAAAACAAACAATAGACACATGCAACAGTAAGTTCACGACATCAAGCGGAAATGATTTTGCTGACTGCAAGTAAGCTTGAGATAGTTAACGTTAGTGCATGCCATTTAAACGTTTAATGACGGATAGTATTAGGGTTTAAAATAAATAATGGATGCTTTTTTAATTGTATGTATGTATATGCTTCATAATGAATTTTCACTTTATTTCTGCAATCTTTGAGGTAAATATTTTCTATCTTAGAGTTGAAGTAGCAATTGAAAAACAACACACTCTCTATACATATATATTAAGCTTAGATGAATAACATCCCACTATTATATAGGAGTGGCACTAAGTTGCATTTACCTGAACACTCTTTTGTCCTTTTATATATGTCCGTTCTTTAAACCAATATTTTGTCACGATTTTCTGATGTACTACGGAACAAAATTACAGCGTATATTGGCATCAGCTTGATAGTGATAAATTGTAACTTATGAGAATTTTGGGGTCGTTTGGATTTGTTTTTTGTCCATGGATTTATGAGTTTTGAACAGCGGTATACTACTGTTGCCTTTATTTATTGGACACAAATTGTCTATTTGTCGATTTTAACATTTGTTGATCCAAATCTTTTGGTTTTCAGTACTCTTCAGATGAAATAATACTTTTAAATTATTTGTGTGCGTTCTAAGCGTTATCCTGGGTTTCCTTTCATGATCAAAGGTCACACCTATACATTTGAACGCAACAGATGAATGAATACGAAGGAACATATCAGTTCCTACTTCAAACAGTAGCCAAGTAAACTTATTAATTGATTTGTGGCATCTATTGTTTTGTTTCGACCGTTCTTTTGAAACATGTGTAGACGAATTGACTGATCTATGCTTAATCTTTTGTGGATGTTTTGTCACTTTTCTGTTGTTGTTTTATCCTGTTTTGAAAAGACTTATTGTTAAACAATAATGATTATTGTTTAAGCGTCTACAAGCAGTATATAAGTTGTATTGAGAAAGAATCGCCTTGCCCCCAGTTCAGACAAGTTGCAAAATATTCCAAACCAACATTATCAGAAGCTGAAGCCAGATGCGAGCCAGCTACAACAACTAAGGTTCTATCAACAGCAGCTGCTCTTACGACAGGTAATTAACATAAAAATTAATATTTAGGTGCTCTCTTTTACATTTACTAATTTATGCTAAGCAAAATAAATTCTGTCTTGACCAAGCACAACCCAATGCTTGGCGAAACGTTTTAAAGTCCTTTTGCAGCTTTAACTTTCACCACTGCATGCTTTAAGAAATATTTTTTCTATTACATTCTATTTTGATTACTTTTTTTAAAAACAACATGTCTCGTTTCATCATAATCATCAAAATCATTATCTGCAACATCAGCACCGATCATCATCATCAGCATTATCATATTGATCAGTATCAGTATCATCGTCATCGTCATTATCGTCATTATCAGTATCATCAGTTTCATCATCATCAAATTAGCAGCAGCGGTATCATAGGCAAGGACGACGATGACGGCTTGAACAATTACGAATACATGTACATCGATCAACAAACAAAGTCACTTGTAGATTTTGATCTATCCTGAATAAAGTTCTTTGAAGGTGAGAATTCAATGCCTGAATAAGCATATAATGCAAATAAGACATGAATGTTTATATGTATAACCACTCAAAAAAGAGTTGTTCATATTGTCCATATATATTCTACTTGAACGTACTCAAATATATAATAACAAAAATACTTTATTATACATCTTGTAAACAGCTCACACTAACCATTTCTCATTTCTGTATATATATACAGTTATAAATACACAATTTACTTAACTAACGATTTGTCATGAATTTAAATGCATTATCTAGAGAGACTTTCTGTGTCATTGTTGATCTCTTGTGGAGAGTTGTCTCAATGGCAATCATACCACATCTTTCTTTTTTTTATATTTGCATGCACTAACATTTTTAACTAACAGTCGGTAATAACAATATAGGATGTCTGATACGTGCGGTATTTCACTTTTATGTATCATATTTCTTACATAAATGATACAAAAGATAAGAATGTGTGTATTACTAGTTCATAGGACCACTAGACCTCCTAAAACAAGTCCAAAACAATCCAGTACAACAAAGCCCAGTAGCGTCACAAAATTTGTTACAACAGGAACAACAGATGGAAACTCTGGGAACCTCACAAGGACGACAACTCATGATAAAGGTAAAACAAAATTATCAATGTTATACTCATTGATTAAAACATTATTTATGGAATTAATCTACAAATTGCAGAAAATAAAACCAAAACAAAACAAACAAAAATTAAATTATAAAATTACAGAATGTTAAACAAAACCAAAGATATAAAATTTGAAATTACAGAATGTTAAACAAAACCAAAGATATCAACATTTAAAATTACAGACAGTGAAACCAATGTTAAAGAACAAAATAATATAATAAATTTGAAGAAAGTCAAAATAATTAAAACGTATGACAATATTAAAATTCCAAATAAAAAAATACATGACGCTATGTATGCTCTAAACTTATTTTAGTCTTTTATAATAAATTGTCTTTATATTTGATTCATTAAAACATTGACCTGATTTCATAATTTCCCCTTTGGAAAGTAAATTACTTCAATGCGAGAGCATGTATTCTAACCATTTGTGAATAGTATGTATTAATTCATCAGCGATACCAGGATTAAATTTTAATATACGCCATACGTGCGTTTCGTCTTCAAAAGACTCATGAGTGACCCTCGAATCCAAAAAAGTTTAAAAGGCCAAATAGAGAACGAAGTTGTTTAGTTAATTTTAGTATAACTGCAAGCAATAAAATATTCTTTTTCATATTAGAAATAATAATTTTAATGGTTCAATTGAATTGAAATAATTGCTAATTTTTCAGTTTACTTTACGTTTCTTAAACATACTTCAATATGGTTCCATACTGGTGAGTCTAACAAATGTTACTACATTGTTACATTATATGTATTTGTAATCATGGTTATTGCATATATGTACTTCAATTAAAAATACGAGACTTCCGTTTTTCATAACTCTTATGAAAGTAAGAAGAACTTCATCACATTTTCTTTGTTTTGCAGAAGTTACCAAAAGATCTCTGTCTACTCACAAAACAATTGAAGTGTCCACAACATTCAGAGTCCGTTCCACAACGAAGAGCATTTTGAAAACACCTACAATTCCGGATATTAAAACACAAAACGTAAAAACAGTCACGCCATCCATCACTTACACGTCAAAAAGCAAAATATTGCTTCTGTTGGTAAATGTTTTATCAAAACTGTTATGACGATTGAAGCGGTATATACTACTGTTGCTTTTATTTATTTGAATGATTTTCTGTAATTTTTCTCTAATTGTATTAAAAAAGGTTTCAAATTCATAAATCGAAGACAAACTTACAGCGCTATGACTAAAAATGAAGAAAGTCCTTAAGACAAATAACAGACAAAACACAAATAGAAAAGTTAAGACTGTGCAACATGAACCACACAAAAAACCAGGGGTGCTTTATTTGCTCTGGAAGAGCAATTACAAAATGTGACACAGAAAACCAAATATTGAGGAACACAAACCCCATCAAAAACTAATCTGTTCTGGATGGGGAAGAAATCCTATTTCAAATGTGACACCTGTGAAGTTGCTCATCCAAGTACAAATACGGTAATTAGTCAAATTCAGTGATGTCACTTTCGATGAAAAAAAAGACAATTGAAATATAACTGTCATCTGTGAAACAATTAATCATTATTATGGAATGTCTAACTCCTGTTGCTAATAATATTTACAAACAAAAGTATCTTAAGTGACTGGGTATCATAAATAAATGAGAGAAAAAAAGAATAAAAATTTAACAACAAGGATAAAAAGTACTTTAATCGTCAAAATTCAGATGAAATTAATTTAAACGAATTACTATTATTTCAACTACATTTTATCTGTCTTGTTTATTTTAGTTGACGAAGCTACTAACTCAATAACAAAAGACAAAATAATAACTATGGATACTACTGACTTACTATATCATAATACTATTTCATCAGAGACTACTAATCCATTTCCAACAAGGAAATCGTCTGTGGAGGCGACAGATTCAACTAGTCAGTCTACAAAATCTATTCGTAAAGGTCAACAAATTTGATTCTTCTTTATTTTACAGAACTTAGAGGCTCTTTGTTAACATCCAAAAACAAACAAGGCATCTACAACCTAAAAAAGATGGAATAATATAATAAAAAAAAACATTTATAAAGGGATATTTTAACACAAGATGAAACACTTACAAACAATCACGCTATATCTTAGTAAATAGTTAATATGCAAAATGTTGCTTCTGTTGGTTACTAAAACTGTTATGCGCATGATTTTTTTTTATAGTGGTGAATGTTTGGTCTTGATTAAAACGCTTTTGCCAGTAGTACTAAGTATTTTCCAACATGCTATATGCATGAAATATCATTGCATGTCTTGCATCCTCATTTGATATTTTATAAACAATATAAATATAACTTTTACTAATAATTGATAACATGTTTACGGTTAGTCACTTATAACCAGTAAATTAATTTTAACTCTATAATTAACTTGTTTATTTCAGTTGATGGAGCTATTAGCTCAATAACAAACGACAAGATAACAGCTATGGATACTACTGACTCACTTAATCATAATACTAATTCAATAGAGTCTACTAATCCATTACCAACTCCATTACCAACTTCTGCATTCCCAACTCCTTCATTACCAACTCCATTACCAACCAAGAGATCATCTGTGGGTACCAAATCTGCAAATAAAGATCAACAATATTCTGGTAAAATCAATACTACAATGATCCAAAAATTCATTTCAATATTATGACTCTTCAATTTCTTTCTACGATAAAACATTTGGAATCAAAAAGTTACATAGGTATCGTATACAAGTATAGATGCGCGAAAAAAATGTCAAATACTAAGTAAAACCTTAAAAGTCTTTAACATCAGGTTTAAACTTTGTATATAACATATCAAAATGATCGTATCGAAGATTTGTTAACATCTACTTTTGTTACATTTTATTTTTAGTAATATATAATAAATTCACGTATTGAACACACAAAGAAATTATAAAGAAAAACATACCCTCATCAAAGATACTAGGCTTATTTTGTGTGCCAGACGCACAAAAGACTCATCATCGTACTCGAACCAGGAAAGTTAAAAGCCGAAATAAGTTACGAAGTTGAGGAGCCTTGAGTGCCAAAAATTTCAAATGTTTTGCCAAATACATATATAGGGTGATGTTTTCCTGCAGTACAAAATCCTTGGTATTTCAAACAATTCAAAGATTTTGTAAACAGTTAATTTTCTAGATATGACAATATCAATAATAATTCAGTCAACACAGAAGTGTTGACTACTGGTCAGATGAACCATAAGACATTGTTTTTTTTTGGTTGGGTTTATATGTTCTTTTTGGATCCCTGTATATGTCATTTTTCTACGTATTTATACACCCCTGGCTGGTTTCGTTCACGTTTGAATGTTCCTGATGAAGGTAAGCACAGTATTGCGCTTCGAGCACACAATGATTATATACATTTGTATAATTGTTATTTTTCTTTTAGAAAGTATCATATACATTAAGGTGTGTTTTTAAACAAATATAAGGTATTAAGTTAAGTATAGTCGTAGAGGACCTGTACTCTTTTTTTTTTCTCGCAGATCTGCTTCTTTATTATTATGAATGTCATTGTATGGGCAGAATTCACAAAATACATAGCATAGATCCTCTAGATATTAATGATGACATATTCTCTCTGAAGTACTCATTTTTGTTTCTAAATTTACAGGAAAAGTTAACCTCGGCAAATGATAATGTAATTGCACAAAATCAGGAACTTTATCAGTGGATGTGTTTAGTTATATCTTAATGATTTTCAAGGGAATTCTATTTTATGGTAAAAGTTCTTCAATTTATTCGCTACTTGGTTATGTGTATCTCAAGCTGTTGGTGTTGTCTTTCATTTAAATCCATGATATTTTAATCTGGGGGATATATGGTTATTCCTTAATCAATATGAATTGGCTTTGACCTAACATTTAGTGGTAACGAGAAACCTTAAATCGGTCCTTCATGTTTTTGTCTTTTTATTAATTGTTGCCTTTCTTAATAACTAGAATATTTTGTTTTTATTTCAGGGGCAATAAAGACAGGACCAACTTCACTGTGTATTACCATACTGCTGTGTTTTGTACTGTTTTAGTCTTTGTTAGTCTCTATTTGTTCCTTTGTCTGTGATTTATTTAACACTTTGTTGGTTTAATCTTTTTATTTAGTTTGTAAATAAATATATTTTCTTAACGGGTTGTTTAGTCTATATACGAAACTACAACTAGTCTATATACGAAACTACAACGGCGCGTGTTCCAACTTTTTGTTGTACAAACCTTAGGATGTGTTTTGCCATAAATACGTGTACGACATTTCCTTATTTTAGCAATAATAAGAAGCTACTAACTCCAGGTATCTCATCATGGGCAAAAAGGTTAAATGTATATGACTGTTTTTGATGATCTTTGATATCAATAAAATGCCATGGTAGAATTCATTGCAGGTGTTTCAGTAATTAATGTGAAAGAATGAGTAGTAGGTACAATATTTTTCAGATTTAGAATAAATAGTCATTTTGATATTCAAAGAAATAAAATTAACAGTAAAAAGAAAAATAACAAAAATACCGAACTCCAAGGAAAATTCTAAACGGAAAGCCCCTTATCAAATGACAAAATCAAAAGCTCAAACACATCAAACGAATGGAAAAAATGGAAAACAACACGTTTTATAATTTATTGCGTCCGAAGCGCTTTTCTGGATTTACCTTCATCAGGAACGCTCAAAGCCAAACATTTGAAATCCGAAGATGTATAAGTACCGAAAATCGTTGAAGAGCTTTATGTCAAAAATACCTAAAATAAATAGCAAATTATCTAAAGCCAAACTTTGCATGAGGGAGTTGAAGCCTAAGTTTCATAATATTTCAAATTTAATAAACAGACAATTTTAGTCAAGTTTGTTAAATCATGTCAGTAACCGAAAGCACTGACTACTGAGCTATGAATACCCTCGGGACTGTAGTCCACCAGCAGAGGTATCAGACCCAGTGATGTAAAAAATGGAAAACAACACGTTTTATAATTTATTGCGTCCGAAGCGCTTTTCTGGATTTACCTTCATCAGGAACGCTCAAAGCCAAACATTTGAAATCCGAAGATGTATAAGTACCGAAAATCGTTGAAGAGCTTTATGTCAAAAATACCTAAAATAAATAGCCAAATTCATCTAAAGCCAACTTTGCCTGAGGGAGTTGAAGCCTAAGTTTCATAATAATTTCAAAATTTATAAACAGACAATTTTAGTCAAGTTTGTTAAATCATGTCAGTACCGAAGCACCGACTACTGAGCTGATGATACCCTCGGGGACTGATAGTCCACCAGCAGAGGTATCGACCCAGTGATGTAAAAAATGGAAAACAACACGTTTTATAATTTATTGCGTCCGAAGCGCTTTTCTGGATTTACCTTCATCAGGAACGCTCAAAGCCAAACATTTGAAATCCGAAGATGTATAAGTACCGAAAATCGTTGAAGAGCTTTATGTCAAAAATACCTAAAATAAATAGCCAAATTCATCTAAAGCCAACTTTGCCTGAGGGAGTTGAAGCCTAAGTTTCATAATAATTTCAAAATTTATAAACAGACAATTTTAGTCAAGTTTGTTAAATCATGTCAGTACCGAAGCACTGACTACTGAGCTGATGATACCCTCGGGGACTGATAGTCCACCAGCAGAGGTATCGACCCAGTGATGTAAAAAATGGAAAACAACACGTTTTATATTTTTTGCGTCCGAAGCGCTTTTCTGGATTTACCTTCATCGGGAACGCTCAAAGCCAAACATTTGAAATCCGAAGATGTATAAGTACCGAAAATCGTTGAAGAGCTTTATGTCAAAAATACCTAAAATAAATAGCCAAATTCATCTAAAGCCAACTTTGCCTGAGGGAGTTGAAGCCTAAGTTTCATAATAATTTCAAAATTTATAAACAGACAATTTTAGTCAAGTTTGTTAAATCATGTCAGTACCGAAGCACTGACTACTGAGCTGATGATACCCTCGGGGACTGATAGTCCACCAGCAGAGGTATCGACCCAGTGATGTAAAAAAAATGGAAAACAACACGTTTTGTAATTTATTGCGTCCGAGGCGCTTTTCTGGAAAACAACTATCATATGCCAGACTTGACACATTCATTTATTTATGTAAAAAAATGGTGGGTCAAGCCATATTTCATAGCTAGCGACATTTCTTACTTGTATGACAGTCGCATAAAATTGCATTATATTGACAACAACGTGTGAGAAAAATACAAAAGACATAAATGGTAAAAATGTCAAAAATTGGGTACAACATAGTACAATGCTATATAATCTTAACCACTATATGAATTTTGTCAAAATAGAAAATAAAATGACATTTATACACTCTATAAACAAAGCACATATGCAAAAATGAAAGACAAGAATACAAAAGAAATACCATAACACAATAACACAACGCATGGATGTATAAATACCGAGTCACACTAAAGGGACGTTCCCAAAAATGGACAAGACAGCAAAGATTGAAAATAAACAAAGACAAATAAAAAGAACACTATAACACGTAAAATTTAATGATTATAAACAACGTCAGAAACTATAATCTCTTCTTCAAGACCATCGTGTGTTATGTGTGAAGATGATATGGAATATTTATGAACAAGGGTTTGGTATCTTCTGGGTTTTTTTAAAGGACGAGACGTTCTATGACATAACCCTAGTTCGTCAACCTTCTGCTCAGACAATATTACCGTTTTACTAAGTCTGAGTAGAGCTGCAAGCTCTTGAATATCGAATGAGTTAAAAAATGTATATCCCATATACAGGTGAAGTTCGTAAATTGCTGCTTTGGTGGAGGAAATTAATTTTATAATTTTTAAATTATGTCATAGTTTCTGGTACTGAGATGTCCAATGTGATCCGGAGGAAGTTGTGTAGGCTGTTTCTTTAATTTCTGGTTCTGGTGGATATATCAAAGGAACCGTATCAAAAAAGTTTGGATTTTTATCAGAAAGAACATTATCAATAATTCTTAGTATGGAATTAAATGATCTGGCTTTTTGGTCTTCTATGTTTTGAAGTGTCTGGAGAAACTCCGACTCGTATGGAAATAAGGAGAGATACACAGCCTGTTTCCATAGGAATTCCGACAATTTGTTGAAAAAGTCTACCTCCGAATTCAACAAATTATGTTGTCAACTAGAAAATCAAGCATTCTGATCATTTGTTCCTCGGTGTAGTATGTTTCAGTTTTTGTTAATTATTAACCAAATATGTCGGATGGTATCCCAAAGCAATTAATTCTATAGTGTATGCTATAATTTCATACTGAACGTTTTGTGGATTATTTCTTTTAGACTATTTTTCTGTTTAAAATAAGGGTTTAAAGAGTTGAAAATCTAAGGTTTTGATAGAACTAAATAAGGATAAGAAGACGTGCTGACGGAGCGAAACAAACAGCGAACTTTGTAAAATGTATTTATGACACCTTAGAAAGTTTTCGGACGCCATTAAGATACGGTTGAGCTTTTTGGAACTTCGATTCCATTCCCTTATCCTAAATTGTGACATTACCGAAAACGACATGTCACTGGATTTGAAATTGCTTGACCCACACGACGCGTATGACATGTGGAGCAGGAACTGTTTACCTTTCCGTAGCTTTTAATGAGAAATAAATGCTTGCTACAAGTGTTAAAGTTGTAAGAAGTTTTCAATTACGCTTGTGAAAAAAAGTATAAATTTCCGAAACGTCGTAGAACAGTACAAATTGCCAGGTACACAAATGGGCAATTTCATGAATTCTTATGTAGTTTTTCACAGGTTGTGTAGGTTGCCGGAATTTAGCGTTCAATTACAGACAATCACATGTTTAAAACAGAAGGATAAACCTATGGAAAACACTTGCGCTTTACAACATAAGAACAAACTATGATAATCAGTTGAAAAAAAGGTTAACTCATCATACATCTAACAAAAATACGGAGTGGACGTGGACGGGTATTTGTAATCCCAAAAAAAAAGACACTAAGTACAGATCTGAGAGTACATGCAGTTACAGACAGCTAGTTCAAAGCCAATAACAACTAACTAAAAAAATCATGCATCTTTAGAAGACTCGTTTATCATTCAGTGCACATCCAACATTCGATGGATTTAGTGTAAAGACGTCATAAACACTGAGTCAGAGAAAAAAATGACCTCGTGCAATGTCTAGAAACAGGTATCGAAACTGATAGTAGAACCATGAACGTGCATATATGTATATACCAATAGTGTTCAGTGGCGGATCCAGCCATTTTAAAAAGGGGGGATTCCCAACCCAGGATAAGGGGGGGGGGGGGGGGTTCCAGCTATATGTCCCCATTCACTCAGTGTTGAAATGGTAACCTTTTAGAATGAGTTATTGTTAAGGACCGATAAGAGTATATATGTTCCAGACCGTATGAGTATTTGGACCGTACGGTCTGACTAATATCAAGAAGTTGGTCAAGTTCATTAGATACAAATGCATATAACAGATCAACATAACTTAACTCTCAAATTGCTATAAAAAAGTTCTATTGTAATTGAAATAAAAACTTTTATATTTAAACTATATAAAAAATTCACACTAATTAAATCTGTTAATCTCTTGTATTTAGCATATCGATCAGTAATAAATTAATTGAATTATGATCACTGAAATTGAAGATATCGGAAGTAAACATAATTTGGCAGGACAATTGTTTTAGTATATTTTAACTTTACGAAAAATGCAGATGCAAAGGAACATGCATGAACTGCAAACATGTAAATGTAAAAAATATTACGTTACTTGTGGTAGAAAGTGTCACCTTGGGCGAGAGTACCAAAATAGGATTCAGATATACAATTGAACAAATATTTAATTTCAATTGTTCCTTTGTTCATTTTATCCATCTATTTGTAATAATAAAAGTTTGTAAAACTCAAAATTGAGATTGTGATAAACGTTTGTTGAAATTTAACCAATATAACCCATAACATGTATGGTCAGCTCAAACTGGACCATACGCGTATACTCATACGGTCCGACCGTACGCGTATGGTCGGACCGTACGAGTATACGTATACGGTCCGGACCGTACGCGTACGGTCCAAATACTCATATGGTCTGGAACATATATACTGCATATAAAACATAAGTGATGTTTTAGTCTTATTTGACGAAGATGTAACCAAACAGAGCTGTTATAGAGAAATATCATTTCTGACTTCATTTCTGACTTAACATTCAGCGTAAATCAATATTTTAAACCAATAGTTCTAATTTTGAATTGGTATGAATGTATACCTCTGTATGTATACAATGCCAATACATGACCTTCTGCTGTTGTCTGTTCCATGCATGGTCGGGTTGTTGTCTCTTTGACACATTCCCCATTTCCATTCTCAATTTTATTGTTAATAACAAAATGGCTTTTTCATGAATTCATCATGCTTACCTTTATCAGTAACACTCTCAAAAAGAAAGAAGGCGAACGAGTTTCTTGTGAGTTTCTTTGTGTATCATATGTTCCGCTTGAATTATATAAATTAAGACTGAGAACAAACCAAATAGTTTCTTACGAAATAATGACGTAAACACAACATATGTACATGTATGTCCATTATTTTTTTTTAAATGCACCCAGTTGAACAAATAATTCAAATAAATAGATAGAACTGTTTGCTCAAATTAGTAAACTAGTTTGTGTACCTCAGACTGGTGCCGCCGGCTTATGTCGGAACTTTTCAATATGATTTCAAAAAATTATTTTTGAAACTAGACCAAAAAATTACTTTCATGTTGAAACTTCCCCATCCAGACTATTTTTCGTTATTATACATTGATGAACTAACAGAAAAAATAATCAACAAAGGGAATGTTGAAGAAGACCGAATATGTTGTCGTTTAAAAATAAAAGCAACACTTTCCTTCAGAACGAAATATTTGACATTTCCGGTGTGAACACGCATGTCTGTAATTTATGAAGACTCGGAACGTGGCGAGTTGAAAGAAGACAGCTAAATAATAACGTACAGTCTCGACTCACACCTACAAATTAACTTTCATATTTCTACATAGGAATCAGATATCACAATGAGTTCCTCTGGGGAATTCGGGAACCCGCTGAGGAAGTTTAAATTAGTTTTTCTAGGTGAACAAAGTGGTAAGTTCCGATGACGAGGTAACGGAAGTGGTCGTGTTTACCTATTTGACTTCGTTGTGAACCAATCATGTCATGCACAAATTGAGTCATCACTTGTAATAATAAATTATTTTTCATTTAATATTAATTTCCATACAATTGGCGACCTAACCGTTCACTGAAATTGTATTTGGAAAAGCAAATTGCATGCACTAGTTTTGTTTGGAATGTAATGACTAATGCAGACACACGACATAAATTCAAGATAATTAGATGAACAAATTGCAACTAATATTACTATAAGTGCTAGAAATGAAATTTCATCATAGGCAATCACCTGCCAGCATGGAGCTTATGATATAACATATATTTTAGGACTATAGACCACATTTAATGACACATAAATTAACAATTACAAACAGGATATAACACAAGATAAAAGTTCTTAGACCTTTTAATCCATTTGAACATCCTTATTATTGTATTAAAATGAGTTTTGCTCAGAAAGCAATGGATATCTCTAACAATAATTATGTCAGGAGCTCGTTATTGAAGTTTAAGTTGGCTTTTCTTGGTGAAGCTGCAGGTAAGTTTAAATGAGCTGTGGCCCAATACTCAATAGAAAATACTTTTCGCTATCTTGCCTTAAACTTATTTTTTGCTGCAAGACTTCCATTTTAAACACCCCCTTTTGTGTCCTTCTATGCTTATGTCAACAGAGGGGTTTGATAGATCTTTGCATTTTTGTGCATACTGTACCTTAAAATTAAAGACTATTTTTGTCATTCTAAAGCAGGTACAACATTGTTTAGATATAAGAAGATGTGGTATGAGTGCAAATGAGACAACTCGCCTTCCAAGTCACATTTTATAAAAGTAAACCATTTAAGGGTAAAGTACAGCCTTCAACATGGAGCCTTGGCTCTCACCAAACAGCAAGCTACATGTACATGTATAATGAGCCCAAAAAATAACTAGTTTATAACCATTAAAATGGGAAAAACAATGGTATAATCTATACAAAAAAACAAGAAAAACTTAAGAACCACATGAACAAACGACAACTACTGACAACTACTGAACATCAGATTCCTGACAACTTAAAAATGTAGGACAGGTGCAAACAAATGCAGCCAGTTTAAACAATTGTATTCTAGTCTGATTTCTCCCTCTGTTAAGACTTGCCATAAATTATTTCCTTACTTCATCAGTGGTCTCGTTAGCCCAAAATAGAAGGGCGCCGTGCCCTGGATGTCCTAAGCCGCGCCCTGTGTGCCCTCAGCCGCGCCCTTCTGCCCTGACGCCGTTTTCTGAAAAACCCTTGTGACGTTTTGGTAAAATTGCCTTTTGTTTCATCGATTTCTTATCAGAAGTTAAATTACATATATGACACCTGGTGATTGCCCCCAGGTAACGAGATTAATCATGTCATTACAATCAATTATTGTGGATAAGACTTCAAAGGTGTTAATTACTAGGTAATTTAATTAAGACAAATTAATGTACCTTTTTGTCATAAATATGATGAATGTGTCTACATTTTCTTTTCGATCTCCAAGTCACAATCGAAGAGTGTATGAATGAAGACTTTCATGAATTTAGAATTGAATTGAAGTTATCAACTTTGCCTTCACAGAAACATCGTCCATCTTAACTTGTGAGTGACAAGCAGACGTAAACATGTTGAAAATTAATTTTGGAGTTACTTCCCCTGAAAAAGCTTATTACAAAATTGTGCTCCTAAAATATTATCTAGCACTAAAAATAGGAAAAAATAACCAATTGAATACAAAATTATATAAGAATGTTACCTTAAGGATACTAACTGTCTTTGAACATACAAAAAAAAATATATTGCAATTTATTTTTGATAATCATACATGTACTTTTGGCAATCCATGTTTTATACATTCTCAATTAAGAAATATGTATGAATTAATTGTTTGAATGGTGTCAAGCTACAATGTATCAACTTACAAAAATGGAAGCGTGTAGTTAAACTCTCATCACAAATCAACATGATGAAGCTACACTAAATAATATATTCCTAAACACAAACAATAAAAAAAGTTTTGAGGGCCAAGGTCTAGATGAAAATTTTGAAATACAACTACTCTGTCATGTACATGTATGGTAAACTATGGTAAACTATGAGATGTTTAGTTTATGTTCTTTCTTTTTGGATAGAGAGGGGGTGGGGGAGAATAGTTAGTTTATTTTTCCTCTTTTGGTTAATAGTATGAATGTGTATTGCCATGTTACAAATGTATATGAACATGTAGTATAAATGACTTTTCTTATGCAAATTTTATAGAATAAATAATCATAACAACAACTTATGCATCTTTATTGACAATATATACAGTAAAAAAATATGTGAACGCGTGATACACGCAGGGACATAGACATTAGAAATAAGCAGTGCCTTCTCCTATCATAAAAAAGTGCCCTGCCCTCCACTGGCACCCTGCACCTTTTGAATTCTAGCTGGAGCACTGTTCATGCTATTGCTTCCTACCCTAATTTGTCAGTATGTTGTGGAAATGAAGGTATATTTTAGGCCTTAACTTTCTACATTGTTTTCCTGGGGAATACCAAAATATCTGATCTCTTAGTCTAAATGGTTTATGTCTCGCGTGTGATGCTTGATACAATGTATGGGAGACTTACAAATGTAGAAATACTGGGTGTCTGTCCTGTTCTTGTTATTTGTGCTTATATATGTAATTCTTATTGGGTCAACCTTCACTTTAAACTTTTGAGTTCTCAAGCCCAAAGCTCAATTTTTTGAAAATTGTACATGTGTAGTTGTCTTGTAGAGAAGAATTTTACAAGCCTGAAAGCATTATTACAAGCCAATGCTGTAGAACTTGTGGTTAAGCTTAAGGTTCCACTAAAGTCAAAATATAGGACACTTAATAAACATCTAAACTTTGCCTGTATTGTTCAACCATACCTGTCAACCTCTGAAAATGAAAAGTCAGGTCATGACCTGCATTGAGAAAAAAAATCTCAGGTCATAACGCGTACGACATTTTGCGGGCTCAATTGAAGAACAAAAATATGTTTACATATAATTTATATAGTCAATATAGTCAATATGTATATGAAACAGTTAGAACATGTATACAAGTTTATTTCAGACTATTGTTATATTCCATAGTAGCAGACTTGGCATTCTTTAAAAGAACTGCACTTGGTTTCAGTTCATAGCAATGCAAATGTGTATTCATTTTACAAGAAAGAAGAGCACACAGTGTATCCTTATTAAGATCAGCCCTAAACTCTGTAGCTATTTTCTTTACTAAAGAAAATGCCCTCTCACTGTCTGCATTGCTGTTTGGCAAAACCAGTAATGTTTTAGCAAGTTTTGACAAAACAAAAAATCTTGGCTTGTTAAGAAAAATGTCATGCAACTTGGACATTTCTCCCCAAAATGTACCAATGTCAGTTTCAGGGGAAGTGCAAAGTGGAAGTTCATCTAATGGGGTCAACTGATAGTCACTGAACTCATCTTGTAGCTGTGTTGTCTCTTCATATCGTTACGTAGCTCAGGTAAACAGTCCTACATTTTGACTTTTGGTTACATTGAAAAAGACCGATAAAACCGAAGGTCGTATTACTTCTAAATACCGGAAACAATTCCGGTCAGAAATCCGGGTGAAACGGGTAATGTTAGAAATTCCCGGGACCCGCCGGGTAAAGAAAAACTCCCGGGTGAGAGGTGAAAATAACGGGTGTCACCCGCAAAAAACGGGTGAGTTGACAGGTATGGTTCAACCTACATACATGTATATAATGAATAAAGTCCTAAACTAGGAAAACATATGTTCATTTAAACATACTTAACACATACATTTTTGTACACACTGTGTAAATTGTAAATAAACTTGAAATTGTTATGTGGTGGCCAAACCCGTTCTTGAGGTGAACACTAAATTTTCTAAAAAATCTGTGAGAAGACTTAATTTGTTTAAAATTGGTATGAATGACTTCTGTTATACATGTATCTAATGCATGGCAAGGTCATGTTGAATTTTCAGAAAATGTATTGATTTTCGAGTTTCAGTTAATTTTATGTATCTAGGTGAACAAATATCGAAGGAACAATACAAAATTGGACAAATATGCCATTAAAACATATGTATGTGACAAATCAACATGAGCTTGCCCTGCATTACATGTAACAGTATTCGTCCATACAAATTTTAAGCAAATTGAATCGTCTCGCAGGCCTAAAGATTTTTTTTTTTTTTTTTTGAAATTTTAGTGTTCACCCTAAGAACCAGTTTGGCCACTTCATAACAATTTCAAGTTTATTTACAGTTTACACAGTGTATATATATATATGTTAAATATGTTTAAATGAACATATGTTCTCATAGTTTATGACTTTATTCATTATAGGTTGGAAAAAACAGGCAAAGTTTAGATGTTTATGAAGTGTCCTATATTTTGACCTTAGTGGAACCTTAAACATGTTAAAGACTGTCAATGGGACCAGGGTTACTACATCTCATTTACATACATTTTGTACATTTTTTGCTGGCATAGTCTATAAAAATTTTCACTCTTTTTAATGCATTCTGTAGTCCACAAATAGTTCTGGCAAAAAAAATGCAAAAATCATTTGTTATTTCCGTTAAGGCGTTATTGAATATTTGTTTCTAAATGTCATAACCAATTTCCTGTTTCACTTATATTTTCATTTTGTCTTATATATTGTCAACCCTTTTCTACATGATGCATATTTGTGCTTTTATAAATTTACATTTTACCTGTTTAATTATATATTACATGTATTACAAGGTTTTTTTTCTGTTTCAGTTGGTAAAACCTCTTTAATAACGAGATTTATGTATGACAGCTTCGACAATACCTATCAAGTAAGATTTACCATAAACTTTTCAAAATGTTTTGAATTGACAGCACACTTTTACGTGTAATGGAATTTCCTAAAAGATAGTGTGCTTTCAATTGACTCTGTCTTTTCCACTCTAGTACATTGTATTACATAAAATTGGAAATGGGGAATGTGTCAAAGAGAACAACCCCACCATAGAACAGACAGCAGCAGATGGTCACCAAAAGATCTTCAATGCAGCGAGAAACTCCTGCACCCAGAGGCGTCTGTCAGCTGGTCCCTAAATAAATATATATACATGTATACAAGTTCTGTGATAATGGACGTCATTCTCACTAAACTCCAAATTATGCACAAGAAACATGTACATTGTCAGGATGTAGAAATCATAGCAGAAATTCCAAATTTAAACAGTTGCCACATGTGGAGCAGGATCTGCTTATCCTCCCAGAGCACTATAGTTAACCCCTGGTTTTTGGTTGGTTTGGTGGTGCTCAGTCTTTAGTTTTTTAAGTTGTATATTTTGTGTACAGATGTGTGTGTGTATTTTTTTGTTGTGTTTTTTTTGCCATGTTTGACTAATTAGTTTGAATGTCCCTTTGGTGTCTTTTGCCTCTCTTTTATACTTAGAGAAAAAATAACATGTACATATCTGTTCTGGAATTTTCACTTATCATTAGATCTTCTGATTGAAAGTCAATAATATAAATCAACATGCAGACCGTTAGGTGCAGAAATTGTAATTCTCCTGTTCTTATTAGAAATTGATGATGCAAAAGATAAAATCAATACTTACATGTCTGTATCAATTCATTCTAACAGCAAAAATGCAATCAATGAATTCTTGTGTGATTATTTTAATTTCTTTGGCTTCAAGAAGTCAGCTCAGATATAAATGCAGAATGTGTTTGAGAAATTGAGAAAATGCTAATGTAACATTGTGAATAAGGTGTTGTCTGCAAAATGTTTTCAACTTGAAACTCCAATCTAAAACAGGATCCGTATTACATGTATGTATCAGATTACTGGTAGTATCACACTATAAAGATCCATCAGAGGAAATTCATTTTTAAAATATAGTGAACAAAAACTTTAGGAAATTGTTTAAGCTGCAGATCCAATGTTTCAAAGGAATCTAAATTCCCCAAATTTTGCATGCAAAGATTTTCCCCTTTTACAAACTTTGTACTTCCAAATGTCATCTTTTTCAATCTATTTGCATTTATTCATGATATGCATGAAAAGCAAACGCATTCACTTAAAACTTTACATGTAATATTGTATATCATGTATATGTAATACATGTACGGTACATGTGACTTCATTGTTTTTTATAAGCAGTTGTGAATCTCTAAAAATACATCTAATACAAATGTACATGACCAGATAAAAAAATAGAAATAAGGAGATGTGGTATGATTGCCAAAGACAAAAAATGAAAGAGACAAGTATCTACCAGTCATATTTATTATTTTGCTCCGTGACTGAATTTGAAATGATAAAATGTTGTCATAAAATTAGAGCCTTAATTCTTTGATGATACAAGTCTTAAGTGTGTAATTAATGGCAGCTCAATATTTGGAGAATCAACTAATCAATTAACTTATTCTGGAATTCATTCATGATCATGTGAAACTGTGTGTAGCGACATTTGAATTTTACAATTCTATGTCTGATTATAAACCCTCAGTAATAGTATACATAATTGACGTTTTGTATGTACAATCAATCACCATGTAGGTGCACTTAACCATATATGATTGCATTTGTTTTTTCAGGCTACAATAGGTATTGATTTCTTGTCCAAAACTATGTATCTAGAAGACAGAACAGTAAGTAGAAAAAAATAATGTCTTATCTAGTTTTGATATTTTTTAGAAATATACTTTGTGCATAATCTGACATTAAAAATTAAAATTTAGCATTTGAAAGGGGACCTTGTCAGTAAAGACCAAATTTAAGGTACCCGTAGGGTCTTTTTCAAAATTTTGGAAAGATTTCTTTCTGCTGATTTATCAATTTACACCAAAAAAGTTTTAGTTGATTACAAAAGGTACTTTGTATGGCCAGAGAGAAAACAATCAATATCCACATAAAAGTAGTAATCCATTAAAAGTGGGGCATCTTTAATGTTAATTTAAAAATATTCTATTTCAAAACCATTCATCTGGAAAAGAAATCACTTTTTTGGTGAAATACATTAGCACAGTTTTTATGATAAAATTTTGTGACTAAAATGTACTTTATATTTTTTGGAAAAATTGTTATATTATTCTGTTTTGTCTGTTAATGTTGTAGAAATTCATACAGACATAATAAAAAAAGATCAAGTCTAGACAAAAGGGCTTGAGGAGTGGTGCATCAAATGTAGTTTTGTGATACAGTTAATTTCAGAATTAAGTCTCCAAAGAATACTGTTTGGGTTTTTTTTGCATTCAATTTCTTAAATAATCTGTATTACAATGGTTATAGTATGAATACAGATTGCCATGCTAGAGTGTCAGAATTTAAACGTTTTTTTTTAAATTGATTTTCTATTGCTTAGTTTTCTGATGTGGTACTGGTGTTTACAAAAGAATGTGTATTTAATATTTATGAATGAAAATGGTGCATAAATGTATACAGTAGTCATCTAGCCGAATTATATTTCCTCCTTTTCTTCTCTTACGATTCAATTAAACTTATACTGTAAAGTTATGACAGTGTTTTAATGTGATTATTTTTATTTTGTTACATAATCAGTGATTCATATTTCTGTGTTAGAATTTTCATTATATGATCAAATGCTTATTTTCCTATGCATGTCTATATGAATCATACTATAACAGAAACTGTTTTTCTTTTCAGATAAGATTACAATTGTGGGATACAGCTGGTCAAGAGAGGTTCCGAAGTTTAATTCCTAGTTACATAAGAGATTCTTCTGTTGCAGTAGTTGTGTATGATATAACAAGTAGGTTTACCCATGTTATGTACAAAAAAGAAGATGTGGTATGATTGTCAAAGAGACAACTGTCCATAAGAGACCAAAATGACATAGATATTATCAACTATAGGTCACCGTACGACCTTTAACAATGAGCAAAGCCCATACTGCAAAGTCAGCTATAAAAGGCACTGATATGACAATGTAAAATAATTCAAAAGAGAAAACTAACGGCCTTGTTGGTATAAAAAAATGAACGAAAAACAAATATGTAACACATAAACAAATGACAACCACTGAATTACAGGCTCCTGACTTGGGACAGACACATACATAAATAATGTGGCTGTGTTAAACATGTTAGAGGGATCCCAACACTCCCCCTAACCTGGGACAGTGATATAACAGTACAACATAAGAACGAACTATAAAAATCAGTTGAAAAGGCTAAACTCATCAGATAGACAAAAATACAAGTGGACGTGGCCGGGTACTTGTACATCCAGACAATAAAAAGACACTAGGAACAGATCTGAGAGTACTCACAGTTATCCGACAGCTAGTTCAAAGCCACTAACAACTAATAAAAGAAATCATGCATCTAAGACTAAACTATCATGTTACCATGTAATACTTAACATTCTTTCCTTACACATGTTATAGTTGAGTCTTCATGTGATGGAAAAATGAATATATATTTAATGCAATTTATTTCATGCATCATAACTATGCAAATAATCAAAGAGAAAAGGAAGTATCAAAATAAAACATTGTCCGAGAAAATGTAAGATTATTCCTTTAATACTGCAATACTCAAAAGATTACTGATTAAAAACAATAAGAAAATGCAGTATGGTTGCCAATGAGACAAATTTCAATCAGAGACAAAATGAAGAAGAAGTTGTTCTTTGAAAGAGAGGATGTAAAAGTTTGAAAGCCTCTATTAATAAATGTTCATCACTATTTTTCTAGGCAACATCAATGATATAGGCTTCTGACATTAAATATTCTCGTTTTACTTGAATTAGAAAAGGCAATCTATGTACCTCTCGATGAGTATGAGATGGAAAATATTCAACAACAAAAATTTGAGAAAATAGCAACAAATTCAACTTTTTTTCAAAGAAGATAAATAATGAGCTCTGGGATTTTCTTTCTGTGAACAATAAAAATAAACCACAAATAGATATGTAAAATGTTTGTTACAAGATTTAAGTACAGTGTATATATATTTAACATTTGCATTGCAATCAATCTTTTTCAGATGCTAATTCTTTTCAACAGACATCTAAATGGATTGATGATGTACGAACAGAACGAGGCAGTGATGTTATAATAATGTTAGTAGGAAATAAAACAGATTTATCGGATAAAAGGTAAGTTTGTGTGGAAATATGTTGATTACTAAAAAAAAAGGGTAAAGGTTATTGATACCTTTTATACACACTAGAGTAACGTGAAGAGAAATTTTAATCATATCAGACATTGGTACCTATTTAAAGCAACATTGAATCGAGCATGTGCAATAGTGGAGAACAACAATCTTTAAGCAACCACCTATAACAAAGTTCAAGCTGTTCTATCATGTTTATGAATCAAATACATTCATTAAAAGCTGTAAATTCCCAAAATATGAATAAAAGGGCACGTGGGGCATACTTCAATGCGACTGTAAAGTTTAGACAAAAACAAGAGTAAAATCTTGTACTTTTGAATTCCTCTACTTGAAATGTCACATGATGCTGTGCAAATTTACTTACCATTTACACTAGCCAAAGGACTGCAAGCTTACATTTTAGATGTAATTTCTTATAAAGACTTTTATACCTAAGACTTTATCATATTTGTAATGTCTTTACCTTTAAAATTTCATCAATTTTAAAATGGATCTATATAGGTTCAACTTATAACATAGATTCCAGCTATTTTTGTTTTATTGGGAAAAGCAAAAAATGGTGGTCTGTCAAAATTAGCTAAATTAAAATTTTATCACTGTCTGTCCTTCCAACAAGATTTTCTAAAATGCCATACTGCTATAAAATACATGTAGCAGGAATATATCACTGTGTTTATGAGCTTTCTCAAATTTGTTTTAGACAGGTCTGTGTCAGTGGCTGAAAAATACCCAACATTTTCACTAATGTAAAGTTAAACATTTATAAACTAACCAGTTTGGGGACTTTGAAAAAGTATTGATTCAGAGAGTGGGTTGCTTTATTCATCTTTTAACATGTTTAAAGTAAATTTCTATAAAAAAAAAAATAGGTTGGTTGGAAAAAAATCTTAAATGGCCTTATCTGATTGTTTTATTTTGCATTTTACAGACAAGTAACATCAGAAGAGGGAGAAAGGAAAGCTAAAGAATTAAATGTGATGTTTATAGAAACTAGTGCTAAAGCTGGTTATAATGTAAAACAAGTAAGTAATCATTGTATAATCTTGGTTTGTTTTGCTTTTTTTCAGAGAAAGTTTGCATCTTTCTGATGTTATTGAAGGAAATACTTAAGAATGTTCACTGTTAACTGGTTGTATATTTGAAAGACACATGCATGCATGAATTATTTCAGGCAAAAAACATATTTTCCAAACATAGGAGAAACACAAATAAACGAAATTTTAAGGCCATATAATGTAAATTTCTGGTTCCTAGATACTGTCACTAAGCTCTCAGCAAAAAAAACAAACAAACATTTATCTTTCAATAAGTTTTACCAAAGAATCAGCAGTCCACTTTAAACAATTATCAACTTATTTGAGCATAAGTAATCTGTGTATATTTGTATTTGTAGTTATTTAGACGAGTGGCTGCTGCATTACCTGGAATGGAACAAACAGATAAACCTAAAGGAGAGAGTATCCTTTTGTTTTTTTAAATTTTATGCATACAAAGTTGAGCATCTATGGGGTTTTAGGTATTTTTTTGCAAGCTGAAGATTTCAAGGATAAATTTCTGCCAAAAAGGTTGATATAAAAAAAATCCAATACATGTATATGGAAGAATTCTAAACATGTTAAAGGTGTATCTCCACTTTTATCCAACTTGAACCAGCAGATATATACATGTAGATTAGAGACAAGTCTACAAAAAATAAAATTAGTTTTTTTTTACTGACTCTTTGAAAATATACAGGTTGCATGGAAAATTTCATGAAAAAAATGACATTAGAAATCACTACTTATAGACAAATTTGTTCCTCGAAAGTAAGGTTATATGAGTGATAAGTATTATTGTAAGTGTGTCTGTACATGTACTAAAGTGATAAAGGTACATCTCAGATTATTGTGGCCCATTGTCTCAATATAAGGAATGTTTCTCATTTAATATAACAGTCAAACAGTTGAGGAAGCTTAATGCTTAATTACGATACCTTTATAATTTATTACGAAAGTTATAGTGTGCATAACTAAGATCCATTAGCAATGTGGATGTTATACTGTCATTTACAATTCCCCAAAATATTTGAAACAGAAATTTCAGGCCTTTAGCAATGAAGAGGAAAATGAAGGTAAAAAAAGTCAATTTTATTAGTGATTTGTATCTTGATTTGCATTTTTAGCTGCAGTCGTGTGCATTATTTTATGTTGCTTAAAGTTTTCAAACAAATGTATAGTAAACTATTTATTTCACTTAATTGTTTAAAAAACAAAACCAAATTGTCAGTGTTATTTTTGTTTTTTTTAAAAGCTGATCTGCATGCTGTAACACCTTTGAGAAAATAATTCTGATTTGAAGCATGTTGTAGAGGCATATTACTCCCACACTAAATCCTCTAGATGAAAATGCATTTTGGCACATAATGCTTGTAGCAGCAGCCTAACTTCTTTAAACTTTTAATAGAATAATATACATAAAGTTAAAAATGCATCAAAATACAATTCAGCTTATTGAATTTGATTTAATGAAAATACCAAAAATATTTTTTCTAAATGCAATTATTTGATTCAAAATCTAAAAAATGATTTTTCACTGTCAACCAGAAATCCATTAAGTAAAAGTATCTGTATAACTCATTTACATTTACTTGTTTGCTTTTAGTACAAAAAAAAGCTTTAAATGTTGTAAAATTTGAATTTTGTTTGTTTCTTTTTCCTTAACTATTTTCTCAGTGACGGAGGTTAGATTAAAAGACACACCATCGGAGCCAGAAGCAAAAGAAGGAGGCTGTGCATGTTAATACAAACTCCGTCTCTTTTATTTTCGTGTTGTCTACTGCATTTTGCATGATCGATGTGCATTATTTTACCACCAAAACCTGGGATTTTATACCTACAATTTCCTGCATGAGACATTGAAAATGCCAGAAGGGAAATTTTAGGATGCATCAATTATTGACATAAGACAGCTACATGTGTTTTTGTTGCTGGTTGCATTGTGAACATGTATTACTTTTATTTATTTGCCAGACTTAATGTTTTTATTCTGTAAATGGTGTATTTTCTATGTAAAATCAAAATGTGTACAATTTCAAATGAAGAACTATTTGAAATGGAGAAATTTTTATGTTTGTTGTCATTTTCATTTGGTAATGTACTTGGTTTCAAAATAACTGAAATACATTGCTATTACAGTAAAAGTTTTTAAAATCTTAAATTATGGGATGTTTGGTCCAAATATCTGAAACATATATTACGAAATTTAAGATTGAGAACAAGGGCAAGACAAACAAATTTCAAAAACAATTTTGGGGTAAAATTACTCTTCTTTCCATGATCTATTACAATACATATCTAGATTTTTTTGGAGGATTTTATTATTTTACAAGAACATGACCCTTTTCAGCTATTAAAATATAAGCCATATAATTACAATGTACATTGATGAACAAAAAAATGTTTGAATATTTTAGATAATAAACATTTAATAAAATAACATATAAAATATGCAAATTATTTTACTATAAAATGAATGTAAACAAATTTTTGTTCAAATCTGATTTTTGATTATTTATTTTTTTGTTGCTTTGTATATGGTAAACCTAATTTAATTAATCAATCTGTGACTCTGTAATTAATGTTTTACACCGATACACATATTGGTGCAACTTTAATTGAATTATATATTATGTTATTTAGTTGCCTATTGCTTTGTTTATGTTTGTGATAAGTGTTGACATTTTTTCAAAAGAAAAAAAAGAAAAAAATGGTGAATAAGATAACTTTCTCATTTTTGCTGGACCATGCTTAGTCTTTTTTTTTAATCATAAGTTATGACATGAAAATAAAAAAATCCTTTGTAATTTTACCAGAAAAAAAAGCCCACCCTCCAAATTTGACAATGAAAATGACTTGATTTAATATTTTTATGGCTTGGTTTTATGTTAATCCCTTCACTTTAAAGTCAATCATATATAAGTGAAGCTATATAGATGAGTTGTGGTTGCTTGATCATATCAACTTGCTTTTTTAGTCCTAATTTAGTTCAATAATTCATGATCCTATTTTCCATGTCTTAGACTAATTTCATATTTGTTTTTATACGAAGAATATCAATTCTGTGGAAGAAGGGTTCAATTGGTTTGTTTTGATGCTGGTTTGGTTTCTCATTTACCTAAACTCTACATTTCATTTATTCATCTGATAAATTAACTGTAATATGTATACTCAAGAAAAGGAAAAATTTATTACATACATTTTTTTCTATGTTTTTACAGTTCTTTCATGGATTTTCTGAGAAAAAGATAGGTGAGAGATACATCTTCATTACTAATAAGTATTTGTTATTTACATTAGTAAAAATAAATAACACAGCTTAAAATTCATATAAAGTCTGAACAAAATAGTCTGAAGAGCTGTAGATTGTCTTTCTTTTATCTGATCTAATTAAATAATCAAAATTATGAATGAAAGAAAGAAAATAGGAATTACAATACACCAAAGATGACTTTTTTCATTGTAGAAGTAGGAATAATTCTTTACAAGTCTATGAGATTATATTTCTGTGATTTACATTAAGGTTCATAGAAAGGCTATGTTTCTCTTTTACAGTGAATTCGTCTTGACCCACTTCTGGGTCATTTTGACATGCGTTTCAGACTTGAGGTGTTTTAAAGTTTCAATTTGCCTGGAACCAATCAAATATATAAAAAAAATAACTTTCTCAAACCATTTTAACTCCAAAGTAATTCTTCAACAAAATTTCACTCTGCTGTTACTAAAGTTACATTCAATTCAAATACATATCTTTAGTCCTGTTGAAATTTTGGTTGTCTGTAGTTCAATTTATGTCCACAAGGTTAACAAATTTATTAAATATATATTCATTTTCATAAAGCAAAGTTCAAACTGCCAGAGAATACCATACATATGAGAGTATTTCATTATAAAATTATCATTAGATAATTTGCAGTATGCTATAAATATCTGATGTACCAATATCTATGACTTTACCCAGTCAATTTTAATAGCTTTTGTTTTTGGGACTTTTCTTGTGCCACAATAGGTCCTTAATATAGATATGTGTCATAGTTGATAATAGTATCATATTTCTACAATGTTTTATAGTTTATGTAATACTATTCTATAACATTTAGATCATCATGACCTACATTGTACATGTATGCTTGACAGGCTACAGTTGCCTTAAAGCCAAAGTAGTAGCATTTACTTGAAATTTTATTAATGGCTGTCATCCATGTCTGAAAGACACATCCTTTGCTTTCATAGATCATACATACATAAATATTCATGATAACACCTAACATTTTTACGAGCCCTTAATATATTTTCTTGTTGAATTATTTGGCAATTTAACTTTTTTTTGCATTTGCATCCACACAAATATGGGATGTGCCTATTGAATATTGTTACCATAAATATTATTTGGAATTTTATCAATGCTCTATAAATGAGCATGTAGGAAAATATTGTTAGTTATTATTTACTACAATCAAAGATCTGTGCTAGGAATTTATCATTGTAAGGATGTATACTATATTTTTTTTGTATTTAGTGAGGTTTAATTTGTTTATGGCACAGATAGGGGAAGCAACTCTGTTTTTAATTCAGTTTTAAAAGCAGAGGTGGGAATATTTATATACAGTTTGGTTTAAGATATGATATATTTATGAAATATTACAAAAGTTTTATATAAAAAATTAAATAAAACAAATTGAGATTTAAGTTTTGTTTCTATATGTGTTGAAAATGGAGACTAGTTTTACCTTAACTTTTGCACAAGAGGTGTTTTACACTGTGCACGCATAGACATGTGTATAATCATTCCCAACCTAATATCAGTACATTGTAGGCAATGTTATCTGCATGTTTTCTTTGTCTGTAGATACATCTATATATTGGAGTCATATTTCATAGTTCAATGACTTTTGTTCAGGTTTGCCTTCAAGTTAGTTTGGTTTTGTTGTACACCTTGGTTAATTTATCTTTTACCATGAGTAGTAGGATCACTGAAACAAGTGTTTAGATGTTATGTCAGCATCAAGGCAAAAGCAGGTCACTGTGACCAAAATGTAAGGCTTTATTAAGGTTTTACATCCAAATAATCTCAGTAATTTAATTAAGATTATAATTTAAACACTTGCAAATGATCATTCTAGTTAAAAAAAAAAGTGGTCATTGTGCCTTTCTTTATACACTTCATTGATTTTGACTGATTTTTGTCTTGCCTTGATGGAGTCAAAAGCGAGACATAGGTATGCTGTGTTCGGCGTTAGAAGCTGTGAGGGTGAAGACGGCATCAACAATGTATTAGTTTGTAGTTAGGTCTAGTTTATGGTGAACCACAAGTGATAGGTCAATGATATTTGGTATGCAAATGTATAATCATTGGTATATTGTAAACCAACTTATTTTCTCAGATTATTTATTTTGCATTTGACCCTTTCTAGTCCACTTTGTGACTATTTAACTTCAAGATTTTTTTTAATTTACTTGGTGTGAAGATCAGAGTTTAACATATTTGCAATGATTTATTTTCACGTTATTTTTCAACTTGCGAAAATGGAGGTAATAAATCGCTCGCAAAAATAAGTTGGTTTACAGTATCTTCCAGACATTATTTGGCTTGCCCCCAAAGTCATGGTCTATTGACTTTGAAAATTTTGCTTAGATACATGTAAAAGTTTGTGATTAGGTCAGTTCAAGGGGAACCATTAGTGTTAGGCTAATATTAGTTAGTCCTCTACTGACGAAGTCGAAGGGGACTTTAGATTTGCACTCGGTCAGTCTGTCTATCCATTTGTCAGTCCGGCAAATCAGTTTTCCAGACTTTTTTATGCCCCACCTACGATAGCAGAGGGGCATTATGTTTTCTGGTCTGTGCCTCTGTTCGTCTGTGCGTCCGTCCGTCTGTTCGCTTCAGGTTAAAGTTTTTGGTCAAGGTAGTTTTTGAAGAAAAAGTCCAATCAACTTGAAACTTAGTACACATGTTCCCCATGATATGATTTTTCTAATTTTAATACCAAATTATAGTTTTGACCCCAATTTCATGATCCACTAAACATAGAAAATGATTGTGTGAAGTTCAGGTTAAAGTTTTTGGTCAAGGTAGTTTTTGATGAAGTTAAAGTTACATCAACTTGAAACTTAGTACACATGTGCCCTATGATATGATCTTTCTTATTATAATTCCAAATTATAATTTTGACCCCAATTTCACGGTCCACTGAACATAGAAAATGATAGTGTGAGTGGGGCATCCGTGTACTATGGACACATTCTTGTTTCTTCATGCTTCAAGATATTGATTTGATATTTGGTGTATTGTTTTATCATGACAAGTTGATTTTCATGATTTTAGCTTTTCTCATTGTTCAGTTAAAGCCCTTTCCTTAGAATAAAATTTTTGATGAAATACTTACTAATTACTAGAGAGCTGTTCAAAGTGAAATAACTTATTTTTTAACCTTCCCTAGAATTAAATTTCTAAAGAAAAAATTATAATAGTTATCAAAGGTACCAGGATTATAATTTAGTACGCCAGATGCGCGTCTTGTCTACATAAATCTCATTAGTGACGCTCATATCAAAATACTTATCAAGCCAAACAAGTACGAAGTTGAAGAATATTGAGGATCCAAAATTCCAAAAAGTTGTGCCAAATACGGCTATGGTAATCGTTTCCTGGGATAAGAAAATCCTTAGTTTTTAGATAAATTCAAAGTTTTGTAAACAGGAAATTTATAAAAATGATAGATGAGAATAAATTACTAGATTTCTGTTCAAATGGAAACAACACATCTTTTAAAGATTTGTAAAAGACAGATTATATAAAAATAAATGACAATTTGGATTTTTTTCCTTTTCTATTGAATTTTGTTTGAATGATTTAGTGGTAGGTTTGTTTGTTATTTTATGTAGTTACATCATGACAAGTTATAGATCAAGTTAGAATTTTGTTCCATTGCAATGAATTTTTAACTGGTAGGGGACTACGTATTGTCATGCAATACTCACAGAATGTTGTTGGCATTCAGTTGTATAAGTATTAGCACATCTCATTTCTATGGCAAATATTTGGCTCATACCCCCAGTCATGGTCTATTGACTTTAAATTTTTTGCTTAGTTAACATGTATTAGTTTGTGATTAGATCAGTTTAAGATTAACTTCTAATGTAAAGTCAATGATATTTGTTTTGCAAATTTAATGGCATTTGCAAGTATCATTTCTATGGAGATTATATAGCCCCATCCCCTCATCTCAGCTCATTGACTGAAACTTTTACATAGTTAACAGGTTTATGACAAAACTTTATGCTTGTATTTTGGGGTAATTGCCCTTAAGGTTCAGTAATTAGGGGCCAAACCGTATTTTTCTAGTTTCCAAACAATAACTCGTGTTTAAGTGTATGGATCTCTCTGAAATTGTAATGCAAGGTACCATACCATAAAGGGAGGTTATCGAGTTTGATGGGTAATTGCTCCAAACGTTAAGAAATTAAGGGCCAAAAAGGTGTAAAAATCAAGCATTTTCTAGTTTCCAGACAATTACTTGAAATTGTACTGCAAGGTACCCTACCACAAAGGGAAAGCTGGGATTGAGTTTGGGGGTAATTCATAAAAGAGGGTTAAAAAATTGAGGGGTGGGGATGTATTTTTTTCATTTTTTTTTTAAACACGCCTGAGAGGGTTCATTTGACCTTGATAACAATTTCATGGTTCATTGGTCAATATTTAGTGTTCCTGTATATGTCTGTATACATTAGATGTTATAAGCAATAGGGCAAATATATTCGAATGATGGACTGATAGTTAGATGTACATACCTGGTTGGCATGGTTTATCTGACCTCGACCTTATTGTCAACTATTATTGATAATGTTAAGTCTATGTGATACTTGGAAATGTGTAGCAAAAACCTTCATTTTTAAGGCTTTCAACATTTTATCAAGCATGTTAAGTGAAACAGGCGATATATTTGAACGTGTGGTATCTTGTTTTTGATAGGGACAGGAATTTTTCGTTACAACAAGCCACCTATAGACCCCCCTGTCAGATATATTTTAAAGCGGTATACTCCCGTCTCGAGTCATCAGATTGAAGGACACCATTCCGCCCGGACATTGTTACATATCTAATGTCCTGCTCAGACACTAAGTAAGGGTTTTACTTCACGACTGGCTAGTCTAAGGATGATTATATTTCTATACCCAGTCTACCCGTTGCAGTGGATATTTTCAGAAATGTTTGCAAACATAATTCAGAAGTCATTTTTACAGCTTCTTCTACACTGAAACATCAGAATTGTAGTTGTTAGTGTATGATCCAGACGGAACAGAATTTCAGTGATTAGGCATATTTTTGTTTGTTTAGTTTTTTGTTTTTTTTACATGCAATATTTTTGTAAAAAGACAAGTCTGTAACATAAAGTATTGCAGCTAATGGTGATAGATATATTGTTTATCATACGAGAAATGTATTTTAAACTAGTACCCAGACGTATTTGGATTCTCGGATACATTGGATTTTTTGCCCCATCTACGATAGTAGAGGGGCATTATGTTTTCTGGTCTGTGGCTCCGTTCGTCCGGGACGAACGTTCGTTCGTCCGTCCGTCCGTTCGTCCTGCTCCATGTTAAAGTTTTTGGTCAAGGTAGTTTTTGATGAAGCTGAAGTCTAATCAACTTGAAACTTAGTACACTTGTTGCTTATGATATGATCTTTCTGATTTTAAAGCCAAATTAGACTTTTGACCCCAACTTCACAGTCCACTGAACATAGAAAATGAAAGTTGGAGTTTCAGGTTAAAGTTTTTGGTCAAGGTAGTTTTTGATGAAGCTGAAGTCCAATCAACTTGAAACTTAGTATACATGTTTCCTATAGTATAATCCTTCTAATTATAATGCCAAATTAGATTTTTACCCGATTTCACGGTCTATTGAACATGGAATATGATAGTGCAAGTGTGGCATCCGTGTACTTTGGACACATTCTTGTTATATTGTATAAGATCAACTTTAACCGAGAGAATTCATAATTGAGCTGTTCTACAAATTAATTTGATGAAATTGAGGTTAAGACAAAATGGATCATATCATTGGTGTATTTAAAGGAATGTGATAAAAAAAAAATGCAATAATTAGTACTATTTTTACGAACCCTCTATAAGACATTATGTCTTTGAAGTCTCATTGTAGATTTATTATTATTCGTCGAGCTATTTTTATGCCCCACCTACGATAGTAGGGGGGCATTATGTTTTCTGGTCTGTGCGTCCGTCCGTCCGTTCGTTCGTCTGTTCGTTCGTCCGTCTGTCCCGCTTCAGGTTAAATTTTTTGGTCAAGGTAGTTTTTGATGAAGCTGAAGTCCAATCAACTTGAAACTTAGTACACATGTTCCTTATGATATGATCTTTCTAATTTTACAACCAAATTAAACTTTTGACCCCAATTTCACGGTCCACTGAACATAGAAAATGAAAGTGTGAGTTTCAAGTTAAAGTTTTTGGTCAAGTTAGTTTTTGATGAAGTTGTAGTCCAATCAACTTGAAACTTAGTACACATGTTCCCTATGGTGTGATCACTCTAATTTAATGCCAAGTAAGATTTTTTACTCAATTTCACGGTCCATTGAACATGTAAAATAATAGTGCAAGTGGGGCATCCGTGTACCTTGGACACGTTCTTGTTTCTTGAGAAAGATGAAACCATTTATTTCGGCGTTAAATTTTATATATAGACTTGTGTGGAGACTTGTTCAAAACCACGATATCAAGTATCTATATTTTTTAAAAAGGCAATAAGTGATAGTATTAAGTTGTCAATATAAGACATTACACTTGCATTTTATTCGACTGTCATAAAAATGAGGTTTTGCTAGCTATACAACAAGGTTTAATCATACCATTTTCTACATAAGAAAATGGCTTTACCAAGTCAGGAATATGACAGTTATTGTCAATTCGTTTGATGTGTTTGAGCATTTGAATTTTACATTTTCTTAGAGACTCTGCATGCGTTAAGAAGTTTCCTCGGAGTTCGATATTTTTGTTATTTTACTTTTTACAGTGAAAGAAAAATTAACAAGACTGAACCTTATTCTATTTACTGATATGCACGACGACACCTTAGATTCACATTTTGCCATTTCCTTCTTTAAGCAAAAATTTCTCGCTTTATGTGAAGATTGTCCAGTTTCACATATACAACTTACTCTCTAAAATTGCTTTACAAGCACTTCTTTATATCACAGGTACTTGTCCAAGGTCTTTTTTTGCCATTTTATAAAGAGCTTTCCGTTTTGAAGTTTGGTATTTTTGTTATTTTTTTTTACTTATATGTACCTTTATGTTATTAAGTAAAGTGCCTTTGTCTTTTTTCAGCATGTCATCGCTCCGAAGTTATTTTTTTAAATGGCTACCGAGTAGCTATGTTGGCCTGTCAGATTTAATAAGAATTTGGTGTATTTTTTTTTATTGAAGCTATTTTTCGGTTCTTATACATCGTTGGCTTCAAATATTCGGCTTTGAGCGTTTTGATAAAATGTTAGTCTAGAAAAGCGCTTCGGATGTATGGTTTTTATAACGGATTATTTCCTTTTTATAGATTGCATCACGGTATAATACAAAGATAAATTCATGCAACTAAGACAAAATTAAATGTAAGAGATGGGATCTTTTGTTTTACAATGTAATATAGGTACACTGCTATTCGTTGTATATCTTCTGTGCATCTGTGATTACTTGGAACCCACAACATTCTAACTTTATAACTTATCTTTTCAAATTAGCATGGTTTACTTTGTCTTTTGTAGATGGCTGTGTGTCTTCGTATGAACTTTCCTTAACAATTGTACAGATATTGAATTACGACCAAAAGAAGTGTTAGATTCTGCAGAACAAGAAAACAGTGGCTGTTCATGTTAACGTTTACAAAGTCTACTAACATTGTGATATGAACTATTCGAAATGATAACAAACTTTTCATGTCAATATTTCATTGAACCTTGGTTATTTCATGCAATAGCAAACATCTGAAAGATTTCACTGAAAAGACGATTGTTTCAAAACCATGACTGAATTATTGTAGAAGCTTTAAAAAAATATTAGTGTTAAATGATACACGACTATACTCCTTATGTGATATAAAGTACGTTTACTTTGCATAATATTATATATGCATTTTTTCATTTAGGTATGCACAACAATTTCAAAATACCAAGCTAAAACATTGCTTATCTTAACCTCTCCATATGTTATGACCAGTATTTAACAAGTCTGCAAGACAAAATATTATAATGTTGGTAAACATACACCACGGTGAATTAATTATGCACTCCTTTTTCAGAAATGATTTTTTTTGAATTCGATATTTTTAATCTAAAATCTATCATATACACGCACCACTCCAAATTCTGTTTACATTCAATTTTCAAAAAATATATGTAGAAAATTGACGTTTTGATGATAGCAGATTTGAGGACTTTTTATGAAGTTGAACTTTGTAGAACAACTGTGAACATAACTATTTTATAAAATAGTGGTTCTTTTTATGCCCCACCTACGATAGTAGAGGGGCATTATGTTTTCTGGTCTGTGCGTCCGTTCGTCCGTCCGTTCGTCCGTCCGTTCGTTCGTTCATTCGTCTGTGCGTCCGTTCGTCCCGCTTCAGGTTAAAGTTTTTGGTCTAGGTAGTTTTTGATGAAGTTGAAGTCCAATCAGCTTGAAACTTAGTACACATGTTCCCCATGATATGATCTTTCTAATTTTAATGCCAAATTAAAGTATTGACCCCAATTTCACAGTCAACTCAACAAAGACAAAGAAAGTGCGAAGCTCAGGTTAAAGTTTTGGTTACAGTTTTTGGTCAAGGTAGTTTTTGATGAAGTTGAAGTCCAATCAACTTGAAAGTTAGTACACATGTTCCCTATGATCCAAATTAAAGTATTGACCCCAATTTCACGGTCCACTGAACATGTAAAATGATAGTGCGTGTGGGGCATCCGTGTACAATGGACACATTCTTGTTTTTTATAAGTTACGACAAGAAAATTGGAGAGAGATCATCATTTCGTTCGTGATTGTTGTGTAAGAAAACTTTGTTCTTCAATTATTTAATAAAGTAATCTTATGTTTTGTTTCGATAGTTTTTGTGTAATTGAACATTTGTCATGCATCATTGAATTTTAATGGAAGTTTTTGTAATGATAATAATTGTATTTTGCATGATATACATGCTTATATATAATTATATTTTAAAGTATAAAGTGTACGTACGTGCGATGAAATAATCTAAAAATTACACAATATATGCATTTGCTAAGGAGAAGCTATAATATATATAATTTATTTATGTATGTACATACTTTTGCATTAAATGTGATCAAAATCTAGCTCTAGTATCTTATTATTACTTATAGAAAAAATTCAACATCATTGGTGAATATTGAGTATGTATTAATTTGTTGAAGAACATGCTCAAATGTTTGGATTTGTCCTCATCGTGTAGTAAGCATCTTCTTATTTCAATGTTAACACATACAATTAGTTTTAACTGTACAAGACTTCAAAATTTGAGCCGATCAAAACCCTCCTCCTTCGATTGACAGGGTTCTTCCGTTAGGAAATATTAAAAGAGATGCAATGAATATTTACTACTGAAATGGCATTTACATCCTTACACATTTTTACTATCGTTCTATATATGGTTAAAAAAAACAACAATACAACGCTTTTAATTAATAGTATTTACTTTATTCAATTGTATCTTTTTATTTAAAGTGAGATATATTGTCCATAAAATACGCTGGAATATATATGGCTGAGAACCTCGAACACATACAACTCTTAAAAAATAGACAACTCATGAAAAACAAGTATGCTATTGGAACACTTTATGGGTAGTCTTATCTTGCTACTGGTTTATTTGAAGTGCTATAAAAAGTGTTCAAGTATTATTAAAATATTTTACATCATGTATAGACACTACTGCAGTAGTCAGACATATATTACCGTATATGACAAAACTTTAAGGAGTTTTTGGTTCTCAATGCTATTCTAAAAAAGATTTTTTCTAAAACAAATTCACCGGTAGGTACGAAGACCTTGTTGATAAATATTATGTATCAAATTCACAATTAATACACGATGATCTTGAAGTATAGATTCTTGGTTTACATTGTTTACCATCATTACAATACAATGTTGTGTGCCCCTTTTTTTTGACATTTTGACATATTTTGTCTGTTTGTTTTATTCACACATCCTTTCCAATATAATTGAATTTTATGCAACTGTCATACAAGTGAAAGGTTAAACTAGCTCTAAAACCAGATTAAATTTACCATTTCCTATTGAAGAAAATGCCGGTACCAAGTCAGGAATATGACAGTTGTTGACAATTCTTTTGGTGTGTTTGAGCTTTTGATTTTGCAATTAGATTAGGGACTTTACGTTTTGAATTTTCTTCGGAGTTTAGTATTTTTGTGATTTTACTTTCTTCTCTTTCGTACTTCGTTTTGGCCTTTTTCGAGCGTCACTGATGATTTTTTTAATACGAAACGCGCATTTCGAGTTTAAAATTTTAAAATTGGTATCTATGATAAGATTGTTTTGGTCAAACGCTGATATTAATCAAAGAACAATATAAGATAGATCAGTCAATATGATCTGACAATAACATAAACAATTTGGTATTGATCTAATGCTTCAAAAGATAACCTTTTGTTTCTTAATTTTACCGTACCTTTCTACCATTTGAATGGATTATTGAAAAACAACCAACAAAGAATTACACTGGATATATGGTTACAATTACTACCCATGATTTAATATGCACTGAACTAGTATATATTTGTTTAGGGGCCAGCTGAAGGACGCCTCCGGGTGCGGGAATTTCTCGCAACATTGAAGACCTGTTGGTGACCTTCTGGTGTTTTTTTTTTTCTATGGTCGGGTTGTTGTCTCTTTGGCACATTCCCCATTTCCATTCTCAATTTTATACAATTTCACAAGACAAAACATGAAACAAAACCCTTCTCGTGTTCACACTTATGCTCATATCTAAGTCAACATGCTTTTGTGCCGGTTTTTTTTATAAACGAAAGATTAAATGAGACATATTGTTAATGAGATTCTGAAAATGCGGCGATTAAATCATTTTACTGATATTTAATCACAGAAGAATAATGGTTTCAGACTATTGTGACGGGACTTTATGTTTTCCATTAACTAAAGAGAATATGTTGTCCATGTTTTGTTTTTATCGTTGATTAAAGCACGTTGTCTTCAAACCACCAGCAGTGATATTTAATGACCTGTAATGTTTCTCCTGATCTTTTGTCATCATGACTCATGTATTAATATTTGTTTGTTCGACTTCACACCAACACTGAGCTCACCTTAGTGATCATCAACAGCGTCATTATGATGTCATTCAAAGTGAGTGCACAGGTTTAGGGCATCTGGATCGGACCAAATACACAAGAAGGCCGCTTTAAATCCCAAATACACAATACATTTTGAGAAAAATCGTAGTTATATTTAGAGTAGTGCATATATAAAGTTTAATTAAGAACTGAAATTTTGCTAGTGGGTCATAGCTTAATGCTGGTTGGTTCAGAAGGTTGCTGGTGACTTTTGATTAGACATTTATCTTTTTTTCGAATCGGACGTTACAAAATCAACAGAAGTGGTCAAATAAATCAATTAAATCGGATTTGTGACACCTTTTAAAAAAGGAATTTTGACATCCATATGATGTATAATAAGCGTTTTAATATCACCTCAAACTGCAGCTCAAAATTATTGAAAACATATTTAATATTTTAAATAAAGCTACCAAGTGTCCTTGTTTTTTTCAACATATTTGAACTTCATTCTGGAACATACTTTTTAAAATATATTCAAACAAATAAGTTGAAGCGACTGTTTGCTCATTAAACGCTGAGTGTGTATCGGCTCACTAGATACTTTTTCGTTGTATTATTTCTTGATGCCCTTTTGAAAATATGAAAGATCACAAAAAATTTACCGAAGTTGAACACTTCGAGATTGTTTACATTCTGACTTTTTGTATCAAATATACTTTAATGGTCGAGAAATCTACATGTAGATCCATATAACTTGATTCCTGCATACATTTGAAATTTCCCGCTATTTAAAACTATTTAAATACCTAGTTGACATTTTTGTGTTTTATCACGAGACTTAAAAATTACCTTTGGCAACAGAATGTCGTAGATGGTACACTCTAAGGTAATACTAAAGGTATTAAAGTAATATTAAATTTGAGTAGTAAAGATTATGCGACTAGTAAAGGAATAGTAATTCTTTTCGATACATGTATCTGGGACTATTATACTAAATAGCAGGTATGCATAATAGAGTATTTCATAAAATCATGGGTAATTTTATTACATGATATACTTCCTGGTTTCATGATTTGGAAATCTATTGTTGAAATATACATTATAATGTCATTTGATTTGGTTTAATAACACATGTAAAATAACAAACGAAATGAAAAACGAACACCATATTATGCATGACAAAACCAACACTCCGATACAAAATTTAAGTTCAAGTTGGATATACAAACAGACATAACTGACCTCTGTATATCTTTTTTTTGTATCTTTGTGTTGATTCCCCAATGACACATAAACAGCATCAGTTTATTCTCTATTTCACCATTATTCAGCTTTGGTGCTTAATGATGCTTTACTTTTTTGTGAGTCCTTGACCTGTGCGGTTCTCTTTACAATATCTGCTAAATTGAATTATATTTTATAACATTGTTCTTACCCGGAATGTTCAATCAAAAACAGAATAATATTATTGAGAAATAGAATGCAGAATTTGTTTCCAAAATTTTAAACATTGCATTCAGCAATTGGAATTGACACGAATAAGTTATGTTTTTGTATGTTTATAAATTCAGGATTTGTTGAAATAAAAAAAAAACAGTTGTTGGATTAGTATCTTTTTAGTTTTGCATTATTTTATTATATCAAATTTCAATGCAGGGTCTGGGAAGTATTATATAAGTAACTTGCTACACATATGCAAACGGAAACAGGTATTAACATGCTCTTTTGAGAAAACAAATTTACTAAGTTCCATCATCTATATAAGTTTGTATATTGTTAATATGTATATGTTCTCTGTAACAATTGTTTTAAGAGAATGAAGTATTCATGCATTCATATATCAAATGATCAATAAAAACAATACATAGCAAATAAAAAATGAAATGACGCTGTATTGGTTTTATACGTCTGTAACTTTTATATTTGACGAAAAATCTTCATCTGGTTCAATCAAAATTATTTATAATATAATCCCCCAGTAGCTGAACTGAACCTCAACTATAAAAATAACACTTTATAAATCTACTGCGGCCGAGACGCGTACATTTATCAGGAACGCTTAAAGTCAAAATATTGTCAAGGATGTTTAATAACAACAGAGTAGGCTTGTTCGAATAAAAACAAAACTTTTTACTAGAATTATTTGACGACTATTTTTTCTGATGGATATTCAAAATGCATAACTTAACAAAAACTCCATGTTTGTGTGTTAACTGGTGTAACTGCCCTTCCGCAAAATATGTCATTAATGATTTTATTAAATATTTTTTACTTACTAAAAATCACAATGACAACCGATTAGATAACAGTTTTAAGTTTGCCAAATGCATATAAGTAAGTGATTCTCACTAGCTAGTAGATATATTTGTCTTTAAAAATACAACAGTTACATTTTAGGATCGATATGATACTATGTGCATACATTTTTGGTTTACAAGAGGTAAATTATCAGTGCGTCATCATCATGAACTTTACAATGGCTTCTGATTTTACGATTATAAAAATCAGGTTGCGTAATGCAGAGATACTTTTGACGAAGTAGAATCCTGCCTGAGATAAACAGCCACGTGTGTTAAACTCAATTATTAGTTGATTGATAGTTAGTTGCTTATTGTCCAGTGACTAATGTCTCGTGCATGTTAAGGACGAGATGAAAATAAAAACAAGTAATTCATAATTGATACCTGGGTTAAAAATTGTGCTCGCCAGATGCGCTTTTCGTGTACAAAAAACTCTTTAATGACGCTGGAATCAATAAAGCCAAACAAGACCAAATACAGTACAAGAAAAAAGAGAATTGAGGACCTAACATTTCTTAATGTTTTCAAGAGGTATGTTTTGTAATAGAGGCAATCCACGATGAAGGTCTGGGAAATTTGGACTTCCACAGTTAAATTATTTTGCTTTGCAACAGGCGAACCCTCAAAGTTGTTGTAAGGGTTTCTAACATGTATACAGCTTGACACTACTACACGGGGACATGGGATTAAACGTGGTCACTTCAGACCAGACGTGGCTGCAGACTTGAGTGACAATATTTCTATTTTCCTGTCACCATTGGGTTTTTTTTGGGGCGGGGATCTTAATTGACTAGGATTGTCAATTTTACAATCGAAAGTCGATGGTTCTCTCCGTCACTCCGGTTTGTCTGTATCTAAAACAAATTGCAGAAATGAAATTAAAGTGAAATTTAAAAAAACATATTATATACTTTTTTCATAATAAATATGCAAATTCAATATTTAATATATATGCTTTAACAGGTATTTCAACATGTCTGAAAAGATTCTTTGTGGTCCTTGTGGTTATGCAGAAAATAATAAAAACGCAGAAAAATGGTGTTCAGTTTGTGAAGAGGGACTATGCGCAGATTGTGAGAAGGTTCATAAATCTATCAAAACATCACGAAATCACAGGCTGATATCCATTGAAGACTTCCGGCAGATACAAAATATAACTGTAAGCTTTAATTGTAAAGACCATGACAAACGACTTGAACTGTACTGTAAAACACATGATGTTGCAATTTGTTTAGTGTGTGTTCCTTCTCTTCATAGGACATGCTCTGACGTCATTCCTTTAGAGAAAGCTGCTGAAAATGCAAAACATTCAACTGCACTGGCTGATTTAGAGAACACTTTAACCAGTATATTACAAAATCTGCAACATGTCATTACCGATCGTGAGTCAGCTTTAGAACATTTTGAAAGTCAGAAGCAAACCATAAAAAATACAATAAATGGTACACGAGCGAGAATACTGAAAAAGATAGACGACTTAGAACAAAAACTTCTTCATGAATTAGACACGATACATGACAATTGTAAATCCAAAGCAAAAAAGCTTTTAACCCAATCTAAAAATGCAAAACGAGATTTTAATTGTCTAAGAGAACAAACATCACAACTGAAATCATTCGCATCCGACATTCAGCTTTTTCTGGGAACGCGTCAGATCAATGAAGCAGTCTTCAAAATAGTAGAATCAGTGAAAGAAGGAATCAAATCTGTACAGAACGTTGAAGTTAATTTACAGTTAAATGCTTCTATCATGGCGTTGATAAATGAAGCAGACCAGCTTGGGAACCTATCAGTTAAGAAAACCACTACTAGTATACCGTTCAAGGAAGTAAAGGTAGGTCAAGCACAGATACAAATTCAAGTGGAAGATACAAGGAGCATTAATAGCCTTCGTCTCCGGTTGAAAAAAAGATTTAGTGTCGAACAAGAAGGTTTCACAACAATTTTGAATGGATGCACCATGTTACCAAATGGTAATGTGTTACTAGCTGGTTATGTCGATAAGAATGTAATACTGGAGTACAGTGAAGATGGTAAACATATCCGTGACATACCATGCTCTGGATGTCCATTTGATTTAACAGTCATAGACATGAATCGTATTATTGTTACATATCAAGATCGGTGCATACAGATTTTAAATATAAACAACAATACCATAGAGAAGAAATTTGAATTAGAAGAAGATTGTTATGGAATATCATACCAAGACAACACAATTATAATTATTACACAACATGGCATTAAAATAATTGATGTTGGAGGAAAAGTACTCAAAACGTTAAACGTTAATTGTGGGTCAAACATAGAAACTGCCAAAGATAGAATTTATTTCACAGTCTTTTACGGTGTACATTGTTTCTCCATGGCAGGTGATCCGATATGGGTACGTGCAGAAGAATATGCCTTAACTAACCCTTTGGGAATCGCTGTGGATGATCATCAAAATGTGTTTATTGTTGATAGTGATTCGAGTTCGCTGATAGTGATACAACATGACGGAGAGTCAAGTAGAACATTACTATGCATAGGTGATGGTTTAGTCAATCCACGTTCATTGCACTACAACAAAGAGAAAAGATTGTTACTTTTGTGTGATGATAATGGGTGCGCCTTATACACCCTTAGGTAGTTTTCATAATGTTTTTTTAATTTGAAAATTTGAAAATTCTAATATACTTAGATAAATGCATAACTGCAATAAGTGTAAATGGGAGAGTATACTTTTTGGAGCAGGAACTGCTTACCCTTCCAGAGCACCTGATATCACTCCCAGTTTTGGTGGGGTTCGTGTTACTTGGTCTTCAGTTTGCTCATTTGTGTCATGTGTACTATTATTTGTCTTTTTGTCTTTTTTTTTTTATCGATCTATGGGTTTGAATGTCTCTCTGGTATCTTTCGTCCCACTTTTAAAGGAATTAATGATTGATAATATGTAGTAAAGATTTGTTTCAACTTTTTGAAAACCAGGGTACTTGAAAGGAGTGAACTTTTTTTTCATACTCTTGACTCTTATCTATCTAATGGTTATATTTTTGGTCATAAGCAAAATATAAAAAAAGGTATGAATAACTTGACTATATAAAAAAGAAGATGTGGTATGATTGCCAATGAGACAACTGTCCACAAGAGACCAAAATGACACAGAAATTAACGTATATAGGTTACCGTACGGCCTTCAACAATGAGCAAAACCCATACCGCATAGTCAGCTATAAAAGGTCCCGAAATGACAGTTCAAACGAGAAAACTAACGGCCTTAGTAGTTCTCTTATATTTGATACGTTTCCCTCAGTTTTAGTTTGTAACCCGGATTTGTTTTTTCTCTATCAATTCTGAATTTTGAACAGCGGTATAATATTGTTGCCTTTATTTATATATAAAAAAAAATGAACGAAAACCACTGAATTGCAGGCTCCTGACTTGGGACAGACACATACATACATATTGTGACGGGGTTAAACATGTTAGCGGGATCCCAATCATCTCCCTAATCTGGGACAACGGTATAACAGTACAACAAATGAACGAACTATAAAAGTCAGTTGAACAAGGCTTAACTCATCAGATGGACACAAATACAAGTGGACGTGTACGGGTACTTAAACATCCCATTAACAAAAAGACACTAGGAACAGATCTGAGTTGCTCGCAGATATTTGACAGCTAGTTCAAAGCCACTAACAACTAATAAAAAAATTATGCACCTTCAATTGATACGTAGTCTGTGCCTATGCTTATATTTTCATACATTTCTAACAATTTTTGTTGAAGTATAAAAAATGTTGGTTACCGATTTTTTCGTATATGGGCGTTTTTCAATAAAATTGAATGCTTGTCCCAGTCACTTTTGAAAACATGTTTTTGATCTTTGTAAGTATTTTTTTGTGCAGTCAGTACTTTGAATTAGATTTAACATTTTTAAGCAAAGAAACAGTCTATTTTTAGAAGGTTTGATAAGATATTGATTCCTGAGTGGTCAAAAATAACCAAAATGGCATGTCCCTAGACCGCCTGTTCATCATTCATACGCTAAAATATTGTTAAAAAAAGGTAGAAATAAATGTTATTTTTACTTAATATAAGTTCTTTAATAATTCAAAAGTATGTCTTTAGCCAACATATTTTAATAAACAGCTTTTGACAAAGGATTTTTAATTTTAGAAGGTGTGTCCCTGACAAAATGTCCACTTCGAAAAGAAGTCATTAAATTTTGCTAATAAACAGTTTTATCAAATCAATGTAATTTTGTTTGCAAGAGATATAAACATAAGGGTCTTACAAAAGAAGTGATGCTTTTATAACGGCAGTTAAATTGTTGTTAAAAAAAATTGAGCACATCAAATGGACCAAAGTGATACCGTATTGTTGTTAATGTCCACTACGAAACGGGTTAAATCTGCTTCAGTATTTGGTTTTAAAATTATGAAAAAAATATCAGTGTACAGTTTAATACGTGCTTTGATGAATACAATCAGTCTTATTACTATTGCAATAAAGGGATTGTGGGGAAAATTAATAAAACACATGTCCACTATGAAACGGTCACCTACGAAACAAGTATGGGAGAAAAACGTTTCGTAGTGGACACTACCACTACCATACAGTCTTTTTTTGCTCTTTTTTCAATTATATTCGTGCAAAACAAATAACAAGGGTTAGTTTCATGTAATTTTCAGTATGTTTTATTAACATAGGATAGGGTTGATGTCAACTACGAGACTTTTTGTCCACTACGAATCGGTTTTGTCAACTACGAAACCCAACAAAATGTCCACTACGTAACATGAGTTGTACCTTCATAGGCGAAGTACTGTCTAATCTTTATCGATAAAAAATGATTCTCCAAATCATAAAAAAATGAGATATTTCTAGTATAAAAAGTCAAACAAACTGGAATGTCTAAAGAAGACATTTAAAATTGCAATAAGATGTGTGTTTAGAAGAAGTTTCGTAGTGGACAAATGTCCCCTACGAAACAGAACATAAATTATGAAAATAATATCATTTTAAAGAGTATTTAAGATTGCACTTTCTGTTCACAAACAGGTCGATAATAGAGGAATTCAAAATAACTCTTGAAATAAAATTTAAGACAAGTTTATTTTCCATTTTTTTAGGTTTGAAATTAACGCTTATATAGAAAAACGCCCATATATCACTAATATTTAAACAACATTTTGGAAATTGTTTTTCAGTATTAAGGAATTTTTTACGTCATGCAAAAGTAAAAGTCCTTCGATACAATATTTTGAGCACGTAATTCGGTTCTAACGTATTAGTTGGAAGACATTTTTCAGAAAACATTTGGTACATTTTCGTAATATCCGTTAAAAACTGTTTTACTGGGGAAAAAATCAATACGGGTATCCTTCATTAACAAATTTGAGAATAACATCAATAAAAATTATTCATCTGTTAACATTACGGAATCAACTTAAGCAATATTTCAATAGAAATCAGCAACATTGTCATGTTTATACCACCAATGACACTTGTAAGGTGAACATTGTAAGGCATTTCATATCCTCCACGTTTGTAATCAAAATAATACACATTAGAGGTTTGTACACAGGCAGTAGTTACAGGTTTTCTTATTTGCTTATATCTGTTATACAGATACCTAAATGAGAATAGTGATAGAGAGGCGGTAGATATTCAAACTTATACTTCGTACTTTGGCTAATTATGGTTTTCTTTTACAAATTGTGACTTGGATGGAATATTGTCTCATTAACACTCATGCCACATCTTTTAATATCTATTTTAAGTCGATGAAAAATTGACAACGCAATTTAAGGGGTGGCGTGAATCAGATGTGGATATTTAAAAATCCCAAAGATCTTTAAGAGTAAAAACAATCTAACTCTCTTTCATCTTGTAATAGTATTAAAACATTTACCTTTTCTACACTTTATACAAATATTCCACATTCCAAACTAAAAGACAAATTGAAAGAGTTGTTATTGCTTTGTTTCATAAAAAAAATGCCCAACGAAGATACAAGTATCTTGTCTTAGGAAGGGATAAATCCTACTTTGTAAAGGATCACTCTGCTTCGAACAAAAAATTCTCTGAAACTGACATTATCAAGATGCTTGATTTCTTGATTGACAACATATTTGTAACGTTCGGATGACGTGTTTTTCTACAGACTGTCGGCATTCCAATGAAAACAAACTGTGCCCCTCTACTTGCCGACTTGTTTCTTTATTATTATGAGGCTGACTTCATGCAGGAACTTCTTAGGAAGAAAGATAAGAAGTTATCAATATCCTTTAACTCTACATTTCGCTATATAAATGATGTTCTTTCATTAAATAATTCAAAATTTGGTGACTATGTGGAACGCATCTATTCAATCGAGCTAGAGATAAAGGATACTACAGATACAGTTACTTCGGCCTCATATCTTGACTTACATCTAGAAATTGACAATGAGGGTCGGTTGAAAACAAAACTTTACGACAAAAGAGATGATTTCAGCTTTCCAATTGTGAACTTTCCATTTTTAAGTAGCAACATTCCATCAGCACCTGCATACGGGGTATATATCTCCCAGTTGATACGATATTCCCGTGCTTGCATTTCCTATCATGATTTTCTTGATAGAGGGTTGCTGCTCACAAGGAAGCTATTAAACCAAGAGTTCCAAATGGTGAAGTTGAAATCATCCCTTCGTAAATTTTACGGACGCCATCACGAGTTGGTTGACCGTTATGGAATAATCGTTTCACAAATGATATCGAATATGTTCCTTACATAGTTACTACAATCCCCTTCCCTTTCATGAATGTGACTTACCGAATTAGACCATTTACCGGATTTGTTATCACATAAGCAACACGACGGGTGCCGCATGTGGAGCAGGATCTGCTTACCATACCGGAGCACCTGAGATCACCCCTAGTTTTTTGGTGGGGTTCGTGTTGTTTATTCTTTAGTTTTCTATGTTGTGTCGTGTGTGCTGTTGTTTGTTTGTCTTTTTCATTTTTAGCCATGGCGTTGTCAGTTTGTTTTAGATTTATGAGTTTGACTGTCCCTTTGGTATCTTTCGTCCCTCTTTTAGATTGTTCATGTGTATCAGTGATTTTCTGTTGAAATACAGTTTTAGAAAGACGAAGACCTTAAAGGTTTAATCTGAAGTTTTAAAGAATCATTGTTGTCTTATATATATCGTTGGTTTTCCCGTTAGGATGGTTTACACTAGTCATCTTTTGAGCTCTTACAAGTTGTTTTTTTGCTGTTCTGTGTGAGCCAATACTCCACGTTGAAGACCGTACTTCGACCTATAATGGTCTACTATAACAAATTGTGACTTGGATAGAGAGTTGTCGAAGTGGTACTCGTACCACATTTTTTTATATCTATTAAAACATAAACTTCAATTCATCAATCTTTATTGCTACCACAACTTGATATTAATTAGTATTGTAATTTTCATTGTTATTAATAAATGTTATTTAAGTATAACAAACCTAATCTTGAATTCTATCCTAATTATATCTTAATTTTGGGAAATATTTAGAAATTCAAATGTGACGTCACTTTGTGCGTTTATCGCTTTGGCTTACTCGGCTGTGAATTTTTATGTGCTGGTTAGGGTTTGTAAAGAATTGCGCTAATATTAACGTACCTTTTTGCGGTACGGCCACTATCTTTGTGACGTCGCGTTATTGTGATACTTTATGTTGTATTGAATAGAAACGTCCAATGGCAGACGTAGTTTTATCTTTAACGCCTTAGTTTCCCAATTTTAATGGAGATATTTTACAATGGCAATATTTCTTGGATTCATACGAGACCACGATTCATCACAATCACACATTAACTGACATTCAGAAATTTTCGTACTTGAAATTATTGCTTCAATTTGAAGCTGCAAACGTAATTTCAAGATTGACCATGACAAATCCCAACTATCACAAAGCAATTGAATTATTGAGAATCCACTATTGACATCCACATCAAATCATTAATGCATATATGAGAGCACTACTTGATATACCCGCACCACATGATACATCAGAAAGTTTGAGATCATTTCACGACAAATTAGAAGAGTCTAGAGTCCAACGTTTATCTTTTGAATTCCGTAAATTCTGTATAAAACGCAAGACGTATGCAGTTACTCTAATTGCTTTTTCTAAAGATCTGTATCGTTGTATATCTATACATGACATTGTCTGTGTTAAAGCATTTATACTTTCATCGTCTATATTGTCATCACTAACAGCTACCATCGTGCTGCAGTCTTGTATCTTTCTCGTCCATCTCGGCCAATTTTCACGATTTAAAATCCAGTGTGGACCGTTCATCCATAAGCTGTTGTTATAAAGATGTTTAGCGTAAATTCCGTGAGTTAAGTAATCAGCTGGATTGTCATCTGTTGGACAATTGTTCCATTGAGCATTCTCTGTTAATTTTCTTATTTCTTTAAGTCGATTTGCTACGAACGGTTTTAAGTTTTTTGAAGATTTAATCCAACTAAAAACAATTTGATTATCGCTCCACATATACACATGTTATGTTGTTATGACTTTAAGAATTTGCCTTGCTAATCTGGCGCCGATAAGCGCGCCCATAAGTTCTAAACGTGGAAATGAAATCGGTTTTACGGGTACTACTCTGTTTTTAGCCATAACGATGACCAATGAATTTGCTGTAACTAAGTAAGCACAAGCTCCGTATGCTAACTGACTGTTGTCTGTGAAAAAATTTAGCTACGTTTTCTCGTTAATAACTCCTTCCGTTAATATGTTAATATTCGTGAACATACTATTTTGGTAGCCTCCTCCATATCTAAAGTATTACCTACCATTTACCTCTCAGTTCGTCGGACAAACATTTATCCCAATCAAACTTTGCCTTCCATAAAGTCTGCATAAACAGTTAAGCTTTCGTCGTGATTGACGTGATTAATCCTATTCTAGACGAAGTGCGCAAAACCTCACGCTTTGTTATCATTTTGTCCTTTTCCATAAATTCAGCCTGTTGAAATTTCAAATCGTCGGATTCCCTATCCCATCTCATGCCTACAATTTTGACTATGTCGTCATTGTCGCCGATCTTGTCTCGTCCTGCGACGTTCTGTAATTCCAGAATTGTAGAATTTCAAAAGTGATTGTTTATCTGTAAAACTAGTCAGAACGTTATCCTCGTATAAATTTCTCTGTAATTCTGTTATTCAGTTGACGGATTGTCTCTAAAATGTTTCATTAGCGTGGCGCTTAACATGAATGGCGAACAGGTGGCGCCGAAAAGTACAACCTTAAACCGTAAGTAATCAAACGGCTTTCTATGTCCATTTGAATCCCGAATCATTTCACGACAAATCAGAAGAGTTTAGAGTATCTCAGACATTGTCAGGAAATGTACGAATCGCTATTGATACCAGTGATTCTCGGGAAGTTACCGCCAGAAGTACGAAAAAATATAACACGAGAAAACGGGAGCGACAATTGGAATGTTCAATCGCTTAGAAACGCGATAGGTAAAGAGATTTCTATTCAAGAGTCCGGATACGGTGATTATACACAGACGTATTCAACCGCAACCCCTAGCGCAAATTTCATAACATTATTTATCGTTTATCGAGTAACAACAGCTAAAATCCGTCTGATAAACTTAACAGACAAATCATTAAACTCGAATAGGAAGAAACAATGCACATATTGTGACAGAAACCACTGGCCAAACGAATGTAAAGATGTCATAGATCACGATAAAAGAGTAGTCATTTTAAAGAAAAGAGGTTATGCTTTAATTGTTTAGGTAAGTGTTGCAACCAGAAGCATCACTCTTCATTATGTAAACAGAACTCGTACTCAAATAAACATCAAATTGAAACTGAACAATCGCAAAATAAAGTAGACGCAGACATTTCTATGTTGTATACCGCTAGCGAAGAAAGGTCCACTGTTCTATTGAAAACCGCATTCATTCCAGTCGTTCACAAAGATACATGTATAGATGCAAGAATACTCTTTGACGAGGGAGCTCAGTGCTCATTTATAGCCGAAGAACTAGCAGCTAGTTTGGAAATTAAAAAAGAGGGGTCTGAAACATTTAGTATAGCTACATTTGGAAGTACTACAAAAAAGGTGAGAAATCTTGACAAAACAACAAATAATCTTAAGTCTACCGAAGGAGAATTAATCCCTATTAAAGTTTTAATTGTACCAACCATTGCTTCACCACTTCAAACTCACAACATAGGAATAACGCAGAAGTTTTAATATTTACGTGGTCTACAATAAGCACACCCAGTCATGGAAGGAGAGCAATTCAAAATATCCTTATTAATAGGTGATTTTTACTGGGACATAGTTCAAGACAAAATAGTGCGTTGAAACGGTCCAATAGCAGTAAGCTCAAAAATTGGATATTTACTTTCCGGTCATGTCCCTACACGAACCAGTAATGCATCTTTCTCAATGTTGAATATACTAGTATGTCACAAACAAGAAGACTGCGATCTAGAAAAGGTTTGGAAGCTTGAATCGTTTGGAATTGACGCTAAAGAACAAAATGATGCAGACGTAGCTGAATCAATTGAAAATTACTTACAAACCTCCATTACGAAGAAAACTGATATGTATATTACGAAATTACCAAGGAGAGAGAATGCGCCAGAACTACCGACAAATGAAGGCATCGCAAAACGCAGAACGGAAAGCGTTATTCGTCGCCTTAAGAAGGATCCCGAGATGTTCCAAAAGTATGGTGAGATAATTACAGACCAAGAACAAAGAGAATTCATTAAAAAGGTATATGATGAAAGTTCATGCACAAACAAGGTTCATTACATTCCACGTCATCCCGTAAAAAAGGATTCAGTCACCACCCCGATACGCATAGTATATAACTGTAGTTGTAGAGCGAACGACAGTAGTTCTTGTCTTAACGATTGCCTAGCAACATATCCACCAATTTTGACTGATTTGACGGAGATATTAGTACGTTTTAGAATGTACAAATAAACTCATCATAGATACCAGGACTAAATTTAGTATATACGCAAGACAGATATGCAGTTACAGCGGATATTAAAAAAGCATTTTTGCATATTGAATTAGATGTTAATGAAAGAGATGTCACTATATTTTATTGGTTAGAGATTCAAATGGACATAGAAAGCCGTTTGATTACTTACGGTTTTAGGTTGTACTTTTCGGCGCCACCTGTTCGCCATTCATGTTAAGCGGTACGCTAATGAAAATTTTTAGAGACAATCCGTCAACTAAATAACAGAATTACAGAGAAATTTATACGTGGATAACGTTCTGACCAGTTTTACAGATAAACAATCACTTTTGAAATTCTACATGGAGTCAAGAAAATTATTGTCAGAGGCAGGATTCAACTTACGGTCTTGGAATTCTAATAATACGGAATTACAGAACGTCGCAGGACGAGACAAGATCGGCGACAATGACGACATAGTCAAAATTGTAGGCATAAGATGGGATAGGGAATCCGACAATTTGAAATTTCAACAGGTTGAATTTATGGAAAAGGACAAAATGATAACAAAGCGTGAGGTTTTCCGCACATCGTCTAGAATAGGATTAATCACGCCAATCACGACGAAAGCTAAACTGTTTATGCAGACTTTATGGAATGCAAAGTTTGATTGGGATAAATGTTTGTCCGACGAACTGAGAGGTAAATGGCAGGTAATAGCTTTAGATATGGAGGAGGCTACTAAAATAGTATGTTCACGAATATTAACAGAAGGAGTTATTAACGAGAAAAGGTAGCTACATTTTTTTCACAGACAACAGTCAGTTAGCATACGGAGCTTGTGCTTACTTAGTTACAGCAAATTCATCGGTCATCGTTATGGCTAAAACAGAGTAATACCCGTAAAACCGATTTCATTTCCACGTTTAGAACTTATGGGCGCGCTTATCGGCGCCAGATTAGCAAGGCATCTTCTTAAAGTCATAACAACATAACATGTGTATATGTGGAGCGATAATCAAATTGTTTTTAGTTGGATTAAATCTTCAAAAAACTTAAAACCGTTCGTAGCAAATCGACTTAAAGAAATAAGAAAATTAACAGAGAATGCTCAATGGAACAATTGTCCAACAGATGACAATCCAGCTGATTACTTAACTCGCGGAATTTACGCTAAACATCTTTATAACAACAGCTTATGGATGAACGGTCCACACTGGATTTTAAATCGTGAAAATTGGCCGAGATGGACGAGAAAGATACAAGACTGCAGCACGATGGTAGCTGTTAGTGATGACAATACAGACGATGAAAGTATAAATGCTTTAACACAGACAATGTCATGTATAGATATACAACGATACAGATCTTTAGAAAAAGCAACTAGAGTAACAGCATACGTCTTGCGTTTTATACAGAATTTACGGAATTCAAAAGATAAACGTCGGACTCTAGACTCTTCTGATTTGTCGTAAAATGATCTCAAACTTTCTGATGTATCATGTGGTGCGGGTATATCAAGTAGTGCTCTCATATATGCATTAATGATTTGATGGGGTTGTCAATAGCTGATTCTCAATAATTCAATTGCTTTGTGATAGTTGGGATTTGTCATGGTCAATCTTGAAATTACGTTTGCAGCTTCAAATTGAAGCAATAATTTCAAGTACGAAAATTTCTGAATGTCAATTAATGTGTGATTGTGATGAATCGTGGTATCGTATGAATCCAAGAAATATTTCCATTGTACAATATCTCCATTAAAATTGGGAAACTAAGGCGTTAAAGATAAAACAAACGTCTGCCATTGGACGTTTCTATTCAATACAACATAAAGTATCACTATAACGCGACGTCACAAAGATAGTGGCCGTACCGCAAAAAGGTACGTTAATATTAGCGCAATTCTTTTCAAACCCTAACCAGCACATAAAAATTCACAGCCGAGTAAGCCATAGCGATAAACGCACAAAGTGGCGTCACATTTGAATTTCTAAATATTTCCCAAAATTAAGATAGAATTAGGATAGAATTCAAGATTAGGTTTGTTATACTGAAATAACATTTATTAATAACAATGAAAATTACAATACTAATTAATATCAAGTTGTGGTGCCAATAAAGATTGATGAATTGAAGTTTATGTTTTAATAGATATAAAAAGATGTGGTACGTGTGCCACTGCGACAACTCTCTATCCAAGTCACAATTTGTTATAGTAGACCATTATAGGTCGAAGTACGGTCTTCAACGTGGAGCACTGGCTCACACAGAACAGCAAAAACAAACTTTAAAGAGCTCAAAAGATGACTAGTGTAAACCATCCTAACGGGAAAACCAACGATATATATATGACAACAATGATTCTTTAAAACTTCAGATTAAACCTTTGAGGTCTTCGTCTTTCTAAAACTGTATTTCAACAGAAAATCACTGATACACATGAACAATCTAATATAGAAATGTTTTATTAAATATATAACCACTGATTTCGAAGTATATTTATAATTTATATTTCACATAAAAGTACCAATCTCTTTTAAAAGAGAACAACATTCAATGGTTTGTAGTTGTTATATAATAAAACGTTTTATTTAAGTTTAGTATAAGATTACTTTTTGCGGATATGATTTAGTGGATTTATTTTCATCAAAATGTAACTAACTTAATAGAAGACTTGAATCAGCTTTATATTATTTTCGGACATTGAATATCATTTCGGTTTAACAAGTTACAATGGACGGAATGGCACGTCTTTAGCAAAGGATTTTTTAATCAAATGTATTCAGATGTGGTTTCAAACGAGAAAATTGTTAATGAGAGAATAAGATCGAATAATTCATATTTTCGGATCTGTGACACCTTTCTAAAAAAACAATTTGAACATCAATTTGAATGTATAATTAGCATTTTCATGTTACACAAATTTGCGCTTCAATATGGTTGGAAACATATTTGACAGTTTAAAAAAAGCTAGCTAAGTAGACGTATTTTTGTAGATATGCAAACACATGAGTTATAGCGAATTTGTACTTTTATTCTTTCAACGCTGATCTGTGTATCATCTCACCAAACTCCGTACAGTGATCGTTTCCGTTCCGGAACTATTTTCCTTTACTCCATCAATCACAAACTCCGTACAGTGATCGTTTCCGTTCCGGAACTATCTGCCTTTTTTCCTTAACTCCATTAGTGTAGAGTAGTATGCGGACCCGTATGAGCTGGAACTGCCTTGGAGTTTGTCATCTCACTAGGGATTTTTTCGTTGTAATATTATTTGATGCCGAAAAAACATATTGAAAGATAAAAACAAATCTGCCGAAATTGAACTCCTAGTAAAACTTACAGTAAATCAAACATTTCCTTATCTTAAATTTCTATACACTTTTTCTAGCAAAACATTTTTTTTTTTTCATATCTACTTAAAATTGTTTAAACATTCTCACTATTTGCATTAAGGATAATATTGGTCGGAAAACTGTTATAACTAAATTCTTGCATACATTTGAATTTTAAATCAAAATTAGTTATAACATAATCCCCCAGTAGTTGTATCGACCCTCAGCTATAAAAATAAAAACTTTATAAATATATTGCGGCCGACACGTACTTTTATCAGGAACCCTTAAAGCCAAAATATTGTCAAGGATGTTTGATAACAGCAGAGTAGGCTTGTTCGAATAAAAACAAACTTTTTATTTGAATTATTTGACGACTAGTTTTTTTGGTGGATACATTGGGGAATAAATTACTTGAATTATGTTCGTCCTCAAGGCTACGTATACTCAATGGTCGTTTTTTGGGAGATTCCCTGGGATATTTTACTTATATGTGTAATACTGGGTTCAGTACAGTTGATTATGCTATTGCAAGTGAGAGTCTCCTGCCTGAGGTAAAATACTTTAAAACAAATGACTTTACATATTTATCAGATCATGTTCAAATAAACTTATATATGAATTGTTATATATACATGTATGAAGAAATATTTAGATGAAAAGAGATGGCATTTGATAAAATCATACAAATGGACAGAATTGTCATCTTCAAAATTAATTGATGTTCTATCAACAGAAAATGTTAAAAAGGAAATTTTAGATTTAGAGATGCAACATTTTGATAGCAATAAACTAGGCGTTGATGGTGCAACTGAAAAACTTACCAAAATTTTACAAACTATTGCAGAAAATACATGTAAAGTCATATCTAAACCAACAAAAAAGAAAAAGAAAAAAATTAAACAAGTATGGTCAGATAATGTAGTATATGAAACAAAAAGACAAATAAACTTTTTAGGAAATAAAATCAAGAATAACTTAAATGACAAAAGTTTAAAACCTAAATATTTTGAATTATGTAAAAAACTAAAAAAAATGATTAAACAGAAAAAATTTGAATATCACCAAAAACTTTATAAATCACTTTCAGATAATTTTAAAAATAATCCAAAAGAATACTGGAATATTCTAAAGGCAATAAAAAAGAAACCAAATATTTATATTCCTGAAATTTTAATGAATGAAAATAAAATCATAAAACATTTTCAGGATCAGGGTACACCAGCCTCATATGATAAATCCTTTGTAAATAAACTGGAACGTGAACTAAACATTCTAGAAGATAATATTGAATTAAATATGGAAACTGATGCATTTGCTGAGGTAAAATTGGTCATTTCAAACCTTAAAGTAAACAAATCAGCAGGCCAAGATAGAATTGTGAATGAAATACTCAAACACTCACAACCTGTGATAATTAATTCGATTGTAAAAGTTTTTAATTTGATTTTAAAGACAGGTAATTATCCAGATTCTTGAAAATTATCTTTCATGATCCCTTTAAATAAAAAAGGTGACAAGTTAGACCCTAATAATTATTGAGGAATTTCTCTTATAAGTAATCTCCCAAAAATTTTTAATGCCATATTGAATAATAGACTAATCAAGATTGTTGACAAACAATTAAGTGATTGTCAGTTTGGTTTTAGAGAAAATCACAGAACAGCTGATAGCATTTTTTTATTAAAGTCCTTGATAAATAAATATTTACATAAAGAGAAAAAAAAAGATTTATGCCTGCTTCATAGATCTAAAAAAGGCTTTTGATTCAGTATGGAGAACTGCTTTACTTTATAAATTATGTAAAATGGGAGTTGGCAGGTCTTTTTATAGAGTTTTAAAACAACAATACTTAAATACTAAATCATCTTTAAAATATAAAGATTATGTATCATAATATTTTAATATTGCTAGAGGGGTTAAACAAGGAGACACACTAAGCCCCACTTTATTTAATGTCTTTATAAATGATATTGTAAAAAAAATTGAAAAAAATAATAATCTACCTATAAAAGTAGCAAATAATCTTTTTGATTCTTTAGTAAAACCAATTATGACCTATAATTCAGAAGTAACATATTTGGATACATATATTTCTTTTCATCGAGCCAATAACAGAGCCTTTAATATCTTCAGGAAAAGAAATTAATCAACTTGATTTTATAGACAAAACCCCATTAAAAATATGCATCTTAAATTTTGTAAATCTACTCTAGAAATAAAAAAACAATTGCATCCAATTTAAAAGCAAGAGCTTAATTAGGGAGATTGCCTATCGAATGTTTCATTAAATAATAATATTAATCCATTGATAAAGGAAGCTTTTTCTCTAGCACAGTCTCTAAATTTGACAGGAACTTACTCATGGTATACATATGCAAAAAATATTGTTAAAAAGACTAATGTTGACCTTAATATTCTTTCTACTTGTAAGGACATAAAAGATGTAAATAAAATAAAAAACGATATAAAGTTAAAAATGAAAAATAGATATGAAGATTTAATTCAAAATAAATTTCAAAACATTGATGATAAAAGTAAATTTTTTCTTTATAAAAAAATTAAAAAAGATTACAAACTAGAATCTTATCTTAATACATCTAATTTTCAGATAAGGAGATTAATCACTAAATTTAGAATAAGTGATCACTCCCTTTTGATTGAAAAGGGGAGATATTTTAAAATCCCAAGATAGGAACGACTTTGCCATAAATGTAAAATACTAGAGGATGAGAAACATTTTTTACTCTATTGTGAGTATAATAAAACTCTAAGAAATTATTTTTTTAATCACATATGTACTGAAAATAATAACTTTAATAATTTAAATGAAGAAAAAAAAATTCAATATTTACTAAATCCATCATCGCCTTTACAAACAAATAAGTTAGGATCCTTCTTTAAAAAGTCATTAGAATTGAGGGCAGGGGACTCTTAACAACTTGTTTATTGTTAAAAAAAATTGATGCTGTTATTATTGTGTATGTTTAATATGTATGTTTATTGTGTTAATATATGTTGGTCACAAACTGTAAAGTTTCTATGACAATAAAATATTTGATTTGATTTGATTTCTTAAAAACGCATAACTTATAAAACAAACTTCATTTTTGTGTGTGTTAACTAGGGTAACTGCCCTTCCACGAAATATTTTATTAGATTTTTTTTTAAATATTTGATAACTTACTTAAAATTCCAATGGCATCCGATTAGATAACAGCTTTAAGTTGGCCAAATGCATATAAGTAAGTGGCTCTCATTAGCTAGAAGATACATTTGTCTTTTAAAATACAACAGTGGCATCTCATGATCGTTATGATACTACTATGTGCATAAATTTTCGGTTCACAAGAGGTAAATTAACAGTTCGTCATCATTACAATGGCATCTATTTTTACATCAATTTTTATAAAAATCATGTTTATAAAAATCATGTTTCGTAATGTGGAGATAATTTTGACGGAGAGTCCTGTCTGAGATAAACAGCCACGTGTGTTAAACTCAATTATTAGTTGATTGATAGTTAGTTGTTTATTGTCCAGTGATTAATGTCTCATGCATGTTTAGGACGAAATGAAATTAAAAACAAGTATTTCATCATAGATACCTTAATTAAAAATTGTGTTCGCCAGATGCGCTTTTCATGTACAAAAAACTCTTCAGTGACACTCGAATCAATAAGGCCAAAACAAGGCCAAATACAGTACAAGGAAAAAGAATATTGAGGACCTAACATTTCTCAATGTTTCTAAGAGGTTTGTTTTTTTAATAGAGGCAATCCCTGATGAAAGTCTGGGAAATTTGGTCTGCCACAGGTAAATTATGATATGTTAGAAAGGGATAGAAATTTTCCTTGCAACAGATGAACCCTCAGAGTTGTTGCAAGGGTTTCTAACATGTATACAGCTTTCCACTACTACACGGGGACATAGGATTAAACATGCTCACTTCGGACAAACGTGGCTGCGGACTTACGTAAAATATTTCTATTTTCCTGTCACAATTGGCGGGTGGTCAATCTCAATTTACTACGATTATCAATTTTACAATCGAAAGTCGATGGTTCTCTCCGTCACTCCGGTTTGTCTATCTATACTTTTTTTATAATAAATATGCAAATACATTATTTAACATATATGCTTAGCTGCAACAGGTATTTCAAAATGTCTGAACAGATTCTTTGTGGTCCTTGTGGTTATGCAGAAAATAATAAAAAGGCAGAGAAATGGTGTACAGTTTGTGAAGAAGGATTATGCGCAGTTTGTGAGAAGATTCATAAGTCCATTAAAACTTCACGAAATCACAGGCTTATATTAATTGCAAACTTTCGGCAGATACAACATATTAATGTTAGCTTTAGTTGTAAAGACCATGACAAGCGACTTGAACTGTACTGTAAAACACATGATGTTGCAGTTGGTTTAGGTTGCGTTCCATCTCGTGATAGGACATGCTCTGATGTCATTCCATTAGACAAAGTTGCTGAAATGCAAAACATTCAACTGCACTTGCTGATTTGGAGGACACTTTAACTGGAACATTACAAAATCTTTAACAAACCACTACCGATCGTGAGTCAGCTTTGGAGAAATTTGAAAGTCAGAAGCAAACCATCAAACGAACAATTAATGATACACGAGCGAAAATACTGAAAAAGTTAGACGACTTATATAACAAAAACTACTTTATGAATAAGACACAAAACATGCAAATTGTAAATCCGAAACAAACACGCTTCTAAACCAATCTAAAAAAGCACAACTTAAATCATTCGCATCCGAAATTCAGCTGTTCCTGGGGACGAGTCAGATCAACGAAGCAGTCTTCAAAAATGTAGAATCGGTTAAGGAAGGAATTAAGTCTGTACAGAACTTTGAATATATAAAAAAGAAGATGTGGTCTGATTGCCAATGAAACAACTATCAACAAAAGATCAAAATGACACAGACATTAACAACTATAGGTCACCGTACGGCCTTCAACAATGAGCAAAACCCATACCGCATAGTCAGCTATAAAAAGCCCCGATAAGACAATGTAAAACAATTCAAACGAGGAAACTAACGGCCTTATTTATGTAAAAAAAAATGAACGAAAAACAAATATGTAACACATAAACAAACGACAACCACTGAATGTACAGGCTCCTGAAGTTCATTTACAGTTAAATCCTACTATCATGTCGTTACTGAATGAAGCAGATCTGCTCGGGAGCATATCATTTAAGAAGACCGCCACTAGTATACCTTTCAAGGAAGCAAATGTAGGTGAAGCACAATTACAACTTAGAGTGCAAAATACAAAAATCATTAAAAGCATTCGTATGCGATTGAAAACGAGATTTAGTGTAGAACAAGAAGATCACAAAACGATTCTGAATGGATGTACCATGTTACAAAATGGTAATGTGTTACTAGCTGGAATGTCATAATGGAGTACAGTGAAGAGGGTAAACATATCCGTGACATACCATGTTCTAGACCACCGTTTGATTTAACTGTCATAAACACTGACCGTATTGCTGTTACTTATGGAAATCGGTACATAGAGATTATAAATAAAAACAACTGTACGATTGAGAAGGTATTTGAATTAGAAGAAGATTGCTATGGAATATCATACCGGGACAACACAATTATAATTATCACACAATGGGGCATTGAAATAATTGATGTTGGAGGAAAAGTACTCAAAACGTTAACCATTGATTGTCGGTCATATATAGGAACTGCCAAAGATAGAATTTATTTCACCATCGATAAATATGTACATTGTATCTCCTTTGCAGGTGATGAGATATGGGTACGTAAAGAGGATTCCTTAACTAACCCATGTGGAATCGCTGTAGATGATAATCAAAATGTGTTTATTACTGATAGTGATTCGAATTCGCTGAAAGCGATACAACATGACGGGAAGTCAAGTAGAAAAATACTATCGAAAACTGATGGTTTAGGCAATCCACGTTCATTGCACTACAACAAAGTGTTACTTTTGTGTGATGATAATTGGTGCGCCTTGTACACACTTATGTTATTTTATTACACCTATTATTTTCATAATGTATTTTAAGTTTTTAATTTGAATATTCCGCTATACTTAGATCAATACATAACTAAAATAAGTGTAAATGGGAGAGTACATTTTTTTAGAGCAGGAACTGCTTACCCTTCCAGAGCACCTGATATCACTCCCAGTTTTGGTGGGGTTTGTGTTACTTAGTCTTCAGATTGCTATGTTGTGTCATGTGTACTATTATTTGTCTGTTTGTCTTGTGTTTTAGCCAATGTGTTGTTATTTATATTCAATCTATGGGTTTGAATGTCCCTCTGGTATCATTCGCCCCACTTTTAAAAGAATTAATCATTGATAATTTGTAGTAAAAATTATAAAGTAATATCATTGTAGACCAGTATATAGCACTACTGATTTGTTTAAGTTAATAAATTGAAATTAATGATTTCAGGTTGTAAAGACTGCTCTAGTTTACCCTTTCTTGATTTAATTATTATGTATATTCATTATTTTAGAACTCGATATCAATGAAAATTAACCAATGTATGGTATGATGACTGTTTAAATATTGAGTTATCAAATTGAAACTTCACTTATTCACATAGATTTGCTTGAGCAGGGAGAGGAATGTTCATTGTTATGTGTTTATCTATTTCCTGCAGACAAAAATATTTTCGATTTTGTACACAGTTGTACATTCAGTGGTTTAAAATATTATTTTCCTCCTGTATAAGGTTTATTTCAGTTCTTGCCAGACCAGCTATTTTATCTTATATCTAGTATTCGTTTAAAAAAATACTATTGCCCTCCCTCTGGTAAAAAATAACTGTCCCTTCAAATATAAACTACTTGACCAACAGGGAAATTCTAAAACTTATTTTATATGTTTATTGAAAAAACAAAATATGTTTATTAAATTTAAGGGTAGATAGGGCATAAGTGCCACAATCACAGTAAATGAATTGTAAAATACATTAATATATACTATGTATAACAAGATATTCAAATGGAAATACAAATAAGGAGTGTTATATTGTTGTTAATGAGATAACTTTCCACCAAAGTTCATATGAAGTATATGTGAGCAATAATGGGTAAATAGGCAAACGTACGTTCTTCGACAATGAGAAAAACTAAAACGTACTATACAACAAACTTCTTACGAAGTTTATGTGAGCAATTATTTGCAATTGCAACCTTTAACATTGAGAAAACCCATACACTAGGGCCGACAATTACAGGCCCCGATATGAAAAAAACACACAAAACACAACAAAGAAAACTAGGTTGATCTACACTAAAAGTTGGGTGATCTCAGGTACTCTAGAAGAGTAAGAAAATATTGCTCAAATTGTGACACGTGTCGTGTTGTTTATGTCAGTACTAACCCGGTGATAAGTCTAATTCGATCAGTCTCATTCGGGGAAAGGGGGATGGGATCGTCATCTGTGGAAAATTATATACCATAACGATCAACCAACGTGCGATGATGTCCGTCAATTCTATGAAGGAATGATTTCAAATTCACCACTGAGAACTCTAGCTTCTATGTGAAAAAAATATAAAACAATTCAATAAAGAAAACTAATTGTATAATTTTTTTGGTCCCTCTTTTATGACATTTTACGAAACACAAATAAAACAGACACGAACCAATGATAACCACTGAACTACAGGCTCATGACTTTGTACCGGCACATACACAATGTTGCGGGGTAAATTTGTTTGGAGGCACCAAACCTTCCATTAACATGGGACAATGGTGTAACAATGTAACAAAAGAAACACACTATTCAAAAAATTGGAAAAAGTCTTAAATCATCAAATTGAAGCAAAGCAGCAAATATTTAACAGAATCACAGACCGGACGTAGCTGGGTATTTATACACCCATTACAATCCCAAATTCACAAAGTACTGATCTGGGAGTACTCGCAGTTACTGACAGTTAGTTACTAAGTTCATTTATTTTACTACCTGTATATAAGATTATGAAGTATTGATTTCATTTGTGTTAGCCCTTGGACGAATATGCTGCTGGTTGAGTGTATGTCCCCGAATTTTATCATTAGTTCAATCTTCAGAACTTCGGTACTTATATGTTTTTATCAGGCCTTTTTTACATTGTCTGTTTACAATTCCAGAAATTATTAATGAAACTAAGAATATATTCGCTCAGGCAATGTAAATCTGAGATTCATTTAGCTATATCTCTTGGACTCTTTCAGTTCTTATTTCCTTGTCTTTCAAATATTCGAATATGAACGTTTTTGATGAAAGAAAATCATGAAAATAGTTTCGGGCGCATGAAAATTATGAAGGATTGTTTGTTTTCAGTTTTACAATACTGGCTCGATACCGCTGCTGGCGGATTATTATCCCCAATGGTTAGTAACAGCTCAGTAGTCCGTACTTTTATACTGACATGATTTCAGAAAAACCTTTTTAAAATTGGCGTTTAACAATATGCACATCTGGTGCAGAAAAATTGTTATCTTTTATGTTATTGGTGACATGAACTAGCGTTATGTACATTACGTCTAAAATTATATCCAGATATTTCATAGGACAAAAACACAAAACCAAAGCTATCTCGATTATGCGTTATTGCCATGATGTTTCACTTTTATGCTGATACATAAAGCGAAATGTTTGATTACAGTCTTTTATTCGTATGTATTACTAGTATTTAAAACAATAACTTGAAATTATTTTTAAAAGTGAGGAATATTCTCCATCATGCACAGCTATGATTCCGTGCCCGACTTTGTCCTTAACTTTTTAATTTATAAGCTCTCCTATCTAATTTGATTTGAATTTTCAAAATATCAGTTATCTAGCATCACTGAAGAGACATTTTTGACGAAATGCATCTGACGCAGGAAATTTTGTTTGGTAACGTTAATGATATTAACACAGAACTTATAAACATTTTATAAACTTTGATATGGAATCAATATCATAGATAGACTATTCAAATGAATTTGCTCCATTCTTTGTTAGAGTAAACATGAGAAATTTGTTATGGGGGTACAATTAAAACATCTTCATAGTATACTTTGTATAATTAGGGGATCACACAACACACTGTTCAAGATATTGTCAAGGAGGTTAAGTTTGTCCTGCGATACAATTTTTTGAGTACGTAATTTAGTTGGTTTTAAGACATTTTTCAAAAAAAACAGTTGTTCCATTTTCGTAGTACCCGTTAAGAAACTGTTTACTAGGGGAAAATATGAATATGGTTATCCTTCACCTGAAAATTTGAGAATAAAATCAATATAAATTATGCATCAGCATAATCATATATTTTTTTTTTTATCTGTTAGCATTAAAGAATCAATTATAGCTCTTCAACTTTTATATATGCTTTGGATTTCAAATATTTTGGCCACGAGCATCACTGAAGAGACATGAATTGTCGAAATGCGCATCTGGTGCAACAAAATTGGTACCGTTGATTTTATTAAGCAATATTGCAATAGAGATCAACAACATTGGCATGTTGATTCCACCATTGACACTGGTTAGAATAACAGTGTAAAGCATTCTATATCCCACACGTTTGTAATTAAAAAAATACACATTAGCGGTTTGTATACATTCTTTTCTGATTTGCTTCTATCTGTTCAATATACAAATAACTAAATGATAATAGTGATAGAGAGGCAGAAGATTATTTCAAACTTATACGTCGTACTCTGGACTATTATGGTCTACTTTTTACAAATAGAGACTTGGATGGAGAGTTGTCTCATTGGCACTCATTCCACATCGTCTTATATCTAACATAAGTATAAAAAAAATGACAATTCTATTCAAAACTATTCCTGAATGTAAAGTGTAGCGTGCTTAGCAGTCGAAGGCAACAGTAGTATTCCGTTGTTGAATAGTCGTAAATCGATTAAGCATAAAAAAAATTGGGTCAAAAATAAAAACTAGTGCTGTCCACGGTTAATCGGTTGACCGGAAGGACCTAATATCGAATATTATAATGCTAACAGGTTCACCGGATTTTTTTTAAACTTTAATTGATTTAATAGAAATGTGTAATGAAATTATTTAATAGTTTTGTTCTATTTAAAAGTATCGTCGTGGTAATTACTTTGACAGATCAATTGTCCAGTATATTGATTGATATTGTTATTACAAAAACACGTTAAATTATGAAAAACTAAGACAACTTGTCTATCAGATGGGGGCAAGTAAACATTATTAGTATACATCTTTTAAAAACAGTTACTTTAATTTAGTAATCCGATTACATTATATGATTTACTTCATTTGTTTTTTTTTATTTATCTAATGTTGCGTAGACCTACATCCGCTATATAGATGATGTTCTTTCACTAAATCAATTCAAAATTTGGTGACTATGTGGAACGCATCTATCCCATCGAACTAGAGATAAAGGATACTACAGATACAGTTAGATCGGCCTCATATCTTGACTTACATCTAGAAATTTACAATGAGGGTCGGTTGAAAACAAAACTTTACGACAAAAGAGATGATTTCAGCTTTCCAATTGTGAACTTTCCATTTCTAAGTACCAACATTCCAGCAGCACCTGCATACGGGGTATATATCTCCCAATTTATACGATATTCCCGTGCTTGCATTTCCTATCATGATTTTCTTGATAGAGGGTTGCTGCTCATAAGGAAGCTATTAAACCAAGAGTTCCCAAGGGTGAAGTTGAAATCATCCCTGCGTAAATTGTACGGACGCCATCACGAGTTGGTTGACCGTTATGGAATAACCGTTTCACAAATGATATCGGATATGTTCCTTACGTCGTAACTTCAATCCCCTTCCCTTTCATGAATGTGACCTACCGAATTAAACTATTTACCGGATTTGTTATCACATGAGCAACACGATGGGGTGCCACATGTGGAGCAGGATCTGCTTACCTTTCCGGAGCACCTGAGATCACCCCTAGTTTTTGGTGGGGTTCGTATTGTTTATTCTTTAGTTTTTTATGTTATGTCATGTGTACTATTGTTTGTCTGTTTTTCTTTTTCATTTTTAGCTATGGCGTTGTCAGTTTATTCTAGATTTATGAGTTTGACTGTCCCTTTGGTATCTTTCGTCCCTCTTTTAGTATATTGTTTTTAAAAGATAAAGTTACATAGGAAAGAAATACAAGTTAATGTTTACGGATCATCATCTTTTATCTTTTTATATTTATATTCGAGATCGTAAATGATTTGCACATATCTCTTTTAGCTCAATACTTTGGTTTATATATGATTACTTACGACAGTTAATACAAGTATTAGAATATACAGCTGCGTTTCACTTTAAATGACCTTACAAACTGATTTATGCCAGCACAATTTGTCTTTATATTGTATTTATCAAATATAGACGTCCATTTCCATCGCACAATTGCTACTCTTGATCTTTTATCAGTATTTTATTCGGATCGTTTTCACCAGCCAAAGACAAAAATGTTTTTATTAATGTGGGTGGCATTCTACACGGTGTTTACGTTTAATCGACCATGTTTCACAAAAGTTATATTGTTTGTACTACTCGTATCATTACGCACGCTCAAGGTTCAAACCATCAGTGTTGGTAGGTCAGCTTTCAGTGGTTCACCCGTCATATGGTTGTTCTTTTATTGTGTTCGATTTTGTAGCAACGAAAAACACATCTAGATAATCATCAACTGTTTTGCTCTTCCACGAGACTTATGATTCAATTCAATGTATTTTGGCCTTTTTTTCAACAATTTTGATGTTGAGTGTCACTTTTCAGTCTTTTCTAGACGAAAGGAGTGTCTGACAAATAAAATTTTAATACTCGCAACTATGATGAGTATATTTTAGAGCATAGTGAACAAAATACAAACAAATGATAATTAATTAAGTCCGCTTTTTATCGTAAATCCGTAACACATTAGCATTCTATGAAAAACGAAGTAATATTAAGAAATGTGGGTTTTTTTTTACTGATAATTAATGCATTAACTATAAACTGCACGTCGGTCCCGGCTTTGTTCTCCTTACCTGGTTCGGTGTATTTTGTGTATAGAAAGTCTCAATGGTATTTCGGATGGAACGTTACAAAATTAATAGAATTTGAAAATGAACAATTTCGTTTCAATGGGATTTGATTGAGACACTGCACATCTATTTGAAAATGTCATTCACGTTTTCATAAAATCGTAGCTAATTTTTACCTTTAAGGGCAACATCTTCAATTCAGTATTAGACGAAAACCTTTTAAATAAGAAAAGTTATATATATGCTTTTAAATGCAATTCATATGAATATTGTCAGTGGAATAGAATGCTTATTAAACTTTTTTTATAACGATAGAGGCGGAAGATAACCGAGCGGATAATCAAACTAAATAGTCGACAGATAAATATTTGCGATTACAAATAAGTTTGAACGACATTGAAATGTTGCTGGTTGAGCTTTGATCTGTCTCCTTTTTCCATGTGTATGTTTTGATTCATGTCGGCCAAATACTCTTTTGAAAGAAAGAATCGAATTAAGACAATGTTAAGCATTTGATTTTATATACTGGTATACAAATACCTTTTCTCGTGGTCTTTACTCTGATATATTGTAACAACTGATTGGGTCACAGACAAAAGGTGGAAAAAGGTATGAAATATTTGAGTTTGATATTTTTAAAACACTTTTGGAAAGATTTTAACTTTCAATAGCCAAGTAGTATGTTTTTTTGCATTTATTTTCATACATTTCTAAAACTTTTCTTTTATTAGTATAGAGGAAAACCAAGAAACCAATAGGCTAAAGTTCGAACTCTCTAAACCAGTTTTTTTCTCCCTCATTATACTTTTTAAATTATTATCTTTATAACCCTTTTTGTTCATGTAGCTCTACGATAGTTTTAGAATCCTTGTTGATTTATGCGTAGCGATGGAGTTAGACTCAAAAACTACTAATGACAAACCAAACTACAAAGTTATATCATTCTTTTTTAGACCGTTAACCGTAGAACTGCTGATTTGTGTTAAGTTTTGAAATAAGATTTAAGGATTTCAGATTGTAAAGACTGATGTATTTTTTCCTTCCTTGGATGAATCATAATGTATATCAGAACTCTATATAACTAATAATCAATAAATGTATTATGATTGTTTAAGTAAATTCAGTATTCAAATATTCAAATATCAACTTGACAAACGATGGCTTGTTTATATAGACCATTTAGTTTTCCTGGGCAAGGAAGGAGAAATATTTATTGTTATACGTTTCTAGAGGCGGTTATTTATTTCCTGCAGAAAATCATATTTTCGATTTTGTACATCAGAAAAAAAGCAAATGATTGTTTCTTCAAACATAAAATAAATTGATCATCTGGGACGTTTTTAAACTAATTTAACTGTGGTAAAATTGCCAATGAGACAGTTTCCACCAAAATTCATATGAAGTATATGTGAGCAATAATAGGCAACCGTACGACCTTCAACAATGAGAAAAAAACAATTGCCGCCAATTGAAGGCACTGATATAAAAAAAAAAAATCAGCAAGAGATACCAGTTTAACTCAGTCCAAAATAAACTGACAATAGCCATGGCTAAGAACAAACAAACAAACAAACAACAACACACAAAATACATGATAGAAAACTAGTTTGATCTACACTAAAACCTTGGGTGATCTCAGGTACTGCAGAAAGGTAAGAAAATCCCTCCCAAAATGTGACACGAGTCGTGTTGTACATGTCAGTACTAACCCGGTGATAAGTCTAATTCGGTAAGTTACATTCGGAGAAAAGAGGATGCGATCGTCATCTGGGAAACAGATATACCATAATGATCAACCAACTTGCGATGATGTCTGTAAAATTTATGATGGAATGATTTCAAATTCACCACTGAGAACTGTAGCTTGAATGTGTGAAAAATATGAAAAGAATCAGTATGGGAAACAAATTGCATAATTTATAACAAATCAACTTACGAAAAACAAATATGACAGACATGAACCAACGATAACAACTGAACAACAGGCTCCTGACTCTGTACAGGCACATACTCAATGTTGCAGGGATTAAATATGTTTGGAGGCGCTAAACCTTCCCTTAACCTTCGACAATGGTGTTGCATTACAACATAAGAGCACACTATTTAAATCATTGAAAAGTCTTAAATCATCAGATCAAAACAAAGTAGAAAAACATTTGACAAAAACACAGACTGGACGTGGCATGCAATTTACAAAGGGGTGTTTTCAGTTATACAATACTGGCTCTATACCGCTGCTGGTGGATTATAACTTGCGGGTATCATCAGCTCAATAGTTAGTACTCCGATACTGACATAATTTAAGAAAACCTTTCTTAGATTGCGTTTAAAAATTCATAAATTATTATGAAAGGCAGCAGACACTAACAAAATAACTAAGAACTCGATGAAAAACTGACAATCAACGCCATTTAAAAATATTCCCGAGTTTAAACGCGGCTTGCTTAGTAGTCAGATGACAACCATTAGCTTTACTAAAATAAAGAAAGCTAATAATAAACTGACATTTCATCATCATAGAATACTTACTAAAACGTGTTTCTAAATAGTGTGGTTGAAGATACCAAAGATATTGACAAAATCAAGTCGACAGATATCCATAATTTTAAGTGAGATTGCTATTTTGCTCTTTGGACTTTTATCTACTCGTAAAAATTGAAATTCTGAATTGAACTAATAAAAATCCAGTATAAATCAGAATTCTAATATCTACTAGTAACATTCAGTCAAAAATCAGTATAAATCATGAATAACACTGGATCTAAAAAAAAATTGGGGTTTTTTTTTGGTTATGTATGACCTTGTATTGGACAAGTGGAAAAACAAAATCAGTGAATTTTATTATTAATCAATATTAAAATACTAAAAATTAAATCTTTTAAATAACAATTATATATTTGTAACATCACCTTCATGAATTACTTTTTAAACGTGTATCTATTACAATATTTGCAGTATATTTTGGGTCTGATTTTGTGACACACGTATTACATTTTTCTGCTTTCTAATAGACGGAAGCAGATTTACAAGCGTCAACCTGGTTACATTACTCTTACACGCTTTATTATGAGAAAGCTCCGAAAGTGATGAGGGATCAGTGAAATTGAGTCCAGGGAAACAGACTGTAATGACATGTAAATCAACAAGATCATCTTTAAAAATTTTGTAGATACATGTACCATCCTTTGAAACAATTTTCAAGTTTGAACATGAATCATTTTGCATATTGATGCAAGGTAGCAAATTTAAATCCACATTTATTCAATAGTCCTTTGGAATTTTTATTCTAATAGGGTCACCTATATTATCAAATACCTTCGCAAGATATTTTTAATAGTAGTTAAATGGACTATATTTTTTTTACATATTTCCTTGGTTTGGTCCTTATTGCAATACTTCCAACATTGACGAAAACCAAATTGAGTGCATAGTGTTTTAAAGTCAGTTAACATATAAATTGTAACAAGAAAATGTCTATAACGATTTATCGAAATATTTTCTAAAAGGTTGATATTCTTACAAAGTAAATATATCAATTTGCATAACGAAATACAAATAATTAGTATATTTCTGTAATACTTATCACATGAAGACGCAGCGTGTCAGTGAAAGATCACTCCGATGGCCGGAGTTTGATCTTTCACTGACACTTGACACAGAGTCCGAATTGGATAAATAGTTTACATCCCAGACGATCTAGGTTATGTAAAAAAACATTAACGCTTCATAAAATCTAAATAAGAACGCTACACAATTATTATTATTTACTTCACTTATTACTGTATATAGTATATACCCTTTATGAGCCCTGGACATAATGTAGAAATATGTTAAAAATAACAAATTAACAGAGAGTTCTTTTCAATGACATATTTATTTTATATTCAAGAAATATATATGAATGTATTATCGGCGTTTTCAAAAAAAAATTTCAACCAAAAGGACACCATCTTTAATAAATATCTGCTGAAAATATATTTACTCAGAACAGCTTTAACAAATATATCATATGCAATTCAAATAATTATTTTCATCACCATAGGATGTTCACTAAACGCATTTTTAAGGAATGAGGCGGCAGATAATAAATCGGATTGTCAAACTCATAGGTAGAAAAATAAATATCCAAATATATATACTTATAAATTTATTCGACATTGAAATTGTGCTCTATGAACTTTGATCTGTTTCTTTTCACACTGTTAATTTTTCATTGTGTTTTTACTGGGTGCCGGCTTAATATTCTTAACAAAAACTACTCAACTTCTGAGGTCAATGTTGAGCACCGAATAAGAGTAACATATAATCAAGTTCTAGTTTCTAATCCCAAACTTCTATACACATTTTAACAAAACTGAAGTTTTGTTTATATGTACTGAGTTTTATAATTGCGACTTTTGTATATTTGATATTATTAGACGGAAAACATGCATATAAATCTATATTACTTTCTGTCTACGTTTGAAATTTACCGCGGTTTTAAATTTTTTTAAATACCAGTCGTCATTGTCCTATGTACCCTGAGTTACCCCTGGTAACAAAATGACGTAGATAGGACAATTCTCGAGACGATATCAAAATGTAATCATGCAAAATTTTTAAGCAAAGATTATGATACTAGTAATGCATTATGAAGGAGGAATCATTCTTTTCATACGTGTATGTATATTTGATTATTTCACATTGAAACGGGAAGTTTCATTGTATGATAAACTTCCTGGTTTCTTTGTGTACACTATCTAGCTTATGCATGTCAAATAAATGGCCTGCATAAAAAGCCAAAACTCTTATAGATTTTTGATAAAAAAAAAAAACATTGCTGACCTCTAGACTTCTTAAGTTGTTTTATGTTCATGTGTTGCTGTGGTATTGACGCAAAAGCAGCAAATCTATTTGATCACTTATTGTCTTTGATTTTTATTGACGCATACCTTCCATTTTTTATTCATATTTATCTTATGTTTTATGTGTTCTTTAATTTAGTGGTCTACGTTTCAAGATCTGCTTCCTCAATTTTTTTTGTTAAATTGCTCACGTCCTAAATATTAAATGAATAACTCGTTTCATTGCAGACAAAACTATGTTGCAGGGTTTGTTTTCATAATGTAAATGTGGTCATCAAATGTGCATAAAGGTAGATAATTGGTATAGGTTATCCTATATTGATTTATTTTCTTTCAAAACGATAAGTCTTTCTTTTTCAGAATCAATCCGAGTGATAACAAATTTCAATGAAATTTGCAACAATTCATAAAATAATGCCCAGTGTAAGGTCATAATTTTTTGTGATGATAAAAAAAAACACCTTTTATTAACCTTAACATTCATTTCATTGGTTGTTGCCAATTGGGAATTGCTTTTCTTAATTTTCTGCCTTCGATATGATTAAGATCGATTAAGACTGAAATTATTCTTTCTTCATTAGACTGATATCCCAAGAATCGTCCGTGACATCCATTTGATCTTTTTTTTTTTTTAAATAGGCAAAAATGTGAGTTCTGTCAATTAATCACTACAATATGGGGACATTATGCGGGATAAATAGATTAATGCAAATGTTTTCAAAACACTTTTAACCAAAACAAAATTTTGAACACAGTATGTAGGTCTTTTAAAATGTCATTGATTCACACTGTATTGGAGATCATACTTATACCTTTTGTAGGATGTTTATAGATGTTTGTTTTTCATGTTACATGGGCATCAAGATTCCTGTTCATGATAGTTCTTTTTTTTTTTTACATTGAAGTATAACTTTTACTCTATCAAATGATCATTTTCTATAGCATAATAGCCATGATTGTTAATAATTATTTGTGCTGAATAGTTCGTTTTAAAAATTAACAGAAATGTCATGCATTAAATTTTAATACAGATAACTATGTTACAAAACCAAAAGGTGTATATTTTGGAATATGGCAGTTGTAATCTAATAGCTCGTGTCTATGTATCTTGCATTGTCATTTGTTTTTCGTTGCACTTCATTGTTTTTGTTGTTTCGTTGTTTTTCTCTTATAGTTGATGTGTTTCCATCCGTTTTAGTTTTAAATCCGGATTTGTTTTCTCTCAATCGATTTATGACTCTTGAACAGCGGTAAAATACTGTTGCTTTTATTTGTTATATTTTGGATTTTGTGACAGAAAAATACCAGTAGATTAATTGGTCCGCTTTTCTTTTTTAATTTCCGCTTGATCTTTTTAATCCCATTTATGCTTAATAATGCGGGGGTCTTTTATAGTTGAATATGTGGTATGAGCTTTACTCATTTTTGAAGGCCGTTTGGTGACCTATGCATATTTAGTTCTGCGTCCTTTGGTCTCTCGCGGAGAGTTGTTTCATTGACAATTATACCCCATCTGTTTGTTGTTTATATTAAACAGGTATTACAGAAAGTGAACATGATATTCTTTTTTATTCAAGTGCTTAATGCTTCATTCTAGATGAAAACTTTCCAAGAAAAATCCCAACAAGATCGATTCGTATGGTTAAAATCAAATAAAGAACCCTTGACATTACTAGCTATAACAACAACAGATGTTTGATTAGACGATATCATCATTCGATACAATTTTGAAATTGATCAACATTCAGGTAAGTTGTCAATCTTTATGCAAAATAAGTATACATTTGGTATGAGAGTTTCTGTGCATGCATAATTCACTCGTATTTATATTATTTATGTTATGAATTCATATGGGTATATTATATTTAAAATTGAGAATGGAAATCGGGAATGTGTCAAAGAGACAACAACCCGACCAAATAAAAAACAACAGCAGAGGGTCACCAACAGGTCTTGAATGTAGCGAGAAATTCCCGCACCCGGACGCGTCCTTCAGCTGGCCCCTAAACAAATATATACTAGTCCAGTGATAATGAACGCCATACTAATTTCCAAATTGTACGCAAGAAACTAAAATTAAAATAATACAAGACTAACAAAGGCCAGAGGCTCCTGACTTGGGACAGGCGCAAAAATGCGGCGGGGTTAAACATGTTTGTGAGATCTCAACCCTCCCCCTATACCTCTAACCAATGTAGAAAAGTAAACGCATAACAGTACGCACATTAAAATTCAGTTCAAGAGAAGTCCGAGTCTGATGTCAGAAGATGTAACCAAAGAAAATAAACAAAATGACAATAATACATAAATAACAACAGACTACTAGCAGTTAACTGACATGCCAGCTCCAGACTTCAATTAAACTGACTGAAAGATTATGATTTCATCATATGAACATCAGGCACAATCCTTCCCGTTAGGAGTTTAGTATCATACCATCATAACATATATGAGAAGAACATAACCCGTGTCATGCCAACAACTGTTTTTAGAATAAATGTATTTAGTTCCGATGCAAAGACACTATCAGTGACTCAATATTAACGCCAAAATATGCAATCTTTAATGACTTGACAACAGTATCGTAATTATATCCCTTCTTAATAAGTCTATTCAAAGGTTTTGTAAGTTTCTGAGGTGAATACTGACACCTTTGTGCTTTATAAAGAATATTTCCATAAAAAATTGGATGTGAAATACCTGAACGTATTAGAAGTCTGCATGTTGAGCTATATTTACGAATGATGTCTTTATACCGATGATAAAATTTAGTAAATGTTTTGACTAGTTTGTGATATCGAAAACCCTGGTGTAATAATTTTTCAGTAATACATAAATTTCTCTCGTTAAAATCTAAAATCTTTGCTTAATTTCGTCATAAATTGTAACTCATAACAATACAAAAACAGGTCCGCAATAAGTGGTGCACAGTTAGTCCCCATTGGAATTCCGATAATCTGACGATATACGGAATCCCCAAAGCGAACAAAAATGTTATCTAGTAAAAATTCAAGGGCATATATAGTATCAAAGCATGTCCAATTAACATAGTTTTTTTGTTTATTGCTACTAAAAAATGACCTAAAAGAGTTTGAACATATATATTCACATTCTGATTTTTTGAATGCCCTCTAATTAGGTGTGTGAATTTTTTCTTAATGAGAATGTGAGGCAATGTGGTATACAGGGTAGAAAAATCTAAACTTTGAACAGATTCAAAATCACCAATATAAGCATGCAATTTATCAAGTACTTCCAACGAGTTCTTGACACTCCAAAAGTAATTTATTCCACTATTTTCGAAGGCCTTATTTGAACAATTTATTTTCAGGTTTTTAATTGTACCAAGTGTGCTGGTAAGAAGAATAGACAATTTAGTAGTTGAACAATGGCTTGAAGACGAAATAAATCTATATTTGTAAGGGGTTTTGTGTAGCTTCGGAAGCCAATACATAGTTGGGACTTTCATTGTATTTGGCTCTGCTTGTAAAGCGGTGGCTAAAAGTTTATGTTTGTTACATATTTCGTTTTCTGAAAATTGAGTCAGTTGGAATGTTGGTGAATTGGTGATTTCCTGTTTCAGAACCTCAATGTAAAATTTACGTCAAACAATAATAATATTATTAGCAGCTTTATCGGCGGGGACAAAAACAAATTCCTTGGCTAGTTCTTTTAGTTTATGTTTGATACGAGAAATAGGTTTATTGTGGTTATTGTTAATAGTAAAATGTTCTTTAAAATGTTGAATACGTATGTCAACTATCTTCATTACTGAATTAAAAAAAGAGTCCAAAGATTTTTTGTCAGTTTTTTCCCATTGAAATACAAAATGAAAACAACACTCTTTGCGTCCGAAGCGCTTTTCAGAATCTACCTTCATCACGAACATTACAATACGTTATGTAAAATACGACAGTGTAATTATTTGTATGAATAAGGAGAAAAGACGATTATAAGAGGATTGTAAAAGTATACTTTGACTTTCCCTCTGGTATCTTTCGTCCCTCTTCAATAACACCACAACCAAAGGCACCTAAATAGAAAAGCCATCATTAACAACTGTCATTTAGTAAAAGTTATCATATAAAAACAGTAGTTTAAGGATTGAAAACTTATAGGTAACCTTCGTTATCAATTTTTGACTGAATGTCTGCACATTTATAAATACTTTTATCTCAATCAAACTATTACAAGGTTACATTTATTAGATTATTTTGTGATTTAAAGATGATATGAACGACAGTTTAACAGACTTTGACGGTATTTAAACTAACTCAAATCCTGTTAAATAAATATCATGTTACTGATAAAAAAATTTAAAAAATAATAGAACTGCAAATTTCGCTAAAATATACATATGTTTTAATATTGAACCCGAATTTTGAGGAATTTATTTGTATTGTCATTAGTTCTTAGTTCATATTTATACATTTTCTTCTGTTATAAAGTTCATATAAAAAAAAAGTATCTTTAATAAATAAAAAAAATCAATAAAAACTGACAAAATCGAGCGCTATCAATATACTGTAGTGGTGAAATAACTGCTATTTCAATGACTTGATACAGACATTTTTTGAAATAAATAGTCAGCTGAATAGTTGTTTATGAGCAATCCCAACTGCACATAATTTCTACATTGAAGAAACTATGTCATTGCATAGGACTTTTCAGGAACACGATAGAGTAAAGAGTTCGTCGAAGATTTAAACGCTTACTGCCTGGAAACCAGTAAAAATCTTTTCAATCTTCTGAACATACTTTCAACTACCAGGTGATATACAACCAACTCATAATACGTAACATCAGGTTTCATATGAAAAAAAGTTAACTCTACGTTTAATAGCAGAAAAAAAATATTCTGAGTCATAAACATATATTTTGAGTTTATTATAGCACCATACCTATTTTTTTGGTATTTCTAAAAAAAAAGTTGGAAACTTATGCTTATAAAAAGTACAGAAAGGATAAAATGTGACCGGTTAACTTCAGTGATAGTTATATATGATCTTAAATGCAATGAATTGCTTTTGGAAATTTTCACTATTATACTGGATAAAATAAAAATGCGTAAGCGTTCCACGGAACCCAGTGTCTCGCCTACTTTTGCTGTTAATCGCAGACTCAACAAAAATGAGAAAAAAAAAATCAATAAAAATTTCCCTCTCGATACTGTCTTTTGATTGAAAGAAGCTTCCAAGTTTGGTAAAAAATCCAGGATAGTTTATGAACCTAATAAATGTTTTATAAACTTTAACTGCAGACTGTATGTAATGTTAACTGGAAGAAACACTAAGTCCATTTATAAGTAAAATACGGAAAAGGTGAATTTTTTTTTCACAAAATTTACTTCTGAATAATATCAAAACTTAAACCACAGAGTGAATGTTTTGTCCATTTATAAATAAAATACGGAAAAGTGGAAATTTATTTTTACAAAATTTTCTTCTTGATACTATTTTATGATCATAAACAAGCTTCTGTCCAAGGTTGGTACAAATCAAGGATAGTTTATGAAAGTTATTAAAATTTTAAAAACTTTAACCACAGAGTGAATGTAATGTTTCCTCGCAGAAAAACTATGTCCATTTATAAGTAAAATACGGAAAAGTGGAAATTTATTTTTACAAAATTTTCTTCTTGATACTATCTTATGATCATAAACAAGCTTCTGTCCAATTTTGGTAGAAATTCAGTATAGTTTAAGAAAGTTATTAAAATTTCAAAAACTTTAACCACAGAGTGAATATTTGTGGACGCCGCCGACGACGACGACGCCGACGACGACGGAATGTATGATCGCTTAGTCTCGCTGTTTCGACTAAAGTCGAAGGCTCGACAAAAATGTACTCATGACAAGTATTTCTTTATTTGAAAAAAAGATAATATCTGCAAATGTTTTCGAAAATGTCGTTTAACAAAGATTAGTACAGGGAAACAATGGTTGTAATACTCATATATATAAGGAAGCTTCGCATGCACCGTTGACCTTTTAAGTATAGTTTTATGCCCCACCTACGATAAGCCCGACCTACGATAGAAGAGGGGCATTATGTTTTCTGGTCTGTGCCTCCGTTCGTCCGTCCGTTCGTTCGTCCTGCTTCAGGTTAAAATTTTTGCTCAAGGTAGTTTTTGATGAAGCTGAAGTCCAATCAACTTGAAACTTAGTACACTTGTTGCTTATGATATGATCTTTCTAATTTTAAAGCCAAATTAGACTTTTGACCCCAATTAAACGGTACAATGAACATAGAAAATGAAAATGGGAGTTTCAGGTTAAAGTTTTTGGTCAAGGTAGTTTTTGATGAAGTTGAAGTCCAAACAATTTGAAACTTAGTACACATTTTCCCTATGGTATCTTTCTAATTTTAATGCCAAACTAGATTTTTACCCAATTTCACGGTCCATTGAACGAGTGGGGAGTGTACTTAGGACACATTCTTGTTTTTTAAATGTCATGCTATATCAGTGAACTGTTGCAAATGTAAAATAGTGGAATTAGTCTCCAAAACATATTTGAAGGAAACTTGTCTTAAAATATGGCCCTTTCGTGAATAGTAATAGATATATATCAATCCTGAATGATGCAATGTTTGTGTACCAACATTCTTTGCTAAAAGGGAAACATTATGTGTCCCTCTCTTGAACGTGGCGTAAACGTTAATTAGGTCTTTCCACTTTTCCGTGGAAAGACCTATTGGATTTCTTCTGATTATTATTATTATTAGGTCTTTCAACCTTTCAGGTGAAAGACCTATTGTTTTTGTTCTGATTATTATTTTTTTTTTCTTCCGCCAAATTTTTTTTCCTTCACTGTTTTTTTGTTTCCCAAGATGTCGCTTAGATATATGGTATATGATATCGAACAGTTCATACGCTTCTGAAACTGACACCGCGTAACAAAAACCTTTACCATGTAAGAGTTATCTCCCCGAACACTGTTTTTCTTGTTATGTCTAAGGCTTCGCAACCGTATAAGAAACCGACAAATTTATTTTTCCAAATTGCTCGTTATATCCTCAGGATGTTCTGTTTTATTTTGACCGAATCTATCCGGAGACTCCATATGAGCGTTATCCCCCCTTTTGTATATGATATAAGTGATATGCATTTCTAACTGGTAAACCATAAGTGATAGAGATCTAGGGTCGTTTGATTTAAGATCCTTGGTCCAAAAAAATGAAAATTAGGTCAAGGTCAAAGGTCAAGGTCAAATTCTAAATTTTGATTTTGGCTTATTTTCACTTATTTTCATTAACCTTATAAGATATCGACAAATTATTTTTACTAAATTGTAATTTGCGACATGTCGTAACTTATAAATTTTGGTTGCAAGGGTGCGTAGACAATAAACGGGAGTTTTCGCCCCTCTTATATTTAGAATTATGCGTAAAGTGATATTACTCATGAACCATACATATTAAGGAACTAGTGTCTTTTGATTCGAGATGTTTAGTCTATGACCTTGAAATTGAGGTCAAGGTCAAAGGTTAATTGGACGTTCTAGATTTTGACCTTTGCTCGAAATTCATATTTATACATCATAAAGCCATTGGAACTGACATTTTCAACTGAATTTTAATATTTTCATATCAAAATAGATCCTTTTTTGTTGAAAGACCTTCAATTGTTCTCTGAACAATTGGTTTTTAATTATTAGGTCTTTCAACCTTTCGGTTGAAAGACCTATAGGGTTTGTTCTGATTATTATTTTTTTTTTTTTTCTTCCGCCAACTTTTTTTTACCTTCGCTGTTTTTTTGTTTCGCATGATGTCGCTTAGATATATGGTATATGATATCGAACAGTTAATACGCTTCTCAAACTGACACCGCGTAACAATAAACTTTACCTTGTAAGAGTTATCTCCCCGAACACTGTTTTTCTTGTTATCTCTAAGGCTTCGCAACCGTATAAGAAACCGACAAATTTATTTTACCAAATTGCTCGTTACATCCTCAGGATGATTTGATTAGTTTGACCGAAGCTATCCGGAGACTCCATATGAGAGTTATCCCCCCTTTTGTATATGATATAGGTGATATGCATTTCTAACTGGTAAACCATAAGGGATAGAGACCCAGGGTCTTTTGATTAAAGATCCTTGGTCCAAAAAAATGAAAATTAGGTCAAGGTCAAAGGTCAAGGTCAAATTTTAAATTTTGATTTTGGCTTATTTTCACTTACTTCATTAACTTTATAAGATTTCAACAAATTATTTTTACTAAATTGTTAGTTGCGACTTGTAGTAACTCATAAATTTTGATTGGAAGGGTGCGTAGACAATAAATGGGAGTTTTTGCCCTCTTATATTTAGAATTATGCGTAAAGTGATATTACTCATGAACCATACATAATACTGACCTAGGGTCTTTTGATTTGGGATCCTTAGTTTATGACCTTGAAATTGAGGTCAAGGTCATAGGTAAATTGGACGTTCTAGATTTTGACCTTTGCTCGAAATTCATATTTTTATATCATAAAGCCATAGGAACTGACATTTTGAACTGAATTTTAATATTTTCATATCAAAATAGATCTTTATAAGTTGAAAGACCTTCAATTGTTCTTTGAACAATTGGTTTTTAATTATAATTTTTTTTCTTCCGCCAACTTTTTTTTCCTTCGCAGTTTTTTTGTTTTGCAAGATGTCGCTTAGACATATTGTACATGATATCGAACAGTTATTATGCTTTTGTAACTGACACCGCGTAACCAAAATCTTTTCAATGTAAGAGTTATCTCCCCGAACACTGTTTTTCTTGTGATCGCTTAATATTCGCAACCGTATAAGAAACCGACAAATTTATTTTACCAAATTGCTCGATATATCCTCAGGATGATTTGATTTATTTTGATCGAAGCTATCCGGAGACTCCATATGAGAGTTATTTCCCCTTTTATATTTGATATAAGTGATATGCATTTTTAACTGGAAAACCATAAGTGTTAGAGGCCTAGGGTTTTTTGTTTTGAGGTCCTTGGTCCAAAAAAATGAAAATGAGGTCAAGGTCAAAGGTCAAGGTCATGATTAAAATTTTGATTTTGGCTTGTGATCTCTTATTTTCAGAAATCATATAAGATATTGACAAAATATTTTCATAAAATTGTTAGTTACGACATGTAGTAACACATAAATTTTAGTCGAAAGGGTACGTAGACATTTGACGCGAGTTTTCCCCCTTCTTATATCTAATATCATACGTATGGTAATATATCTCATGAACAATATAAAGTAGAGGACTAGAGTCTTTTGAATTGAGGTCCTTGGTTTATGACCTTGAAATTGAGCTCAAGTTCATATGCTAATTAAACGTTCTAGATTTTGACCTTTGCTTTTACCTCATATGTACACATGATAAAGCCATGGGATTGTTTGCATTAAGTTGTAAGCAATGTGACCGTAAAAAACACAACCGGATGTGACCTTTTGTAAACCGGAAGTAGCTTTTTTTTGCACTAAATCAATGTAAAGGTATATAGAACCATATATTTTTGGAATCAGTGTCAAGTAAACTATCAAACAATACCGGAAGTAAACTTTTTAAACCGGAAGTAAAAGATTATCTCCCTTTTCTATTTTTTTTTTTTAAAGAACCATATATTTTTGGAATAAGCGTTCAATAAGCTGACATTTGACGCTTAAATTGACATTTAAAACCAAATTTTAATATTTTCATATAAAAACAAGGTCTTAACTGGTGGAAAGACCATCAATGGTTCTCTGAACGATTGGTTTTTAATTTTACATAAGGATTTTATGGAACGTTAAAGTTAGCTAGCTTCGGTATAAATTGTTCATTAAGCTTGAACACTTCAATTGATGACATTAAATCGGCGAGCATTACCAATATTTGTTTAATTTCTATCAATTTGTTCTGTCTTTAATATTTCAGCAAACAACTCTGGTCATCCTTAAATGAATGCACAGATGTTTTACATTTTATTTCGGAAAGCAATGATTGTTCAGAACTTTACAAAAAATTATCATATATTTAAGAATTAAAGCAAATTTTCAAAAGGATGAGTTTAATTGTTGTCAAACAAGTCAATGGCAAAGATATTCAAATATGTTCCGAACATATATAAAATCTATTGAATTGTATAATGTAGACATAGTTTCACTTTCTCTATTCTTCAATTCTGAGTTGTCCAAGAAATTTATATTTCTAGTATATATGACCCGCAAAAACCATCCAATTTATATATGGGCTGAAATCCGGTCTTTTAAAATTTGCTGTAAAATTCTATTGTGGCAATTTTTACTACATCTTCTGTTTTAAATTCTATAAGTTGCTATTAACAATTCATGCAAAACTACTGTACACGATATGCATGCGTTGAAGAAATGAAAATGAACTAGATAATTCATCCTTCTACTGTTAAAAAGTTTCATAAAATTAAATCTTAAGTAATGAAAAATATTCATGTTCTTAACATATAAAAATACTACCTCTACGAATAGATATTTATTCATGATAGGAAAATAAGGTTACTTCAATAATGCCTGACTGTTTATGCAATATAGGGCAACAACTATTATATTTCATATTACCGCTATCTTGTGCATTTTTCCTTTGATCATTTTTTGTGATAATTTTTCATATCATGCTACTCGCTTGAGATGGAAAATCGCTAGAAACTTGCTTGCTAACGAAATTGACATGAAATTGACAACGTTGTCATAGGTAAAATAGCGATAAACAGATTATCATTGTTCATCTCAACTCGATTGCCTTTCTCGCTTTCGCCGCCCGGGATTAAGTGAGAAAATTAATCTCGTTGAGATGATCAATGATAATCTATATTTATCATAAGACTTTTATTAACCATATAAATAAAAACTCAAACAGAAATGAAATCTTAAGTTTTGTGGACCAACTTAAGTCTTGATAATAACTGGTTAAATACGATCATTCTTTAATAATGGTTAATTTAGTAAAGTAACACGTATGCATTTTTCAGGTTTTTTCAAAATGTCTGATATGATTCTTTGTGGTCCATGTGGTTATGCAGAATACACTCAAAGGGCAGAGAAATGGTGTACGGTTTGTGAAGAGGGATTATGCACAGATTGTGAGAAGGTTCACAAATCTATAAAAACATCACGAAATCACAAACTTATATCCATCGACGACTACCGGCAAATAAAAGATATTTCGGTGAACCTTGACTGTAAAGATCATGATAAGTCACTTGAGCTGTACTGCAAAACACATGACAGTGCAGCTTGTTTAGATTGCGTTACATCTCATCATAGGGCATGCTCCGATGTCATTCCCTTGGATAAAGCTGCTGAAAATGCAAAACATTCAACTGCATTAGCTGATTTAGAGGACACTTGAAATGGAACATTACAAAATCTTGAACAAATGATTACCAATCGTGATTCAGTTTTGGAGAAACTGGATGCCCAAAGGCAAGCTATTGTAAATACAATCAATGAAACGCGAGCAAGAATAGCGAAAAAGTTAGATGACCTAGAGACAAAATGTCTCCTTGAATTAGAAAAAAAATATGGTAATTGTAAATCCGACCTCGATTCCCTTCTTAACTGTCTGAGAAATTGCAAACGAGATTTAAGTTTTCTGCAAGAGCAAACATTACAATTGAAATCATTTGCATCCGATGTGCAACTTTTTCTGGGAATGCGCCATATCCATGAAACAGTACTCAAAGGCGTAGAATGCGTTAAAGAAAGCTTCAAGAACGTGCAGAATTATGAAATGTACTTTCAGTTCAATCCTGTAATCATGTCTTTACAGAATGATTTGGATCAGCTCGGAAAAATATCCGTCAAGCATACTACCATTTGTTTACCGTTCAAAGAAACAAAGATAGATCAAGCCCAAATACAGACTACAGAACCCAACTTAAGTGGTATTGACAACATACTTCTACAGATGAAGAACATATTCATTGTGAAGAAAACAAGTTTCCTGTCGTGGCTGTCGGGATGTACCATTTTACCAAATGGTAATTTGCTAATAGCTGATTATAAAGGAGAGCGTGTAATAATGGAGTATAGGGAAGACGGTAGGCATATTCGAAACATGCCATGCTCTGGGTCCCCGTTTGATATAGCGGTCATAGATTCTGACCGTATCGCTGTAACATATGGATCATTTAGTCAGTATATAGAGATTTTCAATATAAGGACGAACAACGTTGTGAAAAAAGCCAAATTAAAAAACAAATGCTATGGAATATCATACCAGGATAACAAATTATATGTTATTATCGAAGATGGCATTGTAATAACTAACATGCATGGAAAGGTATTGAGCAAATTGAATGTTGAATGTGGATTATATTTAGAAACCACTGAGGATAGAATTTATTTCACAGTCGAAAGAAATCATACTGTAAATTGTATCTCCATGACCGGCGAGGAACTATGGGTACATAAGGAGGAATCGTTAGTCGGTCCTAAGGGAATCACCGTTGATGATCATCAAAATGTGTATGTTGTTGATATCAAATCTAATATTCTAGTAGTAATACAACATGACGGGAGCTCAAGTAAAACAGTTCTTACGAAAGCTGATGGTCTAGATCAACCGCAAACATTACACTACAACAAAGACAAAAACCTGTTACTCTTGTGCAACAACCAGGAGTGTGCTGCCCTATACAATCTTGAGTAGTTACATATATGTTTTGTCAATTCTTATTATTATACTTCACGTTAAAATGCCATATTTTGATTGGTAAATTCGAGGATGTTAATTTATTCTATTACATGGCTGAGCGGTTGACAATTTTTTTTTAATATTACCCTCTCGTCTCGACAATCAAAAATCGGCAATTCAAAGGGAAATGAATTTAATTTACATAAAGTCATTTTAAAAAGACAATGCTTAAGTTCTACGTTTTGGTTCAGATTTTATCATTTTACTGTCAAAATAAATATAAAACATCTTGCTTCATTTCTGTTGATTTTGCTAATACCCGTAACGTTGTTACGGTGACGTCATATAAAATACTCTTAAATACCATTCATCAGTAAAAGACAATAATAAATAATGGTTAATTAACACATAGCTGAGAGGATGATAGAGCAGATTGGTACCCCTCGAAAAAGCATTGTCAACCTTGTCTTCGCCGTGGTTGACAATGTTTTCTCGAGGTAACCATATGCTCTATCATCTTCTCAGCTATGTGTTATTTATATATTAATAAAAGCCCTGAACGAGCTAGGGAACCACTATCTATGATGAGTTTATTCACAATGGTGTCATATGAATATGCTTACACACAAGTATAGAAATTGTTAGTTTGTAAATAGAAAAATGTTAAATAGAAATAGGAAAAAGTTAAATAACAGAAATACGAACTCCGAGAAATTCCGTAAGCAAATTGAAAATCAAAAGCTCAAACACATCAAACGAATGAATAACAACTGTCATATTCCTTACTTGGAACAGCCATTTTCTGATCTTTTCTTAAGTAAAAAATGATGGATTGAATCTGGTTTTATAGCTATCTGAAGCTCAAATTTATATGACATTACATACAATTTCATTATATTGACAATGATTTGTGAACAAAATCAACAGACATAATAGGTAAACATGTTAAAAATAGAGGTACGCCGAAAACAATTAATAAACACTATTCTTTCATCTGTGAATGATTTTGAAGTACTAATAGAAGAAACTTGTTCCAGTGGTTTTATTTCAAGGTAAAACCATTTGAAAAAATGCAAAAGACCTCATAGGAGCACCTGAGATCACCCCTAGTTTTTGGTGGGGTTCGTGTTGTTTATTCTTTAGTTTTCTATGTTGTGTCATGTGTACTATTGTTTGTCTTTTTCATTTTTAGCCATGGCGTTGTCAGTTTGTTATAGATTTATGAGTTTGACTGTCCCTTTGGTATCTTTCGTCCCTCTTTTAAAATGTATCATTTACCAGAATGCAAAATGAAAAACAACCTGATAAATGTAAGCATTTATTAAAAGTGTTATTATTTCTAAATTTTATCTTGTAACGTCGTCTCCATAATGTCCAAAACATTTTTGCCTTTTGCCACCAATTTTCCTCTGTCTCACTCCTTCGGTTTTAATCGAATAAAATAACAAGCATAGATCAAAGTACAGAGCGTAAAATAGGCCTTTTGAATTCAATACTATTTATGTCCGTAGTTAAGGGTTCAAATGAGAAATCGTTATCTGGTAATGTTGCTGCGTGTGTACATTATGCTGCGCTAAAAGTTGATATTTTATTTTCTCCTTTCATGAATCTACGTTCACTTTCATATTTTAAAACTTAAAGTAATAATGCGGCTCTATATGAATTTTGCAGAAATCACACTTAATCGTTAATAAAAAATATCTGCAGATTTCCACAATGAAAAGATGCGCAACAGTAGGATGATTTCCACTTTCCTTTTCGTGTAGAATTAAATGTGTATAAACCCCTTATTTACTTGTTTACCTCTTCGATAGTGTAGACCTGAATTGATACATCCATTATTCTGTAATTCTTTTTGTTGCACAAAGGGGGAGATTTTCCCCAATGTAAATAATAATTAACAAATATCAAATATAGGGATACATCAGCCAACTTTGTGTTGTAGTCCTTATCATCAAAGAAAAACAAATTGGCTTATGGACAAAGAACATAGGCAAGAATGAAATAAAGACAAAGAAAAAGACCATAGCACAATAACTAAATGGTACTATGAATAAGGGCAATCCACGCAAAAACGATATTACAAAAAAATGAATGAACAGTAAAGGTTAGCAACAATCAATCAAAGATGTGTTGCTTATTTATTTCGTTCTGACTATGCGAACGATGTATAACTTGCATTTTAAACAACTACTTCGATTTTGGTAATTTAAGTAATCTTTCCTTATAATGGAAAATAAACTTTGCAGGTAGTGTCTATCATTGTCTATAGTTGTCACTTTCTAAACGAGGGCATTAACGTTGGCCAAGTTTTGTTTAAGCGTGTGTACAAAATCACCTACAACGTTACAGTTATAACTGGAATTTCAATGGCAATTTTTCTTGACTATTTTCAATTAAATGGATTATACTGTCGGTGATTTATTTAAACTAACGAAGCAACTTGACTTTAAAACTTGAAAAATATTGAAAAATTCTTTGCACCGTTACAATCGTACCATCGTGGTTCAAAGTCAAACAAACATTCGCGAATATTGAGTAGAGATAATTATCACATTCGTATTAATATAAGCCAACTTAAAACCACAACACCACAGTACTGATAAATGCAAAATTAAATAGTGCATGCACGACAACCCCTGTAATACAATCTCGAAAAGCATTGAAAGAATCGGGACATATCACTTCTCTAGCCAAAGATAATTAAAGTTCAATTTAGAAGAAAGAAATACATTCCAAGTTATGGCTTAATTTATTCAAAACGAAATAAGTGATAATAAGTATTAACTCCTGTATTTCATATGGCATAGAATCGATCATTTCTTACCAATTACTAAGCCTGTTAATTTTGATGATTTTTTTCCTTATCTGAAATTACTAGACATAACATACCAAAGATTTATTGCATTACAAAATAATGATCTATTTTTTTTTTATTTAGTTAATTTTCGTCATTTATTTTATGATCGATCTGTTAGAAATCATTTGCATATACTTGTACATGATATTTTTTAACCTATTGTTATTACGTAGTCTTTGTTAGAGTGACAAGTTGGCATGCTTTATGAAATTGAAGTTAATGTACAAAGAATAATTGTATTTGGCATGATATACATGCCTATATACATATGAAATTGGTTTTTTTTAATTACCAAGTGTACGTACGTACGATGAAGTAATCAATTGTCACAAACATATAATCAGAGGTTGAGAAAAAACGAAACCAGACAACGGCATAGCAAGAAACGGAAAACAGTATTTAGTATATAGAAAACAAAAGACTAAGCAAAACTAACCCAACCACAAACCTGGGAATACCAGGTGCTCCTGCTTTACATGTGGCACCCGCTGTGTTGCCGATGTTAGTATAAACCCGTAATTCAGTCTTATCCGATAGGTCAGAACCTTCGTTTTGAGGCACTTGTTTTTTTGTTTTTTGTTTTTGTTTTGTCTTTGTCACACACCATTGTCAAAAGTTTTGATTAGTAAACATCATTTGATTTCTAATCTGATAATTTTACTAAATGAAAACTGAATACATGAGTCAACACCAAATAAAGTTAACTTTGCTTGGAGGCGTTCTTCAGTTAACAAATTTAAAAACATCAGCAAGAAATAGTTAATAGAATGTGTTTTACATCATTAACAATTTTACTATCGTTCTATGATGTAATTCAATTGTATTTATTTATTTAAACTTGAATATAATGTGCCAAGAAATATGTATAAAAAAATGTTAACTATTTCTGTGTCACAATTCTACAGTACATTTTATCATTAAGATGTATGTATGTAGACGACCAGATAAAGTATTACACGGGATATTCGATAAAATTTACTATATACATGTTCATTACGTCTGAAATGTTGGTTATCTACTAAAGATAGTTAGGTCAATAAGGTATCAATGGTATGTCAATCAATATCTTGTATTGCTTTTGATATTTTACAAGACAAAAACATAAAACCAAAACTTTTTCAATTTCGCGTTATCGCACTCGTATTTCCGTTTTATGCTGATATCTACGTAAGCGTATTAGCGCCATACAACTTTTTTTTTAATATTTCTCGCTATGTTTGCGTTATAATGCAAACCTTTGCGTTATAACGCAAACATCTTGATCTTATGTATTCATTCAGTGTTGTGTATATGTCAGTCTGTCAATAATTACGGTTGTGATTTAATAGAAAAGTACCATAAATACAAGGCCAAATCATTATAATAAATATGCATAGGAATAAGGGAATACTTGAAGTGCAATTATATCAATAGATTAAGAATGATTTGTGAATTAGAAAAGTGAACACATTATGGTATAGGCATATTTTAATGGAAAGAGCAAAAATAATGTCATACAATTGTGAAACTTTCAAGACAAATTGACAAAATGATCTTTCTGTTTTAAAGGAATTATTAATAAAGAAAACATTTTTTTTTTAATTTTGATGCAAGAAGTCTCAGAATATGATAAATATTCTTTGATAAAAAGTCATGGAAGCAATTTGAATGGAGAGAACATAATTTTAATAATAAAACATTTTCATTTTATTGCATAAATATAGCTTGTTTAGATCAAACCACCTTATACAATCCTCAAACGAGAGCTTACTTGGAAGTATATTTATATTTGGCTGTATTAGCAGGGTTGATTTTTTATATTCTTCAATATAACTTCAATTTACTCCATTTTCTTCACTTGGATGGAAAGTTGTCTTGTTTACATTCATACCACATCTTCTTATATATATTATTATACTTAGTACTCGTCAATGATATGTTTTAAATATTCATGACAATAATTTTACAAAGGGGAATAAATAAATATATGTAGCCTCCTTCATTTATAGCTGCTGCCTCCTTTGCACCTTAAATTAAAAACAAGATAAAACAAATGTTTGCGTTAAAATGAAAAGGTTTATATTATAACGCTAAGATAGGAAGAAATATTAAAAAAAACGTTGTGTGGCGCTAATGCGCTTCCGTAGATATCTGAGTGTTTGGTCACAGCCTTTTTTTCGTTCCTAAACAAACTTTAAGGAAGTATACAAATTAAGTAATTTATATTCCTCATGCTAAGCTCTGATTTGTTGCTCAACTTTATATATTCTTTCAACCTTTTTTATTTATTAGCTCTTCTTTTCAATGAACTTTGGATTTTCAAATATTCAGGTATCTAGTATCACTGAAGACACATTATTGTCGAAATTTGTATCTGGTGTAGGGAAATTGGTACCGCTAATGTTATTAATTAAAAAAACCATAAACTTTAATAGGGAATTAATATAACAGAAATAATTCCCAAATGAATTTGTTTCAGTCCGGGTTGTTGTCGCTATGACACATTCCCCATTTCCTTTCTCAATTTTATTTGATAGAATAAAAACTTATAAATATGTAAAGGATGTTTCTTAAAAGGGGACAACTAAAACACTTGCATTACGTATTAAACATTTCTACTTTCTGTAATTTTGGATCAATACTATTGTCAAAGAGGTTAAGTTTGTTCTGCGATACAATGTTTTAAGCATGTGATTAAGTTCTTACGTATTGGTTAAAAGACATATTCAGAGAACATTGGTTCCAGTTTCATAATACTAGTACCCGTTAAGAAACTGTTTACAGGTAAAATTTCTAATATGTCTGTTCACCACCTGAAAATTTGAGAAGAATAGCAATAAAACAATTCATCAGAATTATCATACTATTGCTTTTATCTAATTAAAATTTCTGAATCAACTTAAGCATTATTCCCGTAGAGATCAACTTCATTGTCATCTTCAAACCATTAACGAAACAGGTAAGTCGAACGCAATAATACACATTAAAGGTTTGTACGCAAGCAGTTTTTATAGACTTTTCAGATTTGCTTCTTTCTTTTATACAAATAGAAATATAATAGTGAGTCGGACGATATCAAAGAGATGTTCAAACATAATTCGTACTTGACCTATTATGGTTCAATTTTTACAAACTGTGACTTGGATAGAGAGTTGTCTCATTGGCACTCATACCACATCTTCTTATGTAATTGAGAATGGATATGTATAATCGGCTGCAGTGCAGGCGATTTGGTGTCACGATATCACAGTAGCATGGGTTCGAATCCCGGCGAGGGAAGAACCAAAAATTTGCGAAAGCAAATTTACAGATCTAACATTGTTGGGTTGATGTTTAGAGGAGTTGTATATACACTTTGTACACAGCCATGTATCACCATCATTGATGGTGATACGATGGATACATCTGTTGTAGGGTTGTCACTGACTCAGACGTACTTATAAATATAATTATTTTCTGTGACTGTATTTTACATTCATTTGTAGGATCCTTTACTATAGATAATTTAGCTGATCTGTAACAATAACATCTTCATGCCTTATATATCATGTACTGCAGTACGCCGCTAGATTAAAACTGACGTGGAAAGGTAACACACGGCCAGCGAAAGCTCTTTTATGAGAGCCCAGGTGATCGTGTGGTCTAACGGGACGGCTGCAGTGCAGGCGATTTGGTGTCACGATATCACAGTAGCATGGGTTCGAATCCCGGCGAGGGAAGAACCAAAAATTGGCGAAAGCAAATTTACAGATCTAACATTGTTGGGTTGATGTTTAGACGAGTTATATATATATATATATAGTTTAAAAGTAAAAAACACAAAAAATCACATCATAAATCGAACATTGTTTCTGTTAGCGCTTTCACCGCATGTCATGCGGTTCATCAGACAGAATTGTTATCGTTAATAGTAACTTGTGACGTTACGTTATAGTAACGACTTGTGACGTTACGTTATAGTAACGACTTGTGACGTTAAGTTATAGTAACGTTATGCGGTAGTTGTATATATCTTACGGAATTTTATTAACGGACCGAATTTCACTTCCTATTTAATGTCGGCTTATAAAGTTCAATAAAATATTTTTCCTTGGCTTCACGCAAAGTGAACAAATAATAACGGACTTTTACTGTAAACCCACTGATACCCATCAATATTTGGATTTTAGGTCATGTCACCCGTCACACACCAAACGAAGTATTCCTTTTAATTTAGCCCGACGTATATGCACAATAGTTATAAATTTGGAGTTACGTGATAAGAGACTACAGGAATTGAAAAATTACTAAATAGACAAAACTACCCAGTCAGTTTAATCGACAATGGAATTAAAAATGCATTGAACATTCCAGTCGCTGAACTAAGAAAAACAGTATCAAGGGATGACAAAAAAGATAAACAACAATCAATTCCATTTGTTATAACTCATAATCCACGTAACCAAGGGTTAAATCAACTCTCAGTTAAATTTTAACTAAGGGTTAAATATCATAACCCTTGGTTAAATATTAACCCTTGGTTATTTTCTGTTGTTTTCTGTTGTTCATCCTGTGGTTAAATTAAACCCTCTGTTAAATCCTTGGTTAAAGTAGACATATTTAACCCACCTTTAGGGGTTGGGTTAAATATTTAACCAAGGGTTGAAATTTTCAAAACAACTTATTTTCAATATTGTAAATTATTATGTAAGAAAACAGCGAGAATTCCGAGGAGAAAGTAATCTCACCAACTTAAGAGGCTGGGACATGAATCATTGAGCTTTTCAGCAAAAAAATGGAAAATAGAAAAAAATAGAATTTCTTCAAATGGTGATATTTTCATGCATCCATCGTGTATAAGGCAAAAAAACATTTTTTGTTGTTGAAATCCGTTTTTATTGTGTGTATTAGGACCCTTATACCTGGGACCCATATATAACAAATGACTGTTTTGTACTTTGACATATTATACACATTTTACAACGTAATAAACGCTTAAAAATTAAAGAAAATGTTTATACTTAAGTAAAAAGTTAATAAATCAAGGAAAAATTATAGAAATAATAATTATAACATTTTGTCAAAGGATATTTGAGTGGTTTGTGTAATTTATTGACCCTTTTGATCGATAAATTTAATTAATGTTCAACATTCATTTTTTCAAAAGCGCAACATATTATCATTGAAGTTATACATTTAACAACAAGCAGACATGCTAGTTGAAAAATAAATAAAAGAAAATCGGGTAGCAAATGACTAAAAGGACAGTTACGGAAAGCTGAAAATTTGAATGAAATGCAGTTGGAACATGTTTTGATTATCTCCCCTGACAACTGAGATACTCGATTATCTCCCTTACACACTTCCTGTACAGCAGACAACAACATTGATTTGAGGATTGCAGACGATTTACAAGATTTTTGCAGCAATTAGATACTGTACATACAATATGAACAACAATTATGGCACAACAATCAGGTAATTTGAAAAATATTAACCACCACACTGCAACCATTCAATTTTCTAGGTACAAATAAAAAATATGAGCACTGTCCAAATCACAAGCTGTTTTGCCATAAAATTTCTGGATATATACTGCCTTACTGGGTTGACTGGAGGATAAAAATTACTTTTCAATTTCCATAGAGATAAAGATAGTACAGTAAGTTCCCAACCTTCAGACATGGTTCATTGACTTTTTAAGTTCAAAGTTAAAGTTAGGCATCTATGGTGCTCAGGAAGGGTAAGCATGGCTTGCATCTTGCATGAAACATATATATGTTTCTCACAATGGTTATGTTCTGGAATGGAGAAACGGGATTATGAGTATGTGTTTGTCATTCAGTAAATTATTACAACTGTTGTAAGCTGAAAAATCCTCACTTTTCTAATTTGTCATATAAGGTTGTCAATACAATTTGATTTATTAACCTATATCAAAGTTGTCTTGGTTAGAATGATAGAAATATAAATGATCTGGCTTAGCTTTGTGTTGCAAAATTCAAAATTCTTCTTACTTTTTATTAAATTTTATCGCTCCAAGATTTTTTTTAACCTTTTTAGCACTTTTTAAAAAATGTTTAATGAATAAGGTACAGCCAGCAATAATTGACATTGGTAAACAATTATATACCCATCTTTAATCATAAAAAAAAGATATTCTGTTCTCAACACTTGATAAAAAGTAATAATGAAATACGTTGCTATGGTCTTTATTTGGTTGCTATGCAACATTTTTCTTCAAAATATTGATATTTTGAATCTGATTATGTGTGAAACATATTAAGTGTTGTTTATATATATGTTAATTCTCGTGGTATAATAAAACACCAGTATTTTTAAGTCTATTCTGGAAAATAAGATTATTTTTTTTGATTTTTTAAAATTTTCACCAATGCTAAAAAAAAAATTTTAATCATTTGCTACCCATTTTTTTTTTTTTTAAATAAATTATTATACTATAAATGAACAGGGAATAAGAAAGAACTTCAAATTAACTGTTGCGTTTTTTTTTTAATTGGCATAGGAAAAATGGTGTTTTTCGCATTTATTATTATTATCAAAAAGTTGTAAGTTTTATGTAACCATAGCAACAGAAAAAATAATTGTTCACTTAATTTTTTTTTTTTTTTTTAATTTATAAAATAAATGATTAAGCAATGATAACTTATAAGATACCATATGCTTCAGCTTTTTGTTCTTTTCAAAGCTGAAAAAGTTGTATATTTTGTTTAAATTATTGCATTTTTAGTCCGTATAAAGTGTATTGTATTTAGTTGCTATGGAAACCATCAAATTTGATAAAAATTGAAAAAAAAACTTTATTTATGTGTTATTCTTGTTTCAGCTGAGCATTTATCATCATTTTTATGAAAATAAAAAAATATCACTTTCCAACCTTAGCTCAATGATTCATGTCCCAGCCTCTTAATAGACTCTTTCCTATTATCAGCATATATACATTCTTTTTGAAACCTTTTTCAGTTTAATCTTTTATCTTTATCTTCTTTGGGATTTCAGGATTGAGTTTTATTTGAGGATTATTTCTATTGTTCAGAATGTATCAAGTGGATAAAATGTTAAAATTGTATCCGCTGGATATATTTAGCTAGTCGATACTTAAAGGCTGGTTAAGTTTTTGTCATTGGTTAAACACGGTTATTGAAATTGATTTACAATGGGTTTTTTTAAACTTCATATTTTCAAGTTTCAGATAATTTCATTGTTCATAACCCACCTTAATATATTTCATACATGGTATTTTGAACCCCATGACAATTTGATCTCGGTGTAAATTTCACCCCCTCTCCCCACCCCCTTAAAAAAATTATTCACTTTACTTCCGAATCGTATATTTTTTGTTTGTTGTTTTGTGTTGTTTCGTTTGGAATTTAACATGTGATAATATTTCTCAACTTAATGTTGAACTTTCAGTTCCTCATCTTTGCTAAAATTAGGTTTCTTTAACCTTTTTTGTCTGAGCTGGGTGTTTCTGCCATATTGAATTATTGCTGTCCAAGGAAATAAGACATAGGAATAATGCATTGTGGGAACATAAATCCTCAGTTAAATTTAACCCATGGTTATTTTTTTTTTAACCAACGGTTACATAACCAAGGGTTAAATTATGTTGATTATGGTTAAGTAGCCGTAGGTTAAATTATTTAACCCTGGGTTATCTTTAACAAAGGGTTAATTTTAACCAAGTGATGAACAACTGGCTCCCGATCTTAAATTCTGCTAAAGGGTTTTTACCTATTCTACATCAATCAAAGAAAATGAAAGATCTTGTTGACAAATCACAGCTTATTGGAAGCCGTCGACAAGCACCAAATCTGAAGAAACTTCTCACACGAGCAAAATTCAGTACACAGAAGGTAGCAGAAATACAAAAATGCGGGGATCCCAGGTGTGGAACGTGCGAAATGCTAGAAGTGGGACAAAGTAAAACTCTGAAATCCGGCACAGTAATCAAACCGAATAAAAGCATGATCTGTAAATCGGACAATGTCATTTGTTGTGCAACCTGTCCCACTTGTAATATAAACTACATAGGTCAAACAAAAAGACTAATTGATAGAGTGAGAGTTCATAAACAGTAGATAAAGGACTCGTCAATTAGAAATTCTCCCAACACTTTGACCGATGTGGAAAGGGAAATTTCAAAATATATCCCTTTTTTAAGATGTGGACCGAAGATAAAATTCCGCGTGAAGCCAAGGAACAATATTTTTTATAACTTTATAAGCCGACATAGGAAGTGAAATTCGGTCCTTTATAAAATTCCGTAAGATATATACAACTACCGCATGACGTTACTATAACTTAAAGTCACACGTCGTTACTATAACGTAACGTCACAAGTCGTTACTATAACGTAACGTCACAAGTCGTTACTATAACGTAACGTCACAAGTCGTTACTATAACGTAACGTCACAAGTCTTTACTATTAACGATAACAATTCTGTCTGATGAACCGCATGAGCTGCGGTGAAAGCGCTAACAGAAACAATGTTCGATTTATGATGTGATTTTTTGTGTTTTTTAATTTTAAACTATATTTTCTGTACCAAGGACTTTTTATTTATCAAAATATATATATATTATTAGTCGATGAAAAACTGAAAACGCAATGTGGTGCAGTGGAGTAGGACCTGCTTACCCTTCCGGAGCACCTGATATAATCCCTAGGTTTTGGTGGGGTTCGTGTTGCTTATTCTTTAGTTTACTAAGTTGTATCATGTGTACTATTGTTTGTTTGTCTTTTTAATTTTTAGTCATGGCGTTGTCAGTTTGTTTTCGATTTATGAGTTTGATTGTGTCTCTGGTATCTTTCGTCCCTCTTTTTTAACAACTACTACTAAGTTCGCTTAATTATCAAATGGAACAGTAGTATAACGCTGTTAAAATCGATTAAGCAAAAACAAATCCGGGTCACAAATCAAAACCAAATCGTAACTCCTTAACACATTTAAGTTTAATCGTCTTTACAGTTATACAAAAGTTATATTGGTTTTGTTTCTTTATCGTAGCGTAACGCTTGCTGTCATCACAAACTATCAATTTTGCTTGATGATGTTTTTGTTGTTCTCCCGTTATGATTGACAAAAGGATTCGTTTGAATTTTTCGTGGCCCTTTTTGACAGTTTTAATTTTGAGCATTACATCTAGATCTTTTGTAAACGAAAGGCGTATCTGGTGTACACAATTTTAATCCTGGCATATATGAAGAGCTTATTTAGAGCATATTGAACGGAACAAAATACACACAAATGCTAACGAAGTCCGCTTTATATCCAAAATAATTAAACAAAATTGACATGATCATTATATTTAAAAGAAGCAAGATTCAGAAATGTGCTTTTGTACTGGTAAGAGATGACTATAAAGTACATGGACTTGTTTTTGTTATCTGGTACGGTGTTGTTTTTTGTTGTACAAAATGCCTTAATCGTATGTCGGATCGGACGTTACAAAACTAATATATTTTTTAATATCAACAAAATATTTCCAAAGATATTTGATTGATGACATTGCATATTCATTTGAAAATATAACTAACGTTTTCATAAAATCGTATTCAAGTATTACATTAAAAGCCAACATCTTCAATTCAATATCAGACGAAAACCTATAAATAAGGATGAGCTCTTAAATGCACTTCAAATGAATATTTCCATTAGAATGCTTACTAAACGGGTTTTTTTTATAACGAGAGAAGCAAAAGATTAAACCAAAATCGTAACTACTCAATAACTAAAAGGGCAACATCTTCAATTCAGCATCAGACGAAAACCTATAAAGTAAGGATAGTTATATATTAGCTATTAAATGCACCTCAAATTAGTATTTACATTGAAATAGAATGCTTACTAAACTTTTTTTAAGACAAGAGAGGCGAAAGATAACCGAATGGTTAGTCAAATACATTAGTCGACAGATTCAAATACATACAAGTTTAAAAGACATTGAACTTTGTTTGCTTGAACTTTTATCTATCTCCTTTCTCCATGGAACATGGTATTTTTCTCGGTGTGTGCTTAATACTCTGTAATAGTTACATTGAAATAACAGTTTCTTATCTGAATTTCTATAGGGCTTTTAACAAAATTAAAATTTACTGAAACAGTTTTTACTTTTAACTTTTTAGATTTTTGGTTTATAGGATACTATTGGTCGGGGAAACCTACATAATGAATTATAGTACAAAGATTTTGCCTATATTTAAAATTTACCTCTTTTTAAAGCTATCTGATTACCCAGTCGACATGTGTTGTGTATCACGAGACTTACCCTTGATAACAAATTGACTTAGATAGTGTCATTCGCAGATGATATTAAAGGTAAGCAAAATTACATTTTGAATAGCAGATATTATGTTCCGTGTACAAGTAAATGAAAAGTCTTTACTTCTGGGTATATAGTTATCAAAAGTACCAGGACCATAATTTTATACGCCAGACGCGCGTTTCGTCTACATAAGACTCATCAGTGACGCTCAAATCAAAATAGTTAAAAAGCCAAACAAATACAAAGTTGAAGAGCATTGAGGACCCGAAATTCCAAAAAATTGTGCCAAATACGGCTAAGGTAATCTACTCCTGGGGTAAGAAAATCCTTAGTTTTTCGAAAAATTCAAAGTTTTGTAAACAGAAAATTTATAAAAATGACCATATAATTGACATTCATGTCAACACCGAAGTGCTGACTACTGGGCTGGTGATACCCTCGGGGACGAAACGTCCACCAGCAGTGGCATCGACCCAGTGGTGTAAATAGTTATCAAAAGTATATATATCTTTAATGATTTCACAATATCTTTAAAAATGTTATTGTATCATATACGTCCTAGATTCATATCTACAAAGGTTTTTTTTATAAAATAGTATATGTTTTCTTTCAGTTTGCTTTAATCACATATGACACAAAAGAAACGAAAGAAATGAAATAAGAACACCAATAAATATTTTCAAGTCAAATAAACGGCATTCATCAAAAGGAAAAACTGCTACAAAATGTTCTTTCTTCGATAAAAAAAAAACAAAAAAAAACACTGCAGATTTCTAGATGTCTTTGATTGTTGTGTCGTTGGATTGCTTCCTTTCTGACGCAGAACTATCATCATAAGTTGACCACTAGTTGACTTTGGTTCTAACTGGTGCATATCTTGCATTTTATTCCTTATTTATCTTCTCTTTTTTTTTTGTGGTCGGCTTACTTTTCAATATTTTCTATTTGAACTCTTTTTTTTATTAAATTGTTCTTTTCTTGAATACTAGTGAGGAATGTGACAGTTCTTGTCCATTAGTTTTTGATGAGTTTTGTTATTTGATTTTGCCATGTGATTATGGACTTTCCGAATTGATTTTCCTCTAAGTTCAGTATTTTTGTGATTTTACTTTCTACATCAAACGATAACTGATTAATCTCACGGTAAATAAACATGTTGCAGAATGTGTTTCAAAAAGTCTATATACTTACATTCATTAACTGGAATTAATCAAATACAACTGAATAAAAGTAGAATATTAACATAGCAACAACACAAACCAAGAGACATGGAGTGGTCAAAATGTGCATGTGTAACGAATCAATTTTTTTGGAGACCTCATCATGATAGCATACAAATTTAATTGATCAGATTCCAAAACAAAATATTTTTTTAATTCATTATCACAGCGGTGAGGGTTCTAGCAAGATAAACAAATATGGCAAATGACTTTGCTACGAAAACAACCGAAATATTTGTATGTAGACAATACTTCCATAAATGTTTTGGTCATGCAAAAATTACCAACAAGTAGGTTCTATAATAGATGACGCCAATAATGTAATCGAGGATACAGTAATTGAGCCAGAAATTTTGCCCTCCAGTATGCCATCAACCCTTAGAGTCATTGCATTGTTTTTAATGTGTATAAGCGTTATACTATCTTTGATACACTTTGCATCGGAATTAACTTCGCATTTCTGTCCGAACGTGGTTTCATGCTTGTTCATCCCGATCAATCAAACGGACGCCCATTGTTGCAAGGGTTTTACTGCTAGTCAGAAGAAGACCTGAGTGACCATATTTATTTCCCACGTTTCTTTTGGAGTCAATCTTAATTGATGAAGAGTGTTTTTCTTTTAACCGAATGCTGGTGGTTCTCTCCTATTGTGTTTTCCCCAATTAAACACATGCAACTCTGATATATCTACAAGTGCTGAAAGATGCGTTAAATACTAAATAATCAATCAGTATAGAATGTCCCTTCTCAAAGAAAGATACAACAACAACAGAAACAATAACAAAAACAAAAACAAAACATTCTTCTAGATTTTAAACAATAATTTTATGATCAAAGTAAAAGTAGAAAAATAACTGATTATATTCTAATGATAAATATGCAAATACGTTTTAAACAAATATACTTCATCAGGTATTCCAAAATGTCTGCAAAGATCCTGTGTGGTCCCTGTGGTTATGTAAATAAGAATAAAAACTCAGACAAATGGTGTACAGTTTGTGAAGAGGGATTGTGCGCAGATTGTGAGAAGGTTCATAAATCCAAAAAGATATCACGAAATCACAGGCTGATATCCATCGGAGATTACCGGAAAATACAAAATATTTCTATCAGACTTACCTGTAAAGACCACGACAAGCGGCTTGAGCTATATTGTACCACACATGATGTTGCAGTTTGTTTAAGTTGCATCCCATCTCGTCATATGAAATGCTCTGACGTCATTCCTTTACACAAAGCTTCTGAGAATGCATTACGATCGACTGCACTTGCTGGTTTAGAGGACACTTTAACTGGAACATTACAAAATCTTGAGCAAATCATTACGGATCATGAGTCAGCTTTGGGGAAATATGAAAGTCAGAAACAAACCATCAAAAATACGATCAATGATACAAGAGCCAGAATACAGAATAAGTTAGACGAATTAGAACAAAAACTTCTTCATGAGTTAGATACGAAACATGAATATTTAAAATCCGAAGCAAAAAATGATCTAAAATGTATAAAAAAGTCAAAACAAGATTTTAGTTGTATGACAGAGCAAACATCGAAACTAAAATTATTCGCGTCCGACATGCAGCTTTTCCTAGGAACGCGCCAAATGATCGAAACTGTCTTCAAAGAGGTCGAATCCGTAAAAAAAAAATTCAATTCTCTACAGAACTATGAAATAAATATAAAGTTACATCCAACTATCATGGCGTTTATGAATGAGATAGATCAGCTCGGGTACATATCCATTAAGGAGACTGCCACTAGTTTGTCGTTTAAAGGAGCAAGGGTAGATCAAGCCCAGATACAGCTTTGTGCGCCCGACACCAAACACGTGTACGACGTGCGTCTCAAGTTGAAAAGGAGAATTTATGTGAACGAATTATATTGCGGGATAGATCTAACTGGGTGTGCCATGTTACCAAATGGCAATATGTTGATAGCTGATTATTTAGGACGTCGTGTAATATTGGAGTATATTGCAAACGGCAAATGTATTCGTGAAATACCATGTTATGGATACCCGTTTGATTTAACAGTCATAGAAAATGATCGTATTGCTGTTACATATGGCACTTGTCGCATAGTGATTTTGAAAATAGAGAACAATATAAGCAAGAAGACATTTAGATTATTCACAAAGAATTGCTATGGAATATCATACAAGGACAACAAACTTGTTATTATTGCTAACGATGGCATTGTAATAACAAATATTGCAGGAAAAGTACTGAAAAAATTAAAGGTTGATTGTGACAGATACTTAGAAACCGCCAAGGATAGAATTTATTTTACCGTCGGAAGAGATCATACTGTGCATTGTTTATCAATGGACGGTGAGAAGATATGGGTACATAAGGTGGAATCGTTAGTCCTACCCACAGGCATCACTGTGGATGATGATCAAAATGTATTTATTGTTGATGAAGCGTCTAATTCGCTGATAGTTATACAACATGACGGGAAGTCAAGCAGAACATTACTATCCAAAACTGATGGTTTAATCGATCCGATTTCATTGCACTACAACACAGACAAAAAAATGTTAATTTTATGTGATGAACAAAGGTTCAGCTTGTACAATCTTATGTAGTTGTCATTATTTTATTTAGATTTCTCTTTGAATATAGAACCAACTTATGAAATTCAACCACAGCTAAATCAGTGCAGGACAACAATAAGTATTCATTTTTTTCTATTATAAATGACATAATTGAAGGTTTGCTATTTCTTATTTTTCATTTTACCAAATTCCATTTGTACAATTAAATAATTGGGAAAAACAGTTCCTTTTGAAAAGTTTTTTTTTTTAATTTTTTGTAGTAAACTGACAATGTTGTGATACTTAATCTAAATTATAATGTATCTTACTCATTTATATTATACAATGATGTTGTTGAATAAAAAAAAAGATTAAATCTTTACACAAACGAACAATCTGGTTGGAAAAAAACATTGTGATACTTAGTAAATTGGTCAGTAGATATTTAAGAAATACTAAAATATTCGACAATAGGATTATATTTTCTCAAAAAGATAAACTGAAAAATATTTTATATCTTTTTGAAACCAAGTGACATGAAAGATCTGCTGAAAATTCACAAATTATTGCATTTATTATTGTGATTTTTGTCATTTTAGACTAACATGTGCTTTTAGTTTTTGTGATATTGAGAGAAAAACAAATTTCGAAATGCGAGTTTAAAGTATTGCGATTATAACCCTGTCGCAGTTTTCGCAATAATAAAACTATCGCAATAATTTCTTTACTTACAGTGCTTTGATTGTGTATAAGAAAATCGTACTTTCTTTTTTCTTTGTTTTGACACTTATCATTGTGTTTTATTGACATATTGTTGAGGAACAGCATAATAAAATTAAAATAATTTATTGATTTTTTAAAACTTTTCAGATAACTTGGAACTTTCAAAATCCGAGTAGTCGGACGATGTGCGTTTGCATTAATATTTATACATTTTCAAAATGAAAAAACAACAAAAATGCTGAACTCCAAGGAAAATTCTAAACAAAAAATCCCATATTAAATTGCAAAATCAAAAATTCAAACAAACCAAACGAATGAAAAAAACTATCATGGTCCTGACTTAAAGCAAATTCGTCGAAATTAAAAAAAACTTAAATAAAATGTACGAAATAAAGGCAAAAGTAGTATACCGCTGTTCAAAATTCATAAATCGATTGAGAAAAAAAAAAAATCCGGGTTACAAATAAAACTGAGGGAAACACGTCAAATATTGGAGGAGAACTACGACATAACCGAAACACAACATGAACATGTAACACACACAGAAATGAACTATAACATAACAATGGCAATTTCCCTGACTTTGTACAGGACATATTAAAAAAACAAATGGTGAGTTGAACCTGGTTTTGTTGCATGCCAACCTCCCGCTTTTATGGCAATGTTAAATATAACATTAAAATGACAACATTACATAACAGGACTACACTACAAATAAATGGGAAAACATATAAAACAGACCAACACACGAATACTAGCTAACAAAAGGTACCAGGTTTGCAATTTAAAAAAGCCATACGCGCGTTTCGTTTACACAAAACTAACCAGTGACGTTCAGATGAAAAAAATGTTCGAGAGCCAAAAGTTCCAAAAAGTCGTGTCTGAAACGGCTAGGGTTTTCTGCCTCGGATAAGAACATCCTTATTATTAAGAATAATTCATACTTATGCAAACAGTATTTGTTTTATTAAATGACTATATAATAGACATACATGATACAACGGAAGTGGTGACTAACTACAGAATTAAAACGGATTCATAGAACAACCCTGTAGATTATTGCGTTGCGTTGTGTATTTTGATCGTAAGCTTAACTAAGGCGATAAAGATAGAGCTACGTCTGCCGTTATAAGTTTCTATTCAGTACAACATATAGTATCACAACAACGCGACGTCACAAAGATAGTGGCCATACCGCAAAAAGGTACGTTAATATAACCGCAATTCTTTACATTCTGGGGCCGCAGAAAATGATATTTAACTCAAATGTGAAATGTCATATGAAAAATTCGAAAATTTGAAATTAAATTTCTGATCAATTGTGACATGAAATGAAATAAAATCATAGTTAAAGTCTCTCAATATTTTTTAACTGTTCACGTCTAAATAATTTAACACTTTTACAAGTCTATCTAGTAACCGTAGTTAATTGAACAGTCTATACATAAAATTAGTTCTCCAGGGCAGAAAAGTTCATTCACTGTCATCATTTGTACTGCGTATTTCCAACGGATAGCGCTTCACAATCGGACGGTTGGTGATTCCTGTGTCGTTCTTGATAACAGCTGATCGAATGAGCCCATTCTTTCGACGAACGTAATCTTGTACAACTGCTAATTTCCACATTATACGATTTGTGTCATTATGTACTTGTACAATGTCACCTATTTGTATTGTGTGTTTGTTTCTTTCAGATGTACGGTGGAATTCACGGAGTGACGTCAGATATTCGTGTTTCCATCTTGAGCGAAAATGGTTGATTAGTTCATTATTTCTCTGTAAATTTTTATTCAGTTTTACATGCAAATCTTCGGAAGTAACACTGTCAATATTCTGTTCCGATCCGTTGTCAAGTCGACGACCATATAAAAGGTGCGCTGGCGTCAGCGCTTCGGGATCTTTAATATCAGTAGAAATGTGAGTTATAGGAAGATTGTTTAGAGTTCCCTCGATTTCGATTATAATTGTATTCAACATTTCCGTAGTGACACATGACTTTCATAGTATTGCTTTAATTGACTTTTTCGTGAGTCCAATTAGAGGTTTCCCGATTTGCTACCGTACCAACCGTAGTACGAACTGGGAGCCGTCATTGCACTTTTGAAATTAATTCATATATGCCCTTAATGTCAATGTATGTTTAATGAATCCTTATATAAAGCATGGGGATGATTTTTAGCTACAACTTGGTGTAACTTTCATGTAGATATGTAACCTATTTATAACAAACGATATTGTGTGTACTCGATTATACTTTCAACAAACCGTTGCAGTAACCGTTGCAACGAACGGTTTGGAATTAAGATTTATTCCCCCTGAAATTGCACCGCCAAAAAAAGCTAAACATAAAGCACATTCATAGTTTATCTAATGTTTGCCTGTTGTACTTTGATGAAAGTAAAGCATAGATACGTTGGCGATTTTCGGGGACTAGGCTTTTAGAAAACATAATAGAATAAGAGCTATTTTAACATATAAAATTGACCTCCTGAAAAGGTATAATGTTAAAGGTAAATAAAAACCTCTTCCTCACATTCGCGCACCCGACCGTGCGAGAACTGAAAAGCTAGTCAAGGTCGATCGTAACAAAATAAAGATAAAAAAAAAGCTAGTCAAGGTCGTTAGACACTTCCGTCATCATTCTCGCGTACCCATATTAAAAATAAATAACTAAAGCACGAATTATTTTTAAATATTTAAATATAAACACGAAATAATATCGATTATCTACAAACTTAAGTTAAAATAAATAGCAAAAAGGAATTCTTACCATTCTGTTGGAATTTCATATGGTAGGATATTTTAGTTATTTTCAAATTCATTATCTATAATACCAATCTTATATTTTTCTATAATTAGGCAATTTCAGGAATAAGGGATCAAATAAAAGATACACTTATAAAATATTCATAGAACACAAGTGTCAGTACAATTTAATATTCTAGTCATTTAAAATCAAGAAAAGTTTTTTTTCCCAATTGGCAACCGAATAGTAAATACTGATTTTTCAATATATTTTAATTTTCTTTCTAGAATGCATTTCTATAATATAAAAAAAATATATATATCGAAAAATTCACTTTTCTCACTCAACTGAAATCTCAACTCCCTCATCCTCTCCGAAAAAATAATTATTCTACTGCAATGATCGAAGTGGATTACTTGAACAATGAACAATAAAAACTAGAGTCAAAATCATGCATGAACTAATAATACGAAAACAACACTTATTTTGAAACGTTAACAAATATAACCAACACCAGTGTCTTGTGTTTTAGAAAGTAGTTTATAGTTATTATTTTAATTATTCCAAAGTCTGTAAGAAAACATTTTTTTTTCTATAAATAAACGAAACATAAACAATACCTATAACAAATAGGAAACGGAAATCTATATTTAGAATATGAAGGCCGTGTCAACTCAGTTCGTTTAAGGTCTGTTTGATTCATGCACTTGTGCATAACTTAGTTATCTCATGAAGAAGCATAAACAATTTGTTATAAAAACTTGGAAATCGTTATCAAAATAAATCGTTAAACCAGTTTTTAGGAAATACGCATTTCAATTCTTTTGATTTCATCATGATGAAGACAATTATTTCATGCATTAAATGATACCTCCAAAACAGCACCAACGGTTGTGTTACGTACCAACCGTACCTGATACGTAGCAAATCGGGAAACCTCTATCAGGCGTTCCATCAGGCGTTCCCAAAAGCCTCCAAACCACGGTGCTCGGTTGGGTATGAATTTTCACTCAGTTCCTTGGTCGGCAAGTTTTTCTTGTATTCGGTTGTCTTGGATTGATCTTGTAATCTTTTTGGCAGCTGCCTTGAAGGTTGTCGCATTATCGGACAACATAATCCTTCGTGTAGATCTCCTAGCGACAAATCTTTTAAAAGCAAGCATGAAAGACTCCTCGGTTCAATCTGTGACTATCTCCAAGTGTATAGCTCGTGTAGCGGCGCAAGTGAATAAACAAATATATGTTTTGCTTAATTCGTTGTGTTTTTCTTTTGTATACAAAGCTCCTGTAAAATCAACGCCGGTTACTGCAAAAGAATAATTGTAGTTGACTCGATATTTAGGTAGCGGTGGCGGATCGGGTGCGCTGTAAGGCATTCCTAATATTTTAATGCATTGAACGCATTTACGAATTTGTGATTTTACGCACTGCCTTAATCTCGATATCCAATATGTCTGTTGAATATATGCGATTGTACTGATAAGTCCGGCATGTAAAGTCTATGTGTGTGCATCCATTACGATTAAGGACGTAAGACTGTGGTGTGTTGGCCATCACAACGGACATTTAGTACTTTCCTTCACAGGTGCGTTTTGTATTCTCCCAGTACAACGTAGTAATCCATTTTTGTCTGTATATAGTTTAAGTTTTCGAACAAGTGGCACTTTTTTCTGTGGTTTCCTGCTGTACTGTTACTATTAGAACTTTTAATGCTTTACATCGCTCCTCAACACTGATAAATCCGATTGACCGTTTATCTTTTGAATTCCGTAAATTCTGTGTAAAACGCAAGACGTATGCTGTTACTCTAATTGCTTTTTCTAAAGATCTGTATCGTTGTATATCTATACATGAAATTGTCTGTGTTGAAGCATTTATACTTTCATCGTCTGTATTGTCATCACTAACAGCTACCATCGTGCTGCAGTCTTCTATTTTGCTCGTCCATGTCGGCCAATTTCCACGATTTAAAATCCATTGTGGACCGTTCATCCATAAGCTGTTGTTATAAAGGTGTTTAGCGTAAATTCCGCGAGTTAAGTTATCAGTTGGATCGTCATCTTTTGAACAATAATTCCATTCAGTATTTTCTGTTAATTTTCTTATTTCTTTAAGTCGATTTGCTACGAACGGTTTTAAGTTTTTTGAAGCTTTAATCCAACTCAAAACAATTTGACTATCGCTCCACATATATACAGTTATGTTGTCATGACTTTAAGAAGATGCCTTGCTAATCTGGCGCCCATAGGTAGCAATACACAGTTAGCAAATGAAGCTGAAATTTGGTCTTTAAGTTCAAGAACATGAACATTTTCAGGTGAGAAAAAATGTAAGTCACCAAATCCAACAATTCAAGTTACAGAGAGAAACGGTATCTGTGTTTCTATAACAGTGTCGTGTAGAAACTGTACATTTAAATCGTCACAAATTGAAATGTTCAAAAGAATTGTAAACAATAACGCTCCCGGTCCGAATCCTGGTGAGCTTAATGAAGCCCTTGCAATACCGGTGATGAAAACCAAATGTGGGCCAGGTGATGTTGTATTTCTGCTGTCATGTTTGAATATTAGGCCACCATCTCTTAGCCTTATTAATCGTAAAGTTAATAAAACGTGTGATAAAATCCATGATAGAAAACCAGCACTATGTTAAAAAGGTCAATAATTTGCTTGGACACGACAACTTCATAGACGTGGAAACAGATACATCTTACAATAACAGACCCCAAGCAGGTGGTGAATCAGCTACCCAGTCCTTTACACCATTGGTGGAGTTGAACACTACAAAAAAATTAACAATTGCATTGGACGTAAAAAATAAACTATGTAACAAAAGGAAATTTTCTCATGATAATGATTATTGTAAAAAAAATTATGCTACCGAGGAGTCTTTTTCTTCAAGTGAAGCTAAATCTGCAAAAATAAATCTTCAAAAAGTAAATTCTGGGGGTATTCTAAAAATAAATTCTGTCACCTGTGATGCTAGCGCTCAACTTGCAAAAACAATTCGCGAAACATCTGAAAACTTCGGTTACACCATACGGCACTATACATGTTTTATTCACAAGATGCGCACAATTAAAAAAAATGTAAAAAATTTAAAATTGAGTCGCATTCCTGCAAACACTAACAGAGACATATTTTTGCAACGTTTGGCTACTTGCGTTCGAGCAAGAGTGCGATTAGAAATAGTGCGCATTAAGAAAAACTTTCCTATCGAGGACACTTTTTGCGATAAAGCGATGGCAGCAATCGAAAATATAGTTTCATGTTTTAGCGGTAGGCATACAAATTGTAAAACAAATTCAATAGTCTGCATCGCACATTTGGCTATGTACAATACAAATTTCTTGCCGTATGGGAGACATTTAGAATTATGCACAGAAGACGAGCTGAAATTAAAAAATGCTATACAAAAGTCTCTGTCTTTGGAAACCATGCAGAAAATTTCTCGTCTTCTGAATACAAATAAATCTGAGAGCCTACATCACAGGGTTTTCACTTATGCACCAAAAAATACAGTATGGAGCAGAAATTTTTCGGCACTTTGTCACTCTGCAGTACATTCGGCTTCTATTGGCACAGGGAGATCTGCTCTATTAATTGCAAAGCAAACGGGAATTAAATATACTAAATTAAATACATTTTTAGGTACATGGTAAAACGGGATGACAGTGACCGTTATCACCTTGAAAAGAAACAGACTCCTTGGTACAAAAAAAATCGTTTCATAAACAGAAAAAGAAAATTCATGCGCACACCTTTGGCAAATGAAATTAACATTTAATAAACTTTAACATAGAAAATTTATGTCTTACCACATGTTAGTATAAAATGCATTTCCTATAGCTTCCATGACCAGTACATTCACCATTATTTTTACAAATTTTTCGTGAATCATTTATATATTTAGGCTCATACGATAAATGTTCAAATTTTAGACATAACTTTGTATGGCAAAGATGGGATACATGAAAAGTTTGACATAAATCATGATTTACATTCATGAAAAACGACAAACGGTGAACAGAGAAACGTTTCCTTTTCCCTCTAAAAACAATTCTAAAGGTATCATATCCATCAGCCGTTACATTTCCATCTGTCCATATACGACAGTTTGATTTTACTTCAAATTGGTTAATTTTTTTTCTATTTTCAACCGTTCACGAACTGTTAACTTACATGGATATATTTCTGACATACTGATTTAAAGAAGCTATATTAAGTACAGTTTATATTATATCTAAAAGAAATTATGGAATATTGTTGTCAATAAATTTAAATATATACATGATATAGTTCACATGCTTTCTTTTCTTTGTACGGGATTGACCATTGCATTAAAAATTGTATTGCTTTCACCTTCACATCTGACGACGTCAAAAAACACCATGGCAAAGTCAAGCAACTATGAGCCTTAAAAAGTCATTTAAAAAGGAAAATAATGGATTGTTAGACAAAATGTCAAGAAAATTAAAGGATTTCATATCACATCCAATGTCTTTAACTAGATTAGCCAATATTCTTGCCCAAAATTAACTATTTTTCCTTTTATGATGTGTATATTAACTTATTTCACATTACCATAAGGTGGCAATACACAGTTAGCAAATGAAGCTGAAATTTGGTCTTTAAGTTCAAGAACATGTGCATGCATTTTGAAATGGATATAGCCAATGCTACAAGAATACCAAAACATGTATACAGATTTAGAATCCTATTTCTCAGCAGATTTCAAATCTGTAAACAAACACTTAAAACAAAATTGTACAAGTTCAGTATCCATGGAAACATTTGGTGTTTGTTTTCTATTTTTTTCTTCAAAAACTGCTGTTGGACACCCCCGTACAGGCTTAAAAATATCCATTTTATAAAATTTCAATGAATATCAGACATACATTGTTTAAACACTGAATGATAGCCCTTTCAAAAAAATCAAAAAAAATTGGGGGTCTTCCTGCTCCTTTTTCCGCAAATTACCTTTCAAAAGATCGAGGCAAATTTTCACCTTTGAAAAACAGTCAACAAATGCTGATATAGTTTTAGAGTCATTGGTGGACTGGATATGAATTTAGACCCGAAAACTACATTTCTACTAAGCAAACCAGGGTTCAATCTCTTCTCTGGAATCATACCTTTCAATTAAAACCACTCTCAAAGCATCAAATTTTATTTTTCTTCATTTTCAGATACTTATAACTTGTCTTTCTCTTTTATCTTATAATTTCACAGGGGCCAAAATGCGAAACTAACACTTCTAACTGTGTATTGCTACCTTAAGGATAAAATATAATTCACTTTTCAGTGAAATCCTTATATTTCTACAAAGTTTACCATATTTCAAGCATTTTCGCCTGAATTTTTCCAAGATCGGATGAAAAACACCAAAGATACAGCCGTGCAAAGTTATAATGGTATTTAAGAAAATTATTAAAATTTTCTATGAAAAAGTGTCAAATTTTGGATTAGTGGTGACACGTATGAAATGTGAAATAAAAGTCAAGTGATAAAATAAACACCCGTTTGAGGTATCTGGTAACCATGCTAAATATATGAACACACTTTTGTAAACATTTTTCTGCTGAAAAAATATGTTCTGATGGGCAACAAAACAAAAGAAATAAAAAAATCTACAAAAATCTTCATGATTTTATTATAATTCAACTAATAGTTCAACTAATAATTATTCTAAGATTACATTTTCCTTCTCTTTGAGAGTTAATTTTATGTTTTGGTTCTTTAATAATTAAAGATTTACATTATTTTCACCTTATAGTGTGCTTTGACTGGATTACATTACACTTTAAAGATTTATGGTCAAAGGGGAGATAAGCCTTAAAATTCATGAATTTTAACAGTTCATTTTTATGAAAATTTCATGTTGTAGTGATCATTTAATTTGCATTGGAATCAGTGTTAACATGAAATTTAATATCTTTTAAGGTGTGTTTTGACTTTAGACTATATTTTAATATCTGCATTCTTAATTATGACGTCATACAGGTTATGATGACGTCATAAAGGTAATCATGACGTCATGACGTCATAAATACTGGTTAGCAACATCAAAGTATAAAGTAACTAACTATCAACTTTGTAAAATGGTTAATACTAAAAAGTCAACAAGAGGCAAGTTTTTCTTAAAACCAGGATGCATACCTTGGAACAAAAGTATGGATACTAGGCATGATGGAACAACATCAACAGATGGAACTCTTAGTACTGACACAGACCATACTGCCAAGAATAATTCTGCCTTAAAAGTTTCTGGTGTTTCATGTGTTTCCTTCAACAATCTGTCACTTTTATCTCCTTCTGATTCTTCCGTTGCTTCTGATTTTTCTGATTCTTCTAATACTGAGCCAATTAGATTTTCCAGACCGGATAAAATTGTTTATGATGAAGCCCTTAAATCGGAGGCTAAATGGGCTGGCTGTAAACCAGGTGAGATAACTTTTCTTCCAACCAAACTCAGACCCAAAAAAATGGAGGACCACTTTCATGATGAAACTGAAATTGATATAGCTGATGATGAAAATGAAAACTTAATTGTTAGTGTCAATAAGCTATCGGCAGCTATTTCTGCATTTCTACCACATTTTCAGGTGAGAAAAAATGTAAGTCACCAAATCCAACAATTCAAGTTACAGAGAGAAACGGTATCTGTGTTTCTATAACAGTGTCGTGTAGAAACTGTACATTTAAATCGTCACAAATTGAAATGTTCAAAAGAATTGTAAACAATAACGCTCCCGGTCCGAATCCTGGTGAGCTTAATGAAGCCCTTGCAATACCGGTGATGAAAACCAAATGTGGGCCAGGTGATGTTGTATTTCTGCTGTCATGTTTGAATATTAGGCCACCATCTCTTAGCCTTATTAATCGTAAAGTTAATAAAACGTGTGATAAAATGGTTTCATTAAATGAAAACTCCATGATAGAAAACCAGCACTATGTTAAAAAGGTCAATAATTTGCTTGGACACGACAACTTCATAGACGTGGAAACAGATACATCTTACAATAACAGACCCCAAGCAGGTGGTGAATCAGCTACCCAGTCCTTTACACCATTGGTGGAGTTGAACACTACAAAAAAATTAACAATTGCATTGGACGTAAAAAATAAACTATGTAACAAAAGGAAATTTTCTCATGATAATGATTATTGTAAAAAAAATTATGCTACCGAGGAGTCTTTTTCTTCAAGTGAAGCTAAATCTGCAAAAATAAATCTTCAAAAAGTAAATTCTGGGGGTATTCTAAAAATAAATTCTGTCACCTGTGATGCTAGCGCTCAACTTGCAAAAACAATTCGCGAAACATCTGAAAACTTCGGTTACACCATACGGCACTATACATGTTTTATTCACAAGATGCGCACAATTCAAAAAAATGTAAAAAATTTAAAATTGAGTCGCATTCCTGCAAACACTAACAGAGACATATTTTTGCAACGTTTGGCTACTTGCGTTCGAGCAAGAGTGCGATTAGAAATAGTGCGCATTAAGAAAAACTTTCCTATCGAGGACACTTTTTGCGATAAAGCGATGGCAGCAATCGAAAATATAGTTTCATGTTTTAGGCGTAGGCATACAAATTGTAAAACAAATTCAATAGTCTGCATCGCACATTTGGCTATGTACAATACAAATTTCTTGCCGTATGGGAGACATTTAGAATTATGCACAGAAGACGAGCTGAAATTAAAAAATGCTATACAAAAGTCTCTGTCTTTGGAAACCATGCAGAAAATTTCTTGTCTTCTGAATACAAATAAATCTGAGAGCCTACATCACAGGGTTTTCACTTATGCACCAAAAAATACAGTATGGAGCAGAAATTTTTCGGCACTTTGTCACTCTGCAGTACATTCGGCTTCTATTGGCACAGGGAGATCTGCTCTATTAATTGCAAAGCAAACGGGAATTAAATATACTAAATTAAATACATTTTTAGGTACATGGTAAAACGGGATGACAGTGACCGTTATCACCTTGAAAAGAAACAGACTCCTTGGTACAAAAAAAATCGTTTCATAAACAGAAAAAGAAAATTCATGCGCACACCTTTGGCAAATGAAATTAACATTTAATAAACTTTAACATAGAAAATTTATGTCTTACCACATGTTAGTATAAAATGCATTTCCTATAGCTTCCATGACCAGTACATTCACCATTATTTTTACAAATTTTTCGTGAATCATTTATATATTTAGGCTCATACGATAAATGTTCAAATTTTAGACATAACTTTGTATGGCAAAGATGGGATACATGAAAAGTTTGACATAAATCATGATTTACATTCATGAAAAACGACAAACGGTGAACAGAGAAACGTTTCCTTTTCCCTCTAAAAACAATTCTAAAGGTATCATATCCATCAGCCGTTACATTTCCATCTGTCCATATATGACAGTTTGATTTTACTTCAAAATTGGTTAATTTTTTTTCTATTTTCAACCGTTCACGAACTGTTAACTTACATGAATATATTTCTGACATACTGATTTAAAGAAGCTATATTAAGTACAGTTTATTTTATATCTAAAAGAAATTATTGAATATTGTTGACAATAAATTTAAATATATATACATGATATAGTTCACATGCTTTCTTTTCTTTGTACGGGATTGACCATTGCATTAAAAATTGTATTGCTTTCACCTTCACATCTGACGACGTCAAAAAACACCATGGCAAAGTCAAGCAACTATGAGCCTTAAAAGTCATTTAAAAAGGAAAATAATGGATTGTTAGACAAAATGTCAAGAAAATTAAAGGATTTCATATCACATCCAATGTCTTTAACTAGATTAGCCAATATTCTTGCCCAAAATTAACTATTTTTCCTTTTATGATGTGTATATTAACTTATTTCACATTACCATAAGGTGGCAATACACAGTTAGCAAATGAAGCTGAAATTTGGTCTTTAAGTTCAAGAACATGTGCATGCATTTTGAAATGGATATAGCCAATGCTACAAGAATACCAAAACATGTATACAGATTTAGAATCCTATTTCTCAGCAGATTTCAAATCTGTAAACAAACACTTAAAACAAAATTGTACAAGTTCAGTATCCATGGAAACATTTGGTGTTTGTTTTCTATTTTTTTCTTCAAAAACTGCTGTTGGACACCCCCGTACAGGCTTAAAAATATCCATTTTATAAAATTTCAATGAATATCAGACATACATTGTTTAAACACTGAATGATAGCCCTTTCAAAAAAATCAAAAAAAATTGGGGGTCTTCCTGCTCCTTTTTCTGCAAATTACCTTTCAAAAGATCGAGGCAAATTTTCACCTTTGAAAAACAGTCAACAAATGCTGATATAGTTTTAGAGTCATTGGTGGACTGGATATGAATTTAGACCCGAAAACTACATTTCTACTACGCAAACCAGGGTTCAATCTCTTCTCTGGAATCATACCTTTCAATTAAAACCACTCTCAAAGCATCAAATTTTATTTTTCTTCATTTTCAGATACTTATAACTTGTCTTTCTCTTTTATCTTATAATTTCACAGGGGCCAAAATGCGAAGCTAACACTTCTAACTGTGTATTGCTACCATAAGTTCTAAACGTGGAAATGAAATCGGTTTTACGGATACTACTCTGTTTTAACCATGACGATGATCGATGAATTTGCTGTAACTAAGTAAGCACAAGCTCCGTATGCTAACTGACTGGTGTCTGTGAAAATATGTAGCGACGTTTTCTAGTTAATAACACCTTCCGTTAATATTCGTGGAAATACTTTTTTGGTAGCCTACTCGATATCTAAAGCTATTACCTGCCATTTACCTCTCAGTTCGTCGGACAAACATTTACCCCATTCCAACTTTGCCTTCCATAAAGTCTGCATAAACAGCTTAGCTTTCACCATGATTGGCGTGATTAATCCTAGGGGGTCGAAAATTCTAGACGATGTGCGCAAAACCTCACTCTTTGTTATCATTTTGTCCTTTTCCATAAATTCAATCTTGAAATTTCAAATCGTCGGATTCCTAAGCCCATCTCATGCCTAAAATTTTGACTATGTCGTCATTGTCGTCGATCTTGTCTCGTCCCGCGACGTTCTGTAATTCCGTATTATTAGAATTCCAAGACCGTAAGTTGAATCCTGCCTCTGATAATAATTTTCTTGACTCCGTGTAGAATTTCAAAAGTGATTGTTTATCTGTAAAACTGGTCAGAACGTTATCCACGTATAAATTTCTATGTAATTCTGTTGATGTAGTTGACGGATTGTCTCTAAATTTTTTCACTAGTGTGGCGCTTAACATGAATGGCAAACAGGTGGCGCCGAAAAGTACAACCTTAAACCGGTAAGTAATCAAACGGCTTTCAATGTCCATGTGAATCTCTAACCAATAAAATCTTGTGACATCTCTTTCATCAACATCTAATTCAATATGCAAAATTGCTTTTTTAATATCCGCTGTAACTGCATATCTGTGTGGCGTATATACTAAATTTAGTCCTGATATCTATGAAAAGTTTATTTATACATTCTTAAGTGTACTAATATCTCCGTCAAATCAGTCATAATTGGTGGATATGTTGCTAGGCAATCGTTAAGACAAGGACACTACTGTCGTTCGCTCTACAACTACAGTTATATACTATGCGTATCGGGGTGGTGACTGAATCCTTTTTTACGGGATGATGTGGAATGTAATGAACCTTGTTTGTGCATGTACCTTTATCATATACCTTTTCAATGAATCCTCTTTGTTCTTGGTCTGTAATTATCTCAGAATACTTTCGGAACATCTCGGGATCCTTCTTACGGCGACGAATAACGCTTTCCGTTCTGCGTTTTGCGATGCCTTCATTTGTCGGTATTTTTGGCGCATTCTCTCTCCATGGTAATTTCGTAATATACATATCATTCTTCTTCGTAATGGAGGTTATAAGTAGTTTTCAATTGATTCAGCTACGTCTGGATCATTTTGTTCTTTAGCGTCAATTCCAAACGATTCAAGCTTCCAAAACTATTCATGATCGCAGTCTTCTTGTTTGTGACATATTAGTATATTCATCATTGAAAAAGATGCATTACTGGTTCGTGTAGGGACAGGACCGGAAAGTAAATATCCAATTTTCGAGCTAACTGCTATTGGACCGTTTCAACGCACTATTTTGTCTTGAACTATGTCCCAGTAAAAATCACCTCCTATTAATAAGGATATTTTAAATTGCTCTCCTTCCATGACTGGGTGTAGACCACGTAAATATGAAAACTTCTGCGTTATTCCTATTTTGTGAGTTTGAAGTGGTGAAGCAATGGTTGGTACAATTAAAACTTTAATAGGGATTAATTCTCCTTCGGTAGACTTAAGATTAATTGTTGTTTTGTCAAGATTTCTCACCTTTTTTGTGGTACTTCCAAATGTAGCTATACTTAATGTTTCAGACCCCATTATTTTCAATGTCTAATTTAGCTGCTAGTTCTTCGGTTATAAATGAGCGCTGAGCTCCCTCATCAAAGAGTATTCTTGCATCTATACATGTATTTTTGTGAACGACTGGACTGAATGCAGTTTTAAATAGCAAAGTGGACCTTTCTTCGTTAGCGGTATACAACATAGAAATGTCTGTGTCTACTTTATTTTGCGATTGTTCAGTTTCAATATGATGTTTATTTGAGTTCGAGTTCTGTTTACATAATGAAGAGTGATGCTTCCGGTGGCAACACTTACCTAAACCATTAAAGCATAACCTCTTTTCTTTTATAATTGCTACTCTTATATCGTGATCTATGACATCTTTACATTCGTTTGGCCAGTGGTTTCCGTCACAATATGTGCATTGTTTCTTCCGATTCGAGTTTAATAATTTGTCTGTTGTGTTTATCGGACGGGTTTTATCTGTAGTTACTCGATAAACGCATGTTATGAAATTTGCGCTAGGGGTTGCGGTTGAATACATCTGTGTATAATCTCCGTATCCGGACTCTTGAATAAAAATCTCTTTACTTATCGCGTTTCTAAGGGATTGAACATTCCAATTGTCGCTCCCGTTTTCTCGTGTTATATTTTTTCGTGCAGTAACTTCCCGAGAATCACTGGTATCAATAGCGATTCGTACATTTCTTGACAATGTCTGAGAGACTCTAGACTTCTAATTTGTCGTGAAATGTTCTCAAACTTTCTAATGTATCATGTGGTGCGGGTATATCAAGTAGTGCTCTCATATGTGCATTAATGATTTTATGTGGTTGGCAATAGCGGTTTCTCAATAAATCAATTGCTTTGTGATAGTTTGAATTTGTCATGGTCAATCCTGAAATTACGTTTGCAGCTTCAAATTGAAGCAATGATTTAAAATACGAAAATTTCTGAATGTCAGTTAATGTGTGATTGTGATGAATCGTGGTCTCGTATGAATCCCAGAAATATTGCCATTGTAAAATATCTCCATTAAAATGGGGAAAGTAAGGCGTTAAAGATAGAACTACGTCTGCCATTATACGTTTCTATTCAATACAACATAAAGTATCACAATAACACGACGCCACAAAGATAGTGGCCGTACCGCAAAAAGGTACGTTAATATAAGCGCAACTCTTTACAAACCCTAACCAGCACATAAAAATTCACAGCCGAGTAAGCAAAAGCGATAAACGCACAAAGTGACGTCACATTTGAATTTCTAAATATTTCCCAAAAATAAGATAGAATTAGGATAGAATTCAAGATTAGGTTTGTTATACTGATATAACATTTATAAATACTATGAAAATTACAATACTAATTAATATCAAATTGTGGTAGCAATAAAGATTGATGAATTGAAGTTTATGTTTTAATAGATATAAAAAGATGTGGTACGAGTGCCACTGCGACAACTCTCTATCCAAGTCACAATTTGTGATAGTAAACCATTATAGGTCGAAGTACGGTCTTCAACATGGAGCCTTGGCTCACACAGAACAGCAAGTTATAAAGAGCTCAAAAGTTTACTAGTGTAAACCATCCTAACGGGAAAACCATCGATATGTATATGACAACAATGATTCTTTAAAACTTCAGATTAAACCTTTAAGGAAGGTCTTCGTCTTTCTAAAACTGTATTTTAACAGAAAATCACTGATACACATGAACAATCTAATATCGAACTGTTTTATCAAATATATAACCACTGATTTCGAAGTATATTTATAATTTATATTTCACATAGAAATACCAATCTCTTTTAAAAAAGAACAACATTCAATGGTTTGTACTTGTTATATAATAAAACGTTTTATTAGTATAAGATTACTTTTTGCGGATATGATTTAGTGATTTAGGATTTAGTGGATTTATTTTCATCAAAATGTAACCAACTTCATAGAAGACTTGAATCAGCTCTATATTATTTGCAGTCATTGAATATCATTTTGGTTTAACAAGTTACAATGGATGGAATTGCTCGTCTTTAGCAAAGGATTTTTTAATCAAATGTATTCAGATGTGGTTTTAAACGAGAAAATTGTTAATGAGAGAATAAGATCGAATAATTCATCTTTTGGGATATGTGACACCTTTCTAAAAAACAATTTGAACATCAATTTGAATGTATAATTAGCATTTTCATGTTACACAAGTCTGCGCTTCAATATTGTTGGAAACATATTTGAAAGTTTAAAAAAACCAGCTAATGCCTTTTAATACGGGTTTTGTCAACGTATTTTTGTAGATATGCAAACACATGAGTTTTAGCAAATTTGTACTTTTATATTTTCAACGCTGATCTGTGTATCATCTCACCAAACTCCGTACAGTGATCGTTTCCGTTCCGGAACTATTTTCCTTTACTCCATCAATCACAAACTCCTTACAGTAATCGTTTCCGTTCCGGAACTATTTGCCTTTTTTCCTTTACTCCATTAGTGTAGAGTAGTATGCGGACCCGTATTCGAATCGGAGCTGGAACTGCCGGGGAGTTTGTCATCTCACTAGGTTTTTTTTCGTTGTAATAATATGAGGCAGGCATAACCTGTGAATGGGAACGAAGTGTGTCTGTATTATTTTTTTAATTCAATCACGTTGATAAAAGAAACCGAAATACCGTACGTAACGTCCCCGATTTTGATTCTGTTGTTAGGGAATTAGCTGTGACGTTCTTTAAGTTATGACGTCATATTCGATGTAAACAAAAGAAACGCTTTCATCAGGTAACGTTTTTTCATATCAAACAATTATTAAAATTGAATTTGTATTGAGATCCAATCTTATATTTTACTAGACTGATAAATATAAATTTTTCAAAGTCTCATGCAAACAAGACAGATATCTGCGCAAAAGCGGAGAAAACCGGAACAGGAAGTAGATCTGAAAAAAAAAGTTAAAGATTTTGAGTTCATTAGTAGAATGAAAAATTCGGGAAATTTTCCCGATTTTTTTTTTTTTATTTTTTTATTGATTTTTCTACCGTAATTAGGGACTTCGTCCCCATATTATTTGATGCCGAAAAAACATGTTGAAAGATAAAAACAAATCTGCCGAAAATAACACCTAGTAAAACTTACAGTAAATCAAACATTTCCTTATCTTAAATTTCTATACACTTTTTCTAGCAAAACATTTTTTTTATATATCTACTGAGAAATTTTTATCATTCTCACTATTTGCATTAAGGTTAAAATTGGTCGGAAAACCGTAATAACTAAATTCTTGCATACATTTGAATTTTAAATCAAAATTAGTTATAATATAACCCCCCAGTAGTTGTATCGACCCTCAGCTATAAAAATAAAACTTTATAAATATATTGCGGCCGACACGTACATTTATCAGGAACCCTCAAAGCCAACATAACAACATAGTTGGCTTGTTCGAATAAAAACAAAACTTTTTAATTGAATTATTTGACGATTAACTTTTTTGGTGGATCTTAAAAACGCATAATTTATAAAACGAACTTCATTTTTGTGTGTGTTAACTAGGGTAACTGCCCTTCCACGAAATATTTTATTAGATTTTTTTTTTAAATATTTGATAACTTACTTAAAATTCTAATGGCAACCGATTAGATAACAGCTTTAAGTTGGCCAAATACATATAAGTAAGTGGTTCTCATTAGCTAGAAAATACATTGTCTTTTAAAATATAACAGTGGAATCTCATGATCGTTATGATACTATGTGCATAAATTTTCGGTTCACAAGAGGTAAATTAACAGTTCGTCATCATTACAATCGCTTCTATTTTTACGATTATAAAAATCAGGTTGCGTAATATGGAGATAATTTTGACGAAGTAGAATCCTACCTGAGATAAACAGCCACGTGTGTTAAACTCAATTATTAGTTGATAGATAGTCAGTTGCTTATTGTCCAGTGACTAATGTCACACTTTAACTGGAACATTACAAAATCTTGAACAAACCATTACCGATCGTGAATCAGCTTTGGAGAAATATGAAAGTCAGAAGCAAACCATCAAAAATACAATAAATGATACACGAGCGAAAATACTGAAAAAGTTAGACGACTTATAACAAAAACTACTTTATGAATTAGACACAAAACATGAAAATTGTAAATCCGAAGCAAACCAGCTTCTAAACCAATATAAAAAAGCAAAACGAGATTTTAATTGTCTGCTAGATCAAACAGCACAACTAAAATAATTCGCATCCGAAATTCAGCTGTTCCTTGGATCGCGTCAGATCAACGAAACAGTCTTCAAAGAAGGTATCTCGATCAAAGAAGGAATTAAGTCTGTACAGAACTTTCAAGTTTACGTACAGTTAAATCCTTCTATCATGGTGTTAATTGATGAAGTAGATCAGATCAGGGAAATATCAGTTAAGAAGACTACCGCCAGTCTACCGTTTCAGGAAATAAATGTTGATCAAGCCCAGATACAACTGCGAGTGCAAGATTCACAATGTATTGAAAACATTCGTCTCCAATGGAAAAATATTTTAAAGTGCAACATGATATTAAGCCGACTGGGTGTACCATGCTATCGAATGGTAATGTGTTGGTAGCTGATTATCACGGAAAGAAAGTACTTATTGAATATATATTGAATACGGTAAACATATCCGTGACATTCTATGCCAGAATTCAAAACCACCGTTTGATTTGACAGTCATAGACGCTGACCGTATTGCTGTTAATTATCAACATCCTGTTGCTAATATTTTCAATATCAAGAACAGATCTGTTGAGAAAAGATTTATATTAAAAAGCAAAGCTATGGAATATTATACCAGGACAACAAGCTTTTTATTATTATCGAAGATGGCATTGTTATAGCAGACATTGGAAAAGTACTAAAAACACTAAAGGTATGATGTGGATTATATATAGGAACCACCAAAGAGAGAATTTATTTTACCACCGAAACAGGTACTGTATATTGTATCTCCATGGCAGGTGATGAGATATGGGTACGTAAAGAAGAATCCTCATATTATTTGTTGTTGATAACATTTCAAACTCGCTGATAGTGATACAACGTCAAGTAGAACATTACTATCCACAACTGATGGTTTAGACAATCCACATGCATTGCATTTCAACAACGAGAAAAAAGTGTTACTATTGTGTAATGATAATGGATGCGCCTTGTACACTCTTGGGTAGTTTTTAAAATGTCGTTTAAGTTTTTAATTTGAAAATTCTGATATAGTTAAATCAATGCCTAACTACACTTAGTGTACGTTTCTTTGATTCAAAATGACCCCACGGAAGGACGCTCATTAATATTAATAGTATTGTATCTTTTTCATTTACAGTATTCAATAATTTTACTTTGAATGGGACTTCCTTTTCACAAGTTTCTTTGTAGGAAGTAAAAACTCAATCGATTTTTTTATATATCGCACGCTCTCGTGCATTTGTTGCAAACATATCTAGTTTCACAATGATGTAGTTGAGAAATTCTCCTTTTAAATCTTTCGCACGAAAAATCTATTGAAGAACAAACATTATGGATGGGCGAACATACTTTTAAAAGAATTAATGATTAAGAATATGTAGAAAAAGTTTGTTTTAACTTTTTGAAAACAAAGGTGCATGAAAGGAGTAATTTTTATTATAAAAATACCTTCTCTTGTTCTTGACACTTATATATTGTAACAACTGATGATTATATTTTGGGTCACAAGTGAAAGGTATAAAAAGGTGTAAACAACTTGAGTTTACTAATTATTTAACATTTGTTTCGCTTTTATTTTGTACTCACATGTAACTGAACATGTCAATACAAACATGTTTTAGTATTAAAATGATGGATAGAAAATAACACAGGAAACAGATTTAAACACTTGATAACTTGGTGCAAACTATCATTTAAACAACACGGTCAAAATATTTTAGATTTTCAAGTGCTTTTTGAATTATCGTTGAAGGAAATCAAGAAACAAAGTCTTTCAGATATATTCATTGAAGGAAAATACGTGAAAAGTAACACTCTGGTAAAACTCTATATAGTTAAATGTTTGTTTAAATGGAAAATGTGCACGCATATGTTTTCTCTAAATTATCACACTGGAATTGGTGAAAAGCTTGGAGATGTTTTGAGTCCCAGTCCCGTACAATGTTGTGATTTGTATACTGCTGTTTGCCTTTTGTTCTTTTCTTTTATTTCGATATGGCATTGTCTTTTTACTTTTTGAAGTTGGAACGTATTTTTTGTATCTTTTGGCTATTTTTCTAATGGATGCATTTTACGAAAGCTAAGTTGGATCATATGATGTTGATATCCAGAAACGCACAATAAACTGTCTCATGTATGTAGATGAAATGGTTATTTATTTATTTTATTTTTTTCAGTTGTATTAGTAATAATAAGATATTGGAGTCGAAAAAAAAATACTGAATATGGTTTACTTTTTGATAGCTATATGGGTAAAAAAAAACCATGTTCATCAATAGTTTCATACTAGTATTCATTTATTCAGCTAACCATTTTATTAAAGCTGGTTCTTCAAATTCAAATGTAAAGCTAAATTATTTAACCAGGTACATTTGATAACAAAAAGGTCAGATATAAATGTAATAAATAAGATACATATTTCAGAGGTAAAACTTTTGTAAATAAATTTTGTAAGAAATGAACTCCGGCTTTCATGACATTCCTTTGTGAAATGAAACATAAAGATTAAATGTATAAAAATGTAAGGAATATACCATTGGTTTCCTTTTGAGGAAAATGTGTTTTAAATGCACGAAAACAAATAAACAGAGGATAAATGATATGTGATACATCTATAATACTAAAATTACGAGGTCCAATTTGTCAGCCGTCATCACGTAAAAACGACGAATCAAAGAATAACCAAACGGTTCTCGTCTTTAAAAATGCATGAAATATTTGCCACTGAAACAAACAAACAAACACCAATCAGTCAAATATAAACACACGGTTTCTCTGCTTCATATGTATCTATTCACTATTTTAAATCTAGATGTTCTAAAAATTCATTGTAAATGTTATTCTATTGAAAGAACAATTTGTCCTTCTGTCGTTTTGACAACATAATGATAAATTTACTACTAGTAAATAGTTATCAAAAGTACCAGAATTATAATTTAGTACGCCAGACGCGCGTTTCGTCTACACAAGACTCATCAGTGACGCTCAGTAACTTAATACAGAGTGAGGACATACTTAACTTAGTTTCACTAAAAAGACATATCATATGACATACAAACCTTCCAGTCTGTTTTTTGCAAAATGAATTAATTCTCGAATCATTAGTTATCATGGTTATTTCATTTCCGAGATGTTGTGTTTTTGTCCTTTTTTTTTATTGCATCTCAATGATATCTTTTTTCTACAAATTGCCTAAACTAGACAGGCAATTTGTTGAATTTTGTTTAAAAATTTCAGTCATTTTACAAAATGACTAGGTAATTTTAGTCATTTTGTATAATGCCTGTCAAGATTAGGCATTTGGTAAACTGCCTGAAAATTCAGTCATTTTACAAAATGCCTAAATTTAGAAAATGCCTGTAACATATATAACTAACATAGTACAAAGGTGTAGATTAAATATTACACAACTCCAGGCCCTTTTGTTCTCCACGTAATTAATATTGCCAATAATTAAGAAGTTCCGGGTCGAGTCCGATACCGATACCAATAGTATATTCACCTGTTACCGATTACCTTATCTGTACGTTCCGCATCTGACAGGCGCACCACCAAACGGTGTAGTCAGGATCAATATGCTATATAGTATTACACGGGTCATAATCACAGGGTTGACACTACTTAATTGTCAAATTGTTACCTATTGTAGTATTTTAATCAGTTAAACTTTCTAAGATAACAATACGAATCTATAATACTAAAATTACGAGGTCCAATTTGTCAGCCGTCATCACGTAAAAACGACGAATCAAAGAATTCAACTTTATATATAACTAATATAGTACAAAGGTGTAGATTAAAAATTACACCACTCCAGGCCCTTTTGTTTTCCACGTAATTAATATTGCCAATAATTAAGAAGTTCCGGGTCGAGTCCGATACCGATACCAATAGTATATTCACCTGTTACCGATTACCTTATCTGTACGTTCCGCATCTGACAGGCGCACCACCAAACGGTGTATTCAGGATTTATATGCTATATAGTATTACACGGGTCATAATCACAGGGTTGACACTTCTTAATTGTCGAATTGTTACCTATTGTAGTATTTTAATCAGTTAAACTTTCTAAGATAACAATACGAATACTAAAAATCTGGACTAAAATAAAGCGTATAGGTACAGTTTTCAATTTGTTAGTGGGCATGACGTAAAACAGCGAATCAAAGAATTCAACTTTATTTATAACTAATATAGGACAATGCTGTTGATTAAGAAATACTCCATTCCAGGACCTTTTGTTTTCCAAATAATTAATATTATCAATAATTGATAAGTTCCAGTTCGACGGGTTCAAACAGAAAGATTTGAAAGCAGAGAAAACTGTGTATCTTATAATCGGCATGACTTTATCAGATGACAATACTAATACTAAAATAAGGCTTGCGCATAGTTATATACTTTAATTCCGTCACGGACCCGCGATATCACGGTTGTGTTCTAGTACAACATAACGTGGCAATCACATCGATTTTGTTTATCAGGAATTATAGAAATTAAATATATATCATAATACAATAAAACCGATATTAATGTTTTACAGTGAATGTATTTATGTTTGTAACTAGCTCTACGATGTCTACAGCATGCTAGAAGGAAAATTAATATTTACAACTTGTACATTAATGATCTTTTTTAAATTAAACTCAGTTCAAGATACATGAAGTACCCCGGCTTAAATTACATTCCTTTGTAAAACTAATACATGTAGATTAAATGTATATAAATTTAAGGAAATACCATACCGTTGTACGAAAGACATATATGGTTAAATTGTCTCTGGTTTCACTTTTGAGATATGAGGTGCTTTAAATGCTCATAGTGTATAATCAAAATCAGATGGAAACAAAGAAAGATAGAATAACTAATTTGTAATATATATCAACGTGGCAATTACATTGATTTTGTATATCCGGAATATAACATGACAATAAGCTTTATGAATTCCACGAACTCAACGTTACCATTTCAGTTTTAGTTTCAAGAATAATATCAAAATTGATTACATCTGTTGCTCTACAGATAATTGATATCCCGCTTGAAGTATTTAAAGAGAAAGTAAATTTTATTGTTCCAAAGTGTTGACGCTTTTTCGGAATTGAAGGTTAACATTATTTTAATTTGTCAAGTTTTATACACATAATGATTAAAAGAGGGACGAAAGATACCAAAGGGACAGTCAACATGAAGGGTTAGTTTATCTGCAGGCATATACAACAATTGTATTATAGTATAAGATTATAGAACTATCCAGGGTTTTACCTTCTCTCACTGATAGAAATTTAGAAAAGACGACTGTATTATTAAATGATACTCCTATTTCGACTAACGTTCATAGTATCTGCTCACATAATCACAACTTTGAGTTTAAAATGAATAGGATTGTTTCGCAGAGTTTAATTATAAGCCTTGTACATTTGATATATATTAGTTACATCATGTGTTGATGTTTATATAATTAGGTGCCTGTACTACGTTTACTATATTTTTTGGTAAAAAAATAAATCTTTGAATGAAAAGTTAGTTTGCACTATTATTTTGATCAAAGGTCAAAATATAGGGCTGTGCAGCATATTTTCAACGTTTATATGCATTGAACTTCTAAGAGTTTATACTTACACTAAAATTCTTTAGTCACTGATGAGTCTTTTGTAGACAAAACGCGCGTCTGGCGTATATACTAAATTTAGTCCTGGTATCTATGATGAGTTTATTTACAACCACTGGGTCGATGCCACTGCTGGTGGAGATTTATTTCCCAGTGGGTATGACAAGCCTAGTAGTCAGTACTTTTTGTGCTGACATGAATAATCATTGATATTTTTATATTTATAAAATAACTGTTTACAAAATTTAGAATTTTTTGAAATACTAAGGCTTTTCTACCTCAGGAATAGATTATCTTAGCTGTATATGGCAACACCTTTAGGAATTTTGGATCTCATTGCTCTTCAACTTCGTACTTTATTTGCCTTTTTTCAACTTTTTTTGGATTCGAGCGTCACTGATGAGTCTTTTGTAGACGAAACGCGCGTCTGGCGTATATTTAAAATTTAGTTCTGGTATCTATGATGAGTTTAATTACTACCCCTACCTTGACTTTAGCGTTCCCACAAATTTCAATTTTATCAAAATGCATATGCAAATATACTGGTAACATTCCCAAGTTATGTCTGTACGAGATGAAACATAGAGATCATATCTGGGAACCAGTACGTAAACAGAATTAATTATTTATGAATATAATATATCTCCCCAAAAGAGGCGTTGATTATGAAACAGCTGTATTTACAAAGTGGAACCTATAAATCGTTTGATTTCAAGACAAAACTAAGACAGTTTCAAAAGATAAATAGATCAGTCCGCTATTTTATCGATTTCAGCTAAAGTTGTATGCAAAATTTACAAAAATCTGTGACATAGCCCATTTACTGTGCTTTGACCTTAAGGCAATTACAATTTCTTTTTTTTTTACAAATATTGGGCACTTAATTGCATTTAACCCTTCAAAATGTGAAAATGTAAACCATGGTTTCAGTATGTCTGGTTGATAGGGAAAACATGACGCTTAACATAAATACCATCAGAGTCTTATGTGGAAAATTTACCTAAAATCAACCAGTTTTATAGAAAAAAAAATGTCTAACCAAACAGGGAGAAGGTATGATAATGCCACTTTTTGGCAAATTGAATTGGGAAAACAATCTACCAAATAAGACATTGTCTGTCGGTAATCAATGTTTGAATTTAAATTCTAATATAACGTTCTTATAAAGCGTTGTAAACAAAACTATAGTTCATATTAGAACAAAATATGTTTGACTCATGCGCACAAACAAACATATAAGCTGTTTTCATAAGCTGTATTTAATGTGTTTATTCAAAAATCATATATTACCCTGGTGTTAGTTTTAAATCTTAATCAATATGAAAATGTAATGTACATACGTCATGATGAGGAAACGTGAATAACCAAACATTTTTAAGTTATTTTCTTACGTTTCGACCAATATTAGCATCTATAAACTTGATTAATAACATTTGATAACTTGCTGAAAAAACAACAACACCCACTAGAAAATTTAAAATGAAAAAAAACTTCTATTTATGTTTATGTTTATATTGTACTGAAATTTTCACGATTTATGATTATTTTTTTTTTTTTTAAATTCTTAAAACATTATTATAAAAGTGACACTGACGGGAATAATTTCATAATTTGGGTACAGGGAAAAATTGTTCATCTATCATTAGTTATTTTGTAGACGTGTGGTTTAAAGGTGAATCGTTATTGTTAAATTTTTGGTGTTAAGCATATACATAGCACTTCTATAACTTAAACTTTACTACCCTCTTTGAAGTGCGATTTAAACATGAAAGGTTTTACACTCCTACTTGTGTTGTCTCTGATACTTGTCTTCTATGTTGATGATATGAATGCTTGGTGGGGAAGTTCAAGCTCAAGATCCAGTGGTTCTAGAGGCTCAGGTTCTTCAAATCGCAGTAGTATATCAAGAATAAGAACATAAGAACAAGCTTGTGGCGACGATCATCGGTAAAATCAAAAACGCAGGCAGTCATCAATAAGATTAAAGATAAAACTCAGGCAGTCATCAATAAGGTTAAAGATAAAACTCAGGCAGCTATTAATGAATTAAAAGATAAGATAAATCGGGTAAAGGAATATTCAAAAGGATCAAAGGAAATGGTGAAAGCGTATAGGTAAGCACAATTGATAAAAATCAATTTATTATTCATATAAAGTGTTTGTGTACAAATTATTTTCACATTAGCCGCCTTGGTGGTGTATTGGTAGCGTGATCGCCTTCGGTCTAAGAAAGTGCGTTTGCGACCCAACTAGGTGCAAAAAATGAAAACAATGGTCTTTTCAGATAGAAAAAAATAGTTTCACTTTGTTTCATATCAAAGAATACACAATAACATACATTCGTTTAGCAAAAAAATCATATTATCTATAATAAAAACATTTGAAAACCAAATAATCAGTGATTTATTAATGATATTATCAGGACATTATTTTTCCTAATATAATTTTTATGATAAGAAGTAAGATTTTCAACAGACAGTTCGAAATTAGTAAGGTAGTTCACGGCCGACACTCGGCTAACCGAGAGTTTGGTCGGTTAATCTATATTGAGTATGCGGCTATATCGGCGGTTGGTCTGTTAATCGGGTTGGCTAAAGTCTGTTAATCAGGTGTTATCGAGAAAATCATTGCAAGTTCAGTATGTTTCATTGTATAACTTTTTAATTATATTTATATCATAAAAACTATTCATGTCTAACAAAACGATTTGGAGTACTGAATCCAGTGGTGTAATTATTTTTTTTCTAGCTTTAATAAACGATCTCTAAAATGAAAAGGCGAGTTACTCATCAGTAAGTTTATACACATTTTACACACACACAATGTACACAAAAATGACAAGTTGGTTGAGTTTACTTGCATGCAATATTTTGAACATCGAAAAAAGACAGGCATTATGTTTGTTTACCATATTAACATCAATATGTGAAAAATCTACACGAAAAACTGTATTTTGGTGACATAAATCAATTTTTGATAAAAATGTGGTCTGTTAATGGGTCGGATGTATAAAACCCGGTCTGTTAATTGGTCTGTTAAGAGTTATGAATGACATTTTAAGTCATTATTTAAAATCAAGTGTGATCTAATCACTTCAAGTTGCTACTTGATCTTAATCTACAATAAACTTTGTTGATATGTTGCCATTGATGAATCTGATATTACATGCATTGTATCATCACATTAAGTTCCCACACGTTTTCCTAAAGTACTGATAAATCGATTGGTAGTTACTTTGTAGTGATCATACATAGCGGAAAACTCAAATTAAACGTTTAATATTATAAGACCATGTGTAACATATGCATAATTTAGTTTTCACTTTCTCTACACCACCGTGAAGGTCAGTCATTACAAAAACAAGCACGTTTGCGGACTGCGAGTCGGCTAAATGACTTACGATATCATAGGAATACATCATTACTCGAAAAATAAAATTAATATTATGCATTTATTGTGATTTCCATGAATATAAATTTTTCTTTTTGTTACACATAATATCAGCACCCAACACAAATATAAAAAAAATCTTACTAATGTCAATTTCTTGTTTAGAACCACGTCTTACCAACGATTAGAAAACAACGGTCATTCCGGACTTGGTACAGACATTTCCTTAGGCGGCAGAAAATGAAAATGATGACTTGGTACAAAAGACAATACATACCGGAAATAAACTCCTTATAGATACCAGGATTGATATTATATATTTACGCCTTATATTTACGCCAGACTCATCAGTGACGCTCGAAAAAAAATGTTTAAAAGGCCAAATAAAATACGAAGTTGAAAAGCATTGAGGAAACACAACTAATACCGGCGTCACACATCAGCGTATAACTCCGGCGTGTTCAAACTCATTTACGCTACCAATACGCTAGTAATTTTGGATGCATTTAACCTGTCAATCATATTTGTAACGTGTGCAAAACGAGATTAAGGCGTGTATTGGGCGTACTAGAAGCGTACCTAAGCGTTTATCCGGCGTTCAAGAAACGTATGTTGGCGTATGTTGTATGCTGCATAAAAATTTCCTCGGGTTGTAGCGTTCATCAAGCGTATTTACTTCATTGGCTAGAGGTATAGGAGGAGGGTTGATATCTCATAAACATGTTTATCCCCGCGGCAATTTTGCGCCTGTCCCACGTCAGGAGCCTCTGGCCTTTGTTAGTCTTATATGATTTTTAATATTAGTGTCTTGTGTATAATTCGGAGTTTATTATGACGTCTATTATAACTGATCTAGTATACATATTTTTTAAGGGGCCAGCTGAAGGACGCCTACGGGTGCGGGAGTTTCTCTCTACATTGAAGACCCATTGGTGGCCTTTGTCTGTTGCCTGCACTATGGTCGGGTTGTTGTCGCTTTGACACATTCCCCATTTCCCAATTTCTCAATTTTACCTTTGTATTTCGACGTACTTCAAACTTATGCAACGCGCTTTGAAAGATTGCTAAGCGTTCATATGGCGTGCAACTAACGTATACCGACTTTGTCAATTTTCTCTGTACGTTTGGTGCACGCCGGTCTATACGCCAATGTGTGTGACGCCGGCATAAGGTAATATATTCCTGAGGTAGAAAAGTCTTAGTATTTCAAAGAAAACGCATTGAATTTAACCAGCTGCATTGTAACACATGACAGATTCATAGATGTTACAGACTTTGAACCGGCCAAAAAAAAAGGCTGATTGATAACTTGGCGTAAATAATAAATTCGTGCGAATTCGAGCGGCCAATCAGTCAATATAACGCTATATTGAAGTGACACACCCTTCAATGAAATGCAAAGAAATAAAATCAAATAAAAAGTGCTCTTTCTATAAGGATACTGTTGCACCGTATTGTAATTTTTTCGTCACAAGTACATCTCATTTTTTTCAATGTGAAAATATAAACTAAAGGTAGTAAGACTATTGTCGTGGCTAAATAACTCTTAACTGACACGATTTAAATTGTCCAACCCATTAACAGACTGTATTCCCCTAATATTCATTTAAATTTGGTATTACTCAACTTATATAACAATTAGGAAATACTTATTAATGACAATTAATTTTTTAGAACCAAAATACTTTTTTGTGTCCTTTAAATCATATCTAAAAATGTTTTTTAGCCTTTTATTCAAAATATTGCTATGCGTACAAGCATAAAATTCACATACTTGCGCGACGCCTTTTCGTTTTACTTAAAACTGCGCAGGCTATGCATTTTGTTTACTGGTGGGAAATGTTCTATGATAGATATCATTTTGTCAGACACTTTTCTTTTTTTGAAGTGGTTCTCATTATATGCCAAAAATCTGTATATTTAACAGAGTTTAACATTAAATTGTGAGTTTTACTCTTAACAGACGTATAACCAACCCGATTAACAGACCAACCGCCGATATAGCCGCATACTCAATATAGATTAACAGACCAATCTCTCGGTTAGCCGAGTGTCGGCCGTGTAGTTGGCATTTATTAGTATTATTAACTTAATATTCCGCTAATTAGGGTAGCACATATCTGTCCCTATATGTCACTTAGTTAAATATTTATTTATGAGATATATTGTATTTGCATATATATTATATGTGTACTGATGAGCACCATTTGCTCAAAGTAATAAAGAATTGAAGTCGTTTTAATTAGCCAAATAAGTCGATTTGTCAGTTCATTAAATCTACTTGTCAGATAATTAAGTCAAACTTTACTTTAAACATATTTTATTTAAAAAAATCATGTACATGGCATACACATATAAATACAGTGATAACATATTACAAAAGGATTCGGAAACAAGGTTTCCCTTATATTAATCCGTCTCCCTGTAGAAAAAAGATAAAGGGAAATAACTGCAAATAAAAAAGTAGATTTTTTTTTTCATCAGATCTTTCCTATATATATATGTACCGGCGGCGGAGTGTGTTTACAGGACTTTGTCAAGACTGTCTCACCCAATTACGATCTTTGTCATGCACGAACGACGCTATTAGCCAAAACGCTTCGAATCTACCAAAAATTGTTGCACTTGTTTAAACACGAGTACATTTTCCTCTTGATTGAGGTTATTGCAGCCAATTAGGAGTGTTTCTATATTGTATGGGAAGGGAATTTTTTCTATCGTACGTTTTCGGACAAGGGGTAATTATTACACTCGAGGAGAAAATGCTTACTGCTCTCGATTCTACCACAGGTACAGTTTTTACTTTCTACAAGATTTCTCTTAAATAAATGTTCGTTCAGATTGCTACAATCCATCCGAAGTCTGGCATGAAGTATTTGTCCTTTCCTGTCTCCATAAAAATAATAATTTGGCATTTTTCTTACATTTTGATTAAGGTAACCTTTAAGTGTTAACTTAGATGGACTTAGTCTGATATCGTCCGGAATAGCATTCCAGGATCGAATAACTGAGGGGAGAAAAGATTTCTGGTAAAATGCAGTTCTACACTTTATATGTTGCGTGTCATTCGTTCGTCGTGTGTCATAATTATGAATATTGAACAATTGTTGAGGGATAATGTCGCTTAAATAATCAGGGGTCTTATTGTGAAACATTTCATGAAATTTTATTTATAATTTTGTGTTTTTTACGTCTTTCTGATAGTAACTCCCATCCTGTTTCGTCGTATAATTTATTTATGGACGATAACTTAGTACCACCAGTAACTATCCTAGCCGCTTCAAGTTGCATATTTTCTAGTTTGTCACTTAAATAGTCTGGAATGTTGTCCCAAATGATATCTGTATATTCAAATAAAGGTCGGATAAAACTTAAATATATAGTTTGTAAATACTTTCTTTTCAATTTGAATTTCAAGGCACGAAATAAATTTAATCTAGGTGTTATCTTTTCAATTATTTTATTGACATGAGAATGCCATGAACCATCCTCATGAAAAATTAAACCAAGGTGTTTATGGCTTTCTACTTCTGAAATCATATCATCATTCATATAAAGAGGTGGATGATGGGGTTTAACTGATTTCTTGGAAACTGTCATAGCTTCAGTCTTTTTTGCATTAAAATTTACCAGCCATTGGACTGACCAATTGTTGATAGTCTCTATATCAGAATTAAGTTTGCTCGCTGCTGCATATTCATCTTCAACTACTATGAAAAGGGAAGTATCATCAGCATATAGTTTTATGTTACAGTCTATGTCGTTTACAATGTCATTTATATATACTAAAAAAAGTAAGGGGCCTAATATTGATCCTTGTGGGACGCCAGCATTTACACCAAAAGTATCAGAGGATTGACCTGAAATAACAACTTTTTGTTTCCGATTTGATAAATAGCTCATAAACCACTTTAATAGGTTTCCTCTTATTCCAATATTTTTAAGTTTATAAATAAGACCTTCATGCCAGACTCGATCGAAAGCACGACTTATATCAAAAAAGACAACACGAATCTCTTTTCCTGCGTCAAGAGCTTTGCCAAATAAATCTGTTATGTGTAAGAGTTGGATAATTGTAGAATCTCCAGGCATGAAACCTGACTGGGCACTTGTTATTATTTTATGTTTTGTTAAAAAGTTAAAGAAGTGCTTAAAAACACAACGTTCCATACTCTTACCAATGATCGACAAAAGTGATATCGGTCTATAGTTTGATACCAGTTCTCTATCACCACTTTTGAAAACTGGTATAACGCTTGCTAATTTCCAGGTTTCTGGATACACAGCTTCACGTATAGATTTATTGAAAAGCTGAGCCAGGGGCCTACTTAACTCTCGAGCAGCATACTTCAGAAGCCTACCGCTAATTTCATCAGGGCCCGTCGCTTTAGTGACATCTAACAAAGACAAGTGATCAAACACTTCCTCTTCGGTTATTATAATATTGTTTAAAATTGGTATATCATCGGACATGGGGGTATTAGGAAAAGACGCTTTAGAATCATCCACGGTAGCTTGCTTACAAAAAAAGAGATTAAATGCATTTGATTTTTCATTATCGTCTTCTATATATTCATTATTTACTAACAAAGGGGGGTAATTTGACGCTTTCGAAGGCTGACAAGATAAATTTCTTAAAAGCTTCCACCAATTCTTAACATTGGTTTCTGGATTCTCTAATATATTTATTTGTTTGTTGAAAAAGTCAAGTTTAGCTGTTTTTATGAAATTTATGCATTGATTCCTAACATACCGAAATTGTCGCCAAGAATCAGCAGTATTTTTCTTTTTTGCCATTTTATGAAGTCTTTTTCGGCGCCGAATTAGTTTTTTTACATGACCAGTTAGCCATGGCGGGTCTTGAGATCAAAACTTGACAAATTTACAAGGTATATGTTTTGCAGCTATTTTTAATATAGTTTCTGTAATTTTTGTCGCGGCAACATTTACGTCATTATTATTAATAGTATCATCCCAATTAACTTCACTTAGATCAAATTTATATTTAGTTAGGTCTGCGTGGTCATAGTCCCAAATCTTCCTATTAAAAACTTTATTTGGTGTTTTTTTAATGTTTATTATGCCACTCACAGGACAGTGATATCTTACATTAGCTTCCAAAATATTATCACCGACTTCAGTATATAAAAGTATGTCAGGATCATTTACTAAAATTAAATCCAGTAAAGATGAACTGGTCTCGCAGAAGAATGTCGGCTGATCAATTGCTTGGTTCAGGCCGTTTTGCAAAATAATATTTGTAAGTTTTGTGTTTCGATAATTCAACAAATTTTCGTTGAAATCGCCCGTTACTACTATTTTATCAATACCCGAATTGAAAGCATTTTCTATGGACAAATTCATATTATCCCAGTATTGCGCATTAGAATCAGGGGGTCTGTAAAATACTCCAAACAGACATTTACATTTTTGTGTGTTAGTTTCTATCCAGAGACACTCAAGATTTTGTATTTCAAGATCATGACGTCGTTTACTTGGTATATTATCTTTTACATAAACTAAGACCCCACCACCGATTTTGTCTCCATCCCGATCCTTTCGATATGGATTTTTAAAATTATCTAATTTTAATTGGCTATCAGCTATGCCGGACTTGAGCCATGTTTCGGTAAGTAAGATTATGTCCCTGTCCCCCAGCTCAGCTTCGACTATAGATTTTTTAGGGAGCAGACTTTGTATATTTAGGCATGAAAAAGTCAAAAGATCTTTATAACGATAAAAATCTAACATATCAGTTGAACTATCGTTATGGTTATGCAGGTAGTTATTCGGTGAGTCGGACGTTGGCCCCGGATTTAGTTCGATATCACCTGCCGTATAAATAATAAGAAAAATATATAAAAAAAACTGACAAATCGATAAACAAATGTCATTTGTATTTTCATATCTACCCATCAAAGGAGTAGCTTTTTTGGTGTCTAAAACCCATCTTGTACTTTTTAAATACGAATTCAAACTTGATAGCAAATAGGTAGAACAACTTTGATTTTTAAAATTTGTTAAGAAAATAAAAATATCTTTTAGTGTTTTTGTCAATTTCATGACACGTAAAAACAGACCTAACTAAGTGACATGTAGACATAATTAAGTGACAAGTAGACTTATGTATTTGACAAGTAAACTTACGAATCAAATTAATTAAGTTTATTTGTTACTCAATTAGGTCTACTTTCACTTAGTTAAGTTCACTTGTCAGATAGAAGTCTGTTTTCACATGTCATGAAATGAACAAAAACGCTAAAAGACATTTTATCATCTGACAAGTATACTTTACTAAGTGACAAGAAGACACTAATAACTGACAAGTCGACTTAATTAGTTAGCTAAATACTTAACTAAGTGACAAGTATGAGCAGATATACGGCCACCATAGCTAATAGATGATTTCCTTTAGAGTAATTCAAGGTTTGATGGCTATATTGATCGAAGTTTCAATCCCGTGAACTTTGAATAAAGAATAATGAACACAGAAGTCTTAGTCTACTCATTTTCATGACCTATGTTTACAAAAAGTAAATTAACAAAAATAAAGGCAACAGAAGTATACCACTGTTCAAAATTCATAAATCGATAGAGAAAAAACACTTGCGGGTTACAAACTTAAACTGAGGAAAACGTATCACATATAAGAGAACTACGACACATCAGAGACACAACATCGAAATGTAACACACACAGAAATGAACTATAATGTAACAATGACCATTTTCCTGACTTGGTACAGAGCATTTTATGAAAAAAATGGTGGGTTGAACCTGGTTTTGTGGCATGCCAAACCTCCCACTTCAATGGCAGTGTTAATTATAACATTAAATGACAACATAACACGACAGGGTTACAATAGATAAACAGATAAATGGGAGAAAACAGATTCTAATCGAAAAGTTTCTGAGCAATGAAAAAGAAAGCTCAAACACATCAAACCAATGGATAACAACTGTCATATTCCTGACTTGTAACAGGCATTTTAATAATGTAGAAAATGGTGGTTTATACCTGGTTTTATGACTAGAAAAACCTCTCAATTTTATGACAGTGGCAAACAATTCAATTATATTGATATTTAGCAACATTCCGGTCACAACTGCATATGGAGTATTCATCTCCAGGTTCATATGATATTACAAGATATTACGGTGTTTGCCTTTCATCGTTATTATTTCCTTGATATAGAACTGCTGTGTGTGAGGAAGCTTTTGACCCAGGGTTCAAAATGGTAAAGAGTAAGTCATCCATACCACTATGTTTACGGACGCCATATTCATTTGGTTGACCTTTATGAAATATCTATATATATATAACAAAAGACGGGAGTAAGACACCAAAGGGACCTTCAAACTAATAGATCAAAGATAAACTGAAAACGCCAAGGCTCAAAAAGAAAAAAGACGAACAGAAAAGAAATGGTACCCTAGACACAACATAGAACAATAGAAGACAAAGCAACACGAACCCCACCAAAACTGAGGGTGATCTTCTTTTTCTCAATTGTAACATCATCAAATGTTACTTAGCAACAAATATGTAATTTCTATATGTAACACGGTGAATCGTCTGGGACAAGAAACTGCTTACCCTTCTGTAGCATATCAGTTTACCCCTAGTTTTGTCAAAATTTGTTTGTTTTCCTTTGGTACTTGTTTTTTGTTTTTGTTAAGGACGAGGATCTAGGTGCATGTAACAGAGGACTGTGATTGATATGTTTATGACAAAATATTAAATGATAAAATCAAAACCCAATAAATATTGCGGATAACAAATATTCTTTTGACATAGTTATAAGTAGTATTGCGTAATTGGCGACTTCATCATTTCAGAAAGCTTGAATGCTATACAAACTTAATAACTGAACATCATCTGTTGACAAAGACATCCTAAGATGATTAAAAACTATTGGAGTTAAAACACATTTATCAATGAAATTTTGAACTTAAGAATTTAAAATGCTATATTTATTCGGATGCAAAAGCGTTTGTCAAAAAAAGAATTGAATGAATCGCGGAAGCACTTTATACAAACAGATCCTTTCAATTAATAGGAGACAACATAGTTGCTTCATTTAAAGAATTTCGAGTTAAATCAAGTTTTATACGTTATTTTTTATCCCTTGTTTTAACATTGATTGCACGTTGAGTTATGTATAACATAAGTTGTTGATATTGGAATGCCTCTCATATGCGGTAAACCAATCAAAGTTTGAGGGCCTCAATGAAAATTAGACTAGTTATAATTGAGTTACCCTCTTTAAATAAAGAATTTATTATTATTACTATTATTATTACGGATTCAAACGAAATATACATTTATTGTAATTATATCGCAAATTTAACAAAATATAAGGCTTCTATGTTTAGCACTGCATGCACGATTTGGCTTCATTTTAGTTAATTCTATCTAGTGCAAAAGTTCTTAAAAGAGAGAGAGAAAGAGAGAGTTACATGATATCTTTATTTAGATACATAAAATTTCAGAGAAATGCGAAAATCCAACGTGATTGGTGCAGACAAGTACTTTCATGCGAAAGGAAATTATAATGCGGCAAAGCAAGGCCCAGGTGGTGTAAAAGCAACAGAAGATATCAGGTGACGTATTAAATATCAACTCAACTAACTTCGAAATTAAAACAATGATTGTGACTCGCTTTCAGATGTCCATATGTTAGTGTTGTCCTTATATTGTGATAGCTCTTTTGATAAGATACATTACATGTTGTTCGAGATCTTTTGGGCTCATCTGCCTAGTCATCTGCATTGTCAATTTTAAATCTTAAAAGGCATCAATAATAATGGTATCATAATTCCTGTAAAGGTACCACTCAAATTGCACTATTAAACGAGATATGTCACCCCGGTGTGTAAGTATATAGGAAACAGACATTCGGTTTTTTATGGAAGTCTTGACGAATGGGGTATTGCAAGAAAGGTGTTAGGATTAATAAAATCCCCAATAAGTAAATATGTCAATCCTTTTATTACATAAACTAACGCCAAATAAAGTACAGGCGGTTAAATACAATACCTTTCATTCAAAAAGAATTAAGCATGCCTTAGAATATTTTGTTTTGGAGTAAATGAGTTGACATATCTCTTAAGATCGCAAGATCACTTAATTTAAAACGTCTTAATGTTTGTATTTTTGTAGTAATTTAAGAGAGAAAACAGATAAGATGAGATATAAGGTAGAAAATACACTTGGATTAATGAGTGATAAGGAATACAAAGAGAAACTTGCAGATTCAGACAAAGATAAGAAAGCAAATCAGTGGGGAAGATCTGGGGGAGATCCGACTAAGTATCGTGTAAATGGAATCCCAAAAAACTTAAAGAAGTAAATCCATTTACTCAAATAAAGTTTTGAAATCAATCAGGTGTTATACTGTTTATATCTATCAGAATATACTTATGGTGGGATTCATGTTGCTCAGTCTTGAGTTTACTATTTTGTGTTATGTATATACTGTTGTTTATTTTTTTTTAAAAACACCATGTCATGATTGCCATTGAGACAATTCTTCACACGAAACAAAATAACGCAAAAATTAACAAATGTAGGTCACCGTATGGTCTACAACAATGACCAAAGCCTAGACCGTATATGCATTTAAAAACTGACCAATGTAAAACAATCCAAACGAGAAAACTAACGACCTCATTTATTTATATATGAAAATGAACAAAAGACATACATTGCACACAGCAACAAAACGACAACCACTGAATTACAGGCTTCTCGCTTGGGACAGACACATTCATACAACATATGTAGGGGTTTAACATATTAGCGGGATCCCAACACTCTCGTAAAAAGGATAGTGGTGTAATAGTTCAAGATAAGAAATGAACTATAAAACTCGGTTGCAAAAGGCTAATCTTATTAGATGGATATAAATAGAAATACATCTTACAACAACAAAGATCGAACGTGGCCAGGTACATGTAACATCAACAACAAAAAGACACTAAGTTCAAATCTGAGAGTACCTTACAGTTATTGGTATTGAGTTAAAAGCCAATAACATCTAATCAAAAGAAATCATGCCTTTAAGATTTAATTATCAATCATAACACATCCAAAATCAATGGATTTAATGTAAAGACGTCAAAAACAGTCAGAGAAAACATGGACTTGTGCAATGCCAAATTACCGGTATAGACAGATTGAAAATCCATGAAAGATCATGTTTTTGTGTTTAGTATGACGTCCATGAACTAGCACACATTTTTTAAAAGGGCCAGCTGGGGCCATCCTCAAAAATCTAATTAAAGTGTTGAATAGGTCACTTTAGGGGTCCATTTGTTAATTTTTTTTTTCTATTTTGCTGCCATGGCATTGTCAGTTTATTCACTATTGTCAAACGAGCATAACTTTTTGTGTCCTTAATTCTATTTTATTCTTGTACAATAAATAACATAACTGAGTACATAAATCATGACACAAATCCCATCAAAAACTGGGGGTGCTCCCAGGTGCTCCGGAAGGGTAAACACATCCTGTTCCATATCTGACACTCGTCGTGTAAAACATAATGCATAATTACCCGGCCACGTTAACTGTGTTTTTGTTAGATGTATTTCTAGTTGTATCCATCTGATGAGTAAAGCCTTTTCAACTGATTTTTATAGTTCGTTCTTATGTTGTACTGTTACACCACTGTCCTATGTTAGAGGAGGGTTGAGTTTTCGCTAACATATTTAACCCCGTGCTGTATGTATGTGCTTGTCAAAAGTCAGGCGTCTGTAATTCAGTGGATGTCGTTTGTTGATGTGTTACATATTTGTTTTTTGTTTATTTTTGTAAATGATTTAGGCCATTAGTTTTCTCTTTTAAATTGTTTTACATTTGTCATTTTGGGGGCCTTTAATAGCTGACTATACAGCATGGGCTTTGCTCATTGTTGAAGTCCGTACGGTGACCTACATTTGTTAATTTCAGTCATTTGGTCTCGTGTGAAGATTTGTCTCATCAATCATATCTCCTCATTTATATATACAATGTATATAGGCAGTGAAAAGTTGTACAGTTTGTTAAGCGGGGTAATGTGCAGATTGTGAGAAGGTTTATAAAAACATCAAGGAACAAGATCTCGGGTGTTTTAAAGTTGAAACACAACAACTGAAATCATTCGCATCCGATGTTTTCTAGTAATACGGCAGGGTCAATGAAGCAGCTTTCAAACAGGTAAAATATGACAACGACGGAACCAAGTCTCTGAAGAAATATGACGTGTATCTCCAGTTACATGCCACTTGCATGTCGTAAATGAATGAAAAGTAAAATCACAACAAAATACTGAAACCCGAGGAAAATTCAAAACGAAAAACCCTTAACTAAACGGCAAAATCAAAAGCTCAAACACATCAAACGAATGGATAACAACTCTCATATTCCTAACTTGGTACAGGTATTTTCATATAGAGAGAATTGTGCAATAAACTTGTTTTTATAGTGATGTTGATCGGATGGAAGAAATATCCATTTAGAAAACTACCAGAAGTTTAAATTTTAACGAGGCAGACGTAAATCTAGCTAAGACACCGGTTAATAAAGTCCGTCTCCAGTTAAGAATATAGATGTGATGAGAAAAGATATGATAACTTCATGTGTCTATCTGCATATTCAATGTTCCAAATGGTAACTTGTTTGTAAAAAAGCCGATCATTACGGAGAGGATACAATGATTCTGTATAGACGCCTGCTTTATTTCACTGTCATATACACTGGACGTATAAATGTTTCATATTGATCATCTAGTGAATATATGAAGATTTGGAATATAAAAAACAAAACTAATGAAAAAAAAATATGTAGAAACGAATGCTACAGAATATCATACCTATAGACAATAACATGTTTACTCTTGTGCCAAGTATTATCGTAACAGATGATAAAAGATGAGTGTTGAACACATTAGATATTGACTGCCAGTGGATTATACTAAGTAACCACCATAAATAGAATATATGTTATCGTAGAACGAGACAAAACTGTAAATTGCATATCCGTAAGAAAATATTTGTACATAAGATGGATTCATCTTTAGTCAACACATTTTATGATCATCAAATAAAGGCAACAGTAGTATACCGCTGTTCAAAACTCATAAATCCAGGGACAAAAAATAAAATCGGGGTAACAAACTAAAACCGAGGGAAACGCATTAAATATAAGAGGAGAACAACGACATAACATCGAAACGTAACACACACAGAAACGGACCAAGCATCAGACAAAACACCACGAGAATAACAAATATAACAAGAAAACCAAATACATGAATTTGGGATAGACAAGTACCGTGCCACGTCTGATCTCAATATCTCAAAAATAAGAGAAAACACAAACGACTCAACGTTAAAATGCAACACACACAGAAACGAACAATAATATAACAATGGCCATCTTCCTGACTTGGTACAGGACACTTTTAAAGAGGAATAAAAGTTGTGGGTTGAACCTGGTTTTGTGGCATGCCAAACCTCGCACTTTAATGGCAAAGTTAAATATAACATTGAAATGACAACATAATATTACAGGACTACAATACAAATAAATAGGAGAACATATTAGACAAAGAAAAACATGATTAATAGATAACAAAAAGCATCAGGTTTAAAATGCAATACGCCAAAAACGCGCCTTGTCCACACAGGACTTACAAGTGACGCCCAGATATAAAAGATCGAAAGTGAAAAAAGTACAAAGTTGTACAGCACTGGAGATAAAAAGTTGAAAAGGTTTCGCCAAATACGGCATTGATTTTATGCCCGGGATAAGAACATTCTTATTATATAGAAAAATTCATGCTATTGCAAACAGTAAATTTTATCAAATGAATATGAAAGAGATATACATAAAGAAACTGAAGTATTAACTAATTACAGAAAACTAAACCCGAATACATAACGCCCAGATATAAAAGATCGAAAGTGAAAAAGGTGCAAAGTTGTACAGCACTGAAGATCAAAAGTTGAAAAGGTTTTGCCAAATACGGCATTGTTTTATTGCCCGGGATAAGAACATCCTTATTATATAGAACAATTCATGTTATTGCAAACATTAAATTTTAACAAATGAATATGAAAGAGATATACATAATGAAACTGAAGTATTAACTAATTACAGAAAACTAAACCCGAATACATAATGCTATTAAAGTTTAACACAGAATAGACACACCTGAATCAGTCCAGGCGTCAACGTAATTACAAAAATGTGACGTCACATACGATGGCGAAAAGGTACAAACGTTATGCCACATTTGAATTTATGAAATTTAGAAACAGCATGACGTCACATATGAAAAACTATCAAAGTGAGATAGAATTAGGATTGATTTAAGATTATATCAGAACTAAATACTGATAATTAATTTAAACAAAATGCATATTGCAATACTTATTAATAGCAATTAACTGTAATATATATATGTCCAGTTTGTTATGAATCCAACTTCAAAATGTGTTTAATGTTGATGCCAAGTGAAACGTACTAACAGTAGAACAAAAGTCGGGAAATCCAGCAGAAAATTACCGAATAAAAGTAATGGAATGAAAAGACCAACTGCATTAAACAACGACAAAGACAAAAAAACTATTAATTTTGTGTAACTTGTTTGACTATGTCGCCCTTTAGGTCTGATTTTGTTGATATTGAACATGAATTGTCCAGTGGTGTTAAACATTCATATTAGTAAATTTATGCTCAGAAAGGCTCGATGAAGCTATATCCAGAACGGTACTTCGGACGCATGAAAGTGATAATTTGTTTTTATTCTTATTTTACCGATTTTTAAAACTCGGAAATTCTTCAAGAAAATCAAGAAGACACATTTAATCAAGGTAACAAACAAAATCAATCACCAAGGTCGTTGTGAAGTATTGAAATTTGTTTGATGACATCTAAACGCTTTCAAGTCTATAGAATTGTTATATGGTATGCATGTCTAGTTCGTCAATGTTGACATAAAAAAAGGAAAATAACAAAAATACCGAACTACAAGGAAATTTCAAAACAGAAAGGTCATTTACAAATGGCAAAACAAAAAGATAAATAAAAAAATAGAATTTTAATGAATGGTTAGTGAAGTTTAGTTCCTCCTATTTGGCTGTATGAGAATATATTATATATACACGTTTCTTTAAATGACTCAATCTTATAAACTGATATTCAAATGATTACATTGTACGTGTATTGATTTTGGTTCGGAGTTTCACCTGGCTTTTTTATCATTAAAATCAATTGAGTTGCATGTATTCTTTGAAAAATGACAAACGAAGAATTAGGTAAAACGACAGCAGGGTAAGTATTGGGAATAATAAAAGATTGGAGTATACTTAAAGTTAACAGCAACTCAATGACTTAAATATATGAATGAAATCTGAAACTTTTTTTCATGCATCAAAATCGAAGTATTGAATTTCAAAAACAACTACAACATTACATTGATTGATAAAAACAATAAATTACCTATGTCGTCAATTTTTAACTATATATGTCTGCGCACTTTTAAATAGTGTATCTCTTGGTGACATCTGTTGGATAATGTGGGATTTATGATGATGTGGATGCTGCCATATAAGCTGACATTGAAGGTAATTTAGCACACATCGAAATTATGCATTGTAAAACTATGAGTCTGGTAGTGTGAAGAAGACATTACACAAAAACGGCACATTTTTATAATATTTTCATAAACATATATATATTTGACACTTTTTTACATTTTGATGAAGAATTTGTTTTTATGGTCTTATTTCATTTTCATACATTCACGTCTTATTGAAGGTTTTATATCAAAACTATTTGGTAATTTTCAATTGAATTTTTTCAATATGAATCCAACTTGAGAAATACAGATTGAAGAAATATATCTCTGGTGAATATTTTTTCGTCAAAGACAAGGCTGAAAGATTTCACCGAGGATTGAAGTCATTTGAAATTGTATTGGATGATAAACTGTTGTTTTTTCATATATCCAGGTAATGTCTAGTATTAATTTGCCGCCCAGTTTTAGAGGCAATCGCGAGTTATGTACTCCTTGTGTATTAGAGACGAGTCGAAAACAACACTTTAACAGTTCTTTCAATCAAAGACGATAAACTGGGTCTTTCATTACTGTATTGGATACTTAAACTACATATGTGTCGTTACAAACTATTGCTTTGTCTTCCAAAAGCTCCAATAAACCTCTTTCTAAATAATTATTGTCAGTTTATTTATTTATTTCTAATTTATGAGGTTGAATGAACCTCTGGTATGTTATGTCCCTCTTTTAGATGGAGTTGTCCAGTTAATTTTTTTAACTCTTAAATACATATGTTTTACTACCAGTCCTATATTTTCCGTTCTTCATCATGATCAACCCACATTTTTGAACATGCCCAATTAAATCTTATAACTAAACTTTAATCATTTAGACAAACTTTACTTTATTTGGATTTGGCTACTTTTTATTTATTAGTCATATAGCTCTTAACATCCTCAGCTATCAAATATTTGGCTTTGAGCGTTCGTGATGAAAGTAAATGAATTCCAGATACTAATACGATTTCGATCATCCATGACAGACAAACGTAAAAACAGATTATTTGAGGCCAAATTTTAGTTCTATGTTTAAATGATCTTATACCATTTAATCTCTAATCATAGCAACAGTCTGTAAAATAATAAAAATGCATTTTTCAGATATAACAACATGTCGGAATTTATTCTTTGTGGTCCCTGTGGTTATACCAAAGAGAATAAAAGCGCAGAACAATAGTGTTCAGTTTGTGAAGAGGGATTATGCGCAGATTGTGAAAAGGTTCACAAATCTATCAAAACATCACGTGACCACAGGCTTATATCAATCGAAGACTACCGACAAATAAAAGATATTTCTGTCAATCTTGACTGTCAGGATCACGATAAGCAACTTGAAAAAAAAGAGAGGGACGAAAGATACCAAAGGGACAGTCAAACTCATAAATCTAAAACAAACTGACAACGCCATGGCTAAAAATGAAAAAGACAAACAGAAAAACAAAAGTACACATGACACAACATAGAAAACTAAAGAATAAACAACACGAACCCCACCAAAAACTAGGGGCGATCTCAGGTGCTCCGGAAGGGTAAGCAGATCCTGCTCCACATGTGGCACCCGTCGTGTTGCTTATGTGATTACAAATCCGGTAAATAGTCTAATTCGGTAGGTCACATTCATGAAAGGGAAGGGGATTGTAGTTACGACGTAAGGAACATATCCGATATCATTTGTGAAACGGTTATTCCATAACGGTCAACCAACTCGTGATGGCGTCCGTAAAATTTACGAAGGGATGATTTCAACTTCACCATTTGGAACTCTTGGTTTAATAGCTTCCTAGTGAGCAGTAACCCTCTATCAAGAAAATCATGATAGGAAACGCAAGCACGGGAATATCAATTGGGAGATATATACCCCGTATGCAGGTGCTGCTGGAATGTTGCTACTTAGAAATGGAAAGTTCACAATTGGAAAGCTGAAATCATCTCTTTTGTCGTAAAGTTTTGTTTTCAACCGACCCTCATTGTCAATTTCTAGATGTAAGTCAAGATATGAAGCCGACTTAACTGTATCTGTAGTATCCTTTATCTCCAATTCGATGGGATAGATGCGTTCCACATAGTCACCAAATTTTGAATTGTTTAGTGAAAGAACGTCATCTATATAGCGGAAAGTAGAGTTAAAGGATATTGCTAACTTCTTATCTTTCTTTCTAAGAAGTTCCTGCATGAAGTCAGCCTCATAATAATAAAGAAACAAGTCGGCAAGTAGAGGGGCACAGTTTGTTCCCATTGGGATGCCGACAGTCTGTTGAAAAACACGTCCTCCGAACGTTACAAATATGTTGTCAATCAAGAAATCAAGCATCTTGATAATATCGGTTTCAGAGAATTTTTTGTTTGAATCAGAGTGATTCTTTACAAAGTATGATTTATCCCTCCCTAAGACAAGATACTTGTATCTACGCTGGCCATTCTTTTTTATGAAGCAAAGTAATACCAACTCTTTCAATTTGTCTTTTAGTTTGGAATGTGGAATACTTGTATAAAGAGTAGAAAAGTCAAATGTTTTAATACTGTTACAAGATGAAAGAGAGTTAGATTGTATGTACTCTAAAAGATTTTTGGAATTTTTAAGTATCCACATCTGATTCACGCCACCTCTAGAATAGGCAGTTTCACAATAACTTTGAAGCCCGTCTTTGATTGCTGATAAAATAGATGTTAATAATTTAGAAAGAGGTTTCGTGGAGCACTTGGAAGACCCAGCAATATACCGTTGTTTGTAAGGACACTTATGTAGTTTAGGTATCCAATACAGTGATGGAAGATCCAGTTCTTCATCTTTGGTTGAAATACCAAAGGAACAAAGAACAGACCTATGATTATCCAGGATTTCCTCTTTGGTAAGTGTCGTGAGGGTATATGTTGAGTTTCCAAGTGAATTGTCTATACCTAATTCGTTTATCAAGCAATTAATGTAGTGACTTTTACAGACAAAAACGATGTTATTTGGGGCTTTGTCTGCGGGGACAACAACATATTTATCATGGAGGTCGGATAAGTGTTTAGCAACATTTGGGTCTTTAAAAATTGACGTAGCATGGGCATTGATGGACCCATTCAGTTTCTTGATTCTGATTTGTATTAACGACCTCACTGCCTTAATCCATTCGGATAGAGTGTCTACGTCTTCCTTTTCACGTTTAGCCCATTGCCTGGCATAATCCTCGACTGAGTCCATCAAAATTTTAAAGTTGTATTTCCAATTGATGGATTTAGGCTCACGATATTTCGGACCTTTCGATAACACATTTCGTAGAGAATTGTTATTAACAATGTTAAGGTCACCGGTAATAACGTGGCCAGCAGGATTATATATGAATTGGGAACTAGCACAAGTGCAATCAGGAGGTTTAGACTTGAAGTCGTCAATATCGAGATTCTGCAAAACGCGTTTGTAATTGAAAATTTTAGTTGCAATAGGTTTGGTATAGGTATAAGAAATTATTGGTACAGACTGGTCTTTGAAATAAGGAGGTATTTTCGATTGAACTAATTTATGACGAAGGATATTGCCTAGGTTGACGCCATCGATACCTTTGTTGGCAAAGGAAAGATTTAGAAAAGATCTTTTCACGTTTTCATCTTTTCCAATGCGAACTGGCTTGAAAAGTCTGTGACTTGCAATATCCGAAATTATAGCTTGAAGTTTGTATTGGTTTGAATGAGGGTTTGTAACAGTGGATTCCAAACATAAATTGAACAGAGAATGAAGTTTCGTAAGGGGTAATGAATAAAGTTTCGTGCGAATGTGATGAATACCTAACGGCTTTTGTATGAATGACAGCAAGTCATTAATAGAGACATCATGCAGAGAAGGTGATGTATAATGACGATGACCATGACTGCGTCTACGTCGAGGAGTCGAGTTGAAAATATTCATCACATTCACCGAGTTACACGAAGGACTAGATAGAATACCTATACCATCAATTTTGTCATTGCAGCCATACGGTGTTGCAGTTCCCAATTGTCTAATCCAAAAGTCTTCTTTTTGTCTACGGAGAGTCGTTGAAAGATTAGGATTGTTAGAGCTATGGTATATCTTTTCGATAATGCGAACTGTCATAGAAACGATGGAATGATCGGGCTGATTGAAATGCTGGTATAGAATGTCGTTAGCATTGAGGTTAATGTCTGATCTATGACCGCACATACGTTTGTTTAGCCTTCCTTTCGTTTCACCGACGTATACCAATCCGCAAAGGTTGCACTCTAATCCGTAGACGACATTTATCGATTTACAATTCAGATCATCGTAACTTCTGGTAAAATATGACTTCTTGGTCAAATTGCTAGTGAATTCAGCATCTGTACTGTAAAACACATGATATTGTAGTTTGTTTAGGTTGCATTCCATTTCATCACATGACATGCCCTGATGTCATTCCTTTAGATCAAGCTGCTAAAAATGTTAAACGTTCGGTTGCATTGGCTGATTTAGAGTACACTTTTTCAAGCACGTTACAAAATCTTCAGCAAATCATTACCGATTGTGTTTCGGCTATGGAACTGTTGAATGACCAGAGGCAAGATATCAAAAATACAATAAATGATACAAGAGCAAGAATAATGAAAAAGTTGGATGACTTACAGACCAAACTACTCCTTGAATTAGACAAGAAATATGGTAATTGTAAATCCGACAATGACAAATTTCTTACTCGTCTTAAAAATTGCGAACGTGATTTAAGTTGTTGGAGAAAGCAAACAAAAGAATTGAAATCATTCGCATCCGAAGTTCAACTTTTCCTGGGAACGCGCCAGATCAATGAATCTTTGTTTAAAGAAATAGAGTCCGTTAAGGAATGGATTAAGTATATGCAGAATTATGAAATGTTTTTAAAGTTAAATCCTACAATCATGTTGATAAAAAATGATGTAGATAAGCTCGGGAAAATTTCCGTTAAGAAGACCACCACTTGTTTATCGTTTAAAGAAGCAAAGGCAGATCAGGCCCAAATACAGCTTCTTGAGCCAAATATCTTAAATATCAGCCAAATAGGTCTTCAGTTGAAGAAAAGATTCAAAGTGAAAAAAACAAGTTTTTTAACATGGTTGTCGGGATGTACTATGTTACGAAATGGTAGTTTGTTAATAGCTGATTATAAAGGAGACAATAACCTGATGGAGTATAATGAAGAAGGTAAACATATTCGTACCATAAAATTATCTGGATCTCCATTTGATATATCAGTCATTGATTCTAATCGTATTGCTGTTACATATGGATCATTAAGTCAGTACATAGAAATTTGCAATATAAAGAACAATACGATTGAGAAGAGAGCTAAATTAAAAAGCAAATGCTATGGAATATCATACCAGGACAACAAATTGTTTATTATTATCGAAGATGGCATTGTAATAACTAATATGCTGGGGAAAGTATTGAGCAAATTAGATGTTGAATGTGGATTATACTTAGAAACCACTGTAGATAGAATTTATTTCACAGTCGAAAGAAATCATACCGTAAATTGTATCTCAATGACCGGTGAGGAACTATGGGAACATAAGGAGGAATCGTTAGTCGGTCCTAAGGGAATCACCGTTGATGATCATCAAAATGTGTATGTTGTTGATATCAAATCTAAAATTCTAGTAGTAATTCAACATGACGGGAGCTCAAGTAAAACGATACTTACCAAAGCTGATGGTCTAGACCAACCGCAAACATTACACTACAACAAATACAAAAACGTATTACTCTTGTGCAACAACCATGAGTGTGCTGCCCTATACAACTTTGAGTAGTTATATCTTTCATCCAGTCGTAAGAATAAAAGAATCAAACAAGCCAATGCGTGACTTTAAGAAATTACTGATTACAAATGATTGGGTTCAAAATATGCAAATTCGTTTAGGGTAACCAGTATAAAAAAATTGTTTTTGGAGCGAACAAACTTAAAATAAAACATAGGAGTCAACTCATGTTTTAAGCGAGTATCTCAAGAATTATTATAGACGGAGACGGCTCCCTCAAACTTGAATGACAATTACCCAAGTTGTTTTTACTCTTAAATTTCAAACGATGGACAATAAAAGGTAATTTTAAAGACCGATATAAATAGGGGAAAGAACAATCGCCATCAAGACGAAAGCTACAAAAAAATCGTAAGATAAAAATTGTCAGTCGATTGCTTATAATTAGGACTTTGGGTCTTTGAAAATTTTGACAAAGCACATAGGCAAGAATGAAGACAAGAATACAAAAAAACTACCATAGCACAATAACCATCAGCAGTAATACGAAAGCTATAAAAATAGTCTTTAGATTTAAGGCCGTACGGTGACCTATAGTTGTTAATTTCTGTGGCATTTTGGTTTCTTGTGGAGATTTGTCTTATTGGCAATCATACCACATCTTCTTTTTTATATTCAGATAACAATTGTCAATAGACTGCTTATAATTAGGATTAATTCCTATTAAACGACGATTTTTAACTAACCATTGCGTCTTTAGAAATTTTAACAAAGCACATAGGCAAGAATGAAAGACAAGAAATCAAAAAAAAACCATAACACAGTAACTTAATGGTACTATATATAGGAGCAAGCAACGCCAAAACGATATTACCAAAAAGTGATTAAACAGTTAAGGTTAGCAACAATCAATCAAAATAGATGTGTTGCCTATTCATATCGTTCTGAATAATGAAGTATCATTTGCATTTTTAACAACTTCTACGTCTTTGGTTGTTTAAGTAAGCGCTTATTTAAATGGAAAATAAACTTTGCAGGTAGTGTCTATCATTGTCTATAGTGGTCACTTTCTAAACGGTGGTATTAACGTTGGCTTAATTTCTGTCTTGTCGTGTTTACAAAGTAACCTACAACGTAACAGTTATACCTGGAAATGCAAACGCAATTTTACTGATTGTTTTTAAATTTCAATCAATTGGGTTATACTGTCGGTGTTTTTGTTAAACTCAGCAAACAAATTGACTTTTAAACATGAAAAACATTGAAATGTAATCCATAACAAATAGAGTGTTTTAACAAGGTACATCGCCGTCGGTTTAAAGAGATATCGTCAAAATACCAACATCGGTCTTCAGTTTGTTTAAAAATCATTTCACCGTTCATTGTTAACATCGTTTTTCAAAGTCATATTCATCGAATATTGACAGTCAGGATTCTACTTCGTCAAAATCATATCCCCATTACGCCAGTTCATTTTCACAATCGTAGAAATTAAAGCCATTGTAGGGATGACGCGCTGCCAATTTTGCTCTTGGAAACCGATAAATTTATCCACATTGCACCATTACGATCCTTATATGTCAGTTGTATTTTGTATCAACTAGCTAATGAGCATCATTTAAAGGTTTTGTCTGCATTGATCCAACTTGAAACTATTGTCTAATCGGTTGTCAGGTGGAATTTTCGAAAATTCATAAACATTTAAAAAATTCTAATTAAATATTTCTTGAAATAGCAGACTAGATTTTTTTAGTGATTGAAGACTAGTTATCACACACAAAAAATTATAATTTTTCGAAGATATGCATTTTCATCATACAACTTAAAAGACTGTCGTCAAGTACTTTCAGTAAAAAAATAGCTATTCGAACACATCTACTCTGTTTTTGTTATTCATTAGATAGGTATTTCACTTGAACCATATATTTCAATTTTTAGTACTGTGATGTTTTTATGTTATAAAGTCAACATGAACCTTAGGTATATTAAAATGATAGAATCTGAAGCTAGACGATGTATGAAATATCCTTGCTTTGTATGATATCAAGACAAAATATCCAACTAAAAAACGCCCTAACATGCATATGAAAAGGTGCACCCGATTTCCTCTTTTCGATATTATTGTTACCCATTTCTTGGAATTTTTTCTTGAGTCACATAAAAGAGGGACGAAAGATACCAAAGGGACAGTCAAACTCATAAATCTAAAATAAACTGACAACGCCATGGCTAAAAATGAAAAAGACAAACAAACAGCACACACGACACAACACAGAAAACTAAAGAATAAACAACACGAACCCCACCAAAAAACTAGGGTTGATCCCAGGTGCTCCGGAAGGGTAAGCAGATTCTGCTCCATATGTGGCACCCGTCGTGTTGCTTATGTGATAACAAATCCGGTAAATAGTCTAATTCGTTAGGTCACATTCATGAAAGGTAAGGGGATTGTAGTTACGACGTAAGGAACATATCCGATATCGTTTGTGAAACGGTTATTCCATAACGGTCAACCAACTCGTGATGGCGTCCGTAAAATTTACGAAGAGATGATTTCAACTTCACCATTTGGAACTCTTTGTTTAATAGCTTCCTTGTGACAAGCAACATAATGGAAGAGCAGACACTAAAATTACTGAACTAATAAATTGATATGTTTTCCGTCCATGGTAAAAAAAAAATTAAAATCGAAGGTTTTGCATTTTAAACATCCAACTTGGACGATAACCATGTCGTCGACTTGATATCTAATTGTTCTGCTTAACTATGTACTAGATAAATAGAAGACTTATATGCAAATGGTGTTTTTAAAATAAAACACTTCGTAATTGAGAAGAAAATTGTAATTTTGTTTGTTTCTATTAACTTTTAAATTTTTTGTCACTACAGTGAACATTACAGTACACATTTATCGCCTACTCTAACAAAGGGCTTCGATTCTTTTGTTCTATTTCAACCGGGTTTACGACAGTTGAGAGAGATAATTATCACATTTGTGTTATTATAAGCCAACTCAAAACCACAACACCAAAGTACTGATCAATGCCAAACTAAATATTGCATGCACGACAACCCCTGTAATACAATTTAGAAAAGCACATAAAGAATCGGGATATAGCACTTCTCTTGGCCAAAGATATTTGTGTAAAAGCTATAACTAAGGTTGAATTTAGAAGAAAGAAATACATACCAAGTTATGGTTTAATTCATTCAAAACGAAATAAGTATAACTCTTTTATTTCATATAGCCTAGAATCGATCATTCTTACCAATTACTAAGCTTGTTATCTTTAATGAGTTTTTTATCATCTGAAACTACTAGACATTAAAATTGAGAATGGAAATGGGGAATGTGTCAAAGAGACAACAACCCGACCATAGAACAGACCTCAGCAGAATGTCACAAACAGGTCTTCAATGCAGCGAGAGGCTCCTGACTTGGAACAGGCGCAAAAAGGCGCATGCATTTTACAATTTCGATCCAATCCAGTCAATTCACAACAAAAACTCAAACTTTGCAAAGATCATATAAATGTAGGAATCTTCTGATTTATGTTCTTTTGGTAAAATGTAATATTCCTTACCCCTCAATTCTTATTTTCTACGTGAATATGAAAACCTTATGCATGCCGTGCGTCTGAAGCGTTTTTCTGAATTAAACAGCTGCAAGTTTGCTCAAACACTGACGGAGAAAGGATGATGACATGTACAAATTAAAAGTGCAAACGATTGGAAGTATCGTGTAGCTCATAATCATCATGCGATGTACGAAACACATATCTCGTTTTACACGTTTGAATATTTACACTGTTAAAAGAACTAAACTGCTTCTTCCATTTGAACACCTAGTAATCTTTACACAATTGTCTCTCTGAAAGTATAAGACATTTCGGAAATATTTCCTTTATATGTAATGAGGCAGACTTAGTATTAAGACCTTTTATCTCAATAATAGTCGCTGCTGTATAATACTAGTAGAGGAATTTATCTTGCTATAGACACGCAAATGTAAAATAACTCAATTTATGCAAACTTCCTTTTAATGCGATAATTTTATGTAATATATGATTACTTGTATTCCATTTTTCATTATTTGATCATGACGATTATTTTCCCTGTTTTACATTTATACAGTTGCCAATGTCAAAAGTATATATATATATACCTTCGATCTGAATCAATAGTTATCATTAAAAAATGTTACTGATCTCTGAAAGTCTTTGTTTTGTCGTCCATAAGACGCATATCTCGTATCTCTTTTGTTATACATTCATGTGTTTGAGGTTTGACATCTGTAATCAAGGCGGTACAATATCAATATACTGTGGATTCATTATTATTCGTTGGATAACAAATTTCGTTATAATCATGGGTACAGGTGAACTACGAATTAAAATGTTTAACGAATTACACATTTTCTATTAGGTTGTATGCAGAATTTGGCAAAAACAATGAAATAATTATCCACGAAAAGTCAAGTTTTCCACAATCCACGAAAATTGGTACCCAAAAAAATAAATGTATCCACAGTATAATATTCAAAATAAAAACTTGTTTCCAAAGTTCTTTGGAATTGAAATCATCAATTCGGATTGACCAAATTAATAATAGGAAAAGGATAGGGGTGTGAAGTATATGTCAATATAAGAGCATGAAAACAAAACAACTCTAAGACAGCCATTGTCCATTAGACTAACAAAAAAATATGTTCGCAGTAAAAGTTTCTGTTAAAAAATACTCTGAAAATGTTTACTCGCATCATCGTTTTTACCATATGTGACTCTTTAAAAAATCGAAAAAACTTCTTGATAATTTTTAATCTCGATCTTTTTTTGAAATACATTCTATCAAAACCGTTCATTTTTCCGACCGTAATATCACCATTCCCCATGGCAAATTGATAAAATGCCTAAAGAATAAATAATCCACACTGCGTTACAATATAAAAATGGTATCATTTAAAAATCTACAACATGCTACACAAAAGAACAACTTATCAGAATGCTGGAGTTTTTTACAATCTTTGTTAAATATGTAGGTACACTTTTTCAACAAATTGCGGCAGTCCTATTGGACCAAACTGTGCGCCTCTCATTGACGACCTCTTCTTAATTTCGTATTATTTGAAGTAACTTCTGACACTTGTTTAAACAAGAAAATCATAGGCTAGATCACTTAATTTCAAAAACAGGTATATTGATGATGTTCTTAATATCAACAATCAAAACTTTTCTGATTGGGTTCCATTCATATTATCTTCAAACTAGAAATGCAAGAGAAGACACGGTTTACTCAACCTCATTTGTAGAATTATACATTGAATTGGACATAATTAGTCATGTCAGTTTCAAAATCTATAAGAAACACAACCATTTTAATTTTTCAATTATTAATTTCCACCCACCTTAGCAGTAGTATAAACTCATCATAGATACCAGGATTAAAATTCTATATTAACGCCAAACGCGCGTTTCGTCTACAAAAGACATCAGTGACGCTTGAATCAAAACATGTTTAAAAGGCCAAATAAAGTACGAAGTTGAAGAGGATGGAGGACCGAAAATTTCTACACGTTTTGCCAAATACAGCTAAGGTAATACCAACTTCACCTGTACATAAAGTGCGATGTTACTCTAAAGTGCGATGGTCTACGCTAATGTACGGTGGTGTTTCACGCTTAAGTGCGATGGTGTTCGTTTGCTAAATTACGCTGGTATATCACGCTAAAGAGCGATGGACCAAAAGGGTAAGGTTCGAGGGCTTTAAAAACGTTAATGAAAATTCGATGCAAAAATAGTTCTTTTGCAAAATCTAGTATGCTAACTAGTTTGTCATTATAATTCACCAGTAGGCTTATGTGGATGCTTCTAATTTTAGAAGATCAACCACTTGATAATTGCCAAAAAGATAATTTATGTGACACAAACCGACTATATTTCATGTGAATGATTTTTTAATATTTTCAAGCGTATACCATATTTGGATAATCAATGTAGCTTGCCGTTCACACAGTTTTTCACTCCCCTTACATTTGTCATTGTAAATCACAATAACAAAATTCCTTCATTGTCGGAATAAGTAACATTCATTTGTATAATTTTGAAGCTTTAATCTAAATGTCGCCGATCTCTCTCCTTTTTCGTAGCATTTACACATACATGTTATATTTTCCTAGAATGTACAAACTTATGTTTTAGCGGATATTTTTAAGTTATGTACCTGCATGCATTATACCGAAGTTACCTTTCAATAAAAAAGAAAATAAACTGCAAGTAAACAATGATGTATTTGTAGTACATATATCCGTTCGCTTCCAATAGAAGCGGGATACATGATACTAATTCGTATATTATTTTGTATTAAATAGTAAAATGGTCGACTACAGGATACAAGTCCTCCTTTCAGCACCCGAAAAAAAAATTACTTCAGCCGACAAAGCACGGTTAGGTTTAATTCATTTAAGTTATGGACATTTGGTTTAAAAGTTGTTGATCAAATATTCTTAATTTATCTTCCGGCATGTTAATTTTTAATTTGTATAAACGATTGTTAACGTCATATTCTAATTGCGTTTCTTAGATCTATACTTTCGCTGACCATCGGACTTTAGCGTATGGAAGCATCGCACATTAACGTAGACCATCGCACTTTAGCGTGTGCATCGTACTTTAACGTCCCCATTGTACTTTAGATCGAGTTCTACATATATATTGGATACATATTTCCAAACTCATTTGGTATTCAAGAGCTTAAAGCTGCTGCTCAGACTTTATAAAACTTCCTTTTTGTAATAAGAAGATGCCAAGACCTTGTGGATAATATCAACTTCACAAATAATACATAACGGTCTGAAAGTATACATTCTAGGTACTAATGTTGTTAACTGGAATTTCCCACATTTGTTTCGACAGGTATTGAACTATGTCCTATTTGATTCTTTGCGGTCCCTGCTGTTATACAGAAAATGAGAAAAACGCAGAAAACTGGTGTACAGTTTGTGAAGAGGGATTATACGCTGATTGTGAAAAGGTTCATAAATCTATCAAAACTTCACGTGACCACAGGCTTATATCCATTGAAGACTTCCGGCAGATAGAAAATATTACTGTTAGCTTTAATTGTAAAGACCACGACAGGCGACTTGAGCTGTACTGCAAAACACATGATGTTGCAGTATGTTTAGCTTGTATAGCTCGTCATATGGCATGCTCTGATGTCATTCCTTTAGATAAAGCTGCTTGAAATGCAAAAAGTTCAACTGCCCTTGCTGATTTAGAGGAAAGGTTAACCAGAACATTACAAAATCTTCAAGAAATTATTACCGATCGTGATTCAGCGTTGGCAAATTTTGAAGATCATAAGCAAACCATCAAAAATAAAATCAATAACATTCGAGTCAGCCTAGTGAAAAAGTTGGAGGAATTTGAACACAATCTTCTTCTTGAATTAGACACAAAATATAATAACTGCAAATCTGAACTAAACAAACTTCTTAACCGTCTGAAAAAAATCAGAACAAAATTTAGGTTGTCTGAGAGAGCAAACATTGCAATTGAAATCATTCGCATCCAACACCTTTTCTTTGGAACGCGTCAGATTAACGAAGCAGTCATCAAAGAGGTAGAAGCCGTAAAAGAAAGAATCAAGTCAGTACCTAACTATGAAATATACTTACAGTTACACACTACTATCACCACGTTAATGAATGAAGTTGGTCAACTCGGGAACATACTCTTTAAAAAGACTACAACCTGTCTACCGTTCAAGGGATCAAATGTAGATCAAGCCCAGACACAGCTGCGAGTGTTCGACATGAAAAGCATTGATCACATCTATTTGCGATTGAAAAAGAGATTTAAAGTGAAAAAGGACTTATGAGGGCTGTCGATGACTGGATGTACAATGTTAACAAACGGTAATGTGTTGATTTTTACGGACCAAGCGTATTGATGGAATATAGTGAGGAAGGTAAACATATCCGGGACATACCATGCTCGAAACCAACATTTGATGTAACAGTCATGGACGCTGAACGTATTGCTGTTACTTATGGAAATAGTAGCGATGGTTACATTGATATTTTGAATATAAAGAACAATACTAACGTTAAGAAAATTACATTTAATAGCCGCTGCTTTGGCATATCATACCAGGACAACAAAGGTTTTATAATTGAAATACAAGATCGCATTGTAATAACAAATATTGAAGGAAACGTACTAAAAAAAAACTTTAGTTGTGGAGCAGACATAGGAACCACCAATGATAGAATTTATTTTACCAACGCAAGAGACCATACTGTACATTGTATTTCAATAACAGGTGAAGAAATATGGGCTCGTAAGGAGGTAGCTTTAGTCAGCACGCGTGACACTTTTTTGTATTTGTTATTGATCAAGGGTCGAAATCTCTGATAATTATACAACATGACGGGAAGTCAAGTAGAACACTTCTATCGAAAACTGATGGTTTAATCAATCCAATGTCATTGCACTACAACAAAGGCAAACAAATGTTACTTTTGTGTGATGAGGATGAGTGTGCCTTGTACAATGTTATGTAGTTTTCATGATTTATACAGATTATTGTTTGAATAAAGAACCAAATAGGAAATAGTTATCAAAGATACCATGATTATAATTTAATACGCTAGATGTGTGTTTCGTCTACATTAGACTCACCAAGCGCTCAGATCAAAATAATTCTTAAGTCAAACAAATACAAAGTTGAAGAGCACTGAGGACCCAAAATTCCAAAAAGTGTTGCCAAATACGGCTCAGCTAATCTATGCTTGGAATAAGAAAATCCTTAGTATGTCGAAAAATATATACTTTTGTTAACAGGAAATTTATAAAATATCCACATAATTGATATGTATGTCAACCCGAAGTTTGACTGCTGGGCTGGTAATACCCTCTTTAAAAACTCTGCAACAAGGTAATCAGTGCATGACTTCAATTGGTATACGTTTTCTAAGAATTATAAAAATCTGAACTGAAGGACATTCATTACTTATTTTTCATTTGTTCTAAACTTTATAAAGTTTTGAACAGTTTCTTCGTAGGTAGTTAAATTCTACAAATTGAGATACTCAATCAAAAAATGGCATATGCTACAGATAAATGTTGGTAAATGATTTATGGGTTTGACTGTCCCTCTGGTATCTTTCGTCCCTCTTTGATTGTGTATGATTAATTCCTATTTTCTTTTATTCATTGTTTTGACACTTAAATAAATGTGTTGTGTTGAAATATTTATGAGCCACAGCAAACTTTTTATAAAATGTTTGAAATACTTGAGTTTGCAGATTTTTACCATGTTTTAGAAACAAGAGTGCATACTCTGAAATGTCTCGCCTTCTTTTCTTATCATTGATATTATGCTGATAGTCCTAAATATAAAGCTTTATTACAGTCACATAACCTCACAAAAACTTAACATTAATCAATACATTGACCATTGAACAATTGACCAATGAACCTGTAAAATGAGGTCAAGGTCAGATGAACCGTGCCATGTAGGCATGTATAGCTTACAATTCTTCCATACAACAAATATATTTGACCTATTGCTTATAGTTTGAGAAAAACAGACCAAAACACCAAAACTTAACACTGAGCAATGAACCGTGAAAATGAGGTCAAGATCATATCAAACCTGCACGACTGACATATAGATCATAAAATATATCCATATACCAAATATAGTTGACCTATTCCATATACTATTTGAAAAAAGTCATGAAAATGAGGTCAAGGTCAGATGACACCTTCCAGCTAGATATGTACACCTTACAATAATTTCATACACCAAATATAGAAGACCTATTGCTTATAGTATCTGAGATATGGACTTGACCAACAAAACTTAACCTTATTCACTGATCTATGAAATGAAATCGAGGTCAAGTGAACACTGCCTGACAGGCATGAGGACCTTGCAAGGTATGCACATACCAAATATAATTACTATATATATATTACTTTTAATAAGAGAGAATAAACATTACAAAAAATCTATTTTTTTCAAGTAGTCACTCAACCATGAAAATGAGGTCAAGGACATTGGACATCTGTTACTGACGAAAACTATCTATATACAAAGTATGAAGCATCCAGGTCTTCCACCTTCTAAAATAAGCTTTTAAGATATTAGATAACGCCGTCGCCGCCGGATTACTATCCCTATGACGAACTCTCTGCGACAAAAGTTGCAGGCTCGACAAAAATGAAACTCTCACAGGCCAAGTAGTCGGACTGGTGTGATTTCGCATCTATATGCTATACATTTCTAAAAAACGTATAAAGAACTACTCAAATACTTAGATTGATTTATTGGAGTTGTATTTTACTGTGTATATAAAAGACAAATAAAAACATCTTGGATGTTGTGATTTAGCCAATTTTGTAGCTAAACTGACATTTATTCTAACCATTTTAATTTCAAATCATTATCAAACCTTTAATCAAACTAATTATTTATGAACCGTGTATTGTATCAATGTTGTAATTAGAGATTTGAATATTGTTTTCGTTGGCACAAATATTGACTTTTACATCATCAAATTAAAACATAACTTTTGTTTATTTTTTATTATTTTTTATGTATAAATACACATCCATGTTCATTTTCTATATAGAGAATGCATTATCTTTATATAAAGTATACATATTTATTAAAGGTTAAATGCTAACTTTCCTAATGCCTGTTGATACCTCTTCTTTTTTTTTTTTGGCATTGTACAAGGCATATACTCTTTGACGGTCCCTGACGTTAAAACACTTAAGCCCTGGGATGTGGTTTAGCTGATTTGAGTCTATGATGCATGCTTTTTTTTTAATTATTAATCTTTTTTTAACTAGCTTCCAGTAACTGCGGGTACTCTCAAATCGTAATTTCGTGTTTACACCTGTCCTAAATTAGGATGGTTGTAGTTTGTTGATGTGGTCCATAAGTGCTTCTCGTTTCTCGTTCCTATATAGATTATACCATTGGTTTTCCTGTTTGAATGGCATTATACTAGTCATTTAAGGGCCCTTTATAGTTTGATGTTCAGATTGAGCCAAGGCATCTATTCAATTATTAAATTTTTCAAAAGATAATGACACTGATTATTTGTATTCTAGTAAACAGTAAAAGTGATTTCATTGGAAATCATACATTATTTTCTCATTTTTACATGGTATTTTAATTAATTGCCTATGGTATACTACTGTTGCCTTTTTTTATCTATGGCTATTCTTTTACGTCCTTTTGGTCACATAGCTCCAAATGTTTCTACATATGTAATCATCCCTGGCTTTCATTAAATGTTTGAAGACGGTTTTTTTTCAAATGTTTAGAATTGAGAATTCTTGCATAAGGTAAATCCAGTAAGATACATTACCCACACAAAATTTATTAAGCGTTGTCTTCAATGGAAATAATGTAAATTTAAGTTGACCATAGCATGCACTGGATTTACAAAAAGCAAAATTAAAGTCCTTGGGTTGCCATATGATAGATCCATTCAAACCATCTTCAGTAGCTACTAGATAGATGTACATGACATGTAATTAACATTCATTAAGAAATATCCCCCGCCAAAGAGTGGTCTTATATATATATTTCATTTGCCTCAATGCTGTTGTCGGCTCTATGGTCGGGTTGTGGTCTCTTTGGCACATTCCCCATTTCCATTCTCAATTCTATGTTGGAATTTCTTCAACATTGATCTGAAGTGATCCGTGACATCCCATTACTCCGACAGCCCATTACAATTTACAGCAACAGCTATAAAACAAGACTAGAGGCTCCTCTGACGCTCACCTGATATTTTTAGTTACAATTGATGCATGAAATAATGCAAGCGTTATACTTTTGCTTTAGTTTCAGAGATATGTCAAAAACTGCATTTTCCCCCTAATTTCTATTTTTAGTCATGTCTGCCATGTTGGTTGGCAGAGAGGGTCATCAGACACATTTTTTAAACTAGATACACTAATGCTGATTGTAGCAAAGTTTGGTTAAAATTGTTTCAGATGTTTCAGAAGACTTTGTAAGAGAATACAAAACTTTATAAAAAATTGTTAAATATGACTTTTAAAGGGCAATAACTCCTTATAGGGTCAGTTGACCATTTTGGTCAGGTTTGACTTATTTGTAGATCTTACTTTGCTGAATATTATTGCTGTAAAGTTTATATCTTTCTATAATATTCAAGATTATAACCAACACTTTTTCCTTAAAATTACTAATTCAGGGGCAGCAACCCAACAACAGCTTGTCTATTCGTCTGAAAATTTCAGAACAGATACATCTTGACCTGAATAACATTTTAACCCATTATCAAATTTGCTCTAAATATTTCAGAGATATAAGCCAAAACTGCATTTTGCTTTGATTTTCTATTTTTAGTCATGTCTGCCTTTTTGGTTGGCAGGTGGAGTCATCAGACACATTTTTAAAAGAAGATACCCTAATGATGACAGTTTGGTTAAATTTGGCTCAGTAATTTCAGAGGAGAAGATTTTTGTAAAAGTTAACAGACAATGGACGACAAGTGACAAGAAAAGCTTACTTGGCCCTTTGGACCAGGTGAGCTAAAAATGAAAGTTCTGAGTGGTTCTACGTATAAAGGGAATATTGTAACATAATTTTCATTAAATTTGACATGATTTTATAAAATATAAAAAGCGGTTCCACAACCCCTCCCCCGTAACACATATTACTGATCTATTTATCATGAAATAGTCCCTGTTTTAAGAATTTTATTAAAACTAATTACTATCATTCTAGTACTCATAACCATTAATCACGAAAGTTCAGTTCATGTGCATTAAATTCTGGAACTCAATTATCATGTTTATTGTAGATAATTTCAAATAACAAACGAAATACAAGTACGCTAAATTTACCTTTACAGAAGAACAAATTATTATTTAATGAGGCCAAATATCACAGTTTATTGATTCTGAAATCAATACATATACATATATTATAATACTAGGTGTAATACATTTAATTAAAAGTTTTCTATCTACTTCATAGATCATATTCTTTAAATAATCTGTTTTTAATGCACATAGTTCTAAAAGCACAGCTTATTACTTTTAATTTAAGTACATGTGTATAAAGTTTAGACAAAGTTCATTATAAATAAGAAGATGTGGTATGAGTGCCAATGAGACAACTCTCCATCTGAATCACAGCATATGAAAAGTTAACAATTATAGGTCAAAGTACAACCATCAACACAGCGTCATGGCTGACACTACGTATATTAAATGTTATCCTTTACAACATAAAACACAACAAATAAATGAATAAAAATAGTATAAAACTAGTCCAGCTATAACAAGCAGACCTATGCCAGTATAATTCATCATTTCTGTAACAGGGACTTTCTTCACTGCTTCCTTAGCCCCAGACCAAGTATTTGGTCCTTGTAATCGATACTGAAAGGCTCCACAAGAACCAAATATTAATCTGAAAACAAAAAATTCATTTACGTTAGGTGTATCAAAAACTTTCAGAAGATTATCAATAACTATCAACCTTTGCTGAATATTTTATGAAAGTCAACATAAAGAAACAAGGTACTATGGATTCATCACTTTTCATTTTGTTTGCTTTATTGGTAAAGGTCGAACATGACTTCAAGTGAATTCAAGTGCTTAACAAATGAAACATTTACTATAGAAATGTATGCAGAATCTGTCCAAATCCTAAATATGAAATGACAACTAAGATGGGTAATCATGAAAATATGAGACCACAGAATTGTGAAATAAAATCATCAGAATGATTACTTTTTGGACAAAGGACAATTTTGTTAAAAGTAAAAGACCAACATTATCTCCTATGATTGCTCTCTTAGTTTAATCATAAGGTCATGTTTGAAATTGCCTGTACCAAGTCCAGTATATGACAGTTGTTGTCCATTCCTTTGATGTGTTTTATCATTTGATATTGCGATTTGTTTAGGGACTTTTCCTCAGAGTTCAGTGTTTTTGTGATTTTTTTACTGACCAATTGGTAATGATCAAATGAATGGATAAATTGGTAGACAAATAGATAATCAGAAAAATAATAAAAAGACAATAGAATAGAGAATGTTTTTTTTTCCAAAGAGGAGGAACAAAAGTCAGAAATTCAGAAATTTACAGGAGAAATCTACATGTATCTCTTGTCCTGCTTGTGGATCATGATTAAACTTACCCAGTTTAATCGGAAATGAGTTCTTATAGAAACATATTTTGTACAGGTGAGTTCAGTTGTTTCTGACAATATAATTCAATCAAATATATAAGCATACATAAAACAAATACTGTTGGTTTTACTAGATCAGTAAAATTACATTAATATAACTTTCATTTGAAATTCTGATAAAGCATTATTATGGTGAATTCATGTGAATCTAATTACATTTAACTTATCGTCAAGGTTTGTCATTTGACCTTACCTCCAAGCTAGTGTAGGATTTGTTAACAGTTCTGGTTTTGCACCAAAGTAAGATGAGATTTCATCATTATAAGTGATAGGATCTTTCTGTATTGTGTGTCTGGCGGAGTGGTAGTATCTCTTCTTTGTTGCAATCTACAAAATATTTAAAGAAATGGTTTAATATTTACTGTAAATTCAGATATGATTGCAAGGTTTTTTTTATAAAGGCATGGCTGGGTGAGTATCACATTCTTGCAAAAAAATATATTTGTCTGTGTAGCTATAGGTGAACAATGTTTTTTGTTGGTTTTGTTTTCACCTGATATTTTTACTCATTTTTTAATGAAATATTTATAATTTCTTTAAATTTAGGGCCAATATAAATTCTGCTAGAAAATTGTCCTTTGAGGAGTTCTGTTTAATAAGACCTAGTAATACAATTGTTTTGATTCAATAACTTGATCCTGCCTAATAGAATGATAACCATAATAATTTTATAATAAACTGTATAATCCTACCTGTTGAGTAATTTAAATTTGGTTTTTTAATTTAGTTTTGAAATATTACAATGCATAAATTTATAAACAAAGAATGAGCATGGTTAGAGGAAATGTCTTCTCCTATACCTCTTCTGCTCTCATATTTTCTTCCATAGCCGATTTATTAGGTAAGTTAACACGCCCTTTGATGAGTTCAGCGTACCATCTAGCTTGTGTTTCTGACATGGTGAGGATTCCTCCTGATGCAGGCTGTACAAATCCTATAAAGGCTAATGATTGGCCAATATCTGGATTAAATACATTCTTGAATAGCTGAAAGGAAAGCAGTAAATTTTATGGTCAATGCAAATAAAATTAGCTCATATTTAAGATATTTTTATATAGTTGTCTTTTTTGCAATCAACATATTGCTACATGTACTCCTTTTTTTATATATTGGTTTGAAATGTGAATCTTTATGAAACACATATATATATTTAAAAACAAATCTTTTCTTGAATAGCACATACATATTATGCCATGACTAAGGCCATTAGACCTGCTCAATGATTCAAACCAAATGTATATTCAATTGACTATTTTTTATGGTTTATTTTATTAATTAATTTCTTATAACATAAACATTTCTGGTTTATTTTATTCATTAATTACCTATAATATAAACGTTTCTTCCATACTATGTACAATTTTTTTATCAGTTTAGATCAATCATATTTCATATATCTACAGAATAATTTCAAAGCAACAAAAAGGAGATAAGATTATAGTTAAAATCACTTATTTGATTATTAAACACCAATAGATCTTTAATTATTGTTAAACTGTAATAGTAATACTTAAAAAAATTCACGGTATACACTTCCATCTATTATTGCACATTCATAACTCACTTTCAGATTGTTATTATTTTCATCCAAGACAGTCTGTTTGATTTCATCACTCAGAAAGGGGAGATCAATCGTATAACCAGTACAAAGGATGATGCTATCAAATTCCGCTGATTTTCCATTGATGAAGTATACTTTCTTATTTTCTATTCTCTGGAAAAGTACATAGCAAGAAGTGTTTAAAATTTCTCAAGGGTTGATCAAAATCATGAAACAAGGACAGCATTTTAAAATATCACAAAAACGTACACTCATTATATCAAGTTTGACTATTTATGTGTTCATTCAAGAATTCTACAAAGGGGTGAGTATTTAGGTCAATTCTTTGTCTTTCATTAACAGAGATCTATATCCCTAGCTGAAACTACAAATGTTTTTTTTTATCAAAATATTGACTTTCATATTTACAAAAGAAAATCCTCCCTCCCCAAAGATATACTATTGCCAAAGGTTGGGAGACATATCTTTTATGTTTTGGAAAATTCATTACAAAAGGATTAAATAGAGCACTTTCAAGTTATGTCCTTTACCAGAAAGGTAAGTCAATTTTGTGAGCCTTTGTGATTTCATTTACTAGATTAAGATAAAGGTTCATAAAGCGTCTTTGAAATTGTCATTTTAAGAAGGATAAATTAGAAACAATTCCCTATTGACAGCAGTAATTCAATTGGAAGAATTTTAAAATTATGATTCCTGCAATATCATATAGCATTATATTTTTTTCAACCACTAAGCTCAACATGGAAAGGAAGTGACAGTGCCCCTTAACACAAAAATGATGTTGACTGATGATCCTACAAGAATTATTTCTGTTTACATACCTGAATATTTGGAACAACGACTATGTTCTTCCTTTGTATATGATGGAGTAGTGTAGGACTAACTGTAGGCTGGGTCTGTAAAGCTCTCATTTTGGGATTCAAACCCCATCTACAATTAGAAAATCAATGAAACATTTAAAATAGAACACAGAAAGTAAAAATAAATCATACTGGAAAGGGAAATAACAGTAATAAAAAAAAAATAGTAATGGAGAGAGAGAAAGAGAGAGAAAGAGAGACAACATACATGTTATGTACCCTATATGCAAGAAAAGAATCATCATATCATTCAACATATTATATTATTATTGCTTGTTTCAAGAACAACAGACAGGAACTTCATTCACTACATTAGATTCAATGTTTTATGAACAAACCTTTTAGGATTTCCTGAAACAACTTTTATCACAGTCTCAAATATCCATGTTGCTAGTTTCCATGGCAATGCTAGAAATAGTCTATTGGCATATAAATCTGTAGGCTGTCCAAATATGTAGTTAGGTACAACCCATGCACCTGACCTTGTACTCAAGTAAACTGGCTTCTCTCTGAAATAGTAAGTGATGAATATCATATTATACTGTAAGATATCTGGTACTCAAGTAAACTGGCTTCTCTCTGAAATAGTAAGTGATGAATATCATATTATACTGTAAGATATCTGGTACTCAAGTAAACTGGCTTCTCTCTGAAAAAGTAAGCAATGAAAATCAAAAACTGTAAGATGCATAAACATGCTATTATTTCTTTGTCATTTTGGTCTCTTCTGGAGAGTTGTCTAATCATACCACATCTTCTTTTTTACAGAAAGTGAAATACAATGATTTTTGTAGAGGTTTCCTAGTAAAACATTGATATATAAAATCCAAACAGGCTAAGAATAAGGAATTTGGTGAATATTGATAAATTTTCTTGGTTTCAATCACATATAGGCCTAAGTATCACAGAGGGCAGGATTTGAAAAATAAAAATATTCAAATCATTAAAGGCTTTTTATTTTACTAAATACATGCAAAAATAAACATGTATTTTCAAATTTTCAGGTTCTAAAAACTAAGTACACTTGGTTTCAATCATTTATGAAAGTGAAATAGTGAAATAAACATTTGTTATTAGCTGCCAGTATGGTTTAATTTTGTCAAAATAAGCTTAGAAACATCAAAGATGAATTATTCACTTGCAAGTGAATAATTCGACCTCATTGAATCCCTATTCATGTGAATTTCAATTTAACCCCTTAACTAGAGATGGATTATGCATGATTGATGCGTGTTTGGCTATTAATAGAACAGAATGTCAACATTGAAAGTGAAATAAAGGTAAATCATTTGATTGACTGATTCCACCCACAAAAATTCATTCTTATACAGGTAAAATTGAAATCAATCCTATTTTTTAACCTTAAAATTGAACTCAAACAGACATAGAAAAATTCATTTGCACGAGGTCCATATATTTATTTATATTTATATTTATGTTTATGTTTATATCATGATATGTGACAGACGGTTGTTTTCTGGTTCATTAAGATAGTTCAGTATGTAAAATCAGATCAAATTTTGTGATTTCACACTTTACTGGTTGATCACCGTCAGTGATATTAATATTATCTTCTATTTAGGTGAAATCATTAATATGATACAATATTTTATATGATATCAAACCTTCCAACAGCAGCAATATTGACTGCTACATCAACAGCACTGTTACCAATTCCCACCACCAAAACTCTCTTATCTTCAAGATGATTGGTTATTACATCTTTATACTTTACACTGTGGGTTATCTCCCCTACAAAACAAATATCATCTGTGTTCTATCTGTTCTTATATTAAATCAGAATGTAATTTTTTGTAAAAAAAAATACAGAATTCATTCCTCTTTGGATTAAGTTTAATTGTAAGTTATGTGTATGCATATAAATAATAAAATCATCATAGATACCAGGATGAAAAAATTTAAATGCCAGAGATTTTGTCTACAAATGACTCAGCAGTGTCACTCTTATAAAATTGATGATAAACTGGATTTGAACATAAGAAACACAATGGATGTCATTACTGAACCAGAGACTGTACTTTATTGTAGCAGCTGAGTTTATATCAAATTTTTAATTTGGTTAATTATATTACTCATCTATATTTTTGGGAGTAATGTTGCATAGAATTGGTTTTATTTTTTGTGTTGTCATATTTTTCTACTTGTTGTCTGTTCTCCTTAGATTTGTAACTTTTAATTTGATGTTTGGTATATTCTTATTTTTTTCCTGCCGTATTCTGCTATTGAATAACCAGATGCTCTGCAGGGTGCAGCTATATACGACCGCAGAGGTTGAACCCTGAACAGTTGGGCAAGTATGGACTCAACATTCAAACTTGATACAGCTCTGAATTTAGATTGTGATTTAAAAATAGTTGACACAGATTAAGTTTCTGACACAGAATGAATGTGGTCAAAGAACTTCAAAAATTTAAATTGAACATTTAGGGATGACATCAAAAGTTTAATGAAGGATAAAAAACTTAATTCACATAGTTTTTTTACTGACCCCCCCCCCCCCCCCCCCCCTCCATTCTTAACTTAATTTGGGGAAAATTGATTGACCAATAGGGATATATGTAAAATCGATTTTAGATTAACAAAACTTGCAGCAATGTTGACCCCCACCCCCAAACTATTTGATTTAAGTTTTTTATCCTACATCGATCTTTTGATGTCGTCCCTTACCTATTATGGTCCAATATCCAAAATCTAAATTCGGCACAGCATATCAAAGAACCCCAAGAATTCAATTTTTGATGAAATCAAATAAAGTTCAATTTTGGGGCCATTAGAACTCAATGTGGACCAATTTGATAAAGGGGCCCAAATATCAAAAATCTACACACATGGTTAGATTCAGCATATCACAGAACCCCATATATTCATTTTTTGTTGAAATCAAACAAAGTTTAATTTTGAACCCTGATTTGAACCAACTTAAAAACTGGGCCTATAATAAAAAATCTTAAGTACTGCTTAGATTCAGCAAATATATCAAAGAACCCCAAGAATTCAATTTTTGTTAAAATCAAACTAAGTTTAATTTTGGACCCTTTTGACCTTAATATAGACCAATTTGAAAATGTGACAAAATAATAAGAACCACAGTTAGATTCAGCATATTTAATAACCCCAATAATTCATTTCTTTATGAAATCAAACAAAGTTTAATTTGGGAACCTTTTGGCCCCTTATTCCTAAACTGTTGAACCCAAAACCCCAAAAATCCATCCAAACCTTCCTTTTGTGGTCATAAATCTTGTGTTTTAATTTCTCAGATTTCTATTTACTTCTATCTAAGTTATTGAGCAAAAAACAAGAAAAATGCTTATTTGTGCCTTTTTTTTGGCCCCCAATTCCTAAACTGTTGCGTCTAAAACCCCCAAAATCTATCCTGACCTTTCTTTATTGGTTATAAACCTTGTGATTAAATCTTATTGATTTCTTTTCACTTATACTACAGTTATTATCCGGAAATCATCCGTCTTCAGACGACGCTGACAACAACGACGTGGTACCATGCAATATACGACCAAAAATTTTATTTTTTGCGGTAGTATAAAAATTTACCTGTGAAAGAATCTTGTCCCATAAATTTGGCCATTGTTGGTTTTGCATGATGTCCTGATGCTATAGCTACATTCTTGGCTAGATACACTTCCTGTGAGTCTGGTTTGACTGTGATACCATCCTTTTCTACTTCTTGTACAATAACCTTCCAATCTTCTCCTAGGTTTAAAAGATACAAATGTATCAATAAAAAATATAATACATTTTTTAATGATAATTACCTATAAATGACTTATAAATTGTAGTACATGTACATATATTATCTGATTATAGCGTAAGTTAACATCAGCTTCAACCCATTTCAAAGAGCTAAATATGAGTGGATTTCAAAACTTCACTGATAGTTTCATTATCTACTATTTTACAAACTGGTTTTTTTTCTCGTTCTTGAAGTTATATTTTAGTTTTAATTAAAGTTGATTGATTGCTTGTTGGTGTCAACTGCCACTTTTAGAACTGTTGGCTACCAGTACTTGTTGTGGTTAGTTTTTATTGGTGGAGAAAACCAGACTTCAGAGAACCAACAACCTTCCAAAGATATTTTTTTAATAACTGTTTTCAATTACAGTATTTTGTTCTCAGATTTTAGATCTATATCTAGATTTCTTCATATGGCTACTTTGTTGTAACTTAAATGAAACTTTGCCAATGTCTTTAAAAGGGACTACGATATAAAAAAAATCTAAATGCTTAAAGACACTGACTGCAAATAATTCTGCTTTGCACATTACTTCAGCTGTTATCCGCTCTTTGGTTGGGTTGTTGTCTCTTTGACATATTCCCCATTTTCATTCTCAATTTTACTTAAGATAAATTGTCTTATATTGTTATAACCCATTACATGTATTTTTATGTTATTTACTTATGCATCAATGTTTATTGTTTATATGGCTATTTTTATCTCTTTCAAGTACATGTCATAATGTAGATGTGACATGTATGCAATAATGAATAAAAGAATACAAGTTAATTTTACAATTGTGAGGCTACTAGGGTCAATTACAATACATACATTTTAATTTGAAAATGTAACATGTAAACCACACAGACACATAAAATTATAGGTCTGTATAAGTATACATCTCTTTAGTTTGTATATAAATTATCACCTTGTACTAGATTACATGATCAGTTAAGTATGTTAAAACTGGTATTTCTACATGTAAAAGCGTATTTAATTAAAGGGTACCTTGACCAAAAAAATTATATTGCCACATGTTGCAAATATTATTTAAAGAGGCAATGTGGTATGATTTTAAATGAGAAAGCTATCAGTTTAACCAAAGGAGATATGGCTTCAAACAATGAGCAATGTCTATGTATTTCATTAACCTGATTTTTGTGACAAAAATGTCGGTTATTGATTTGGGGATGTACGGCGAGCCGGCGGTCGAAAAATGGTGTTTCCAGTCGTGTCCGTGCATTTATGCATGAACTGTTTTACCAAAGCTTTTGAAATTTTAATATGTTGTTACTGATGACAAAATAGAGGTCAAGTTCAATAATGACGATTTTGACTTTACAGTTCAGGAGTTATGGTTCTTGAAAGATTGAAAAATGGTGTTTCCAGTCGTGTCCGTGCATTTTCTCATGAACCATTCAACCAAAGCTTTTGAAATTTTTATATGTTGTTACTGATGGCAAATTAGAGGTCAAGTTCAATAATGACGATTTTGACTTTTACCGTTCAGGAGTTATGGTTCTTGAAAGATTGTGAAATGGCGTTTCAATTCACGTTGTTGCATTTACTCATGAACCATTCAATCTAAGCTTTTCAAATTTTAAGATGTTGATACTGATGACAAAATGGAGCTCAAATTTGATATTGACGATTTTCACTTTCACCATTCATCAGTAATGGTTCTTGTGATATTGCCAGGACACAAATAAATATTAATAAATCCGGTTTGCTGTCGTTGTGACAGCCTCTTGTTTTATTATTTCATTGTTATAACACAAATCATTGTAATCATTGTATGAAATTTAAAACCAGCAAGGGTCCATGATTGGATTATTAAAGTATTCTTATTCTTATTGTATTACAGTAAGCTTTAAAAAGTACAAGGTAGATAATGGTCATTGAAAATACAACTATGTACACAGGCTAAGCAGTGGAAGATCTAGAAATTTTCAAAAGGGGGCACACTGACTGCCTAAGAAGGGGCCTACTCCAGTCATGCTTCAGTGATTCCTTGTATAATCAACCAAATTTTCCCAACAAAAAATGAGGTTTGGGCACCCTGGGTTTCCCCTCTAAATCCATCACTGCTAAGCCACCAAACTCAACTGGACACTATTTTCACACAAAAAGAGTACTTAAATTTCATTTGCTTGAATTGTAGAATTTGTTTATTAAATTTTTGAAATTGGAATTGTATGTGACTGTTATACAAGTGAGAGGTAAGGCTAGCTTTAAAACCAGACTTAATACACATACTAAATAAGAAAATGCCTATAACAAGTCAGAAATATGAAAGTTGTTATCAATTCGTTGGATATATATATTCGTTTGATGTATTTGAGCTTTTGATTTGCCATTTGATAAGGAACTCCAGTTTCAAATTTTCCTCAGAGATCTGTATTTTTGTGATTTAACTTTTTGTTTTGTTGTTAACCATAATTATGAATGTTAAATGTTTTAGTATTACTAGAAACAAGGAATAATTTGAATAATGTTGAATTTCTTGTTTAGAAAACATATCCATGTCCATGAACTAAAGTTCTTTCAAATAAACAATATAACAATGTTACAATGGTTAATACAGACCTTGTCTTTCAATGCTGACCACTTTTCTGTATAACTTGATGATTTCATTCAGCTTAAAGTGGTTGGTATAACTTTTAATATATTTGGCCATATCAACATTGTGTGGGTAATCTGGAACATCATCAGGAAACGGAAAGTCTGAGAAACAGTAGTTGTACTTTGATACATTTCTAAAATTTATTTTATACATTTATATATTTAATATTCATACATATATGTGTCAAAGATTACAGAAAGTCTACCTCAACTAGATCATGCATAAAATGTTGGTTAAGCTGACCCAAATTGTAATACAACGTATATATACCAAATTAGTATTCATTAAGTGTTTTAAAAATTAATTATGACTGACCACAAAACTTAATATGTATTCTCAGAAGTCACTAGTATTAAATGCATATTTCTACAATATTTCATATCATAAACGAAACAATTACTAATATAGATTAACAATATATACAAATGATATAATAATTCAGCAATACAGATCAAGTAATAAATAACAAAAACTCAAATGATGTTTTCAATTCAAAATTTTCTTCTAAATTTAAAAATCTCGCTACATGTATCTGAGCAGTTAGCCTGAGGCTTAGAAAAATTATTTTACTGATTAGTGATAGTATATGAGGGTTTGGATGGGGTTAAATGATTAAAGAATAATGCCCTTAAAAAATGAAGATTAGAGAAAAAAGGGGTGAAAATTTAATGTTTACAGAATATGTAACTATGTAACCTCAAGTTTTCAGAAATATTCTATTAAAAAAAACTCTAGGTCCACACATATACCATACATATATTTATCAAATTCGATTAATTATATGTTGTCAAGAAAAAACATTGATTTTCGGATCTTTATATATTCCGCCTTCTTTTTCCAGACAAAGACTTCAGAAAGTTATATAATTCTTAATTCAGATATAAATTCAATTAAATTCGTATATGTCTGAAAATTTCAGCTTAGAAAAGGGTATGCATATATATCATGTATATATTTGGTTTTTTTTTAATAGAATATTTCTGAAAACTTGAGGTTACATGGTTACTAAATCTTGCACACAGGTAAAAAAAAAAAAGAGGTGAAAATTTGATTGGTTTATTTCCTATATGCAATGAAATTTAATGTAAAATTTTGTCTGTAGTACGGTACTAGATGGGATATAGCTTTACTCATGCCAAGTATTTGAAACAAAGATAAATTCTGCATAATTTTTTTTAAAAGTGCAAATTTAACAAAGACAAAAAGGGGAAAATCAATGGTGTTTATATTACACCTATATGTCCTACAATTGATGTCTTTCGTTACATGTACACACTTATATACAAATATTTTTATTTTCTGCTCATTATTAAAGGGCTTATTACAAAAATATCAATCAAGTTACAAGTAGTAAAATAGAATGAACCATATCAAAATATTGTATTGTTTGATGATTAGGGGAGGGTTGAGTCACTCCATGAGATATACAAAGAGGGATAACTCTAGGTCCACACAGATACCATACATATATTTATCAAATTCAATTAATTATATGTTGTCAAGAAAAAACATTGATTTTCGGATCTTTATATATTCCGCATTCTTTTTCCAGACAAAGACTTCAGAAAGTTATATAATTCTTAATTCAGATATAAATTCAATTTAATATATCATCTTTTAATGTTGATTCTTTCAAGTTGAGATAATTATAAACAAGAATGTGTCCATAGTACACGGATGCCCCACTCCCACTTTCTATGTTCAGTGGACCGTGAAATTGGGGTCAAAACTTTAATTTGGAATTAAAATTAGAAAGATCATATTATAGGGAACATGTGTACTAAGTTTCAAGTTGATTGGACTTCAGCTTCATCAAAAACTACCTCGACCAAAAACTTTAACCGGACGGACGAACGGAGGCACAGACCAGAAAACATAATGCCCCTCTACTATCGTAGGTGGGGCATAAAAATATATGTTATTAGGATATATGCATCTCTAATTTTTATATTAAAGAAAGCTTGTCAATACCTGAGACTACTATGTTATAGAAGTCTCAGTCAATACTTAATATCTTTAAAAAAAACTTTGACCTTAACATTTTTAAGGCAGCTACATATTCTTATCTTGAAGAGGTACATTTATAATTTTTAAAAAATTGCTCTTCACTATATATTAAAGTATTAGCTGTTTCTTTATAAAAGTCTCTCTGACAAGACTTTTAATTTGAAGATTATGATTACTAATTACTCTAAATCTACACAAATTAAATCCTTGTTGATATAAACAAATCCTTCAAATTTAAATTTGAAATAGAACTGTGTTTTGAATTTGCTATGCTCATAAATCACCACAAATGCAGGTATTTGTCTCAGATTTTTTTTCTATATATATATACCTTAAATAATACAACACAATTTTTCATTTGCAAATTTCCACTTACGCTGAATCAAAATGTCTTCAACTTTGCAAGTCATTCATCTTTATTTTTCTATGGATCAGGATCATCTTCATACCTTTTGAATTTCTTTGGGGTTCTATATTTTTGTGGTTTAAACTTTTACTTTTTTATTTTGTTTGAATTCAAATTAATTTTTGAGTTATTTCCTTGGACAATGAAAGGCTTTAAAGCACCTCATAATCATTTGGACTACCTTTGTAAGGAGACAGATCACATAAATGAGGGGGGGTCATAAATAAGGGTAGAAATGGGGGTACTGTCATGACCAATAACAGGGGAAAAAAATTGCCCAATGACGTTGACGATAATTTTTGGTGCATGACGATAAAAAAAATGATTTTGACCAAGGATTTGTACAAATCCAAATCCTTGTTTTGACAAATCATGTTAATTTATTTCCAAAAATAACGGTAAAGATAATTATTTGAGATCTCTGACAAATCATGGTAAAATATTAACAAAACGATGCTAACGGTAGCGGAAAATGATCGTTTGACGATAAAGGGCATTACTATCCTCAAAAATATACACAAGTTTGCTTTAAAAATTTACAAGGATTTGTGAGGTGAAGCAAGATACAAATTTGATTTGGTATTAATCTTTTATAAAATAATGTTGTCAGTAGCTTTAAAACTTACATGTGTGTGAATCTCATAACACCATAGTCATTTTCTCTGAATGTCCATAACCCTCCTATGTCACCAGATCTTTCTAACACAACCACACTCAAACTAGACCGAATTCTTCTGTCCCTATAATGCATATATTTCCTAATTTACATTTGCTTTTTATTGATTTTGCTATTTTCTATTTTTTTTTTTTTTTTTATTGTGCAATCTATATTGCACAATAAAAAAAAAAAAAAAAATAGAAAATAGCAAAATCAATAAAAAGCAAATGTAAATTAGGAAATATATGCATTATAGGGACAGAAGAATTCGGTCTACACTCAAACCAGCTTCTCTCAGACATTTTGCAGTGACAAGTCCAGAAATTCCTGCACCAATAACTATAACATCGGGACGATGGACTTGATCTTGGGAGGACATGTTTTAAATGACATGTCAAGTTATTTCAGGGTAAGATAACGTAAAAAATGGTTCAAAGTTCATTTTAGCTCTTTTAACCATGTGGGTTTGTTTACATTTTTATCTTCCGGCTCTGCGCACCTGACCCGTGACGTCACTTCCTTCTTGAGTTCGATAGCTATCTTGTTCATCACTGGTAAGCATTTCAATTTTCCTGTTCAAAAGGAAGCTTAGTAAGCATCAGACTTAAAGTATTTGTTCTAGTATAGTCGTAATATATCGTATTCCTTCAATAATTGAACAAAAACTTTCAAAATATACAGTGAACTGAAATGTCACAATGGATGAACATTCTTAGAATGCCATAAATTTGACATAATTTCATTTTTACCATGTTTTCTTATTTGCCAACCCATTAGTTTGCTGAATGCACTTTGCAACTCTTTGAGTAATCTTTTATTCTTTTAATAATGATGCTATATACATGCATGATACGTCGAATGGTTTGCAGACTTTAGGCTTTAGCCATTTATTCAATGAACTAACATGACTAAGGTTAATCCCTTTTCTGAATCCCAAGCAATTTCAGACTTGGCTGCCCACAGAAAATTGCACCATACTCACTTGTAGGTCATTTCACCTCTGCACAGGGTCAAACACCACCAAAGTCTTTAAAATGCCACCTAACACCTTGAGCACATTAGTTATATTCTTTTGAATGAGGATGAAGAACATGATCATGATGATGAAGATTATTTTTACACATATTAAAAAAAAAAGAAGAAGAAGAAATAATTTATAACTGGAGAATGAACATAAACAGTCTTCTGGTTTTAAACTTTCAGAATAACAATGTTATTGTTGTTCATGTTGTGAAAATATGGCAGGTAATTAAAACACCATTTCACTTCAAACATTGTCAAAAAGAGGGGGGGGGGGGTATTTTTTTTTTATCCTAAAAAAAAATATTCTGATCCCCATTTTAGGCCTGATGAAGACAAATATTGTAAGCAGAAGACGAAAATTTTTAAATGAATGAAATGGTAGCTTCCTCATTATGATTATTTCACATGAAATAAAATGTTTTTACTTTTACTTTCAAAATTATTTTTTTTTATGCTTAAGTATAAGGAAGTGTACATGTGGAAGTGAGCAGTTACAAAATGTACATGTACATGTATAGGCAAATTATTTTTTTTCCACGAAGGGGGCATTCAGTTTTAGCTTGTCCGTCCTTATGTCTGAATGTGACATTGTCCAAAAATTTGTTTCCGTTCACTAACATTAGTTTGCCTTCAAACAAATGTTATGAAATGAAACTTATACATAATACTTCTTCCTAAAAAAATCTGAACAAGTTTGAGTTTTTGTGACATCACTTTTACTTTTCAGAATTATGTCCCTTTACAAATTGAAAATGCTGATTTTTTTGTTTTTATTCTCTCAAGTTTAGTTTGCCTCAAACAATTGTTGCAATAACTTTACAAACTGTTTATTTCAACAAAACACAGATATACATTTGTAATTGATTGATTGATTGTTGGTTGCTTAAAGTCCAGTAGCAAATATTTCATGCATGTTCAGGGCGAGAAAAATTTAACAAAAAATACAATAGGTAGGTCCTGTTTACATTTTTACGTTGTGTTTCCGTTGTGTCGTTTGTTTTCTTCTATATTTGAGTGTGAATTCACATTACTATAAGACGTGTCACGGTACTTTTCTATCCCAAATTCATGTATTTGGTTTTGATGTTATATTGATTATTCTCCTCGGATTTTGTCTAATGCTTAGTCTGTTGCTATGTGTGTTACATTTGAATGTTGTGTCATTCTCCTCTTATATTTAATGCGTTTCCCTCAGTTTTAGTTTGTTTTCCCGATTTTGTTTTTTGTCCATAGATTTACGATTTTTGAACAACGGTATACTACTGTTGCCTTTATTTAATGTTATATTAGAGGTGAATTACAAAATTTTCAAACTGCAATACTATCAAAGGTAATAAAAATAATAGATATGGACCGTTTCAGACACATACTATTAAGGGGAAAATTCATTCAAAACATTATCATTCATTGTTTTAGTGCATTTAATAGAAAAAAAGAATTTTGTGGCAAATAAAACCAAGATTTTTGTAAAAGATTCACAAACTTTAATACAGAGATATTTGATACATTTCTTAAGATACCTTTATAATAAGTTGAGGTGATTGATTGATTATTTGGTGTTTAATGCCACTTATATAATTAGCACTGTTCAGTATTGTGTTTTTTAGTGTTGGATGATTTTAAGTGGTGAAGGAAGCAGGAGCTCCTAATGAGAAAAACTAATATTCCTAGTCAATTAAGATTGTAGTTAAGCTGCCACTTGGGGGAATCAAACTTCCAACCTCTATATTAACAGGCTAGTGACACAGTATACATAGACAGTACATTATGATTACTTAGAATTACTAGGCCAGCGAAACCCCTTATTTTAGATGAAAAATACAACTTATGTTATAATAATGACCTTTTTGTCCTTGGATAATAGTTGTCCATGTAGTCTGATTTAACTTAAAATGTAAGATTTAATTGGTTGATTTCAGAGTCATAAAACATGCTACATGTTTTTACATTCAATAGGCCACACCTTAGCTATAGTTCATTGCAAATGTTTCCCTCCTGTTATGGAGAAATTAACATTTCAATAAAAAGTCATCCCTAATCCTTGTTTTCACAGGCATTGATCTATAGCCATTAGCTATCTCTTATGGTTGATTGTAAATTCCCATGATTTTTTTTCTTAAATCATAGAAGTATTTTATTTTGATGAAACCTTAAATCCCGCTGTTAGCATGGTTAGTCTTTTGGCATGTAAGCAGAACTCTTGTTTTGTTGGAGGGAATTGAAAAGAGTACCAACAAAACCAACTTAACCAAGGTGATGGTACTGTGATATGCATGCTCATCATAATTAGGGGTGTGTAATTGGTTCAACAACTTTTATTCAGGTCTAAGAGTTTTGAATGAGTTGCAACTTTTTGGAGTATAAGGAAAGATGATTTTGCTCATGTATAAATGTATCTGAATGGGATGACAGGTATTTTAAGGGAACATTTTAATATCTTGGGTCGTACATGTTACTTTCGTATACATACATCCTACTGTCATGTAGCAAAACACTTATCTTGCTCAGCATGTTGTTTTAGTACAAAGCAAAATATATTCACCTCACACATTACATGTATTTCGATCCTGAATATTGATGAATAGTTCCAACTTGATGTCAAGCAGCAAATAAATTTTCATTTATACCATAGACAATGATAAAACGAAAACAACTTCTATAAGATATCTTTCAGGGACATTTGTTTAGATACTTATACCATGTATACATATTTTTAGTTTTAATCAACAGATGTCATTTACCTAACAATACATAATTCCTCTCGTAAAACCCTTGAATCTCTTTCATAAATCCTTCACCCAGAGTACCATTAACAGATACACTGTATGTACAAAATGTATGGCTCTTGGTGCAAATGTGCAGTGGTTTAAATGCTGCATGTTTGCTTCCTGTATCATGACCATGATTTATCAAAGGTTGCCAACAACATGCTTGCTTAAACTTCATTTTTATGCCCCCCTCCGTTGCGGAGGAGGCATTAAGTTTTACCCTTGACTTTAAGTATGAACGTAGGTCTCAAAGTTGGTTTCCGTTCTCTAACTTTATTGTACTTATAAATAAATGGTGAGAGAGGGGCAAACAAATACAAAATGATAATAAACATACTTAATATTGGCCTCATTGTATCCCCATAAAATTTGAGCAATGTTTAGTTCTTGTAATAATCATAAGCTCTCTATTAGGTAGTTTTAAAGACTTTTTTTAATTGTTATTCCAGACTATTCATCTTTTTTATAAACATTTTGACTAGTTGTCACTTGTGTACTGTAGACCATTTGTTTTCACCTACTGTTGGTGATCTACGTGTAAAATTTAGTTACAACTGTATCTCTTGATTTTTTAATTGTTTTAGAGTTATTTAACCTTATTTTTTATAATAATGGCATATCATAGCTAATTAAGAAGCACTTCATTTTCTTCAAGAAATATGCAAATGTTCTAGATCTGCCTTATAGAAATCTAGAAAAAATTTGATTCTATTTATTAACCAAGTAAGTATAGTTACACAAGAAACACAAGCTCTTAAATTTGTACATTTATATAAGTGCATCATATCATCAATCATAGAAGACTCTAGTAAAGTGCATCATTATCTACGCATTTGTAACTTTGTACTGTTGTCATGATTGTACATACATGAAACATAATACTATTATTTATTGCAGGCTTAAGTGGAAAAATAGGATCGTAAATCCTTATAATGCCCCTGTTTGGGAAGTCACAGAAGAGTCCCCAGGATGTGGTTAAGTCCCTAAAGGAGGCTCTCCTTGCTGTTTCCAAGGGAAGTACAGGGGAAAAGAAAGCTGATAAGGTATGTAGTAATTTGAGCATAGTCTTTAAAGTTGAATTGAATGTCAAACTTTAAGCTCATCACTTATAATGGACAAGGAAGTATTTCATTTCAATGTTGTTGTTTTGTTTATTTTACACTTTTTAACATGTACATGTAAAATAATTTAAAAGTATTTGTTGAGATCAAATATTGAAGCATAGAATTTGTTTTCTTCAAATGAATAAGTGTTCTGCAGAAGCTGCCATTTTGCATCTTTTACATATTTTTTTCAACATGTTAAAAGTATGAAAATTCCCTTATTGGGTATATTTCACCTTAACATTTTGTGTTCTCAACATCAACATACATGTATACTTGTGTAGGTCTTGGTTTAAATACATTGTACCAAATACAGTATTTGTGGAAATTTCATACATGTATGTTTATAAATCAGGTTTACTATTATAAAGACTTACAAAGAATCGCGTTATAAAGCTGATTCAACGGTAGGAGTGCAACAATAATGTTCATATTACACTGTTTCATGGTGTGATATAAATATTAACATTATGGCAGTAGTCAAGGAAAAAGGATCATAAAGGCCTTCATTTTTTTTAAATAATGTTTGAAGTGATGTCGCTGTCCAACATTGAATAAAGACATGCGTTTTTGTTGAACATACAAAATGAATATATGTTACAGTGAATTTGTATAATCAGTGATTATGTAGAATCCCTGATATTTCAGAGAATATGTAGAATCACTTAATTCATTAGTAATTAAACATAATCCCTGAAGATGACCAGTGATTTTATATAATCACTGAAAATTTTAATTATTATTCTACAAATTCCCTAATATATGATTTCAGGGAATATCAATAATTAAAAGCTCCAAAGATGATGAAACAAATTAACATACAAGAAATCAGTTTCAGATTTTTTCCTTCGTTTGGTACATGTACCTTCAGATGTTTGTGCTGAAAACTCTATTTCTCTAACAAGGTTTTTTTTTTAATGTTGATTTTGTGATAAAAACAGATGTGAATTTGATAGAAATGCCTTTAGAAAAGCAGGGCAAGTATGTAATAGTTGATGTCATCTAAATTTAGTTTGTAAATAAAATGTTTATTTTTAAATTATTTTGCATAACATTTAACTTCATTCATACAAGCGACGATCATTTATCAAACGATTGTATGCATAAAAATAGTTTTAATGACAATTTCATTTTATTTCATATATTTTTAACCTAAAAACAAATGCTGAAACAATCCGATAAAAAGTAAAATCATTGTGTCATTTAAATATTTTCATACTGACTTCATCAACCCTCCCTTGTGGGCTCACTTGATATTATTAATACTGATAAACTCAGTATCAAAAAGGGCTCGCTTGATATTTTTACTGATATAGTCAGTATTAAAAACAAAAAAATTATTATTTTTTATATATTTTGATATCATTTAATTATATTGTGCTTATCATTTAATTATATCGTGTTTAACATTTCAATAATTTTGTGTCTATTATATTTATATATTATGCCTAACGTTTTAACATATTAAGGTTATTATTTTGTTATATTACGGTTAACTTTTGATACATTTTAATATATTATATATTTTGATATCATTTCTGTTATTTTGTATAATCCCTGATGTTTTTTCTAGTGATTATACACAATCCCTGAAAATTTAAGTGATTACATATAATCCCTAAACTAACCAGTGATTATACATAATCCCTGAAAATTTTAGGGATTCTACATAATCCCTGATTATACAAATTCACTGTAACACATACACATGTATACATTGTACATGTGTATAACCTGTATAAATATATTGTTTACTGTATTGCATGAACATGATTGTTTCTTAAATTCTTAAAATTAACTGCATATATATATACATTGTGTAGTTCTCCATAACATACATCATTGTACATGTTGAAGTTATAAAAATAAATAATATAAGTCAATATTTGTAAATGTTTTTTAAGATAATACCACAACTGGTTTGAGTGTTCATGTCTAGTGACAGTTACATTGTACATGTACCTGTTTCCACTGTCTACAACCATGCACAAGGCCGTACGGTGACCTGTCACCTATAGTTGTTAATTTCTATGTCATTTTGGTCTCTTGTGGACAGTTGTCTCATTGACAATCATACCACATCTTCTTTTTTATATTTACATGTAAACATGATAATATTATTACTACTAAGTCTTACATTGTAATCCTTCTTTTAACATATTAAATGTATATGTGCATATGATGTTTCTGTATATTATTATTTTTTTGCAGGCAACAGAAGATATTTCCAAGAATCTTGCCCATATAAAAGGTATCCTGTATGGAGTCGGGGACCAGGAGCCTCAGACTGAGCTAGTGGCCCAGCTGTCACAAGAAATGTATAATCACAATATGTTGTTATTGCTTATAATGAATCTAGCTAAGGTGGATTTTGAGGTAATTATTCTTTCTTAGATCACCTTGACCTAGCCATGTTATCTTTTTTCACCAATTGGCATTTTTTTTCTTAAAAAACACTGAACCAATCTCAAACAAATGTTTGAAAGTTTGGCAAGGGGTAAAGAGAAGAAAGGTCAGAATTTCAAAACTTGTGTTCATTACATCTCCATCTATGTTAGTGAGGAAGTTATTACACATTAAAATATCTTTTAATATTTTTTGCCGATTTTCTTGAATTGAAAGCTATTATTGACATGACAGAAATAGTAAAAAAAAAATCTTATAAAGTAATACAAGATTAAGGAAATGGCAATTTGACTGAAATCATCAAATGCCCTTGAATGAAGATTTTGAACATTTTTACCTATTATCTTGGTAAGTTCAATACATACATGTAGACAGAAACTATTAAAAAATGAGCATGTCAAGATTTACAAATTACATAAACCAGATGGATGAGTTCCCTTACAAATACAAACTATTAATTGTATATATATTCTAGCATGTTGATGATGTGTTTTTCTTTTAACAGGGCAGAAAAGATGTGGTTCAGATCTTCAACAACATGTTGAGAAGACAGATTGGTTCCCGTGCTCCAACTGTAGAACATATATGTTGTAAACAGGATATACTATCAGAATTAATGAAAGGGTGAGTGAAATGTTAACATTTAAACCTGTAATAAACCTTTTGAACAAGTTACTGTTCTAAAGTTATGCCATTTTACATTTTCGCTTCCGTGCTCAAACTTAAGTTTGCCGCAACCAATTGTTATGAAACTTATGCACATTGATTATTACATGTACTACAAAACTCAGGTCAAGTACAAATTTGGGTAGCAGCATCTTTATCCTTCTTGAGTTGTGTCTCTTTATTTATGTTATATTAATTCCATTTTACTAGTCTGGGGCAAAGGACTAGTGTCTAACGGTGCATTCCTCTTTCTTGACTGTCAAGTGACGAAATAATGATAATTCTGGTGTTTCATCCTGAGATGTGTTGACCAAAAGATTTGTCCATTGTGTAATTATATTGCAATTAACCTTCTTGAAGTCTTCAGTGATCAAATTCATAACCAATTTACTTTACCCATTATGGTCCTAATGAAATATTTTTTTAGAAACTTCATTTTTGTACCAAAGTCATATCTAATTGACCAAACAGAAAATACTGTATGCAATTTTTGGCATGAATTGAATTTCTACTTTCAGTTATGAGAATCAAGAAGTTGCACTGAATTGTGGACAGATGTTACGTGAATGTTGTCGTTCAGAAGAACTAGCTAAGATTTTATTATCTTCTTCACAGTTTTATAAATTTTTTGACTATGTAGAAGTTTCAACATTTGATATTGCTTCAGATGCGTTTTCTACATTTAAGGTATGATTGAAATAAGTAAATATTTATTCAGAAATATGTTTTGCATCACAATTGAAACTTCGTTATTTAGTTGTCAAAGTAATTCTTCTTAATGAAAGGTAATTTATGTTACTTCAATTTAATTTTTTCTGGTTTTTATACGACCGCAAAATTTGAAAAATTTTTCGTCGTATATTGCTATCACGTTGGCGTCTGCGTCGTCGTCGTCGTCGTCGTCGTCGTCCGGCGTCCGAATACTTTTAGTTTTCACACTCTAACTTTAGTAAAAGTGAATGGAAATCTATGAAATTTTAACACAAGGTTTATGACCACAAAAGGAAGGTTGGTATTGATTTTGGGAGTTTTGGTCCCAACATTTTAGGAATTAGGGGCCAAAAAGGGCCCAAATAAGCATTTTCTTGGTTTTCGCACTATAACTTTAGTTTAAGTTAATAGAAATCTATGAAATTTTGACACAAGGTTTATGACCACAAAAGGAAGGTTGGGATTGATTTTGGGGGTTTTGGTTCCAACAGTTTAGGAATTAAGGGCCAAAAAAGGGCCCAAATAAGCATTATTCTTGGTTTTCGCACAATAACTTTAGTATAAGTAAATAGAAATCAATGAAATTTTAGCACAAGGTTTATGACCACAAAAGGAAGGTTGGGATTGATTTTTGGAGTTGAGGTCACAACAGTTTATGAATTAGGGGCCAAAAAGGGGCCCAAATAAGCATTATTTTTGGTTTTTGCACCATAACTTTAGTATAAGTAAATAGAAATCTATGAAATTTAAACACAAGGTTTATGACCATAAAAGGAAGGTTGGGTTTGATTTTGGGAGTTTTGGTCCTAACAGTTTAGGAATAAGGGGCCCAAAGGGTCCAAAATTGAACTTTGTGTGATTTCATCAAAAATTGAATAATTGGGGTTCTTTGATATGCCGAATCTAACTATGTATGTAGATTCTTAATTTTTGGTCCCGTTTTCAAATTGGTCTACATTAAGGTCCAAAGGGTCCAAAATTAAACTTAGTTTGATTTTAACAAAAATTGAATCCTTGGGGTTCTTTGATATGCTGAATTTAAAAATGTACTTAGATTTTTAATTATTGGCCTAGTTTTCAAGTTGGTCCAAATGGGGGTCCAAAATTAAACTTTGTTTGATTTCATCAAAAATTGAATAAATGGGTTCTTTGATATGCCAAATCTAACTGTGTATGTAGATTCTTAATTTTTGGTCCAGTTTTCAAATTGGTCTACATTAAGGTCCAAAGGGTCCAAAATTAAACTAAGTTTGATTTTAACAAAAATTAAATTCTTGGGCTTATTTGATATGCTTTATCTAAATATGTACTTTGATTTTTGATTATGGGCCCAGTTTTCAAGTTGATCCAAATCAGGATTCCATATCAAGTATTGTGCAATAGCAAGAAATTTTCAATTGCACAGTATTGCACAATAGCAAGAAATATCTAATTGCACAATATTGTGCAATAGCAATTAATTTTCAATTGGAGTTATCTTTCTTTGTATAGAATAGTAGTTGATAATATATGTTGGAAATTTGCCAGACATGACTATGATGTCATTTTCTATTTTTATTTGCCAATAACTTTATGTAAATAACTTCATTGGAAATTTGCCAATATAAAATGTTGCTGATGAAGCTTTTTTTCCTTATCTTATCTAAAATGTTTTAGATAATGTATGTTGGAAATTTGCCAGACATGACTATGATGTCATTTTCTATTTTTATTTGCCAATATAAAATGTTGCTGATGAAGTTTTTGTTATTGTTTTATACAATAAACAATGTATATTCACTTTTACTACCAACCAATCTTTACCATTCAGTGATAACAAGCACTTTATTTTACATTTTAATATTTTATGATGTATTTAAAAGAGTAGTTATTGTTGCAAACTCCATTAGAAATTTGAATTGATATCAGTTTTGGAAAAAGGGAAACGGGGATGTGAAAAAAGGGGGGGTTTAAATTTTTCTCATTTCAGATTTCATAAATAAAAAGAAAATTTCTTCAAACATTTTTTTGAGAGGATTAATATTCAACAGCATAGTGAATTGCTCAAAGGCAAAAAAAAACTTTTAAGTTCATTAGACCACATTCATTATGTGTCAGAAACCTATGCTGTGTCAACTATTTAATTTTAGATTTAAATAAGAAGAAATCTTTAATTGATTTGTAAAATCTTGACATTTGTTTTGTGTAAAAAAACCATGTAATGTCAAAAATTTGATCACAATCCAAATTCAGAGCTGTATCACGCTTGAATGTTTTGTCCATACTTGCCCCAACTGTTCAGGGTTCGACCTCTGCGGTCGTATAAAGCTGCGCCCTGCGGAGCACCTGGTTCACACTTCAATCAATACTCTATTGGTTTTGGGAATAACTGACAGTTCACAGAATTCATATCAGATGCTTGAAGTATGCTTAATTAAGTAACAACAGTCCAGAACAATCATGAATGAAAAACAAGCAAAACAAATTGCCTGTTGCATCAGATATATTGTTCATGTTGTTGAAAGCCTAGAAGCATGAGAAAGATTACCAACAGAGACTAAATGTTAAAATTAGTTAAAATGAAATTTTGAGAATCACTACTAATCTTAACAACCATGGTTATAAACATGGTGATGGACGATTAATAAAATTTGTACCTATTTGATTATTTTCAAATTTTGTTGCTACAGCTATAAACATGATAAATGTAAACTTGTTACTTTTAATGAATCTTAAAACCATTAAAGGTTCATCTCTATACCAATTTGAACAATTTTAGAAGCAGACTGACTTAAATTGTTTTATATATTGACTAATACATTTATTTACCTTTTCCAGGAGTTATTAACAAAACACAAAATGTTGTCATCTGAATTTTTAGAGGCTAATTATGACAGGATATTTGATAATTACCAGTCTTTGTTAAATTCTGAGAATTATGTGACAAGACGGCAAGCACTCAAGGTAAGTTTTCACCTGTTATGCTCCAATACTCCTTCAAATATGCAGATACAACTACAAGATAACACACATCTGCGACCAATATTTTATAATATCTTTTCTTAATATTTGTTATTAGAAATTGCATGTTTTTTATGCCCCACCTACGATAGTAGAAGGGCATTATGTTTTCTGGTCTGTGCGTCCGTTCGTCCGTCCGTTCGTTCGTTCATCCGTCTGTCCCGCTTCAGGTTAAAGTTTTTGGTCAAGGTAGTTTTTGATGAAGTTGAAGTCTAATCGACTTCAAACTTAGTATACATGTTCCCTATGATATGATCTTTTTATTTTTAATGCCAAATTAGAGGGTTTACCCCCAATTTCACAGTCCACTGAACATAGAAAATGATAGTGCGAGTGGGGCATTTGTGTACTGGGGACACATTCTTGTTTATTCATAATTTTTTTTTTCAGTTTAGAAAGTTACAAATTTTGTGTAATCCCTTGTTTAGATTCTGAAGATCATGTGTTTATGTATAGTATATATTTTTTGTTGAAATACAATGTAACACGTTAATCTTTTCCTGTAGTAGAATAGAATTTTATTCTGGGGTCATATCATAATTTTGATTTTTGTTTATCAGAGTTATGTCCCTTTTACTTATAAATCTGATATAAATAAAAGCTGTTGACAAATGGTATTTTTTGTTAAAAAAATTGAAAACCCATGGATGTCTGCATTAATTTTCTTGTATGACTGAATACATTTTTGTGAGACTGCAATCAACATAAAAATTAATAAAAGCCATTCAACATACAGTTTTGACTGTTCCTCTGGTATCTTTTGCTTCTCTTTTTCAACAATAGACAGTGTTTATCTCTTGAACCTACTTTTGACCTTTAATCTTTTGTTTAAAACAGGTGAGAATATTCAGACTTTCGAGACCCTCTTGTTAAATGTTTAAAAAATAAGGCAAATGTCTCATTAAGTCATTTTACAGATATTTCATTGATTGTAAATAATAAGTTGTCAATTCAACTCATTTGACAATGAAATATATTAATCAAAACATGGAATGATTGTTTGTTAAATACTGGTATATTTTGAATTAATAATTTATGATTAAGACAATAATTTGATGAGACATTTAATTTATTAAAATTGCCTGTTTTACTGAATACCATTTTATTAAAAATTGCCAATAAATATTTAATGTACTATGTGCATTTATTGTAAATGGACAATATTATGGATCATATGTATTTTTAACATGTTTAAAGACAAATTGAATTTTAAAAATATATGTATCTAATTGATGTTATCTCATTGTTCATTTTTGTAGTTTACTCTTTTTTGTTTTTACAACAAAGAATTTATTTTTGAAAAATTACTGACCTAAAAATTTTCTTTCCGTCATATGATTTTGCTACATGACTGCTTAAAGCACTCCCTAAAGATTTTCTTTCCGTCATATGATTTTGCTACATGACTGCTTAAAGCACTCCCTAAAGATTTTCTTTCCGTCATATGATTTTGCTACATGACTGCTTAAAGCACTCCCTAAAGATTTTCTTTCCGTCATATGATTTTGCTACATGACTGCTTAAAGCACTCCCTAAAGATTTTCTTTCCGTCATATGATTTTGCTACATGACTGCTTAAAGCACTCCCTAAAGATTTTCTTTCCGTCATGATTTTGCTACATGACTGCTTAAAGCACTCCCTAAAGATTTTCTTTCCGTCATATGATTTTGTTACATGACTGCTTAAAGCACTCCCTAAAGATTTTCTTTCCGTCATATGATTTTGCTACATGACTGCTTAAAGCACTCCCCTTTAAGCAGTCATGTAGCAAAATCATATGACGGATAGAAAATTTTTAGGTCAGTAATTTTAAGTGTGAATAATTATGAAGCCTTGGGTTGCTTTACATTTTCAGCAGCTTTGTCTCATAGTCTCAAGAGCCTTTAATCAAAAAGATACTACTGTTATCATTATAACTTGGAAAATCCTAAATTTGAGATTAAATTATTTTGATAAATGGATTTAATGAATAACAAAAATGATATATCATACAGCTTTAATGTGAAAAAAATGATAATTTTGAAATTTTTTAAAAGATTTTTGTGTTACATCATGACATTCAATTTTAATTTATAATTAACTTTAATCTTTAGTGCAAATTAACCTAACACATAAAAACATTTCTTCAAAGTACAAATGACAATTACTATAGCAAGGGAAGTGAGTTTCAGGTGGGTAGCCTTAATGGAATTCATGTACCATGGAATGTAGGAAGAGACTTTAAAAAGGAAAACAAATAATTTCTATAAAATTCAGAAATGCCACATGATAGGTTTCTCTAAATAAAACATTGCATTGTAAATTTGATGTGATAATTTCTGTGCAGCATTTCCTGAAATCACTACAAGTTATATGTTTTGCTACTGACCAGGTAGTGACCCCCAATCAATAGGGGTAAGCTGAAGGAGGAATCTCCTATACATTTTACTTACTCTCTATGGTCAGTAGTGAACAGTTTAACAAATTTTTCGCACGTAGATCTTTTCCTGCCATGTTTGTAGAAAAATAAACACTGAAAAAAAGCACTAATAGATGACATCACCATTAACAACAGACATTACATCATGAACTCCATGAAATTTACTAGCCCTTCACGGATCCATAGGGGGTCACCAAATGACAGCACTTGACCAATCACAACGACATAATTTACCTATGGTGCAATAGAATAATTTATCTTGCATGTGTGTATATTGTTCATCATTTGCAATAACAAATTAAGGGAAACATTTCTGAATTTACAGTAATCTGGACCTTTAGACTGGACTGTTTATGGATTCATGTATATTCCTCCTAACCTATGAATTATGAAATGTACTGAATTATGACAGTTCATTATCATGGTACTGAGTTTCCTAGCTAAAACACCCTTTGGTTTTTGTTTTAAGTAGGTTTGAACTGAAACATCAATTCAAACATTAGTTGTGGTAATTATAATTAAACATATTGTTCTTGGTTATTTGTTTATGTGAGTACGGTATTGTTAGATTTTAAGTACTGACTGATTGTGCAGATTGGAATCTACTTAAAATATAAACACATGCACAATAATTCCCATAAATGTACTAAAAAAAGAAGCTGTAGATAGACAGACAAATTGTCAGACAGAAATTTAGATCTTTTTTTATTTGAAAATATTGAAGAAAAAGTCAAATTACTTTTCGATCAGACACATACTGAAACAGGTAGGCACAGACTGAGAAAGGGACTTTGTTGTTTACTGAATACATCTAGTTTTTTTTTTTCATTTTATTTCAGATTTTAGCTGTAGAAAGCCATATATATTCATGTTTGTTGAAAACATGCTTCATATTTCTTGTGTTTTTATTTTGTAGTTGTTAGGAGAGTTATTGTTAGACAGACATAATTTCACCACGATGACGAAGTACATTTCCAATCCCGATAATCTAAAACTTATGATGAACATGTTGAGGGAGAAAAGCAGAAACATTCAGTTTGAAGCTTTCCATGTATTCAAGGTATGAATTCAATTAGCTTTATTCCTTGACAACTATGATAGCACTTAATGGCCATAAAAAATCATTTATAATAAGGGATTCCAGACAAAAATGTATGAGGGGGTTGGAAGGCAGTTTTTGTCAGCACCTGCCACCCAGACAATTTTAATTGAGAATTATAGTGCATTATAGTGTGAAAAGTTGCTCTGATACCCATCACCCATGTATTATTAATATAATGTGCCTTCCAACCCCCCAACCCCTCCCATACATTTTTTTCTGGAATAGCCCTAATTGATAAATTTCTCTAATACATTTCATTGTCACAATAAAAAAGCATTATGAAACTGACAATTTACACTCTTCAAAAAAAGAATATCAATATGAATTCATAAATAGTAAGCTATTAACAAAATTAAGTTTCCAGTCAGTTTTAGCACGTTAAACAGACTGCTTTAACAGTGCTTACATGACATTCAGTCCATTCGAAAGAGCATGTTTCTTCTTTTAAAAAATATCTTCCTCTATGTACACTGAAAACTTGAATGTAACTTTTAGAATAAGATTTAAAACAGAATTTGGATACATTGCTTGGTTATAGTTGAAGAAATATGTTATAACAGAATAGAAAAAAATATGATGTATACTGTTCATACAGAACACAAAAGCACTATTTTAACATGATAAAATTAAGAGCAAGGAAGAGAAATGTACATAACAGTTTAGCTTAGCCATTCTTATGCATAAGTACAAAAATATTGCCTTTGTTAGTCTGGTGTTGTTGGTTTTAATTTCGGTTAATTTATATGTTTCTGAGTTAAGTGTGGCATCCATTCCACTCAATTAGTAAACATTTTTGTTTATAGGTCAGGTGAAAAGTGACATGTATTGCACACTTATTTTTATAATATCTAATAATTGAAATCGTAAAAAACTCACTTGATTGTGACACAATCATAACAACCAATCAAATGAATTTCTGCTCTTCCTCTGGGTTATTGAAAAATGTAAAAATTGTAGCCTTTTATGAGGTCTAAACAAGGGGGTATATGTTCTTTTATATGATCATTTTTTTTTGCAGGTGTTTGTAGCAAATCCAAATAAACCAAAGCCAATATTGGATATATTACTTAGGAACAAAGAAAAGCTTGTTGACTTTTTAACGAAATTTCACACAGAACGATCCGATGACGAACAATTTAACGACGAAAAAGCATATCTTATTAAACAAATTAAAGAGCTTAAATCAGTCGACGAGTCATAGTATTCAGTGTTGTGTAACAGGACAAGTGTGCTATAATATTATGTGAGTTGTCTCCCTTCTGATGACTTCTTCAGTATGGAAGGAAGATTTACTCTACAGTTGTAATATATATTTCATGTTTTATTGGACACATAGTGCTATATGTATTTAACAGTAAATCTATTTTCATGTATATATGTATACAGTATGAAAATTTGTTTCAGTATGAAACTTCACATTTTTCATATATGATAAAAAAAAATTGCTAATTGCAATAGATAAATTTGGAATTAAACGCCTGTTGTAGTGAAAAGAAAATGAAGTTCTGATTAAAAGAGAATTATCCATATGCAGACATCACTATTTTTTATCCCATATTTTATCCAATGCTACAAATTATTTCTGTTATACAGAATAGAAATTAAAAAAATAAAAAATTGCAAAGCAGACAAAACAGAAAAAAAAGACAATCCTGGGTTTCTGTGATTTCAAGTATACAAGTCCATAGATATTGTAATCTTTATTATTTTTTTTATGTTTTTTTCATATTGTTAACTTATGAATTTATAAACTCTTTTGGAAACAATTCCACTGTCACTATTTTTTCTGCATATTTACCACTAATATTGACATAACTCAAAACATTTATTTGTCTAGCTATTGTTGTTATTTTCTCTAAAATTTCCTGTCATATTTAAACAATCTTGGCTTGAATCTTTCTTACAGCATCATCTCTGTTGAAAATTTGTATTCGGTTATTTTAATATATTCTAATCACAGTTGTTGGTAATAAATGAATCTGAATGAATTCTGCAAAGCAAAGAAAGTTGTATGAAGTTTCAACAATTAGTGTGTACAAGAAATTTGAACTAATATTCAAATTTTAAATTACCCCAGATAAGGAAACCGACAATCAAGACTTTTCTGTCTGCATGGTTATTGTAATTTGATTAATTTGATGTGCATTTAGCCCTATCCATTTTCATTTTCATTTTCCCAACAGTAGACTATAATAGCATTGCTTGGGGCCTATCATGCAGTTTACATGACATTGTTTCGTTTAAATGTCCCATTCTTAACTTTAAAAAATATAACTTTCAATATGATTGTTTCAGATATTAATATGGGTTAACTTCATCTGTTAAAAACTTCTTGATAAGACTCTTTCATCTGTCTTTGTTTGGCATTTTTAAATATGAAGATGTGATACTTGCAAAGTTAAATTTTCTGTTGATTATGGTTCATTTAACAACTACCTGCTAGGATAATATCTATGAAAGAAAAGAGACTTCTATCCAAGTTGTATGTGCATTCCTCTTAAAACTGTAAGGGAGCCTCCAGCAACTGCTTTGTATAAAACATTAGTATTCACATAAATGGATATGATGCTTTTGGTGATTAGGTCAGTTTGGCTGGCTTACAGTGTTGTCAGTGCTTTGATTTCTTATTAGTTCAATACTGCCCACAAGCATTTTAAAATTATCTTCAAACAATTTCCTGTCTGAATTTTTTATGAGAATAACCACTTATGCATGAAAAATTCCTTTGAGATTTCCTACCTTTTTTGTGATATTTTATATTAAAGAGAAAATATTTATGTGATTATATCGAAATATAATAAAGCATAGGTTCATTCTAGTTCTTTTGTTGCATTAGTTTATTCTCAGTATTGTGTCCTTTCATGATTGTATGTTAACTAATTAAAATTTGGACATCAAAATTCAATTGACAGTGACTAGATAATATTTCTGTAATTTTACATGGGTCATAACTCATAATACAGTGCACACTTATAGAATCAATTTTGAATTAAAGTTTCACATTTATAATTTATAACATATTTATATAATCAATACTCCATCATAATCAATTTCATATTTTAATTCCCCAAGTTAGTTTTAACATATACAACATTTGATATGAAAGATAAGCTATTATCTCTATGATTTCATCAATACAGGCGATATTTTAATCAGATATGTTTGTGTTTCTGTTTGCTGTATATTTTGGTCATTAATATAAAATGCAGGTCATAGTTTGTTTTTATAATGCAATATTTTTATGTTTGTATGCTAAAAAGAGTACACTTATATCATGTTGTAATGTCATTCCAAAGAATTTTCAAATTAAAACTATACTTTCTTAAGTGCATTGATTTGATTTATATAAAGATTTAATTTTGATCTTGCTACAGTCTTTGGGTAAAGGTTAATAATAAATTGTGAAATTGTCGGAATTATCCATTGAAAATGTCATTTATTTTTTTTAATAATTTTTTGGATAGTCATATGCTAGTAAATATTTCTTGAAATTGTGTCTACAAACTTAATAAGTGGAAAACCAAAGAAATTCTTAGTTTACATGATATGTTTTTTTTCATTTAAAACCAAATAGTTGGGAACTTATTTATAATAATTTCATCATTGGATTTTGTAAAAAAAAAAAGCACAATTTAATGAATTACATAAACAAATGTGAGTAATTGCTTATGGTAACTTGTATATATAACTTTTAACTTATAAATCATAAAAAAAAATTCTAACTAAATATGATAACTGTAAGTTTGAAATATTTGTGATTGATTTATATTTGACAAGCAGAAAATTTTAGAATTCCAAGCAAATTTCATACAAACTATGAAAATATAAAAACACAAAGATCAAACAGTGTTTTTTTTCTTCAAAAATATAAAATTTCTGAAAATGCAGAGCATTTTTTGTCGACGGTTTTAGTTGTTGCATTATGAAGAAAAAACAATGTTACATTATCGATATCCTTAAAGTTTACCAAATTTATAAGTGCACTTGAAATATATTAGATAAATTATTAAAAAATAAGTATTAAGATGCACTTATTTACTAAACATCTTTTGCTCCAATTGGAATTGCCATTTTCCACTTCTGGTAAACAATGACTCTTTAAGGGCGAAAAATATTACGTCTGTCACCATTTAGAGCGATTTTCTTTTTGTTTATATGGTCACAAATTGTGTATTCACTATTTTTAATCAGATATGATATATGTGTGTTTAGTTTTCTTGTTTTTCTTGTAAGGAAAATTTATCTTAATATGTAGTGGTAAAATCCATTTATTTTGAAGGAATGTCAACAAATTGTAAGTTATTGTAAAGTATATTTGTATCAAATATTTTCAATGAAACAGGATATGTTCAATGTCAGTTGAATTTAAACTAGAGATGTGTGTAGTTGAATGCATTTTATCTCTTATTCAGTCAGATTCATATCTTTTTGTTTACAAAAAAAACTATCAAAACTCTGTCTGCAATTTTTTTTTTAACAAATCTTATATTTTGACAAGTCCTTATCTCTTAATAGCTATATTTGTCCTAACATCTTGAGAAGGATAGATGTATTATATGTTACAGAATATTGTTTGTTGAATATTTCTAGGATACAAATTTCAGTTTGCGCAACATTTTCCAGGAAAAATCTTTAAAAATCCTGCTCATGTTTTCGAAATTTTTGAAACCTTAATGAACAACACATCCGAGTACTTCAAAATATATAAAATGAACTCTGATTTTTTAAATTAAAATGCATATAAATTATCAGTGTGCTTCAAATTAAAAAAAGGTTGATCTATTTATAGTTTTACATTAGTAAAGATACAAATAAATCATACCATGGTGGGAAAAAGTAATTGGTATAAATGAAACCTTTCATAGATGAAGTCACTTTCTGCTAAAGAAAAAAATGTCACATAAACCTGATGCTTGACAACTTTAAGTTTTCTGGAGATAGTTCTAACTTTTTAATCACTGCAAACTACTAAATAATCTGTAATATTTTTTTCTTAATTTAACTACATAGAATAAGTATATATGTATATATTGTTTCAGTTCTGAATGCTTTTGATATTCAGGTGGTGACTCCATTTTGTTTTCATATAACTGTCATTGAGAGCAATGAATTGTGGGATGTTAACACTGTGATCAAGTAATGAGCATAAGTGAAACATATATATTCCATCCATTAAAAATATTTAAAAAAACATGTTTTTGGTAATATCTTATTATGATTGTAAAACTGAGAATATTTCTTATTGCCAGTATGCTATGTCTAAGAATGATGCTGGGAGATGTTGTTATTTTGTATTTACTTTAGACCATGCCTTAAAATATGTCTATGGATGTTATCATTAGAGATGAATTTCCAAATCCTTTGATCAGGCCATTTCCTGAGGTCTTCAATTTTCAGACTTTTACAAAGACAATTATTCTCTTGACCAGTTACAGTTGTTCTATTTCACATAACCATTGGAATAAATCACCTTAGTGTGAAAACTTAACATTGATCAGTGAACAATTAACATGAGGTATTCAGATATCTATCAAATGTTGGTATATTTAACTCTTGGTGATTCAGATGACCTCTTAAAGTAATTCAGCAGCTAATCCAATCATCCAAAAAAGTAAGATAAAAGATGGAAAAGAGTGATAATCAGTTTATCCCTGTCAGATGGACATGTGATTAGTATAATATTACACCTATTATTCACAGTAATATGTAAATTATCACACCAAGAAAGTGAAGTTGATAAATGAACCATTAAAACTAGGTCAAATTCAGGTGAATTCTACCAGAGGAAAATTTACCAATAACAATGGATCTCTTGATCAAATATAATAAATCCATATCTTTGGAAGAGGGTCAGTGTACCATGAGAAAAGTCTAGGTCCTTTGAACCCTGTAATAGAAGAATGTAGACCCCTTATGATTTCCAAGACAAAAAAATGTTGATTACTATTACTTATTTTAATTTGATATAATAAATAGTAAGGACAACAGACATACACTAGAGCAGGAGACAATTGCCAAAAGGCAATTTCATCTACCTTCTAAAAAGATGAAGCTTAATAGAGTCCACACTGCCCCTGGATAAACACTCTTCAGACCTGCAGACAAAGCAAAGATACACATATTTTAAAAAGCAGTATTATTCAATAGACTGTATGCATCATTGACCAATGTCAAAAGGGATGGTATAATTAAAAGTTTACAATTTTTTCAAAATTTATTAGAAAAACTCAGGCACATCATACTGGGTAACAGTAGAATATTTTACACCGCTTACTGTTTAATATAGGTAGAAAGTGGAAAATACTACATTATCAAAAATAAAGACATATCTAAAAAAAAAATATTACTCTGAGTAGCTCTTCTTTACCTTTTGGTTAAAAGTTGTTACCTATACACACATTTGCCATTATAAAATTTTACAATACCAAACTCATTATTGGGGATATTTGGTATGATATGGAGGTATGAGTTTCTCAAAATCTTATGCTACAATAATTTACATACACAAAATATAGTAATATAAAAATAACACCAAAACATGTTCCAAAAATTGAACAAATTATCTCTCAATACTCTCTATATTTCTCACCTGGTTTCGATGGGAGACTTCATGTTACCCACTCTAATGTGACCTTCTTTAATTTCAGAAGGTTTTGTTCTAAACAGAATTCTGTTTTAAACTTTAAATACCCCTCATTTGATCAGTTGTTTATCATTTTAAACACATTTTGGGGATCAGAAACGAACTATATATCTACACTTCAAACAAAACATTTTACTTCGTCCTCAGTCTGCTTCTCTTATGTCGATATAACTGCCTAACGATCTGATACAAAGGCTATAATTGTATAAAATATCAGCTTCTAAATTAAGAGTTGCAGAAGTACTCTGTTCTCACAATCTTGAGTGTTTTACAGCACATCTAAATAAGTGAACATTAAGTTTCATCACCAGACTTACAATACATTTGTCTTATAAACAAACAACATAAACATAAAATAACATAAACATAACATAACATAAACATAACATAAACATAACTTACAAACATATATATACACGCTATTTACAATTGTTTTGTCAATAAAACATGACTTATTCGATGGTCATATTTTTTCAGCAGTTAGAAAAACCGCGCTCGAAAACCATTCCAATTATCACGGATCATTGCCCAATGTTGTCTATATGATATCAAGTCTGCTAATACAAGTGCACACACTTCGATTGTCAGAAAAACAATTCCTAACACGCCAATCTGTTTCGACGACTTCCGCTCGTCGCCTTTGCTGACTTTTGTATTTAAAAATGATGACATTGTTTTGGGATCAACAGTCAAGTTCTTTTTCATTTCTGCTAACTCAGGTGCCATTTCTTCTTTCAATTCCTCAATAGACTTTTTCTCCCGAGTTTGGTTCTTAAATGCTTCCATTTTATCAAAGTAAACACAATCACAAAGGCAAACAGTTTCATCTGAAATATATTTGAAATTTGAAATATGTATTCCCGTAAAAACATTTCAAACCAGAGACATATAATACATGTGTCAGTCAGTGGCGGATCCAGAACTTTTCCTAAAGGGGGGGGGGGGGGGGGGGGGCGCTGACTGACCTAACGGGGGTTGGACGCCAGTCATGCTTCAGTGATTTCCTATATAACTATATAACCAACCAAATTTTTCCAACAAAAGGGGGGCAGGGCCCCCAGCCCCCCCCCCCCCCCCCCCCCTGGATCCGCCTATGTGTCTGCTTAAGCGTTGTGTAGTCCATATGTGGAGTTGTGAGACATCACTTGTGTGTTACCCTTCTGAAGCAGTTGATTCCGCAGTTTTTTTTACGGAGTTTCGTGTTGCTTAAATCTAGTTTTCTTTGTGATGTTTTTGGAACAGTTTGTCTTCTTGTCTGGTTTTCTTTTTCTGTTGTGGCTGTACTTTATTTTTTATTAATAGATATATTTTACCTCGATTTAAATCCGTTGTTTTCATATGAAAGCACAAGACGTCAGGAACATGTCGAAATAAGATTTTTAAAAGATAACATTGCTAGAGTGAAGAAAACGAGCTTAATTATATTTGTGAACTAATGCCGCTAATGACAGTCCCGTGCCACCAATACATGCTGTCTATGTTAATTCAAGCTCTGATTTACCAATGATCAATAATGGTCCTGAATACCGTACCCGACAAATAATGCATTTTTTGACCAGGTCTTCCAGATCACAGATAGTTGTTGTTTTATATTAACGTGACAACCTTACCATATTGAAGTACTTTGGTACTGACCGGACTAAATAACAAACGATTCTAAATTTGTCCGGTTATAAATTGAGAACACATAAAGATGCTTAGGTGCCTATTAACTCAGGTAAAGTTTGCCTTAGATGGATTTGGGTTTTTTTCAAGGTCCTGTTTTGTTGTAATACTCTTCAACTGTTTTAGTTGTTTTCTAAAAGTCGGCGTCTTTATGTGTTCCTGATGTTGGTCAATCCACGGTTAGCTTTTCAAACACTAGAAATTTATATAATTTGTTTTTCAAATTTTTCATACTCAGTGTTGTACTGTAAACAAACAATATTCACATTTAAAATAGGTGTCCACAAACCCAAAACTATTATAACGAATGGGATTAATTGTATCAACACAAAAAAAATCAATAATATAAGATTCAAGATTTCAAGATTTATTGATAACGCTCAGACACATAAATGTGTAACATGAGGTCAAAGTATAATACATTTAAAAATTGAATGCTTCTTTTTGTAAATTTATTGGGGTGTAAAAGCGTTGACCGAAGTACATTTTGTATGAAGCGCGGAAGCGCTTCATTCTAAAAATGTACGCACGGTCAACGCTTTTACAACCCTATAAAGTTACAAAAAGAAGCATTCAATACTTATAATTACATTTTTTAGCTAGGATTATAAAAACACGATTTTCATGAAGTTTAATTTTTTAAATTCACCTGTGCACTTTATTGTGGGACCTCGTGTCATCAGTGAATGAAATGTTATTGTCTCATGCAATTGCTTACCAGGGGCGTAGCTAGGTATTCAGCCAACTGTAGGCACCAATCTGCAGGGAGTCTGGGGGCCACTGAAGGCCCCTAGTAGGTCCAGTGCAGAGCCCTGGTAGGGGGTTCAGGGGGCGTTCGCCCCCCGACGGAAAACGGTTTTCAGCATTTTAGCTGCAATATTTTATGTACAAAAATATTAAATTTACTGGTTATTTATTCATGATAATTATAATATACATGATGAAAAGTTCGAAGAATTATGAATAATTCACCATAACATCTGACTAGTGAATTCGGAAATATGAAAAAAAAATATTACAATATGCACTGCCCAGCGTAGATCAGCGTGGGGTGCTCATTTTCGCCACATCTTTTCATGTTTTCTACAGTTAATGTTCAGGTCTAAATGTTTTTGAAGTATACTGATATTTCTATATGAAGATAAATGCAAATATTTTTAAGCTTGAAAACATGTTTGTTTGATTATAATCATCTGAAAAGTTAGATTAAAGGGGGTTTGAAATTTCCGGATTTTTTGTCAATGGGGGACACATATTCGCCGTTTTTACACATCTATTTAAAACCAAATAACCGCAGCTTTAAACAACATTGATCAAACCAATTTCATTTTAGATGAATAGCAGACATTTCAAAGGTGTTAAGAACTGAAATTTAGGGCATTCAGTCCAAGCATTACTTAGAAATACTTCTTTGAATTCGTGTTTTTTCTTCAGCAAATTGGCCGAAAATCGTTGTCCATTTTTCGGTCCTTTTCAGTAGGTGCCGCAATTTTGTCTCAGTTTTAAAAAATAATCATATTTGTTATATTATATCATTTACCGGTATATGTCTTCCATTTCAGTCATCCTTTGAAGTTTTTACACCTCAAAATCATAAAACTGCGAAATTGTGTCCCCGGCGAATATGGGTGCCCCACTCTATCCCTTTATGTAATTAAGCAGTACACCCAGTTTGGTATTATCATATCTATTCCGTTCTGATTGATATACACGTATAACTTAAATGATAGTAAATATTGTGACGATCCTCCATTAAAAAAAAAAAATAGGCACCAACGTACACACTGATATTACTATATAATAAAACTACCCTTTTGGCTAGACAAAAAACATCAATCTTTTTTTATTCTTAATCCTTCACCCTAGCCACAAACACATACAAACAGTTCTGTTCTGTTCATACTATTGTAACAAAATTCAAGAAATTCGTATTTCTTTATATCCTCTACTGTAAAATACCTACCTGCTTAGGAATTTGGACAAAAAAAAACAAATTTACAACAAATACAACAGGGAGCTACATGTAGGTCCTGTAATAGGTGTCGTCCAGGACGAAGGTCTGGAAATTTGAAAATGCCATGCATTGGAAAATGAGGGATTATTGGATAGGAGCAGAAATTTTGCCTTTCAGTAGACCAACTACGAACTCCCCAAAGAGTGGCATTATCTCTACAACTAGGCATCAGATTTAATGTCCCCATTCAGGCTGACCTGACGTGACTGCGTATTTATACATCCTGCACATCAAAACGGACAACTAACATTGGCAAGTCGGGTGAAGGCAAAGTGGAAAGCTAGTTACGGAATAACATGTGATGTGCAATTAGCCAATCAGAATAACGTATTATAATGAAACATACATCTAATGTAATTATAAACAATTGAATGACCAGGGACGTAACTACCTATGAGGGCCTCCCCTGAATTTTCTATATACCAAAATTTATTTTTGAAGTAATAAAATTAAAAAATATAGACAACATGAACACGAAGAACTTAAATTTATACCATAAACAACACAAGTTAACAGTGTTATCATGATACGTGATATGTCTGTAATTTTTCGGATTATTTATCGAAAGTAAACCGTTTCAGTATTTTTTTTATTTTTTTTTGGTGTGGCCGTCAGTCTGTTATTCCGAGTATTGAGGGGGTCAGTATTGATCAGTATTCGTATGAGAACACATATGAAACTTTGCTTTCGATAATTTTGAACAAAAAAAAAGTATTCACATTTATTTGGGGGCTCAATTATTTAAGCAGAGGAAGTTCCTTTTGTATTGTGAATCTTTTAAGATATCGGAAAATCGTTACCGTCTAAATCAGCTGTTGGATCGGTTTAAGTCTCCCGATTGCACGAGAAGCTGAACATTATGGTCAATGCCATAAAGTAGGTAAACACAGTCACTCCCATTCGTTGTAGCAGGAACTTTCTATACTAAGTATATACTAGACTAGTAAAGAAACTCCCTGGTTGTAGTTATATACATATTTGTTCAGCTTTCAACAATATTGAAATTCAACGATCAAAAAAAAATATCTTCCGTTCTTTAATCCTGCTTTAAATGTTTTTTTGAAGTTACAAGTTTCTAAAAAAAATATCTTTAAATACAGAAAGTACCGATAATAATTGTTTGCATGAAAATTGCTTCAAGGATCCAGCAAAACTGATATCTTTCTTAAAGTAAGGAAATCGAAGGAAAACGGGTAATTTTAGCCATATCATTTGAGAGAAAAAATCCGCGGTCACAATGTATTTAATGTTAACAATTATAGGTCTAAGTGCAGCCTTCAAAACGGAGCCAATTGGCTAACTCCGAACAGCAATCTCAGCTTGTTTTTGCATAAAAGTTGCTTTCAGGTTCAAGCAATACTGATGTTTCTTATAGTAAGGAAATCGAAGGGAAACGGGGTAATTTTTAGCCAGTGACTGAGAGAAAAAATCGGACTTTTATTCAGTTTGTGAGTTAACCGCCCCGGTTTACACATCAATTACCTCTAGAAAAATGTGTTTAATCCTATAATAAACAAGCAATTTTCTTAATAAAAATATACAAACTACCGAAGTCAACTCTTGTCGCATTCTAATCATACTAACAAACCATGCAGGCCATTATACAACACATTTTTTTCTTTCAATATTGCTTTAAAACTTGCATATATAAATATCTATATATACTTACTGTAAACGCCCACAACAAAAAGATAATTTGCTGCTCCGTTATTATGTTCTGGAATTAAAAAAAACCAACATATAATAATATATGTTTTTGTATATAATATTAATAAAAATCTTAATTTCATTTTTTTTAAATTGCAGTCTTATATAACACTGAAGCCTTTGACTGCACTTTTAAATAGCAGTCTACCAGTTATTATAAAAATCACCATAAAGTATATTAATGATTGTTTTTTTTTATTGAGAACATCTGTATAACTTGTATTTCTTTTAATATGCAACCTAATTTTTGTTTGTGTTCTTTATTTAATTGTTCATGAACATAATAATGTGCTAATTGTTGATATTTAGAGCCTTTTTCTTCTTCGCTGTGAATACCACTGTTACTCTATTATAATTATAATCAATTTAACTATTGTCAGTTTATTGTCTTAATTTTGTATGCCATAACCATTTAATGTAAATGTGTTTGTGCTAATAAAATTTTGTCTATATTGCCTATTGTCTATAAAAATAAAATGGATAACAGATTCGTGTTGGTCTACCCAGGAACATATGTATACACAATATTTGTCTGTTTGGGTCATTATGATCAATGTTCGTTTCAATCGTAACAGCAAGAACAAGCGTGAAAATCTAACTATACTGTTGGAGCAAACTATTTGATATTTGTCATCAAAGGGGGGCAAACACAACAGAAAGGAAAAGAAAGACATTTTTTTGTCATTAAGCTTAATAATAAAAGATTAAGTGATCATTTTTTTTTAATATATCCCAGTAAACTTGAAATTAAAGATACTACCGACACAGATAAATCTGCTTCATATTTAGATCTTTTTCTCGAAATGACTACTGATGGTAGGTTAAATACCAAAATTTATGACTAACGCGATGCTTTTAATTTTCCTGTAGTCAACTTTCCAATTCTGTGTAGCAAAATTCCAGCGGGACCAGCATTTAGATTATATGTGTCTCAATTGATACGTGACTGTAAACCTAGCTCAAAATACGTTGATTTTGTTGAAAGCGGAATACTGTTTTCTCAAAAGTTGCTAACACAGGGCTATGAATCAATCAAAATAAGGTCATCTCTCAAGAAATGTTATGGTCAGCTGTCTGCCTGATTGACCATTATGACAAAAGTGTGCCTGAAATCATATCTGATATTCTTCCTTAGTCATAATAACCTTACATCCTTACCGAACTGAACAAAGAATTAACACAACGGGTGCCGTATACGGTACATGAAATGCCTATCCTTCCGGAGCACCTGATTTCACTCCCGGTTTTTAGTTGAGTTTGTGTTGTTTCTTATTTAAATATTATTAATAACTGTTGATGTAAATGCTTTTTGGTTTTATGAGTCTTTGTTTACTCCTTGGTTTTGATTGTTATTGTTTTTATTCATCTGTTCCAATAGGTGGAGCAAGTTAACCAAATTGAACGTCTTATCTCAAGCCTTGTGGACACATGCCATGGGACGGGATAAAGCTAATAAATAAAAAGGACCAATCAATCTTTCTAAACGGTTTTCAAGTAAACACTTACTATCGTGTTCAATGTTGAACTGTCCATTTTCATTTTTTCTGATCCGAAAATCATGACTTATTATGATAGTATGTTCTCCAAATCTGGAAATAGTAATTATGTGAATGAATATCAATATACACTGTTTTATTAAAAAATCCATTGACCAATTCATAGATTAACAAGAATGAGTCCATAGTTACTCAGATGCCCAACTCGCACTATAATTTTCTATGGTCAGTGGACCGTGAAATTGGTGTCAAAACTCTAATTTAGCATTTAAATTATAAAGATCATAGCATAAGGAACATGTTTAGTAAGTTTTAAGTTGATTGAACTTCAACTTCATCATAAACTACTTTGACCAAAATGTGTAACTTGAAGCGGGACAGACGGACGGACTTATACAGACCGAAAAACATAATGCCCATAGATGGTGAATAAAAACGGAATAAAGTAAATGTTAAACCATTAACATATACACAGGCACGTGTCTCATAATTCCCCCTTTTATACCTTAATATAACACAGTGTTGTATGAAGGTATATAGGGAAAAGAGGGGATAAGATACAAGTGCCTTCATGTGATTGTATAATATGTTATCAACTATTCCCATCAAATTATATTGTTTTTGTTATGGTGTGTTATTCAAGTGGTTCTTGTCTTGTTATCGTTTGTTATCGAAAGCATCTGAACAAAATCACTGGTGGGACAGAAACTAAGGGGAATCCAATTGTGGTTAGATCAGTAGCAGTGAATCAATATCTAATACATTCGTAGAATATAATAGTATTTTCTTGTATAAAAACAAGCGTTGGCATTTCATAAAGTTTTTAAAAAAAAAACCACGGTTACTCGAATAATCATTCGACCGATTAACCGGTTAACCGTATCTATAGTACCCTACAAATAAACGTTTTTATAATACGATAAATTGAAGAGTGTCCTTTGACATTATAATGCTTGTATGCAAGAATTCCTGGCGAAGTTTGACTTAATTAACTTTAATAATCCAATACACCGTATACTATGCATGGCGCTTGTAATGACTGAAACTTCTACATCTTGTCGAATTAAAAATGTCTGAAACCAATGTTATTTTCATTTTTTCTTGATGTCTCAGAAAATAAAGTGGAATGAATGTTACTCGTACCATCAAGTATATTAATTACATCCACGTGAATTTGCATTTCATAATTATTATTAAAAACGTCATGTTCTTTTAATTTTGCTAAACGAAAAGTTTTAAAAATGTAATCGTCAAAAATCATTGACATCCGCATGTCATATTCTAATATTTTTATATGAAACTATCGAAGAGACAAAGTAATCCTCCAAGAAAGGATTTTCATTTGTATATATAGATATATATACAAGTCTAAATTGAAAACAACGTTCAAACCTATAATTGCGTTGGATACAAATTTCAATTTTTGTACGTGTGCATGTAACAAATTGCGTTGTAGAGGGGTCTAAATACAACAAAAACAACATTTTCCAATAGACTTAAAGAGTGAAAAAATATATTTAACAAAGCGCATTTGACTAACAGGTCGAACAACTAATGTCCTTAAACCCTACTGCCATTGACGATTGCGAAAAAAAATGATCACAAGGTGTAACAAAATGGGTCTCTATATTAATTTTAATTCAAATATTAATATCAAGTAAAAAACAATAAACTTGCGGCACAGATGGCAAACCACAACATGAGGTGCTAAATGTTTTAAACCATATACGGGTTTCGACAATGTACATGTATGTCTCTTCAGTGGTTAGGGATCGAAAAGTATTTGGAATGCCATTTAATTTACCTCAATTTAGGATATACTCTTTTATTTTATGAGTCAAAATAGGATGAACGGGTTATATAAACCGGAGGGAAAATATAATTCAAGTCCAACCGAAATAAATACAAACAAGTGAATTGAAAACAACGTTCAAACCTATGATTGCGTTGGAAAAAAACGCAATTTTTATACGTGTGCATGTATAAACAAATTTCGTTGTAGAGGGTCTAAATACAGCACAAACAACATTTTTCAAAAGACCAAAAGAGTGAACTGAAAAATATGTTTTTACATATATGTATATGTTTGATGTCCAAGATAATTACGCACGTAAATAAACACATGTGTAGCTGTGAAATTTTGAACCATTACTCTTGAATGACCACTGAAGATAATAAAAAAAAAATAGCAGGAGATTAGTATTGAGTATTCAATGAAGTTCCTAATGACATCATACACAATATAAAAATAAGAAGATGTTTGCTTTTGAAACTTCTTGTCTGTGGAGATCGTATACATGTATATATTTTTAGATACGTTCAATGGGGGTCCATGTAAGCTTATCGGTCTTTTATACATATTTTAAGGGCCCAGCTGAAGGACGCTTCCGGGTACGGGAGTTCTCGCTACATTGAAGACCCATTGGTGGCCTTCGGCTGTTGTCTGCTCTTAGGTCGGGTTGTTGTCGCTTTGACACATTCCCCATTTTCTTTCCCAACTTTATTTTGAATAAGTTATCAGTTTAACATGGTAATATATAAGGTCGTTTAATACTGTTTTAATGGCACTAGTATTAACTCCATAATAACTATAGTTTGAAGTGTAACAAGACATGTTTTTATCGAGGTGTCAACATTAATGATCCTACATCTTGTCGATGCCTATATTTTTTCATTGTACAATGCTACGTTTGGTCGTTTTGTTAAATCCGTTTGGGGTGTACGGGTAAATATTTCAATCGGAAAAAATGTGTTTTTAACAAATGCTCAAAAACTGAAAGTATTCTCAAATCGATACTTTGTCCTATGTTACTTAGTTGTTTCTTCTTATAATCGATCTGAAGTCTGTTTAGAGTGAATGGTTAAGCGCTCACGGACATATATTCAACTCATACAAAACCTTTATGTACGGGGCGCCAAATGGAACTCTTGTTGTTTTGTACTCGAAATTCAATTTTGTACGGACAAAAGTGACTTTTGTGCAACAAAAATGAGTTCAGTTTAACAAAATTTGTAACATACTACAAATTTAAAATTTTGTCATACAAAATTATCTTTCAGTGGACAAAAGTCACTTTCGTCATGACAACATTCATGTTTGTTACACAGACTTGACTTTTGTTACCCAATTTGAAAATTGGGCGACAAAAGTCAATTTTGTATGCAAATTAGTTTTAGTTTGGATTCTGTGAAGTAATTTACATACAAAATCGACTTTTGTTACACAAAATTGACTTTTGTTACACAAAATTGACTTTTGTGAGACAAAATTGACTTTTGTGAGACAAAATTGACTTTTGTGAGACAAAATTGACTTTTGTGAGACAAAATTGACTTTTATGAGACAAAATTGACTTTTGTGGAGACAAAATTGACATAATTCAATTTTGTCTCACAAAATTGAGACAAAAATCAATTTTGTCAATTTTGTCTAACAAAAGTAACAAAATTGACTTTTGTGAGACAAAATTGACTTTTGTGAGACAAAATTCAATTTTGTTAATTTTGTCTAACAAAAGTAACAAAATTGACTTTTGTGAGACAAAATTGTCTCACAAAAGTCAGTTTTGTCTCTGAAAGTCAATTTTGTCTCACAAAGTCAATTTTGTCCTCACAAAATTGAATTTTGTCGTCACCAAATTGACTTTTGATAGACAAAATTGAGACTAAATTCAATTTTGTCTCACAAAAGTGTATTATGTTGTCACAAAAATGAATTTTGTCGCACAAAATTGAATTTTGTCTTCACAAAATCGACTTTTGTGAGACAAAATTGACAAAATTGACTTTTGTGAGACAAAATTGACTTTTGTGAGACAAAATTGACTTTAGTGAGACAAAATTCAATTTTGTCAAGTTTGTCTAACAAAAGTAAAAAAAATGACTTTTGTGAGACAAAATTGACTTTTGTGAGACAAAATTGACTTTTGTGAGACAAAATTGACTTTTGTGAGACAAAATTGACTTTTGTGAGACAAAATTGACTTTTGTGAGACAAAATTAATTTTTGTGAGACAAAATTCAATTTTGTCAATTTTGTCTAACAAAAGTAACAAAATTGACTTTTGTGAGACAAAATTGTCTCACAAAAGTCAGTTTTGTCTCTCAAAAGTCAATTTTGTCTCACAAAGTCAATTTTGTCCTCACAATATTGAATTTTGTCGTCACCAAATTGACTTTTGATAGACAAAATTGAGACTAAATTCAATTTTGTCTCACAAAAATGACTTTTGTTGTCACAAAAATGAATTTTGTCGCACAAAATTGACAAAATTGATTTTTGTCTCACAAGAGTCAATTTTGTCTCACAAAAGTCAATTTTGTCACACTAAACTCAATTTTGTCTCACACAATTGACTTTTGTGTTTTAATTTCCATATCAGGTAACAAAAGTCAATTTTGTATGCAAATAAGTTTATATTTGCATACCTTTTTGACAAAATTGACTTTTGTCATGACAAAAATGAATTTTTTTCTACAAAAATGAATTTTGCCATGACAAAATTCTACAAAAATGAATTTTGCCATGACAAAATTCTACAAAAATGAATTTTGTCATCACAAAATTGAAGTTCTGATAAAAGAAGTCTGTATCACATAGTTTTGTAAGACAGAAATGATTTTGTTATGACAGAATTGAATTTTGTACAATACCGTAAGAGTCCCATTCGGCGCCCCTTATTATGTGCCTGCTTCGTGCTATATATAAGGGTCTGTTAACCAAAGGTTGTGATTCTATGCCGTCGTTTGTCATTACTTTTCGTTTATAGTTAATGTATAAATCGGACCGTATTTTTTTTATTCCGCCGGTCCTCCTGCCAGGGCATGTTATGAGCTTTGAGATATGGTACTAGTTTTACTTATTACTGGAGTCGTACAGAGGGTTATAGAAAGTTGTCCCATTGGAAATCATACAACATCGTCTTTTTTGTTTCTATAAAAAGACACAAAAAAAGACAATGATGCGGGCTCCTGGATTATATCTCCACATATAAGTAAATATTCTTTGGTTACATCTTCTGACATCAAACTCGGACTTCTCTTGATTTGAATTTTAAATGTGCGTATTGTTATGCATTTACTTTTCTACATTGGCTAGAGGTATAGGGGAGGGTTGAGATCTCATAAACATGTTTAACCCCGCCGCATTTTTGCGCCTGTCCCAAGTCAGGAGCCTCTGGCCTTTGTTAGTCTTGTATTTTTTAAATTTTAGTTTCTTGTGTACAATTTGGAAACTAGTATTGCGTTCATTATCACTGAACTTGTATATATTTGTTTAGGGGCCAGCTGAAGGACGCCTCCGGGTGCGGGATTTTCTCGCTACATTGAAGACCTGTTGGTGACCTTCTGCTGTTGTTTTTTTATATGGTCGGGTTGTTGTCTCTTTGACACATTCCCCATTTCCATTCTCAATTTTACCATACCTGCAATCGTTGCTTGTTATTGAAGATGTGTAGTAGTCAACTTTGCATGGTACACTTTCCCATTTAGAAACATTTCCACCAAGTGAAGGTGTTACATCTATAGAAATAGCTAGTATATTGTGATGTTCGTCACAGTTCGGATAGCCTGATTTGCAGAAATACATATTAATCTGAAATTTGATTAAAATTATTAATATTTGATTAGAAAGTATATCATATCTCAAATTTTTATTTTTTCATTACTGGAATATTTTGGATTTCAATTTGTACTGATATGTGACTCAAACGATAACAACTGACGATGTTCTTAAATTTCGACAGGCTTTAAGTAAATTGCTGAAATAACTTAGTCGTTTTTCTTCCCATATCCGTAAACCAAGGATACTAATAGTTTACTAATAAATAACTGAGTATTTCTAGAGAGAAAACTATAGATGTGTGGACGAACAGATGAAAAAGGTAATTGCAATATACTAGTAGAGTTGGAATTTTATAACGAAAGGATTACTAGTATCATTATTTCTGATTATATACTGGAAATATCCACTGAAAAGTTGGTGGATAAAACGATTTTTTTCTCACTAATATTCCCCTTTATTTGACAGTAAAAAGAGACTTTTATATTTCTCGCTATTAAAGCAAAATATGATTTCAAAAAAATCCAATTTGGTCAGAGCCAGTATCAATACACGTAGACTTACACAGACAATGGCGGATCCAGAGCATTTTATAAGGGGCGCCACTTACTGACCTAAGAGTGCCGCTTCAGTCATGCTTCGGTGATTCCCTATATAAGTAACTAAATTTTTCCTACGAAAAGGGGGTCCGTCCCCCTGGATCCGCCTATGAAAGAGAATGAATTTATAACCATGTAAATGTGGTGAATCGGGTAATTATACCTACAGTTAGAGGTTTCAATTCGTTCCAGTCATCAATTATTTCCCGTCTTCTATTATTGTCTTTGTCGTGTCCGTTAAAACCAAATATGTTCCATAAACTGTGATACGACACGTCAGAACTAGAATGCATTCTTAATAAATCTGTAAAAAATGGAGAGAAAAAAAGAATATACTGTAAAAGAGAACGAGTATTAGTTATAGATTCACAGAGGGCTAGGACGATTTCGAAAAGAAATATTGTGACGTGGTATGAATGGAAAATTATTTATAATGTTGCCCATGACACTAGGTAAAATTTCAATACGCAAAATGATTATTGTCAATTCGTATAACAGACCATTAGCACTACCAAAGCGTATTATTCAGATGACACTAATAATTTGTTTTACAGAATATGACCCTTCTAGATCGTTTACATGATGACACTATCAATTCGTAAAACAGATAATGACACTTTCAATTCGCATAAGAGAAGATGACACTATCAATTCGTATAAGAAAAGATGACACTATCAATTCATATAACAGAAGATGACATTAGCAATTCATATAACAGAAGATGACATTAGCAATTCGTTTAACAGAAGATGACATTAGCAATTCGTTTAACAGAAGATGACACTTTCCATTCGTTTAACCAAGGACGACACTATCAATTCGTATAACAAACGGTGAATCTTTCAATTCGTTTAATAATGACATTGTCAATTCGTATAGCAGAACATTAACACTACCAATGCGTATTATTCAGATGACATAATAATTAGTTTTTCAGAATATGACACTACTAGTTCGTTTAACAAAAGATGACACTATCAATTCAGAGTACATATGATGACACTATGAATTCGTTTAACAGATAATGACATTATGAATTCGTTTAACAGGATGGCACTATCAATTCGTAATACAGAAGAAGACCAGGAATTTAAATTACAGAAGATGACACTATCAATTCTTTTTACGGAGGATGACCCTGTCAATTCTTATTACAGAGGATGACGCTGTCAATTCTTATTACAGAGGATGACACTGTCAATTCTTATTACAGAGGATGACACTGTCATTTTTTTTTACAGAGGATAACACTGTCAATTATTAATACAGAGAATGACACTGTCAATTCGTATTACAGAGGATGACACTGTCAATTCGTATTACAGAGGATGACACTGTCAATTCTTATTACGGGGGATGACACTACCAGTTCTTATTACAGAGGATGACACTGTCAATTCTTATACGGAGGATGACAATATCAATTCGGATTACAGAGGATGACACTGTAAATTCGTATTACAGAGGATGACACTGTAAATTCGTATTACAGAGGATGACACTGTAAATTCTTATTACAGAGGATGACACTGTAAATTCTTATTACAGAGGATGACACTGCCAATTCTTATTACAGAGGATGACACTGTCAATTATTATACAAAGAATGACACTGTCAATTTTTATTACGGGGATGACACTATCAATTCTTATTACAGAGGATGACACTGTCAATTTGTATTACAGAGAATGACACTGTCAATTCGTATTACAGAGGATGACACTGTCAATTCGTATTACAGAGGATGACACTGTCATTTTTTTTTACAGAGGATAACACTGTCAATTATTAATACAGAGAATGACACTGTCAATTCGTATTACAGAGGATGACACTGTCAATTCTTATTAAAGAGGATGACACTGTCAATTCTTATTACGGGGATGACACTATCAATTCGTATTACAGAGGATGACACTGTCAATTCTTATTACGGAGGATGACAATATCAATTCGGATTACAGAGGATGTCACTGTCAATTCGTATTACAGAGGATGACACTGTAAATTCTTATTACAGAGGATGACACTGTCAATTCTTATTACAGAGGATGACACTGTCAATTCGTATTACAGAGGATGACATAGTCAATTCTTAATACAGAGGATGACACTGTCAATTCTTATTACAGAAGTTGACACTGTCAATTATTATTACAGAGGATGACACTGTCAATTCGTATTACAAAGGATGACACTGTCAATTCTTATTACGGAGGATGACAATATCAATTCGGATTACAGAGGATGACACTGTCAATTCGTATTACAGAGGATGACACTGTAAATTCGTATTACAGAGGATGACACTGTAAATTCTTATTACAGAGGATGACACTGTAAATTCTTATTACAGAGGATGACACTGCCAATTCTTATACAAAGAATGACACTGTCAATTTTTATTACGGGGATGATACTATCAATTCTTATTACAGAGGATGACACTGTCAATTTGTATTACAGAGAATGACACTCTCAATTCGTATTACAGAGGTTGACACTGTCAATTCGTATTACAGAGGATGACACTGTCAATTCGTATTACAGAGGATGACACTGTCAATTCTTATTACGGGGGATGACACTATCAATTCTTATTTCAGAGGATGACACTGTCAATTCTTATTACGGAGGATGACAATATCAATTCGGATTACAGAGGATGACACTGTCAATTCGTATTACAGAGGATGACACTGTCAATTCTTATTACAGAGGATGACACTGTAAATTCTTATTAAAGAGGATGACACTGTCAATTCTTATTACGGGGGATGACACTATCAATTCTTATTACAGAGGATGACACTGTCAATTCTTATTACGGAGGATGACACTATCAATTCGGATTACAGAGGATGACACTGTCAATTCGTATTACAGAGGATGACACTGTCAATTCTTATTACAAAGGATGACACTGTCAATTCTTATTACAAAGGATGACACTGTCAATTCGTATGACAGAGGATGACACAGTCAATTCTTATTACGGGGGATGACACTATCAATTCTTATTACAGAGGATGTCACTGTCAATTCGTATTACAGAGGATGACACTATAAATTCTTATTACAGAGGATGACACTGTCAATTCTTATTACAGAGGATGACACTGTCAATTCGTATTACAGAGGATGACATAGTCAATTCTTAATACAGAGGATGACACTGTCAATTCTTATTACAGAGGTTGACACTGTCAATTATTATTACAGAGGATGACACTGTCAATTCGTATTACAAAGGATGTCACTGTCAATTCGTATTACAGAGGATGTCACTGTCAATTCGTATTACAGAGGATGACACTGTCAATCATTATTACAGAGAATGACACTGTCAATTTTTATTACGGGGATGACACTATCAATTCTTATTACAGAGGATGACACTGTCAATTCGTATTACAGAGGATGACACTGTCAATTCGTATTACAGAGGATGACACTGTCAATTCGTATTACAGAGGATGACACTGTCAATTCGTACTACAGAGGATGACACTGTCAATTCTTATTACGGGGGATGACACTATCAATTCTTATTACAGAGGATGACACTGTCAATTCTTATTACGGAGGATGACAATATCAATTCGGATTACAGAGGATGACACTGTCAATTCGTATTACAGAGGATGACACTGTCAATTATTATTACAGAGGATGACACTGTCAATTCGTATGACAGAGAATGACACTGTCAATTCGTATTACAGAGGATGACACAGTCAATTCTTATTTCGGGGGATGACACTATCAATTCTTATTACAGAGGATGACACTGTCAATTCTTATTACAAAGGATGACACTGTAAATTCGTGTTACAGAAGATGACACTGTAAATTCTTATTACAGAGGATGACACTGCCAATTCTTATTACAGAGGATGACACTGTCAATTCGTATTACAGAGGATGACACTGTCAATTCGTATTACAGAGGATGACACTGTCAATTCGTATTACAGAGGATGACACTGTCAATTCGTACTACAGAGGATGACACTGTCAATTCTTATTACGGGGGATGACACTATCAATTCTTATTACAGAGGATGACACTGTCAATTATTATTACGGAGGATGACAATATCAATTCGGATTACAGAGGATGACACTGTCAATTCGTATTACAGAGGATGACACTGTCAATTATTATTACAGAGGATGACACTGTCAATTCGTATGACAGAGAATGACACTGTCAATTCGTATTACAGAGGATGACACAGTCAATTCTTATTACGGGGGATGACACTATCAATTCTTATTACAGAGGATGACACTGTCAATTCTTATTACAGAGGATGACACTGTCAATTCTTATTACAGAGGATGACACTGTCAATTCGTATTACAGAGGATGACACTGTCAATTCGTATTACAGAGGATGACACTGTAAATTCGTTTCGTATGACAGAGAATGACACTGTCAATTCTAATTACAGAGGATGACACAGTCAATTCTTATTACGGGGGATGACACTATCAATTCTTATTACAGAGGATGACACTGTCAATTCCTTTTACAGAGGATGACACTGTCAATTCTTTTTACAGAGGATGACACTGTCAATTCGTATTACAGAGGATGACACTGTAAATTCGTTTCGTATAACAGAGAATAACACTGTCAATTCGTATTACAGAGGATGACACAGTCAATTCTTATTACGGGGGATGACACTATCAATTCTTATTACAGAGGATGACACTGTCAATTCTTATTACAGAGGATGACACTGTCAGTTCTTATTACAGAGGATGACACTGTCAATTCGTATTACAGAGGATGACACTGTAAATTCGTATTACAGAAGATGACACTGTCAATTCTTATTACGGAGGATGACAATATCAATTCGGATTACAGAGGATGACACTGTCAATTCGTATTACAGAGGATGACACTGTCAATTATTATTACAGAGGATGACACTGTCAATTCGTATGACAGAGAATGACACTGTCAATTCGTATTACAGAGGATGACACAGTCAATTCTTATTACGGGGGATGACACTGTCAATTCTTATTACAGAGGATGACACTGTCAATTCTTAATACAGAGGATGACACTGTCAATTCTTATTACAGAGGATGACACTGTCAATTCGTATTACAGAGGATGACACTGTCAATTCGTATTACAGAGGATGACACTGTAAATTCGTTTCGTATGACAGAGAATGACACTGTCAATTCTTATTACAGAGGATGACACAGTCAATTCTTATTTCGGGGGATGACACTATCAATTCTTATTACAGAGGATGACACTGTCAATTCCTTTTACAGAGGATGACACTGTCAATTCTTTTTAGAGAGGATGACACTGTCAATTCGTATTACAGAGGATGACACTGTAAATTCGTTTCGTATAACAGAGAATAACACTGTCAATTCGTATTACAGAGGATGACACAGTCAATTCTTATTACGGGGGATGACACTATCAATTCTTATTACAGAGGATGACACTGTCAATTCTTATTACAGAGGATGACACTGTCAGTTCTTATTACAGAGGATGACACTGTCAATTCGTATTACAGAGGATGACACTGTAAATTCGTATTACAGAAGATGACACTGTCAATTCTTATTACGGAGGATGACAATATCAATTCGGATTACAGAGGATGACACTGTCAATTCGTATTACAGAGGATGACACTGTAAATTCGTATTACAGAAGATGACACTGTCAATTCTTATTACGGAGGATGACAATATCAATTCGGGTTACAGAGGATGACACTGTCAATTCTTATTACAGAGGATGACACTGTCAATTATTATTACAGAGGATGACACTGTCAATTCGTATTACAGAGGATGACACTGTAAATTCTTATTACAGAGGATAACACTGTCAATTCTTATTACAAAGGACCAAAAGTTCCATGTTCCACACTGCCGCTTACAGTTTTTGATTAGTAATTTACGTACTATTCTTTTAACTTACAGAAAGTTAAGGACAAAGTTTGCAGCTTTCTGATTATTTAAATTTTATAAATAAGTGTCAGAAATAAAGAAGGAGAAGGAAAATAAACATATACAAAAATGATAACCAGTATATGCAATAATTAATCAATTAATAGTTTGTGTTTATTAAATTTATTTAGGCATCAACTTTGCTTAGCATTCATAGAGTCATGTGAAATTTGGACATATTTGTCACATTTAATGTAAGCAATAAAGGCAAAACTTTTGTAAACATGTTTTATTTCTATTTTTCGTATTTTATAATAAATCAACATTAATTTAAGTAACATTAAGAAACGTTAAATGTGTGAGTGTAAAACAAACAAAAAAAATCATCATGGAGCGAGAAGAAACTTTTGCAACTGAATGAATCATATAGATTTAATATTGAGATGGTTTTATTTCTGTATTTATCATGTTCCACAGTTTGTGATTTTTTTTAACTCAAATAATTCAAAGTTTCATGGAAAGGAGTAGGTCCGGTAAAGGCCGGTTTTGGCCTCAAATTTCAAGTTCATCTGACGAAAGATTTTAGACACTTTTTAAACACTTGAATGTCTATTTCAATTGATTCAATTATTTTTGTGAAAGATGTAAACTGATTCACTCATTAAAAACGCTCCGATTCTAGCTGATATATGAAAAATCTATCAAATATGCCAAAACTTTCACTTTTCAGATGTTTTTTTGTCAAAAATGAAAGTGGTCGCATCCGTGTCCATCCTCGACCTTTATATATGTTGTGTATTATCATTAAACACAACTTACATTTCAATGTTAAGAATGAACACGAATGCGGCCACTTTCATTTATGACGGGAACCGTCTAAAATTTAACTCAAATGCTGAAATTTTGAAGATTTCAGTAATTTAGCATCATTTACTGTTCAAAGCAAGTACCCGATATATGTGTATTGTAATGCCAAAAGCAGCCCAAATCTATGTAGCAAAGGCATTATACTTTCAAAAAATATCTAAAAGTTTACATTTGATCAATTTTGTAAAACTGCTATATTTTTTAACCTACTCCTTTACAAATATAGACAGACATAACCAAAAGACGGCACTTCGAGCAAAATTTGTAATTTTCCATTTGTTCCCCGCTTAATTTCGCCGACAACTGAACAATGTTGCCTATTTGTTGCGGGCAACATTACGCTTTGTTAATGACAACGGCGATTGCGTGCAAGCCCGTGAAAATGGTTTCTCTGAACTATTTTTTTGTATACCTAAAGACATTACTTTCTGGGTTTACTTTTCTCATTCTGAAAATATTTCAAAAACCAGGAAGTCATCTGATCCTACAGGGAAATGAAATATAATTAACACTTACCTTCAGAAATCAATTCATAGCTCTCCTCTACTGTATCGTTTGAAGGTGTAGATGATTTTACTTTACCCACGATAAAAAGCCACATAAGTAGGTACATGGCTCTCAAAACTATCCGTTAAACCATGCTTATTCGGACCCGTCACAGTAAATTTTTTAATCCTCTATTTAACAAGACTATCTTCGGTGTATTTCACCTGCATCGTGGATCACAAATTAATGTATAATGTAGATAGTTTTCATCAATAACGAACCCATGCGTTGAAAAATCTACTAAAGGGCCGTCGTTCAAATTATGAATTATTAAACATCAAACCATTTTTCTTTTTAGAATTTGAGATGTATATATACGAGCGTTATTTAATGTCCTTTTCGTTTAATCTCATCCTGTTTGATAAAACAAAACGTTTATGGATTCGACGTTCGATTTTTGTATCTATAGATACATGGAGTTTTGTTGATTTGTTACTGATAACGTTCTGATAACACATACTGCACAGGATTTAAAAAAAAGCATATTTAATAAACTTTTTAAAAACATTTGAACAGCATGTTCTTTTAAAGGCTTTGAGGGCAGTCTTTATCTACAGGACAGCTATTTGATATTTTCTTTTCTTCATTTTGGATGTTATTATGCATAAACAAATTCAAGAGAAGGGCGAAAGATACATGAGGGACATTCAAACTCGTAGATCGAAAATACACTAACAACGCCATGGCTAAAAAAGAAAAAAAAGACAAACAGACATATAATAACTATATACTTAGCAACACACGTTGAAAATTGTTATCTCTCTTTAAAAAATTATCTTTGTTTTAAACCAATGGACATCAAAAAGAAGTCTTTTTTTATATTTTAACATTTCTAAGAAAACTACAAACAGACGCTTACTATTATTGACTTCTAGCAATATATATCATTCATTTAGTTGTATCACGACAAAAACTATCAGTAATCAATGTATTATGCTTTTCACCTTGGCATTTCATTCAGTAGAATAAAAAATAACTTACACAAACACACACACACACTCGCGATAAAACCGAAAGAGAAAACGTTACAGTGTGAAAAGCAAACACGGTCTAAGGTTCGCATTTTTTTTTATTTCGCATTTGCATAATTATAGTATTCGTTTTCGTGGTGTTTTTTTTGTTTTTGTCATTTCGTGTTACGTGTATTTATAAAGGCAGTGTGACGTAATCTATAATATAATTATGAATTCTAAATGGAAAAGACTTAGTTCCGTTTACCATTAGAGTATGTACCAGAATATTATTTCAAATTACTTTTGTATTATCATAATTCATAAATTCAAAAGGTCATGATAATAAGGAAATGTGTTGGTTGATTAACCATGTTATTAATAATAAGTTAGTGGGTTAATGGAATATGTATCGCTCACCTGTGGCAATTTCATCTCCGAGTAACACACGAATCGTTAGGCTAAGTTGGATTGGAATATGGGGGTATCTAGCCATTTTTAAAAGGGGTGTTCCAATCCGCGAGAAAAAACGGGAGGTTCCAAATATATTTCCCCATCCAAATCGTTGAAAAAGGGGGCTGTCACCCCAGGAACCCCCTTCCCCTGGATCCGCAACTAGCAATTGTAACGATATTTCAAAAGAAACCGAACAGATTGTTCCTATTTTATGATTAATAAAAAGAAATGGTATGGTACTTATAGAGTCCAACATGTATATAAACCTATATATATATATATATCAGATGTAACTGTCAGTAAGACTTTTAGAATAGTAATAGCATTTGAAAATGATTGAATGTGAAATATCTAAAATATAACCCCCTCAACCTACATGTCTATATAAAAAAGAAGATGTGGCAGTATGATTGCCAATGAGACAACTATCCACAAAAGACCAAACTGACACAGATATGTAAATTTTAACAATCGGAAACATGGTAGATTTTACAATTCTGCATTATTACAGAATTGAATGTTGTTGTCTCATATTCATGGTTTAGTGACTTCTTAGAAAAAAGTTAAAAAATTTAGCATTCTTATTATGAGTAATAGGATACCTATATTTGGTATGTGCATGCCCGTCAGGCAGTTTTTACTTGACCTCGACCTCAATTCATGGATCAGTTCTGATAGTCCCGGTGAAGTTTGTTTCTTAGGTACTATGTGCAATATATGAACAATAGTGTATGGAATTATTGTAAGGTATACATTTATTCCCTGTTTGATTATCTGACCTTGACCTAATTTTCTTGGATCTTGGTGTACCGTCTTGTTTTTATACGAAATGAAAACAAGTGATTGTGAAGAAAAAAAAACGCAAAAACGATTCTTGCTTAATATTTGATGGTCATTTCATTCCATAAAAAAAAACCACTGTGACATTCAAATCTTATGTTTAGTTTACAAGTAATCGAAATAAATAAATATATGTCATTCACAATTTAAACACAAAACATCAATATATATTGTTAAACTAGTTGAAGATAGCAGTATTTCACGTTTGAAATCAATTTTAACAGCTGAAGTTGGCTTATGAATGTCGATTTTAAAGCAGATACTAGTAGCTCGTAAATTATTTAGCAAATTTCAATAATTATTATATATCATAAATATAATGATAATAATCTATAAAATTTACTTTGTTTAAAGGCAAAGAAATGAAGGGATTACACGTACAAAGTTAAAAAAAATTGTGTTTATTAATAAGAAAGGTGGAGCTAATTTTTCTACAAGCTTGCTTGGGTTGCATTTGTACGGCATTGTTGCTTTCATACGACATGGCTTGTTTTATATACTATACGAAATGAAAGCAAACGACGGCATCAAACGATTCGTCTTGCAGTCAATCAAGATCAGCATTTGTATGAATTGATTTGGTTTGATTTTTTGTGTTTTAAGGTGTTGTGGACTTTAGAGGAATTGTGGACTTTAACGGTGCCACACCGCACGAGTGGGGTTCGAACTCACAACCTCAGTGTTAACTGGCCTGTGATTGCAGTAGTATCTACTTCTTTCTTCTTCTTCTTTTTTTTTTTTTTTTTATCTTTATGCAGTAGTATCTATATATATTTTTTTTATCTTTATGCAGTAGTATCTTCTTAGACCACTCGGCCCCTTGTATGAATTGAACACGTGCTGGAAATATAAGCACATAAAATGTGTGATGTTTAATGATGGAGAACTATTGAATCAGAAAAAAACGGCATAGGACATTTGAGCGAAAAAGAAAAAAGCACATAGGGTCATTTGAGCGCCGACTTCATAGGACATTTGAGCGCCGGGATATTAACCTTACCTGAGTTTTCAGACAGGACATTTGAGCGAAATTTTCCCTGATAATTTTACACGAATTAAGATTTTTTTTAAAAGTAAGAAAAAAAAGTAAGATTTAGTTATAAATATTTTTTATTTTATTTCACACCCGAGTAATTCGACCGGTTCTGGCTGGTTTATGTAAGTGAAATCCTAAGTTGATCTCTATTTACCAATCAATTCTACTATAATTCATTGGCTATGCAAATTTTCTTTGTTCTAAAATTCTTATATATATATCTATTAAGTGAAATGTCCCTTGGCACTTGAAATCTTAATACTAATAATACATGTACGTGTTAAAATGGATATTATTTTGACCGAGACTAATAAGGGAAAAAGAAGCCTTGTTTGTGACAGTTTCCGATATAGAGTGGACAAAACACTAAAAGGAGAAGGAAAAGAATCTCCGGGATTTGCATTCGAAATACTGCCAGCAGGAAATTACGAGGGATTTTTATGTCAGAAGCCTGGGATATAAGTTCCAAGCCCGAACAGACTTGTAAATAATGCCGTTGCCGAGTTTTATGTTTTATGACAGTGCTTTGTTTTTAGTGCTTTGTTTACAATTAAAAGATGTTTTAATCTTTTTGTTGGTAAACTCCTGTTTTATGACTGTGCTTTGTTTTTAGTGCTTTGTTTTTTACAATTAAAATATGTTTTAATCTTTTTGTTGGTAAACTCCTCAATTAATAAACTATATTCGTAAGAAAATGTGGTATGATTGCCAATAAGACAATTCTCTATCCAAGACTTGTTTTCGCTCAAATGTCCTACGCTTATTCTTATTTTAGCTCAAATGTCCTAAAATTTAGGCGCTCAAATGTCCTATACTTTGGCGCTCAAACGTCCTTTTTTTTTCGCTCAAATGTCCTGTCAATGCGCTCAAATGTCCATTGCCGAAAAAAACTGTGTTGCCAATAAACAAGTTTAAATATAATGTTTTTCAATAATTTAGTACTTTTGTTGGAAAATCGACATTCAATCCTTTGAAAAATGATAAATATTTAAAAAGTAAAATATATATTTTTCATTTAAGGATATTACTTAAAATCATTATAAAGCATGTTTTTAAGTTGGCACTTATCATTGGTTTTCTGTACAGGTTAGAATTTCAGTTCTGCATTTAGTATAATGTATATTTGTAAACTGTATATGAACCACGAAATGGCAATTATAAAACAATTCAATCAATTCAACTATAAACTACACGATTTATTTACAAAATAAAGAACGAACAACAAATGATATACATGTACACTTGACAATCTTTCTACATTGACCTTATTGCTTAAAGTATTTAAGAAAAAGATTGATCCAGGAAAACTTGACATAAGACCAATGAACCGTGGAAATGAGGTCAAGGACAATGAACATAAGACAGACAGAAACTTTGAAACACACGGTTAGTAGCATGCAAGTCTTATTATACATACATTCTGAAAAAAAAAGCTTCATACAAATAGTGTATACACTGCAGCCTCCATCGTCACTTATTTTGACATTCGTTGCAGGTGAGACACAAACTGTTGAGTACTTTCCAAAATATAACTAGATGCAGAAGAGAATTCTTAATCATCAAGAAAAAACTTGACAAACAGAGCATGAAAATAAGTTTGAGGCTATTTCACACAATATACGTTACAAATTAACATTGACGATTGAACCATGATAATGAGGTCAAGGCAGGATGAAACCTGCCAGTCTGACATGTACACCTTACAATAATTTCCATACACCATCTGATATACTCACTTGATCATGAAATAAAACCTCGATCCATAGATCCATGAAATGAGGTTGAGGTCAGGTGAACCCCGTCTGACGGACATGTAGACCTTGCGAGGATACAATATACCTAATGGACATATGACAGACATAAACCATATAACATAAGGCATCTGCATGCAATGTATGAAACATAAGTATTATAACTCAGTCTAATATATAAAGCTTTACACATATAGGTTGCACTGTGGCTGGACAATGAAGGGACAGGACATACCAATCCCTATGTCCTTGCATTCTTGGTCTTTCGTGGGAGTGTGAAACTACGTCAAGGGATGGCAAATTGTGCTAGACATACAACTCTTTGTAATGCTGTCACATACAAATATTGTTGATCTATCATGTATAGTTTACTGAGCACTAGATATCCAGAAAACACAATATCACCATTGGAGCATAAACATAAGGTCACGGTAAGGTGAAACCAGGTGCTCCGCAGGGCGCAGCTTTATACGACCGCAGAGGTCGAACCCTGAACAGTTGGGGCAAGTATGGACAAAACATTCAAGCGTGATACAGGTCTGAATTTGGATTGTGATCAAATTTTTGACATTACATGTTGGTTTTTTTACACAAAACAAATGTCAAGATTTTACAAATCAATTAAAGATTTCTTCTTCAAACTTTTTAAATCTAAAATTAAATAGTTGACACAGCATAGGTTTCTGACACAGAATGAATGTGGTCTAATGAACTTAAAAGGTTTTTTTTTGCCTTTGAGCAATTCACTATGCTGTTGAATATTAATCCTCTCAAAAAATGTTTGAAGAAATTTTCTTTTATTTATGAAATCTGAAATGAGAAAAATTTAAACCCCCCCCCCCTTTTTTTCACATCCCTGTTTCCCTTTTTCCAAAACTGATATCAATTCAAATTTCTAATGGAGTTTGCAACAATAACTACTCTTTTAAATACATCATAAAATATTAAAATGTAAAATAAAGTGCTTGTTATCACTGAATGGTAAAGATTGGTTGGTAGTAAAAGTGAATATTATACAATTACTGTCTTTTGATGAGGTAAATATGCGGTTTTATTGACTTTTGAAAAATGATATTCACTAAGGCCGACGGCCGAAGTGAATATCAGTTTTTCAAAAGTCAATTAAACCCCATATTTACCGAAACAAAAGACAGTAATTGTTTTATTCCATATTCCGAGAGAAGAACATGTATTTAAAGAATAACATATACCAAAACAAATTTTACATGAAACATTTAACCGTAATGTTGCATGTAAAATCGCGTGACGTTTAACGCGGTGAATAACACTTTCTCAGGTGAATATGCTTTTTATTCAAAATCCAATTCATATAGAGAAACCTACTAAAATAATACCAATATGGAATAAACATTGTTTATTGTATAAAACAATAAAAAAAAAAATCATCAGCAACATTTTATTTTGGCAAATTTCCAATGAAGTTATTTACATAAAGTTATTGGCAAATAAAAATAGAAAATGACATCATAGTCATGTCTGGCAAATGTCCAACATACATTATCTAAAAACATTTTAGATAAGATAAGGAAACAAAGCTTCATCAGCAACATTTTATATTGGCAAATTTCCAATGAAGTTATTTACATAAAGTTATTGGCAAATAAAAATAGAAAATGACATCATAGTCATGTCTGGCAAATTTCCAACATATATTATCAACTACTATTCTATACAAAGAAAGATAACTCCAATTGAAAATTAATTGCTATTGCACAATATTGTGCAATTAGATATTTCTTGCTATTGTGCAATACTGTGCAATTGAAAATTTCTTGCTATTGCACAATACTTGATATGGAATCCTGATTTGGACCAACTTGAAAACTGGGCCCATAATCAAAAATCTAAGTAAATATTTAGATAAAGCATATCAAATAAGCCAAGAATTTAATTTTTGTTAAAATCAAACTTTGTTTAATTTTGGACCCTTTGGACCTTAATGTAGACCAATTTGAAAACTGGACCAAAAATTAAGAATCTACATACACAGTTAGATTTGGCATATCAAAGAACCCATTTATTCAATTTTTGATGAAATCAAACAAAGTTTAATTTTGGATCCCAACCTTCCTTTTGTGGTCATAAACCTTATGTCAAAATTTCATAGATTTCTATTCACTTAAACTAAAGTTATAGTGCGAAAAACCAAGAAAATGCTTATTTGGGCCCTTTTTGGCCCCAAATTCCTAAAATGTTGGACCAAAACTCCCAAAATCTATCCCAACCTTCCTTTTGTGGTCATAAACCTTGTGTTAAAATTTCATTGATTTCTATTCACTTTTACTAAAGTTAGAGTGCGAAAACTAAAAGTATTCGACGACGACGACGACGACGCCAACGTGATAGTAATATACAACCTGTCATGTCAGTATCTGTTGTTATTTATGTATTATTGTCATTTTGTTTATTTTCTTTTGTTACCTATTCTGACATCGGACTCGGACTTCTCTTGAATTGAATTTTACTGTGCGTATTGTTATGCGTTTACTTTTCTACATTGACTAGAGGTATAGGGGGAGGGTTGAGATTTCAAAAACATTTTAACCCCGACCCATTTTTGCGCCTGTCCCAAGTCAGGAGCCTCTGGCCTTTGTTAGTCTTGTATGAATTTTAATTTAAGTTTATTGTGTATAATTTGGAGTTAAGTATGACGTCTATTATCACTGAACTAGTATACATATTTGTTTAGGGCCAGCTGAAGGACGCCTCTGTATGTGGAGTTTCTCCCTGCATTGAAGACCCATTGGTGACCTTCTGCTGTTGTCTGTTCTATGGTCAGGTTGTTGTCTCTTTGACAAATTCGCCATTTCCATTCTCAATTTTATGATAGAGGTCAGCATACAGCTTTCAGCAATAAACTGAGACTACAGCATATTTCAAGCTCTATTATTTATAACCTTTGTCTAGATCAATATTCTGGAAGGAATTTTTTTCTAACAAAACAAATCAGGAAATTCATCAGAATGTGGAATACTAGTACCCCTATTATTAGAGTCATTCAATTAAAATACATGGTAAGTAAAGAAGGAACATCAAAAATGGGGTAACATTTTATTGTTTATGATGTCTTTCAAATAAGTCCATTTGTTGTGATGGATAATTTAGTCTTAGATGCATGATTTTTGTTTTATCATCATAAGTTTTTATTGGCTTTTAACTAGCTGTCCGTAACTGGGAGTATCTGTACTTTATTATTTTTATCTGTCTTTTTATTGTTGGGATGTTCAAGTACCCTGTCAAGTCCCCATGTTTTTGTTAGATGCATTTCTATTTGTATTTATCTGATGAGTTAAGCCTTTTACAACCGATTAATATAGTTTGTTCTTATATTGTACTGTTACACCACTGTCCCTGCTTAGGGGGAGGTTTGGGATCCCGCTAACATGTTTAACCCCACCATATTCTGTATGTATGTGTCTGTCCTAAGTCAGGAGCCTGTAATTCTGTGTTTGTCAATTGTTTTGTACATTGATTCGGCTGTTACTTTTCTCGTTTGAATTGTTTTACATTTGTTATTTCTGGATCTTTATAGCTGACTGTGCTATATAGGCTTTGCTCATTGTTGAATGCCGCATGGTTACCTATAGCTGTTAATTTCTGTGTCATTTGGTCTCTTGTGGGGAGATGTCATATTGGAAATCATACCACATCTTCTTTTTTATATGAACAACCTAGAGGCAATTTTAGAACTTCACCTGCATTTTCAAAATACAAAAGCATATTTGACACCTACTTATAAGTATGATTTTGAAGTGCCTTCTCTGGGTCCCATATATGCATAAATTGAAGTCTCTATCATGAAAACCAGACTTCTAAATAAATTAAGTATAAACAAAGAGTTTTTATATTTGATATTTATTGCTCTTTTTGTCACAAAAGGGCACCAAAAAAAACAAGTAAACAGCAACAACAGAAGATCACCGTGCATCAGTGATGTCATAACTGTCAACAAAAACAAAAGCTCAAAAAATTATAGGTCGTACAACTAATAATCATAATTTACAACCTTGTAAAGATTATACACAGCTTTGGAAAATATGAATATGATGATAAAATTAGTCCAAAAATACCATGTATGATACATTGTAAGGAATCTGATTCTTTCTTTAGACGTTGTATCAATCATTATTTTCAAAATCTATATTTCATTCAATAGAAAATTGATATCAATTACCAAAATGTTGAAGAACAAATTTAATTTCTCTGAAAACTATTTTTGCTCTCTCTCTTTTACAAATTTGATCTTGTACTAAAAATTTATTAAAACACTAGCAATTACTTATCAAATTTGTAAATGATCATCAAATTATGGTATTTTGGTCAGCAAAAGACCAGAATGCCTTTTCTCCAAAAATATACTTGTAAGTCATGAACATTTCAGCATACCTTACATCAATTATTGATTGATTTATTGGTTGAAAAGAGTTCAGGCTACTTAATTTGATTACAAATCCTCATAAAAGACATGCATGGTATTTTTGGACTCTTTTGCAGATGGACATGATTTCATACAATTAAAGCACTAATACTGAAACCTTTAATTTTTATCGCAGTTATAAATACATTTTTATGAAAAATATACATTGTGGTGTAATAATGAAGAAACTGAGGTCCGTTACAAAAATGTAATTTTATGAATGATCTATGTAAAGACTGAACAAATCTATTTAGGAAACCTTTTTTTTTAAATTTGATTTGCTTAGGTGCTCACTCTTTTGCTTGGAAGACCAAAATCAATTTTTGATTTTTCTCTTTTATTTGTTTAATTTTTAATAAAAAAAAAAGTGAGTAAGTGATATTTTGTTTTCCCATCCAAATGAGAAAATGTTAGTACCATATTATATTATTTAATACTAAAATCAGTAGAATAAAAAAAATATGTCATATCTATCCTTCCAATTCTTTTCATTCAGCAAATTCATCATTATTAATTGTAATAAAAGAACTTCCCATTTTCAAAATGAGAACTTGTTTTTATAAAAAATGCCCATACACAAAAAGAATATAAATTTGTCAGTGATTTATGTTTCGATCATATAATGAGACATATAATGCCAAAATGATTTGTAAATAACATATAAATGAAATGAAAACTGGCCTAAAATGTTATAAAGTCGTACAAAAAAAACATATATATGTTGAGATTGCTGTAGAAAATGTATTTTATCAAAAGCAGACGACACATTTCAACTTGTAACAATTAACTTGCACTATGACAACCTGTCACAAATGTAGTAGCACTTTTACAGACATAACATTATACATTCATTAAACAGGTTTTTTGTTAAAAAGAAACATTTATGGACTGAAGCCTAAAAGTTTTTTAAAGAGATGCATTTCTATAAATATTTTGGTAATTTATTCAAACACAAAACAATATATTTTGTGTATAAAAAGGTTCAAAAATTTAAAAAAAACCTACAAAATTTTCTATCAATATTTCAAAACCGTATATCCGGCTCAGATGTTTAGATTTAAATTGTGTACTAACTTTTCATATTCTGAGATACAAAAAAAAAACATTACACATGTATGGTTAATGAAAAAATAGAAGTTAGCCTGCTAGAATGTATATTTGGCAGAAAGGAAAAGAGATTTAATTCATTAAAGATTTTTTTTTACAAAACAGTTCTATAAAATCTATTCATAAAATTTGACTAAAGAAAACATTTTACTTACAAATTCTTACAAAGATATACAAATGATATGTACATGAAATGTACAGACAAAAATAATTAATTACATATTAAATATGTACATCAAATTTTTTAACCTTGAAAACAGGTAATACAAGCGCCTATAATACAATAAATTTCAAAACAATGAAAAGTATTCTGAATATGAAACCTGTGTATCATATCATTTCGAAGAACTGCATTGTTAGATTACTAATTTTTAGAATGAAATCTACAATTACCATACAGAAAAATTACATAATATAATGTTGAATTATGCCATAAAACATTTCTAATATTTAATTCATTATTTTTGTTAAATCTATTCCTTGTTTATTTTAAAACAACAATTGTTTGTGAATGAGATACAATGGGCTCTTCAGGGGAACATATAATTAATTTAAAAGTATGGTCTTGATGAAATACACCTTAAACAATTCATATGCAAATAATACTTTAAAAGCCCAAACATAACTTTTTCAGAAGCATCTATTATTTAATCCTGTTATTGTATAGTTGAAAATCTATTTTAGTGGTTTATTTTAGTAAATTTTGCAATTATTCTAAAATTGTGTAAAATAACCACCCTCCCCTCATAATTCAAAACTTTAAGATAGATCTCAAGCAAAGACAAAAAAAATGTGACAATATCATCTCAAACAGAATTTGAATTTACAATTTGAATATTTTTTTTAATGATCCTGCATCTACAAACTTCAAAGATTGTACATTTCAAGAAAATATTGTTTATGAGAATAAAATATTAATGAAATCGGACAGAAAACTTGCCTGTAATGTTTTAAACGAGACAGTATAAACAATCATAAAATATACTTTGTAGACTTAAGTACAATGCTATATAATATATAGGTTTTGCCTAAGTTATCAATGGACTTCAGACCAGGGAAAACTTTACTTGAATCAAATGGAAATTTTAAAAATCCCAAATGCTTCACAGTTCAGAAATCTTATGTTTTATGCTCTTAATGGGTTGTTTTATTATTCTTATTTCAAACAAAACTGAACTATGGTCCTTTATGTGCATTCAATTTTGATCTATTATTTACAAGCTATAGTTTACCTTACCCTTAATTGATAAGTCATTTCATAAATTCAAACACTGGTGTCCCTTGTGATAGTCTATTTATAGCTGCATGAGCTTATACAATTTACTGTTTTGAATCTTTACATTGCACACTTAGATTGATAAGACCAAGAGATAATTTGTCTTATATTGACTGTTTGTATGCTCATTAATAAATAAACAAATGTACCAATATTAGTGTCAACATCAAATGCATGTAATGCTTTAATTTAATACACATGATTCGTCAACTCAAATAAAATTTATTTCGGGGCTTATTTAGAAAAAATAAATTGAGTGGTCAAAAGGCTATTTTTCTTTAATTCAACCATCTTGCAATTTCTAACTGATTTATATGGTCAGCAAAGTTTCAACTACCAGAAAAATTTATTGGCTTTGTCTTTTGACCCCCCAATAATATGTTTTACAAAATAGCCCTCATGCAAAGATAAAAAAATTGATTTTTATTTTTAGCATTACTGCATTCATGATCAAAAAGTCAGTAAATAATTAAACAGCTTTTCTTATGCCATAAACATACATAAAAATAAAACATATATAGATCTGAGAGAAAAATATGGATAAATCAAAAATCAGATACATGTAATACAAATAAAAAAAAATTCATCCAAAGAAAAATGAACAGCACTTGTATATATTAAACACATATTCCATTATATTAATAGTTTTGCTGCCTGTTGAATATTCTCCATCACTTACAATTGTTTAAGCATCTATACATTGCACATGTATTAAATAATTGATAATACCAACGGAAAACATTTGTCTTTTATCATGTTAAGTAGGACTTTTGAAAATCATTTTATTAATTAATAGTATCCATTAGCAGACAAAAATAAAATCAATTTTTACAACACTTTTTTCAATGCCCATGCTATGGAAACATAAAAAAAGTTTATTTACAACCTTTATTTCAAAACAACCCCATGACTGATAGAGATGGAAGATACAAATGGACTAACCTTCAAGTTTCATAAATTAATGTGGGTTAAGAAAAATTTACCATAAAATCACAAACTCTTGTATTGGTGTTGCATTAATAAGGCATCCCGATGTGTTTCCTATATTACACAGTTGAAATTTACTGAAATTTGTTTAATAACAAAAATTTTCCATATGATAAATCATGATTTGATATTTTAATACTAAACTTTTACATCACTTAAATGTATCTATCTATCTAACTGTTTGGTATTTTTTCACGACAGCATGCATGACTGAATGAAAGTTTTGCATCATGTAATTGAAATGAAGATGTCTGTTAAAACTTAAGAGCATTTCATAAAAGACAGGATCGATTATTGATCTAATGAAGAAGACAGATAGAAGAAATTAGAAAAAACAATACATTTCATTCTAAAAAAGTTCATGTGTACCAACTACAGTTGTCATTCTTCCCACACTGGTATCGTTTTGCACCAAATAAGCACATATCTAACCGAACATCTACAACCAATAACAAATAACAGTTATGGCTCTCTGAATCCATCCCAACAGCACTGTCTTGAATAGCCCAATATATTCACATTTGTGGCAGTATTCCTGGCTATTTACCCTGCCTGTATGTATTTTGAACACATAAAATAGATTTCGGCATGAATCTGCCAAACACTAATAAGTATCAACCAATTAATAGAGTCCTATGTCATGTCGGCTGATAGTCGTGTAAAAATGTGTTTAAGAAGTCAAATGAAGGTCGTGGAGGAGGATTACAATTCCAACATGATAATATAACATCGTAAACCTCTCGCGGACAAACGTCTGGTTTCGGTATTCTATAACCTTTCTGCACTAATTCAAATGCTTCCTTTGATCCCATACCTACAATATTAAAGAAAATATATATTTAGTTACAAAAAAACATCAATTTTACCTCCAAATATATGAATGAATAAAAAAATATAACATAATAATAAACAAATACACACTCATGTTTACATTAATCTAAGTTTAGAATGTATTGCAGTGCATGAATATACGATCTGATTTCTTTTCCTGTTCTGGTATTTCAATATATTATTTGGTTGAAATGCTTTAGGTGGCAGGTACCAGTTTTGGTGGCAGGTACCAGTTTTGGTGTACCAGAACATGTGTCCCACGCAGAAATTTTGTTATAGTTGAGTATTGAGGTATATAATTGCATCATGTGGACTGAAAAAATAAATGAATGTAAATTCTAGGCTACTGTACTACACAAGTAAGTAGTTGCATACACAGGTTGGGGATTTCCTTCACATATAGGTCCAATCAGATGTCAAAATTGTGGTCTCCTCACTTGACGGCATCCAATCAAAGTGGGGAAAAAATTCAGTTTTATGTAAACAAAAATATCTTGAGATTTTGATGGTAAGGATAGGTTCGGACAAGGCTCTAATTCACTGAATATCCTTTCTCTCTTGAATTTTGGCTAAAATTCTTGTCGGCTTTTAGCAGGATTCTGCAGGTGAGGATTAGATTTGTATCAGATCATCACATTTTTTGCCTTATTTGCAATGCATTTATAAATTTTTAAATCTCCATGCTGGACAGACACCCAAATTTAAAGGTTTTCTATATATTTACATAAGCACGCACACATCTTAGTTCCTTGAAACCATACATTTTATTTGTATATAAGCTTGAATGAATTTTCAAGAAAATAAAATCATAAATCTATGAAATTCTAAAGATTTATTGTAAAATAACTGGTTTCTGCCCCTTAGAAGTTTATAATTAAGGGGAGATAACCAAAAGTTATCTAGATTTTTTGAATTACCATACATACAGACACGAGACCTAACATTTCTAGATCAGGACAAAGGTAACAACAAAATGGAATTATAAGGTTGGTGTTGTTTTTTTTATCCTACCAAGTATTTAAATTCTTCAAAATTGCCCGTTTCAAACTTCACCTAAGCGCTACACAACTTCAGAATCACAAGGAGAAAAGACCTCTCCTACTTAGAAGATTTTTTAATACCATTTATTAATTTGTGTGCATCTATATCTGCAACAATGTGAAATGTTTATTTGTCTGCATACATATGTTATTTGTTCATAGGGTGGTTTATTTAAATTGTTCCATATACATTAATTAATTTTTGCCTGTCCATATATTTGTGAGATAAATCCAGTGTATATAGATGTGTATCCATTTCCCCTTCTAAAATGCAGTTTAACAAGGCCTGAGGTGTAGACTTACAATGTGTGGCCTTCCTTCCCATTTGCAGGCTTCAAATGTTTTTCAATAATGAAGACATTTTGTAATTGTAGTTTCTGAGAAAAAAGAGTGAAACCTGTATTTGTTGAATAAATGGATGGACAGTCAAGGTGGTTGAAATTCAATCACAAATCCTACAGTGAAAATTTAATTTTCCATCAAATATAACTTTCTATTTTCCAAGAGGCAATTCCATACTCAGCAAAAATATGAGTATGTCAAAAAGAACCAACTGCACAATGCAAAATCTATGATGGCAGGAGTTATCTTTCTTTACATTTGATCAATGTTTTTACCTTCATAAGGTTCCTTTCCATAGGTGAAGATTTCTATGAGTACAATTCCATATGACCATATATCTGCCTTGGTGCTGTATTTGTTACACAGTAGTACTTCTGGTGCCATCCACTTGATTGCCATCTTTAGTCCTACAAAGTTAAGTGAGAATCATGAAATAGCATGGATTCTTTGAGTAAAGTCTCAAGTCTCTAAATTACAACTCTTCCTTGTACAATTGAAATTTTGAGAAAAGAAGTTGCATTTGAAAACCGACATCCTTTTTTTATTGAAGCATCACTTTTAATTTTCTTTCAATTAATTGACAGTGTTATATAAATATAATGTTGTAATGTATGAAAAGTATGGCTCGAATGACTACATAGTATTGGAGCAGGAATAAATTGGGAATTTAAAAACCCAAGTTTTCTGCTTTAAGCATCAACAACAAAAATCTCACATACACCTATTTTTTTTCTTATTTATTAGATAGTAATACTCATGGGGTATAGTTTTCTTTGAAGAGTGCATATAAAAATTGCTGGTAAAATAAATATGTTTTCAATATAACTTCCCCTTATGAAGTATAATCAGTGCAACATCAAGAGAAAAGATTTAGTTAGTACAATTTAAGAATATGAAAATTTAAAAAATTAAAACCATTACCTAATAAAAAACTCTTATATTTTATCTTATAAATAACACTTATGTAATTGACTTTTGAGTTTTGATGAAGTTCAAAAACATTTAGTAAATAAAGTTAAGTCTGCTCTATAATTTCAATATAACAAAACATCTAATGAAATAGATTGAGAATCTTGGACCTACCTCTTCTGAAATTAAAATCAGGATCATCAACAACTTTGGTCATTCCAAGACCTGCTATTTTTACATTATTACCCTCCCCAACAAGTATATTTCTTGCCCCAAGGTTCCGATGTACAAATTTTTCTTTTTCCATGTAACACATGCCCTCAGCAATCTGCAAATACACAAAATTGTTAATTAATTTCCTTTTTTTCCAGTTTTATATTGGGTTCTTTATATTATAAAGTAATGAATACTAATGTTCAGGTTTCTAATCATTCCATACTAAAATAACACAACAGATTTAGGTATTGTTGTCCTGTTCCATTTTTTTTAATTATATTTTATATTGTATTTTATGTGTATCTACCAAATTTTTAGAATGCAGTGCTTAACTTAACTCAAAAGCCATTTTTGGGAGGGTTAAGAGCTCACAAAAATTGTTGCCCCCACCACATCCTTTATGCGCCTGTTCAAAGTCAGGAGCCTGAAGTTCAATGGTTGTTGTTGGTCCATTTGTCATATTTGTTTTTTGTAATCTGTTTTGTTATAATTTAGGCCATTAGTTTTCTCACTTGAATTGTTTCATATTTTTCATGTCAGGGTCTCTTATAGCAGACCATACAGTATCCGTTTTTCTCATTGTTTAAAGCCTTACAGTTGCATATAATTACTGAAATCCGCTTCATTTGAATTTTGGTGGTTAGTTGTCTTATTTGAAATCATACCTCATCTCCTTATTTATATATATATATACATGTTATTTGTATGTGTTCTTTAAACTTCTAACTTTCCATACTATAGTAGATTGTTTTATGTAAAGTGCAAATTGCCTGTTTAAGGTGGTGGTACCCAACACTTTCACTAAAATTAATATGGCTTGTTTAATTTTCATAAAATTTTGTCAAAGTAAATACTTTAACAAAAATATAAAAATTTTAAAAATTTTGAACCAACCGTTTTGTCAGAAAAATTACACTGGTTATATAGCAATTTGTCAAACACCAATTTTGATCATTGAGAAGCTTAATATTCCTTTTCCAACACAACGTAATTAAAACGTTTAGCTGACTTTACAGAGTTATCTCCCTGTAGTGTTAGGTACCATCTTAAGGTAGGAAAACTTGAAAAAAACATGACTTCCAAATATTCTGATATAAAAACTGGAAGTGTAAAACTCAAGTTGAATCTATGCATGGATAGTCTTGATCTTGCTGAAAGTGAAAGCTATTTAGAACATTGATAAAATCTTCCAACAACATATGAGATGAAGAACAGCAATAATCCATGACTTTCTTGTTGTTAGCTTCAACAATTTGTTAATAATTGATAACATTTTAAATAACTTAAAACTTAATAGATAATATAATACCTGTGCAGCAATCCACAACAACTGTGTCACTGACAAATTTTTCCCCTTTCCCTCCCGTAAATACATTGATAATCGTCCATTTGGCATATATTCGGTTAATATATAAATTGGTTCAGTTTCACTAGACACTGCTAAAAGTTTTATCACATTTATATGCTGTAATTGTTTTAAAATTTGACTTTCATCCAAGAATGCAGACGTCGTTACAGCATCCCTCTTCTGAATTTTAACAGCCACTTGTCGAGAACCATGCCATGAACCTGTAAAAATTAAAGAAAGTAAATATACACTAATTTCGACTGTCTGCACTTTCAAGATAAGAAACTTTTTCATTCTTTTTTAATGTTTTACATACAATCAATGTTCTTGCAAAAATTATAGATTTAAAGTTAATATACACTAATTTAGATTGTCTGCACTTTCAAGATAAGCAACATTGTTTTTCTTTCATTTTTAATGTTTGCCATACAATCAAAGATCTTGCAAATATTATAGATTTAAAGTTAATATACACTAATTTAGATAGTCTGCACTTTCAAGATAAGCAACATTGTTTTTCTTTCATTTTTAATGTTTGCCATACAATCAAAGATCTTGCAAATATTATAGATTTAAAGTTAATATACACTAATTTAGATTGTCTGCACTTTCAAGATAAGCAATATTGTTTTTCACTCTTTTATAAGTTTGACATGTAATGAAAGTTTTTATATGTTTGACATACAATCAAAGATCTTGCAAAAATTATAGATTTAAAGTTAATATACACTAATTTAGCTAGTCTGCACTTTCAAGATAAGCAACATTGTTTTTCTTTCGTTTTTAATGTTTGACATACAATCAAAGATCTTGCAAATATTATAGATTTAAAGTTAATATACACTTATTTAGATTGTCTGCACTTTCAAGATAAGCAACATTGTTTTTCTTTCGTTTTTAATGTTTGACATACAATCAAAGATCTTGCAAAAAATATAGATTTAAAGTTAATATACACTAATTTAGACTGTCTGTTTTTCACTCTTATATTGTTTTGACATGCAATCAAAGTTGTTGCAGTTTCCATCTAAAATCACAGTTATCTACCAAGAGATAACTTGAAATTTATAAATTAGGATTTTTCAACTTGCATCATATAGTTTTTGAAAAATTGCCAGATAAAATTCTATGGCAGATTTCTGGTAATTTGGTCCAGTCAAAATCTTAGTATTTCCTGGTTCAAATGGGTTCACAGGTATAAACTGTAAATTCAGAAATAATTGCATGCATTCATTATTGTGATTTTGTCATTTTGGACTACAACATGATTTTATTGTTTGCAATATCGACAAACATTCTGTTTTATTCATATAAAAAATTTCTAAATGCAAGTCTAAACTATTAGAATTATCCCCCTGTGACATTTTTCCCAATAATAAAAACATCGCAAATTTCTGAATTAATCAGGGACAAAACTTAAAGGAAGCCAATTCGCCCAATGGTTCCTAGATTTTGAGCTGGGCCCTAAACTTTAGATAAATTTCAGCTATTTCTGCAAACTTGCAATGAGATGAGAGTTTTTACTCTGTGTTGAAGGCTTGATAGTGACTTTGAGATGAAGTACTGCAAAAAATAGCGCTGTTCCTTTGCTTTTTGTGTGTTTTGGTGTGCTTTTTCATGCATGGATAGATATACACCCTATATTTTCTTTTCTTTTAAATAAATATATTTGATCAACCAGTTGAAAGAGGTTACAAAGTTTATTGTTTAGACTTTTTTATTAATGTGCTTCATCCTTTAAATACTTTAAATTTTGCTATTTAGACCATTTTTTCTAATGGTTTCAATCATATTATCTTACCTAACCAGACCTCAGCAAACTGCCCACTGCCGAGTTTCTTAATAAGAACTATAGACTCCCTTTCTGTGTGGAACTCATCAGGGTTTCCTCGTTCAAATGCCCACAATAATGATCTTGGCTTTAAACAAGCTTGTAATAATTTGCAGCACAACCCATCAGGTGACTCTGTAATGAAAGAATGTACACTTATAGCATGTATAGTCTTATTTACTTCTTGAAAAAAATATATTAAGTATTCACAAGCTTTCAAATTTCAAAAATATCTGTCTCAATTCTATGCAGATACATGTACAAGATCAAAATTAGAATATGGAAATGTTTATCAATTCTAAGCAAAATTACCTCTTGTGGTTGGTTTTCAAATATCTAGTTCCAACACCATCCTCAATTCTCCTTAATCTTTAGTTATTTGAAAACCACAAATATTTGTGTTTCTTCCATGTATAATGAAGGGTTGAAACAGCAAACAGTGATTTTTCTTTTTAATATTTGTTATAATAAAACATGTGTATCTGATAAATTTGAAGTTGCAACAGTAATTCAATCAAAGAACTTTAAAAGAATGAGACTGAAGCTGAACTATTTTTCAATATCATAATAGTTTGGTTTACAACCTCCCATTTGGAGCCCCATTGTACGGAATTCCTTTCCACCCTCTCTTTAACCCTTAGACATCTCTCCATAATTACATTATTAATGTACAGAGCACTTCATAAGCATCCATAATTCAGGTCATGTGAGATCATTAACCTGGTTACCAAATAAACAGCAATGATGTAGTTTGCCAGGTACCAGTTTGATGTAAGCTGACAGGTACCAGTCAACAGGAGCAGATGACCATTTTTTAAATACTCCCTTAATTTCCGTTTTAGGCTGACAATATAAACTGATATTTCATTAATTAACAATAATCTATATAATAACCATGGCCCCCATTACTCTTTGTACTTTATGAAATTTTCAAGGATTTCAATGGATGAATGGTGGCATTTTCAAGTGCAAATGTCTAGTCATTTCTATTTTTCTCAAATCATCTCTTGTAAGCAGTGATTGATGAAGCAATTCTAATGCTTGCAGTTCATTAAGAATAAAATAAGTGATAAAAAGTTTGAACAACCTCTAATGTATTATGTATATCTATCACATAATCAAAATTTTAGATTGTAAATGTTAAGATTTAATTTGATTTTTGTTGCTTAATACCACTTTCAACTACCTCATGGCCAGATATAACTGGTGGAGTAAGCTGGAGTGCCAGTCTGTTTTGTTCTTAACCACATTTATGAAACATTACTATTGATAATTTTTTTTCTTTATTAAAGACAAATGAATATCTACAATCAAATATTGTCCAGTATCATGTATGTAAGTTGTCTTCTTTGTTTATGTTTGTTTTTCATTGCTCTCATTGTAGATTTTGTTTCTTTTTTTTAAATGATGGCACCTTTTTGTAATATTTTCTTCTTACTTATAAATCTGTTGCAAAATATATGATCCTTTTTACCATATGATCAATTCTTACCTGAATAATTTGTGACTAAATCTTGTAAGGACCGGAACCGTCGTTTTGGAGTAATATAATAATATTCTATACAAGGTAAGCCATCATTATTGGTTTCTTTATGAATTTTATAATGTTTGACTAAATAGCCTCTAAGTTCATCACAGTCTCTTACAGATAAAGTATATGTGTCTGAAAAGAAAAAGTAAAATTACATATATTTTCATAGAAAATAAAAGCACAGTACAATTTCTCCACAGAAATAGTATGTCATGCAAAAGTGAGATCTTCATAATACATGTACTACCTGATGTTAGTACCGGTACCTTTTTGTATGGACTAAAAATTTTCTAGAAAATGCTACAATTCATGCACATATATAAGACCAAGTCGCCTTGTGTATATGATTTTAAACAGAAACAAATGACATTTTGAAAGTTTCCTGGGTAAAAACCCCATATCAGCCTGGTTGCTTTCCTACATCAGAAGTATCAAAATCTTGGACTTTTCTATATTTTCCTGGTTAACATCAAAAGACTCCCATATCGTCAAAAGTCCATATTCATATTGATATGGAAAGGAATCTATTCATCTGTGTGTATATAAGGGACATTCTGATAAAGCTAAAAATATTCAGTAAGTAGAAACTGAAAAGGACGATTTGTCAAAATTATTCACAATTCTTGAAGATAAGCTACAAATGTATAATCTTTCTATTTTGTGATGTAATTTTTCATGTAGTGTTTACAGAGTACAAACAGATTTATTTTAGTTTGTAATACTTATACTGAATTTACAATCATCGAAGAATGCATGTGTATTTCTCAATACATAATACCAAAGAAATACGAAAAATATGCAAAGTTGAATATAATTCATCTCAGCCTGTCTATTAAAACCTCTTACCTGGAGCAGCTTCTCCCTGTCTAATAAGGAATGTACCTTTAGGATAACCTGGTGATAACAACCATTCTTCTGAAGCATGCCGGCTCACTTTGCCAAAATACCAACTGAAATGAAAATATAGAGATTCTTTAACAAAAACATCATATCTAAATCATACTTTTATTTTCATTAAATGAATATATGCATGTCTACAAGAAAAATTATCTAAAACATTCTGAGCTAGAAATAGAAAGCATGCATACAATTTTTTTTGTTTGCATAGGTATCTTTTTAAGATTTTCTTTGTAAGAGATCAAGTTACTTAAAGAATAAATAAAGATTAAAGATGCTTGGTGAAAAGTGTTATGTTTTACCTAAATCCCATCTGTCTATCTATTAATAGAGGATATTTTTGTCACAGCTATCTTTTGTTATTTTTACATTTTTATTTGACATTCAGGTATATACTCAATGCATATCTTATATTTCTTCCTGCATAGAATAATCTTTAGACTTATTTTTCCTTTAGTTTCTGGGGTTTTTCATAATCTTTGAAATTGATAAATAGGGAATTATGAAATAAAACAGACAAATGTGACAGTTTAAACTTTTAAAACCATTTCTTGTAAACCGTAAAACACAAAGATTAAATGCTGAAGAACAGTACAAGACATCAATTTAAAACCAAGATGTGTGGTACGTACAACTCTCAATGTAAACAAACACCCGTTGTAATTCAATTTATTTCTTCTGGACAAAATTCAAGTTTTCCTATAGGTACCACTCAAGAAAATCTTAAAGATCATTGGCTGCTGGCAACAATCCCCTCATCAGTGAGAGAGTGCCAAAATGTTTTCCTTGATTTAAAGTGTGCCAAACATTTTATCAATTCAACAGAACTCTGTAAGACTTTGCCAAGCCATTAGAAAAAGGTGAGAGATGTTGTATAACTAGTGAATAATCACCCTCCTATCAGTAATAATCAATTTTCTAAATTCTGACAGGAAATTAAGTTTTTAGATCATAAATGAAATATAATAAAATGAGATGCGCCTCAATGAGACAGTAACCTCTGACAGGAGAAATTACAGTTCATCCAAATATGAAATATAGCGAAAAGGAAACAAGGCTCAATAAGACAGCAACCTAGTGACAGAAACAACCAAAAGACAAACTCAACATGCTTATTCAGTTAACACAATCAATGAAAATTACAAACTAAAATTTGAAGTTTTAAACTTTGCAATAAAAAAGTCGTACTGAATGGGTCAATATCCACTTCCAAACTAACACCTGCTTGTTGAACTGACATGTTCTATAATGATTTTCAGAACTTAGAGCCACTGGGAAAAAGGACTTGTGTAAATATCGTTTGTTTTCTAAGAAGACAGCTATTTACCATGCCACAGAACTCTTAGAACTTTCTTTTGAACAGTATGCTGTAAAGCTATTGAATGTTTTCTGTACTTTTTCAGGTAAACAGAAATATATACATGTAGCAGCCTTAAAATGAATCTTTATAAGTAACAGCTTTGATGTAAGGGTAATTAGATTTGTTGTTTACAGTCATTTTTCCTCATGTCACTTTTTTAACATGAACAGTTTGCCTAAGGTCTATTTTGTCACACATTTAAAAAAAAAAGTTTATAAGTATACTTGTTATTAATCTGTACACAGTGGGATAAAAGACTGTGTCCTTGTACCAAGTGCAAGTACTAAGTTACTGATTTTAATGATTTTAAATTTGAATTTGATGACTTCTTACAAGAGCACAGATCGTCAACACAATTTTAATAAAACATGCACCATTCAAATCAAGACCTAATCAAAGTGAAATATTAATACATTAATAAAACCATGTGTGACTTTTATTCAGTATTGAAATCAATGAAATTCCTTTACCTGTTTATTAAAATGTACCTACACCTGTGCAGAGATAAAGATCAGAATGTTAATTAGGTACAAGGAAAGGTAATAAGTACACTATGTAAAGGAAAGGGCACCTGTTCCTCTTTACCATTACCAACTCTATGTACGGCAGCCGATTGTTTGATCAACAGGAAGCAACATTTCTTATCAATGTAAAAAGTTATATTTGGGACTATTAAAAGAGAACAGAATTACCTTAATCTTTTATTAAACGAAAGAGTTGATTTCAATTTGATAATTATCGAATTTTACAATCCCTTTTCAAGAAGTTGAAGATCAGTAAATTTTGACACCACAATGACAGAGGTAATCTGTATGTATTGCCCCAACTGGATACTTTCAGGTGACACAATAATATTTAATAGCCACTGTTCAGGATTTTTCTCACTTTAAATATAAATACCCTTTGATTAATGATAATAATCCTCTTAAAATTGTAGAAAGTGTTCACATGAGGGTAAAAAAAAATCCTGTTCATCTTCACCCCAAATTAAAAAGCTGCTATATATATTTGCATTTAACCACTCTAGATTTTGACCTACAGATTATAGAACTCATATATGATATCTTTTATATGCATGAAAGTTTGTGATACCACATTGATGACCATCCAATCTGACTTGTAACATATATTCTCATAATAAGAGACAACATGGAAATCAATTTCACTCAGAGCTAAAAATCTGGAGTTGATATTAGGAAACAAGCAGGAGCAAGAATCTTCATTAATAAAAATGTATACAACTTTTTGTATACTTGCAAAATATATATCCTCTGGTGCATTCTACTTAAGGACAACAATGATTTGGAGTATTATTAATTACATTTAAAGCATGCCCGACACCACCCTCGTGACCATTTTGACTTTTCTAATACAAATGAGTACAACCTAAGTTTTTTATCCTTCAACTTAACATGTAGATCACCTAACCTCATTTGCAGGCCATTTATGTGTTTTAGGTTACATCAATTTATAAGTACCAAGGACATGAAGTATCTCTTTTACACCCAAAACTCTCAAAAGTTGTTAGCCTGACCCAATTTGTTTGACACTTAGTAATTAAGACAGATGGACAAAGTGATCTACTCTTTATTTCATTAACTTTACCTCTCTGCACTTCCTATGGAGCAATACAATCAATGCTTATTACAACAAGAAAAATTATTGTGAATAATTTGTCTCTGTTGCTGCAAAATATCTGATTGGTCTTTTTGATGCAATTTGTTACACCAAAACTCATACAAGTGACAACTTATTTTCTGCTTCAAGTGATTTTACTTTACCTTAATTAAACGTCACCTCCTACTAATATTTTTTTGTTGTAACTCAACGGTTAGGTCAGCTCTTCATAAAACTACAACAACTGACCATGCCACTTGCAAGAGAACTGGTTAACACAGACATATTTTTGCTTGTTAGACAAAACAAAACTAAAATTAAAGGCATCATAATAAACTTACTCATATGTTCTAAGATATTGTTCTTGTGGCGTCAAAGGTGCCAATGGCTTTGGAGGTGAAAAGTGGGTTGTCCCTTGGTTAAAACTTCCCGAATGATTTAAGTTCCATGTTTCTACATCATCCTCTTCAAGAGTGTCACTTAAACTTAGGAGAACAAAATTATCCTGAAAGTCGTTAATCCCACCTGCGGGAATCTTTGTGTCTTTTCTACACATAGGGCACGGAAAATGTCCTGGTCGCTCACCTGGATGTCTACGAACATAGTCTTTGAGGCATGCTTCACAGAAACTGTGCAAACACGGTAATGCCTTTGGTCTAATAAATGGTTCTAAGCATATCTTACAGGACAGAAATTCCTCTTGTAGTTTTTCTCTCAGGCTACTTCGATTTGTGTGCCGGGCCATGGTTAGCCATTCTAAAAAATATTACAAAGAGTTCTTAGAGAAAATTTAAGTTTTAAGATATATATATCTTCAATCAGATGTAGCATATAAATGTAGTTATTCTATAACCATGACAATTCTTACCTGTAAGCAAAAAGCAAAAAGTTTGCATTTTCTAAAAATAATCTTTTTCAAAACTATCTATTTACCTTGCCCATCCTGGGCTGACAGCATCATCATCTACTGAACCAATGTCCTTGAATTTTACATCTTGACTTACATGTATTTGGCAAGGCAAACTAATATTATCACCGTAATTTAAAATACGAAATTAAGCGAAGAATTATTTACGATGCATGTACCTAACATAAAATTAATAGCTATCAAAATACTAAACATTTTTCACATGGCAAACCATCAAATTCCACTTGTATCTTTCCTGAACAATTCATAATTTGGGAGGATAAAACATCTTGAAGAATAAGATGTGGTTTTTACATACTTGAGGAAATTGGCAGTGTATAATCAAGTATTGTTCATTCATAATGTATCTACAGCAAAAAATATCTGTATGCATTTTCTATAATATGTAATTTGAAAAGTTTACAATTTTTGAAAAATTTTTATGTGTTTTCCCTTATTCTAAACAGCTTTTTCATTTATTTGCTGTGTGATTTTCCAACCATAAGCATATTCTAACATCGTAGTTTGTGCTCAGAATATTTCAAACAAGAAATATTTCCTCCAGCTTAATGAAAGATAAAAACGGGATCATTTCTGCATCATAAACAAGCAAGAAGTAACAAACATGCCACAAGTATTAAGAGTTCACAAAATGATTTAAACATGGGAAATTTTTATAGCCATATGCCTATGGGTGAACCTCCATATTTTTTATTCGTAGAACTATATATGCCCTTACTGTTTACACCAAAGAGTACTTCTAAACCGCAATATTATTTATGAATAGTCCTGAAGCCTCTTCTTACTATTAACTTGGGGATCAAAGACCACAATAAATCTGAGAACAGACATGTATATATTATCTGGACAAATTATAGTGTGTGTCTAAAGGTTATAAAATAACCATTATTACTATCATTACCTTCTCAAAACGTTTTTAGGTCAGTAAACTTTTCAATTAATATGAATAAGGGTGACGAAGTGTGTTCATCAATGTGATAGCAACCCAACAATCAACGAAACCAAATAACTGTATTTTACTCCTCACTTCTCTCTGCAACCTTTTTTGTGACAAAAAACCAGAGTTTCTTGAACCATGTCACTAAGAATTGAACTTTTTTGGGCTATTTTTTTTCCAACACTCTCTCAAAACTGGCATCTAGCTGTCAAAAGTATCTTTTATTCAATACAAAGCTTGAATCAACCCAATCTTTAAAGCAGAAAATAATCTTTCAAGTCCCGACTATTAATCATACAACTAAAGTTCAGTGTTTACACAAACAATCAAAACCATAGGCATGTACTAAAAGGTGGAGTGGAGTAGTGGAGTAGAGTGGTGGAGTGTTGGATTGGAGTCATGGAGTGAAATATACTTTACATATCCAAAAATCAATATTAATTTAAAATCATTTATAATTGGGTTTTTTTAATTGCAGCGCACAATGATTTTATATCATTTCATTTGACATACTTAATTATTCATCAAAGTTGGACAATGGTTTGGGTAGCATTTTATGAAAGCTTAGATGGAGGGGGGATAATGTTTTTATCGTGTAATTTATTTTACTGTCCTGAATTGTAGTGTAGTTCTAATAAGAAGGGGGAGGCAAAGGCCCAGCAAAAGAGGGACGAAAGATACCAAAAATACAGTCAAACTCATAAATCGAAAATAAACTGACATCGCCATGGCTAAAAGTGAAAAAGTCAAACAGAAAAAAAATAGTACACATGACACAACATAGAAAACTAAAGAATAAGCAACACGAACCCCACCAAAAACTAGGGGTGATCTCAGGTGCTCCAGAAGGGTAAGTAGATCCTGCTCTACATGTGGCACCCGTCATGTTGATTATGTGATAACAAATCCGGTAAATAGTCTAATAGTAACTTATGCAGTTAGGATTAATTTTGGAAGAGCTCACAAAACTTTTATTAAAAATACACATAGTGCTCATGTAAATTTTCAAATGGTGGTACGTTTAGTCCCTAGTTAATTAAAGAAATCTATCATTTTACATAAATCTTATTTTTTTAAGATTGTTTGGAGATATAACCTTAAAAAATGCCCATGACACATCCAAGGTGAATTATATTAGTATAATGAACATGAATGCAGTTGGATGCTGTTGAAACATTTATTCTATGATTTTTATAGCTACATATGTATACAAAACTATCTTATAAATTAGTTTAATTTCCTAACTCAATGTTTTCACTCCGTGACTCCATTAAAAAAATCCATAACTCCAACACTTCACCACTCCACTCCATCTCTCCACTCCACTCCACTCCACTCCACTCCACCTTTTAGTACATGCCAAAACCATACAGCCTGTCCTATATAATCATCTATGGAAATTGCATATCAAATCAATTTCCTGTATAATAAAAACTTTCACAAATCCCACAGTGGTGTTTACATGCAACTTTAATGGGCTAATTTGTAAACAATTTATCATCCAACCAAACAGACCAGAGTCAACATTCAACATTTACTTTCTGATTTTACAACAATAACGTTCAAATTGGTCTTTTCCTCTCTTTTGCAAACAAAATTACAAAGGTAAAAATATCAGCTTTTTTTACCCCTAACTATAGGGACAACAATCAGCTCCGTTTAAACATCTGTTTTGCTCATTGATAATTTTGCACAATAACAGATAATAGAAAATGTCAACAGTCTACCACCTGCACGTACAATTTACCACTTAATACTTTTTAAAGAGCTGCAGAAAAAAGGAAATCTGACAGTTCAAAGCCTTTGCTGCACTGTGTAGGTTTGGATGGATGGATGACTGCTGAGTTCATTAGGTCCATTTTTTTCTTTCTTAGCCTTAGTATATTTTGAACACATTCAGAAGAAGTTATTAAAAGTTAACTTTGATTTTACAAGACCAAAAGTTTTGTACCAAAAGTTAAGATGAAAAAATATTATCAAACTTTTTAACACATCTATTTGCAGCACTTAGTTATATGGAGGTGGCCATTCCAGGCATTTCATATTTATATTGTATGTATAGATCTACAATCTAACAACTTCAACTATGGCATGCTGACAGTACATCTTTTTTATTAAAAAAATATACTGGCTAGACTAGTAGTAGCTTTGGTCTTAACCCATTATAAATTTAAATAAGCATTTTCTGAAGAAAGTTAAAGATATCAAGAACTGAAAGTCTTAAAAACAACATTTCAATGCAAACAACCAGTCTAAGCAGAGAAAATTCTGTAGTTCTTTTCTATATTTCAGTCAATCTGCAATATTTACACCTTCTTTATCTTAAGCTTTTTAAATTGTTGCCAATCTTTAAGAATATACTTCCCCTTTTGACCCCCACTGTTATATGTATAATCCTAGTGCATTAATCCAAGGATGCATCTGTTAACCCTCCAGAAACTGTTCTAGCTATTTTTGTCTGACCTGTTTATTAACCCAATATAAGAAGTACTACAACAAAAACAGATTATCGCTTTGGCTCCAGTTTCTATTATTTCTAAACCTCTGGATTTTCTGTCTTCTTTGATCTCTCTCACAGTGTGGGATAAACACAGGATGTCGGAATTTTAACCAATTAGAAAAGAAGATTTTTTCTTGTTTTTTGTATGATTGTTCAATCATTTTATTTTTCTCCACTCAGGCAGAAAAAAACTTTTTTTTATTAAACATTTTCAATGAAAGTTGATCAGCAGCAAATATTACATCCATATAAAACACAAGTATTCTCAAGAATGCTTATCAAGTGCTGAACTTTGAACTTTTCTAAAACACAGCACCATATTTTATGTGCTAACCTACAAAGTATGGTCAGCCTACAGTATGTTAATCTATAGTCTTTACACATTATGAGTGGGGATACACAAAAGGGAGTCCTGGGGTTGGAACCCCCCTTTTTTGAGGCTCATTGTTTTTAATTTTTAAATGGGGTCATATTGTTGGAACACCCTTTTAAAAAAGGCTGGATCCAAATCAGCATTATTCATGAATATTGTGATTCCCTGTTGACCAGTTAAAGGCAGTTTTGACTACTTCCCCCTGTATCTAGTCTATAAGAAGAAAACAGCAAATCATAATTTGGTTAAAAAGGAAGCCTTATGCATGCTACCATTAGATTATAGAGGCAATTTATATCATATACCGGTAATAAAAAGAAAGATCCAGGATATTGACAAATGTATAATATCAGAAAACATTCCTACCAGTCTGTATAGAATACATGTACACTTTTTTGCCTTACAATATATAAGCATCATACCTGCCGATGTTTTCTTATGTTTCTTTTTTATTTTAGGCATAGTTGAGGATTCACCCAATTTTTTAAACTGAACATTTGCCATACTGTTAGAAATCCAACACATATCCGCATTCTCATTTTTGCACGGAGGAAATACGAACTCTATGCTCCCTGTCGATTTACACTTCTCACTGAATAGTCCTTTCACATGTTTAATAAGTTTTTGGCCATTCTTCTTCTCCATTGATTTTTGACGTTAATCCCAAATTAATTCTTTAACATAACACAACGCTTTAATCGTTTCCACTTCATGATTTTTACCTATTGGTTAAATTACTTCAATCCTTCTTATCCCAACGGAAAGAAGTTAAAATACACTGTTATTTTTCTTCTTTAAAAAAATATTTCTATCCCGACTTATTCTGACTTTGCATTTTTAATCCTTTGCAATTCATAACTATTAGTAAGGACAGACCTCTTATCCACGTCCATTTACTAATCGAAAAACATATACTGATTAAAATGTAGTTCCTTTGGAGGTTTTAAATGTCTAGCCTTTGTACAAGTTTGTAGATTAATGTCCCTTTTGACATGTGTTTCAGACTAACAAGCTAAATTTTCCCTTGACATGCAATCATCTATTTGTTCACATTTGTTCATTTATAATGACCTAAAAGCCATTCCGTTGGTGTAAAATCCATTTCGATTGAAAATATTGCATATAGTGCATACTCATGAAAAATACGATTTTTGAAAAAAGTTTTTGATTAAAATAACTGATCAAATCCTCACAAATGAATCAAACGAAAAAATGATTACTTTTAAATCCAAGTTTCGACTTTCGTCTAATCACTGTTGTACATCAGTATATTTACCACATCTTTTGAACATCCAAACTTCAAACGGAGCAACAGTAACTAAGTGCATTACCTGATTATAACGATTTCCTCTTGTTAATGGCAAATCACACTTTAATTGTTTAGGATGAGACTTTTTTGGCACAGAGTAGAATAGATCCAATTAAAATTCCTACATGCAACAAAAAGTCAAAGATACATAATCGTTGTGGTGAAAAAAAGAAGATACATCGAACACAAGCACTTAACCATGATCGGCACAGAACTTTTTCACACAATATATTCCCATTCTTCACTACAGAAAATTGAAAAGGACCCAAAACAGAGACAAAAGATACCTGCCACAAAGGGAAGCAGATGGAGAGAATGCCTACACACAGAAACAATCAGAGAACTTCCTGCCACAACAGACTCAAGATAATCATCATCATCTATAGCAGGAGCATCTTTATTTTTTACTGAGGTTCACCATGGGGTAAATAACAAGTGGTTGACCTTTAGCAGGTGTGAGGGCACTTGAAGGAACTGTTATATTTCTAGTGTAGATTACAGTAAATGGTGTTAATGATTATTTATTCTACTATATTTTCCAAACTTGTATAAACTACCAGGTGCATAGTGTTTTAAAAGAAATTTCATCACATAATTTATATGTCTTCAGACACTGTCAGAATAAAACAAAAATACACAAGAAACTCAAGTGCTTATGTACTAAAGCAGAACTTAATCAGAACATGCAATTCAAATTTCAGGGTTCTTAATGAACTAGACACAAATGATGATCTTCTACCTCTCATGTATTAGGCTTGTATATTAATAGTGGCAGTGTAGTTAAGATTGACTAAACAGTGATGTGGAAGTACAACTTGTTACATGAAGGAAAGATATATCTGATTATACATGATTAGTTACGACTATTCCTTTATGTTGCATTGCAATTCATTGTTTAGATATTGTTGTTCCCTTCAAATTCTGAAAAGTGAACTAAATAATACCTCATACAAATGTACCTGTCATGCCTGTAGAAATTGTGTACATTCAAAAACCTTTCTGAAAACAATTCCAAAACTTTCAACTTGAGACTACACCACTTTTTCTGCTAGTCCTTATCAATTTCATTCTTGAAATGGACTGAGACAAATAGTTAGTTAAAGATTATTTCCACTGACGGGTTTGAGCATGGGACCCAAAGACTATAGTTTAAACATAAGGTCATGCTAGATTTTTTTTGTTTGCTACTCAAATATCTTATTCTGTATGTTACCTTAGTATAGACTATAGATACTATGGTATAAGTTAATTTTACTTTTTTCATATCCTCATACATTTATATAGACAAACATGGCATATCAATAAGTTTTATAAGTATAACATAGAGTCATGATACATGTACTGATAAGTCATTTCAAAGATTCATTGTTCTTTAATTGTAAATTATTTCATTCAAGACAGTTCTGAACTTCAATTAAAAGTGAACAAGTTAAGTTACATTATAAATGACTACAATAATTAGTTATCCATATATATCTATCTGTATAAATATATATATATATGAAATATAATAGAATTTTCCTATTTGCAAAATAATTGATATATATCTATACAGAAATTGGAGGTATGTTTCAAACAGACAAATGTTGCCAATCTGGCACTTTTAATTAACCTATATATAAGTCTGTATACTGTTCATTGACCTTGAACCAAAATCTAAATTTAATATGGTAAATTTCTAACCAGATCCCTTCAATGTTCTGTGCCTAACTAACATGTGTTACAAAAAGTCATATAAAATAATTACTACCTGCTCACAGTCACTATGCATTCACTGTTAGTTCAATCTGTACATTCATGTAATCTCAAACATTTTTAACATTGTATATTAATAATATAAAGATGTTCAAAGCCTGATTTAAACACTTTTTTGGGGGAATCAAATACTCTGTCTTGGTTGATTTTCGACTTTATTTTTTCAGAAAAAGCATAATATGTACATGATATATCGATGGTTCTTAAAGATGGGACATACTCAAACATGTACATGTATGAAGCAATAACCAATATTCTAGTTTAGAGTACTCTATCAACAGAGGAAACATAAGACACCAAAGGGATATTCAATTATACTCATCTAGTCCAAGACAAACTGGCAACACAATGGCAAAAAAAAAAATGGAAGATCAAAAGACCAACCAAATCCTACACAACATAGAATACTAAAAACTGAGCAACACCAATCACAACAACAACCAGTCACCAGAAACAAATGTTTCAGTATATCAAACGTCAGGCAAAATTATGCATCATTTTTTTAATCTTGTGAACTGAAATTTTATCCAGCTATCCATTTTTGTTCTAACCCTTGTTTGTGTTAATTCTAAGTTTACTGAAATGTTATCTTCTCTTCAACCATATCTCTCTCAATATAAAATTACAGTGACCCTGACATGCTGATCTCTAATTTATAGGAAAATGTCAGAAATCACCAAAAGCCAATGACAGCTTAATGGTCAATAATGACCTTCCTGTTGGGAATAAAAATTCCAAAGCCAATGGTCAATTCATTTAAATTGGTCACTTCCTTCAGCTACCACTGGGAGTTAATGAGAAAAGCATTCTAGCCTCTAGTGCTATACATACTAATTCATATGGCTTTTATTTGTTTGTTTTGATGCAACTGATGTTGCACTAATTGGAAGCATATGCAAGATTATAGTATCTGAAGATGAAAACATGGTTTAATGGTAGAATTTCTGACAAATGTGGATTTGTATGAATGAAAAATACATTCCAACATCAGATACAAATGTACAGGCTCTAAAAAGAGGGTGTTTCTTGAACTTTCTTCCATTATGGGTCTGACTAAAACATCTTAGCTACCATCCCTTAAATGTAAGAGTATTGAAAGTACCATATATATATTTATAGTTCTTTCTTTTTGAAAAAAACACCTCAACAAACTCATACAGTGACAAGCCTTCAAAGAAAACATTATTAAAAGTACACAGACTTGTGATAAATGAAAAGACATTTATATCATGATAAAGTCCAAACAAACATTAAGATGTTTAAGCTATAGGGAGAGGGAGTTTTACTCAGAGGATAAGAAGAAGGAAAACATCCAACTTTCAAACAGAGGCAGTAAGCAATAATTTTCATTTAGATTTTATTGATGAAAATTGGAAACCCCAGCCACTTATTTTTCATTAAATAGTATGGACAAAAATCCAAAATGACCAGAACTAGAAGCAATTTGGAGAGTGACCAAGCACTTTACAATAAGCAAAGATAGTGCAGTGTCCATGTCAATGAGAAACCCACAATGCAATGCAATTTTACAAATTTAACATATATATCAATTTTATAAAATATAGTGCTATTTGATTTGAGGATGTGCAAACTTTTAAGGGTGATATTACATGTACACTGTTAAGCTGCTGAGTGGTTGAATAGAAAGGAATGAACACAAATTGAAGTAAATTCATGAAAATAAGTTGATAAACAATGAAAATACATGTATTTGCAAAACATGAAATTTGGTAGCTACAATATTATGTATACATGTACATATACATACACACTGAATGGCTAACAAGAAAATTACAAATTCTATGAAAGAATGTCTGTTTGAACGTTTAAGTTAAAATTTAAAGTCTGATTACATCAAAGAATCTTAAAAGCAAGGTTCAGCCTTCGATTAAACAACTGAACAAGCAGAGCACAAATGGTTTTATTTTAAATTCATGGTCAGTGATCGTCAAAAGAAAGGTGTAATATAGTGTCATAAAATCTAAGAGATAAAACAACAACAAAGACCCTTTCAAGTCCTCTGAAACAGTATCCAGTCCCCTTTCAAATAGTATAATCTTTTACACAGGTTCTTTTAATTAGTGAAGATTTACTGGTTTCATTCTTTTTAAATATTTTTCAAAATATTTGAATTTTACGTTTCTGTGCTCTTTTATATAATTATAAAAAGTTGAATTATAGAATACAGTTATATAATAGCTGTATAATAGTAATGGATATTTTCTTCAAATGTAAATCCAAGATTATTTTTTTTTCTAAATTCTATCATCACTGCTCATATTTTACATGTTGTCAACTACATATATTCAATCTGACCATTTAGAAAAACACTTACTTGAACAAAATTTCCTTTTGATGAAATGTACCAATCCTATTGCACATTTCATTTTCATTCTAACAAGGCCTTTCTAACAAACATGTACCATGCACCAAAAAAAATACCCAGAATAAAACAAATTCAGAAATGTATCTCTATACATGAAATAAACCAGGTGAGAACTGAAGCTCTAATTGTTTGTTTGACAATCAGTTCCTACTTTTGAATTAAATATTCATTGACTGATAGGCCTCCCCCAGAGTGTTTACAAGGCACTTCCTGTGTCAATTTTGTGAGTCTAGTTAATTAGTATTAGTTTATAATCCACCTGGGATAATTAGTTGCACCTTCCTGAGATTAAAGGAAATGGGATTAAAATTAATAATGTTTAGGAAAACATCTCTATCCTTTTAAGGGTTTGTACTTCAAAAAGATCAAAAGAAACATTAAAACTTCAAAACTGCCTCCTTAAAAAAAGTTAGATATCAAGGTCACATGAAATTTGTCAATGAACAAATTTAATAGCAAATTTGTTTTAAATCTAATAAAGGTATTACTAAATGCTGATCTTTGTTACCTTGTGTCAAACAAAAATCAACAAGAATATTTATAAACGGATTTTAAAGCACCTGAATAAACTGAACTTAAGCTTTCCTAAATTTTTACATGCATATTTGCATCAAGCATGTTAAGCAATGCAAGTTAAATTAAAAATTAATTTTATCATGATCTATTTGTTTACTAGCATACATATCAACAATAACTTCAAATTTATTGTCGATTGATTGGAAATGACTGTATAATTTGTTTAAATGTCAATCTATATATCTAGGATGACCTGATTCAAGATTTTTCAATTAGTGCATGCATGTAAAATATATAATACTAGAACACACCCGTGATATCACGGGTCCGTGACTGAATTAAAGTATATAACTATGCGCAAGCCTTATTTTAGTATTAGTATTGTCATCTGATAAAGTCATGCCGATTATAAGATACACAGTTTTTCTCTGCTTTCAAGTCTTTCTGTTTGAACCCGTCGAACTGAAACAATAATATTAATTATTTGGAAAACAAAAGGTCCTGGAATGGAGTATTTTTTAATCAACAGCATTGTCCTATATAAGTTATAAATAAAGTTGAATTCTCTGCTTCGCTGTTTTACGTCATGCCCACTAACAAATTGCAAACTGTACCTATACGCCTTATTTTTAGTCCAGATTTTTAGTATTCGTATTGTTATCTTAGAAAGTCTTACTGATTAAAATACTACAATAGGTAACAATTTGACAATGTAGTAGTGTCAACCCTGTGGTTATGACCCGTGTATATAGCATATTAATCCTGAATACAACGTTTGGTGGTGCGCCTGTCAGATGCGGAACGTACAGATAAGGTAATAGGTAACAGGTGAATATACTATTGGTATCAGTAGCGGACTCGACCCGGAACTTCTTAATTATTGGCAATATTAATTACGTGGAAAACAAAGGGGGCTGGAGTGGTGTAATTTTTAATCTACACCTTTGTACTATATTAGTTATATATAAAGTTGAATTCTGTGATTCGTCGTTTTTACGTGATGACGGCTGACAAATTGGACCTCGTAATTTTAGTATTATAGATACATTGTACATGTAAAAGATCACTTCAATACACTGTAACCTAATTCAAAGCTTTTTTTATATTAATTGGGCCACAATTAAAAATATTTTGGTTTGTCCAAACCCTACCCAAGGTTGAGACAGTGGGAAGGTAGGTAGGCATTTTCTTTTTTTCTTTTTTTTTTAAAGAAATTTACGTATCGGATGTTTATTAGTCTTCATGATCATGTCTATCTAATTAAAAAAAAACCTTCTTCAAATCAGGACAATAAAAGAATTTGAGTAGGCAGCTTTTTTCTGGGTAGGTAGGGTTTGGGCAAACAAACCTATTCTTTTTTATGGCCTTGTGTGAGGAGTTTACAAAATTCTTCTTTCTAAGACAAATTTTCAAAACTTCAATTCAAACAGGGTTAATACAGGCTGTCCCAATTCTTTTAAGTGTACTAGTCAAAACACTTTTCTAATGTGGCTTATCAAACTTTTTCAATTTCTTACTAGACCCAATATAATAAATTAAGATAGTCTATAGCTAGGGCATCTTAATGGCGGTGCCAGGCGGATCCGGCCATTTTTAAAAGAGGGGTTCCAACCATATGTCCCCATTTGAAAGCATTGATAGTAAAAAAATAGACTCAAATAACAAAAGTTGTAGATTCATTTAAAACTGATGATGTTCCACTTCATCGCTTATTGAGTAATAGCTGTGCGCCAACTTAATTTATTAATGAACATTAATGTATAAAATTCAATAAAAGTCACATCACTCGTAATATTAGTTAACAGTACTGCAAGAAGAGGTTTTAAAAGGATCTGAATGGCAAGCGGATATAGACTTTTTGCTGATATACTGATATATTTAATTAATCTTTAACCATTGGATGGTTGAAATACACTGCAACCTGATTAACCACTTACTCATCAGGACCAACAAACTTTTTTCACACAGTATATAAAATTGAGAATGGAAATGGGGAATGTGTCAAAGAGACAACAACCCGACCAAATAAAAAACAACAGCAGAGGGTCACCAACAGGTCTTCAATGTAGCGAGAAATTCCCGCACCCGGAGGCGTCCTTCAGCTGGCCCCTAAACAAATATATACTACATGTAGTCCAGTGATAATGAACGCCATACTAATTTCCAAATTGTACACAAGAAACTAAAATTAAAATAATACAAGACTAACAAAGGCCAGAGGCTCTTTTAAAACTAAGAATATTCACTGTACAGTGTATACAAAATTGTATGTATGCCCTGACTCAAGTTTTCAATCAATGGATTTATGATCTAATATGCAGGGTTTGGTTTCAATAGATTTCACTGTACATTTATGTCCTGACACAAGAGTTCAATAGATTTATGATTATGTAGGGTTTGGATTCAATGGATTTCACTGTACAACAATGCTGTAACTAGAACTCCACAAACAAGCAAGCTAACAGAGTTAATTAGCAGGAAGTTTTGACACTGATGATAACAGACATCTGTCTGCCATTGAACATTGTATGTACTGTTACTGAATGAAGCTTTTCCACCTTTATAAATTTTTGTATTTACATGTAAAATGTACACTCTCCATGTTTTTGTTTGGACAAATAAACCATATCTTTGTGATTCTATAAACATGCTGAAAATATCAAGTCTATTGATTTAACAGAAATCGATACTACATGAAAAATTGTGCTTTCTGTTTAACATTCAAAAAGACTCTAATCAGGGTCAAATATCAAGCATTGAGGTATTCCTAGACTCCATACAGTATATATATTTCTGGTCAAGATTTAAATTTCAATTACATTCTGCTTCCGGATGTCTGACTCATTCGGTTTTTATCAATGTACAAAATGTACATATGTACTACATGTACTTTTACAGTCTTCATGCTTAACCACAAGTCCTACAGCATTGGCTTGTAAAATTGCTTTCAGACTTGTACAATTCTTCTCTACAAGCCAATAGAATCCAACTTTCAAAAATATGTAGGGCTTCAGGGTTGTGGACTCTAAAAATAATCTTGAATTCGAAGGCTGTTTTTTAGTGCATTTATGGATATGGATTACAGATACATGTATGAATATAAATTTGACATGTGCCGACATACTTAAGTATTTGATTTTTTCATTGAGAACGTGCTAAAAGGCGCTTTTTTAAAAACGCGCCCCTCTATTTTTAAATCCTAGCTGGAAGTTACACTGGCAGTGGTCAACATCTTGAAACTGCAACCATTGTTACATAAATACCAAAAATACACAAATAATAATTTGAGATGTGCCATGATAAACATTTTTAGACAGCAACCAATGTTACATAAAATGTAAATAAAAAAATCCAATCTAGAGGGCAAGGTTTCGAAGCTTTACTCTGATCTGTGACCTTTGACATTCCCAGTTGCTTCATCAGTCTTCAGCTGAAGGCAATGAAAATATTATACAGTGGCGAAATCCAATCATACACATCAGTTTTGTTCTGATGAAAGCTGTCTCCATTTTCAATATATTCCACGTCTATACATGTATATACATGGGTTGATCATATTAAAATACATATTTAGTACCAAAATTGTGTGTACTTGCTCTGCCTCTTTCATTCCCACCATAGAGACACATACTTTTTTATGCCCTTCCTTACAATTTTATTAATATGTTATAGAGAGAATTCCTAGTTTGAAGCACATTTAGAATTAATTGTTGCAGGAATCCAGGATTTCTAAGACATGTTTTACTATTATTTCTTTTAATTCTTTGAAAATTAAGAATAAGTTTTCAATTGTTAAGGTTGTCACACCTGTATATATATATTATATGTGAGTCATTTCCTCTTAATAATGATCACTTTAGTGTCATTTTTAAAGCCTCATATTACATTTTTGTATTAAAAACCCAATATTTATTATATATTCAATTTATCTTTTATTAGCTATTAGAAAGTAAACACAATTTATTTTAAGAAAAGACATTGTAGTTATTGAACTAACGTACATGCATGCCATGGTCAGAAAGTTATTATTTATTAAACTAGTTCATAATATCCCAATAATTTCAAGACCATGTGAAACTGACGTCTAAAATTTTGATATAATTTAAGCAATAAAACATCTATACACATGCAATAATAACAATTAAAATACAGGCAGCATATTAATTGTACACATGTGCATTGTAAATAGATTTAATTTGGACAAATGCCAGAAATATATCATCGGAATTTTCGACAGGAAGTTGTAGGCGCCATTTTCCGATGGTCGACATATTTTCGAATTGCATCATATTTAACGTGTTTTTAGTCTTCTTAGGTGAATCCTGTACCTTTTCAGACATTATATTTACATTTACCTTCAATACTTTGTAGTTATTGATTGTATCCATGTTAAACATGCACCTGTACCCAAAAATGTATCCTTTCCTCCATGTGTTGTTTTTAAAGGTCAAGGTGACACAAATCTAAACCGGAAGTCAAAAAGTTTCCTCAGGTGCGAAAATTTGCATTCATAAAAAACAAGGACTTAAACGATACAAATCCTTGATAAGAATTGACACAGTAATCATAGCTTTAAGGCAAAATGTGACTATTGCATTAAACGTTTAAATATTAAAACCAATCTTTCAACAATTGAAATTTTAACTTCAAGTTTGATCACCTGTATGCACATAACATTTTGAACATTTGGATATTAGTCCATGCTTTCTATTCATTTTTTTAAAAATGGATACTTGTAACATATTGTATTTACTCATTTTAAAAAGATGACGTTTTGATGACGTCGCATCGCGACGTTTCAGTACATTTTGCTTTTTCAGTAAACACTTCATCTGTTGATAAATACTGTGAACGTTCTGTGCATATCTAAATAGTTTTACCTATGTTGAAAGATGTGCATAGTATCAAATAATAAAAATACAAATTGTTTAGTCTCTAGGAAATCTTGTAAGATTTCCGTTGCTATTTTTGCTAAACAGGTGCAATTTGGGTACTCGGTGCAATTTGGGTACCCTTACGTTACATGTATATGCATGTGTCATAGTAATCTTAGACTGACACTAATTATTCATACCGATAGGCTAAAAAGCATTAAAATAGATAAAATCAGTGTATTCATTTCCTTTATGGATTTGTAAATGAACTGTTATCCAAGAAAGAGAAATCATTATTTTGAACAACTAATTGCTATTTATTGTCACATCACGGTACTGAGAACTATCTATTTGGACCCATGTCCAACCTTTGTTGTACTTTCCTGCAGTCCATTGCTGTTTTTCTTAATTAATTTAATAAACACTAAAGTACTTTTTAAATTTAAACACACATATTGCTTAAACTTCCATAAAGACCATTGGCTACTGCGACATAATGAAATAGTTCAGATTTGTTGATATATGGAGTATCAGCTACTGCCGGTCACCGAATCTTTGATATTAAAGACCATGCACGGGTAGTATTATTCATTACATGCAAGATTGTTCTAAAAAATTAATGCGGAATGAACGATGTTTACATGTAATTTCCCGCTTTCTCCGTCTAAAATTAAATTACTCTAAATTGGCATTATATATTTAAACTTCAGTAAAAAGACGTAAATAAAAGTTAAATAGTAAATCATTTCTGGCACCGAAAATACAGAAATACATAAAAAAAAATTAAAAAAAACCCACACAAACAGAGGTTTCTCCGGGCAATAACACACTAAAGTATGGAGAAGTTCTCAGGCTAAGATCGGATATGAATTAAAATAACTGCGACCTTTTTATATCAGTCCTCGTCAGATTTTGACGGATCGTTGTCTCCTTGCATGGCTATCATCATTCCCAGTCATTTCACATCAACTCATTTTTATTTTACTATTGATTATATATTTTTATCTTGAATATAACTATTTGACCCTCTAAAAATAAGGACAAAAAGTCGACTGTGCAAATGGTTACAAAGGATCAGATTTTTCTCGTAGAATTATATATACATGCATGCATGCATGCATGCACACAGACATAGTAGTACATATTATTCTATATATAGAGAACAATATAGAACCACAGTGTGGTATGATCGCCAATGATATACAGCTTTCCCCAGAAACCAAGTGAAAAAGAAGATAACAAAAGTAGGTCACTGTTCAGCCTTCAACAATGATAAAAGGCCCTGAAATGACAAACATGTCGAGGTTAAAAATCTTAGCCGGCCCCAAACCCTCCCCTAAACCTTGAACTATTTTAGAAATCCATAGGGATTACCTCGGTGTCATTTTATGTAGTTCTGATCATTTTTGTTGTTTGGCCGCAAGAACATCGAGCAAAAGTTTAGAAATTGAATCTTCTAAATTCCGTTATATATTATATAGTTTTCTTTTGACAATGCAATATTTTTCGGCTCCAAAGTACATTAACGAGGAAAGCAGCATGTTGCGCAGTGTATATTGATACGGCTGACGTAAACACAATATTTTGTTTGAATGGTTACATGTCTTGAATAAATATACTGGAACAACATAACGGTTTAAATATAAAATATTTATAGATATAAAATCAGTCTAAAAATGCCAATTTGTGACCTATAGAAACTGGTTAAAAGAAATATACATGTTATAGTTGTATGTACCTGTAATCCAGGGGGATCTTTGCATTTTGGTTGCTTTCTGTCTTAATTGTGTTCAAGTTTCGTTAACGATGAATGTATATAAATTTGTTTTCAATTTTTCTTTTTTCTGGGCCTATTATAACCTACCTGAAGGTAACGTTTTTTGCTCATTGTTGAAACCCGTACAGTTACCTGTATAGTTTATCAATGTTCTTTGATCTTTTGCTGGATAGTTGTCTCATTTCACATCTTTATTTTTAATAAAGAAACCTTACATTGTCTTACAGAATATACTTAAATGTCTATCATAGTGGTGTTTTTGTTCTTCTAAAGTATTTTAAAGTTATTGTTTCAGTTGAATTTAGTGCACATTTATATATTGCATGCTTTCAAGTCATATAATTATACAAACAAAACAATGACATCGGACATATTAAATATGAACCTTTCTGACTCTAGTTATCTAATCTAAAAGTTCATGTTATTGATGCTTAGTTCTTTCCCATGATCATATATAGCATCTGTTTTCAACTTTAATGGTGACATTCGCAATAAACGACAATTTCCGTCAATTTAGGAGTAAAATGTTACAATAATTTTCACGGTGTAACTACTGCAGAAGAAATGATCCTTTGTGTAAAATTAAATTTGAATTGAAATTCTCTTTTTTTAAATGTTTTGTGTCTAATTGAAGCGTTTCCGTTATAGATAAATTACTCCGATAATAGTAATAGTTTTTGATAGAATTGCGACATTTATACTTTTTCTCTTTTTACTTGCTCTAGTGATCTTTTTTTAAATTTCAGTTCTCATGTCATTTATATGAAATCAATACAATTTTATAAACATAATTATTTATTCTATCAAAAACAGTATTAATATTTTATGATAGATATATAACTAATTAAACTGAAAAAGGATACATAAATAACTTTATAACGCTTCGGATATTCAAACTTTTTGTAAGGCAGGCATGTGGTTATTTGAATGAGAAAAAAAATCAAATGCCGGTGGTTATTATAAATGTAAGTGATGGAAATGACCTCAATGAACTTCGAGAACATGATGCGACATTTGCTCAGTTTTGGAGGCCTCGCGAAAATTAAGAACATGCAATTTGGCAGGGTTCCTTTCCTATAATTTTTTGTCAGGTGAGAAAGGTATTTGTTACATGAATTAAATCAAGGAAATACCAGGTTTATAACATGGTACGCTAAACCTGCGTGTCGTCTACATAAGACTCGATGGTGGTGCTCGAATCAAAACAATTGCAAAGTTATATTAGATAATTACGAAACTGAATAACATAAATATTTAAAAACTCCGAAAAGTTGTACCAAATACAACTTGGGGCAATATATCATGCCTGGAGCGTAGAAAAACCTTAGCGTTTTGGGGAGAGATCCGTTTGCGCCAAAAATGCGTCCTTTTGCGCCACAACTTTTTTTCTACAATGCTACGTTTGCGCCACCTGTTTTAAAATTACACGGTATCATTTGCGCCAAAAATAAAACATACGATTGCGCCAATTAGAAGAAAAATGACTTCTCTTCACCTTTATTCGGACTTGGAACCGGCAGTTTACACGGTAAATGTTTCCGTTTCTGAAACATACTTTCTTCTTAAGTAGCTTGTAACTTCACTTTATTGTCCAAAAAGACAAACATTGAAGGATGAAATGCATAAAACAGTTCATAATAATTCCCCGTGAAATGCTACTGCCCCATTACTAGTACGTCTTGCGGTAGATAGAGTTTCAGCCCATACGGATGATGGGAGCAAATCACTGTGTCATCAACGTGTGTGGCTAAAACATAATCAGTAAAAGCTTGTATGTTCTTCTCTTTTGGCATATCTTGTATTAAATATATTTAGCAAAGCAATAAGTTTTCTTCTCTCTCTGTACATGGACTGCATGTCTACTGCATTTCAAGTCATTTCTCTCCAAATGCTCATCTCCATGTTGAAATATCTCCGATCATATGATACTTTTTAAGCATAAAATAAGAATAAATATTAATCATTAATATTTATGATAGATATGTGTACAGGTAAATTGGCGCAAATGGGTTCCAAATATTGGCGCAAATGATACATTTGGAAAACAAAATTTGGCGCAAATGATACCCCTGAAAAACAGTAATTGGCGCAAAAGGACTGCTGCCGCGTTTTGCATATTTCAATTTTCAGCATTAGCATATGCAATATTTTTTCTCAGTGCTGATGATATAAATTTCACAAAAATCTGGCAACACATGACGGACGACCGGCATTTCTGTCCCCTGCAACGCGTTAAGACAAGTAATAAAAAAAATCCCATGTGGAGGCTCAAATTCCGGCGAAGGGGGGTATCACTTCAGAGCCTATATTTCGAAATTCCATATACAAAAAGGCCGTTGTAATGGGTCCATTTTGAGATTTCGTATTTCAAAGATATTATACAGAGAAATAGTTTTATTTAAAGGTCCAACATGTTTCCTAACGGGAAGTGAAATGATCAAAAGTTAAAAGTATCAAACGTACTAACCTGAACAACTATGAGGTCTCCGTTTCTCTGCCTTGAAATTATTCATGTTTCCAGGTATGGATGAAAACTGAGAAAACACCCGCATGCTGAAAAAAGACAAAGTTTGGAATAAAACAACGTGTTGAAAATATACATTAAAAATGAAAAAGTCTTTTGTTACCTTCTTTTTCACTATGATATGCAGTTTAGCCCAAATCAAAATAGCAAAAACAAAGTCCTAAATTAATGAAAATACTATAACATACGTTTTAAAAATTTCAATAAACAGGCACTGTCATGAAAGAAAGTCCTAAAATAGTAAGTATATAGTGGAATGTTGCCTCATTGGAGATCGAACTATGTACTTCTTATTTTTATAAGACATACATATTTAACCTCAATGTAACAATCTTCATGCATCGGAAATATCATCTCGTCTAAAAGCAAACATACTTACACTTTCATGCGAAAAGCAATGGATGTATTTTAAAATTTTATTTTTAACATTTAGCATCTTCGTATCACTTTTTAAAAAAAAATCGTTTTTCAGACATTTACTTGTATACAATCACTCGCTTTATATCTCAATTATCATGCATTAGTGTATACGACTTTTGAAAAGAATCTTAGATTAAAGAGAGTAGTTTTGCATGTGAATTAATAACCATTTGCTGCCCAAAAGTACACATGACGTAATATTGTTATCGTGCGACTGTTTCATATTAAAATAACATTGAATACGGAAACAAGACGCACGTACATTTGAAACAGGAACGAAAGATGATAACGAAGGAAACGTAAACAGATTAGTAGTAAAGGGATCCTTGTTATTTTGTCGACTTTATATATCAAGATCCAAGATATTTATGATTTATTAAAGCGTATCAATTGTATCAACAAAATTATACATTTTTTTGTCAAAGTGGCGACGAAAGTATGTTCTTAAATACATAATATCTAGTTAAGAACATAATTTTATTTCTTATCAATATTGATTTGTTTATAGGGTTTCTTACACCTCCCATGCAAATGTTCAGATAATATTTTCATTTTCATCAGATTCTTTTCTGCTTATTTTCGTTACATATAACATATGTTTTCAAACTAAGAGAACATGTAATACAAGTCTCAAGCAGACACGAAAATGATTAGAGTTATCTTTCTTTAATCAATGGTATGGCTGTTCAACTAGAGGACCGTTAACTGCAGTTTCTTGTAGCTGAGCCTTTAAACGTGATTAGGTTCATGTTAAGAAATTAAAGTTCTTTAGAATTACAGTTTGTAACACTTTAGAAGTACAAGACAGCACGTAGAATCCAACACATTTAAGATATAATAAATATGAATAAGATTGCACTTTTATATGAATACGAACTAAAAATGACACAAGTTTCATATTTTTACTGTAAAGATTGAAATTAAGGAATGTCGAAACTTTACAATTACACTCCTTTTCTAATTTATAAATCGAAAATAAATACAACACATTTGCACTTTAACGCCTATGGCTGTTTGGCCATTTTCCATTTTCTTGTTCCTACATGTGAACTTAAGTAAACACAGAACAGGAAACAAGAATCAAAAACAACAAATCACGGAAAGACTAAACAAATCGAGATCTAACTAGCCTTAAAATAGAACTGCAATAAATTTGCAAGGAATTGAATTTATTTTTCTAAATCAACAAATTTACCAAGCCCCATTGCATGCAATTTCTGCTAATTGCATCGAATCTTGGTTTAAATTACAACTTTGTTTTTTATTGGGAAAACTAGATTCGATATTAAAAAAGAAATCCAAACGACATCAAAACTAATTTAGAAATAGAAACTTGTGTGATGTGTGAAAGTAGTATTTAACATCAGATTTGAATTACCGCCTCTAATTTGAAATTGAATTTCGTTTATAATGGTCTTCATCAAACGAATGTACAAGAACGTGATCCAACGACTTAGACACAAGCATGCGTTTACATTAGTTACTTTAATTTCGATCATCAGTTCACTGACCACATATTAATTCAACACGAGTCTGATGTTGAACATCAATTCATGGAACAAGCAGTACGCTTCAATAGCAATATGAATCTTAAAACAATGTTTCTTTAACTTCCTCTTTCAACTGTTATGATACCCTCTTCTCCATCGTATGGTGTAGACAAATATCTCAATTGAGTCGGTACGCTCGTACATGTTTACACTATACGACACTGGGTGTGCTCCTAACACAAAAAACTGTCCCAACAGAGTTATCAAGGAAAGCAACAATTATGAGTCTTACGATAACTATCACGAATTAGTTGACAATGCAATACGATCGATGTGTCTGTGTATCAACTCACTAGCAACAAGTTTTCGTGGTCTTAAGATATTCGTCTGATCTGTACATTTCCCTATTGTCACATTTAAGTGTCAGGTGGTTCGTGCATAGCAGGAGACGTTTATCACGTCAATGCATCCGGTCTTAATGTTTTCATAGTTTGTTGATTCCTTCACTTGTGTCATCGTTTTTACCCTTTTCTTTTTACTTCATCATACAGAAAACATCGGTATTACATTTGCCTGTATTGCCTGTAAACAATGACCCACACAACAACAACGAAAACACTAATCGCAATTATGAGTAAAAGTCAAAGTTAATTATCTGTATAAATTGCAAACAGACCTAATATGAAAATAGTTTGTAATAACATGCATCGCAATAAAAGATTGTCAACTATTATAAACATCACGTAAATTAACCTCAATTTTTCCCCATCTTTCTGTACAAGAAATAAATATACTACAAAAAGTTTATAGAAGATGCCATGTATCAATATACTATTAGTCACGAAAAAGAGGTACTCGAAGTTAAATGAATTTTATGGTTTCATTTTATTCTCCATGAGAAGAATTGTCTTTGAGTGGATTATCGACCAGTCAATATCAAAACAAAGACAGATGCATACCATTTGCCAATAATTGAATATTAGGATAATAATGAAATGTTACTTTTCAATAAAATGCATGGAAAATGGGAATAAGTAAACATTGGTTCTAATATCAGCCATACCTTGGACATGTACTCCTCGCAGACTGTACTGATACGGAAATTATTTATTTAGTCTTGAGTATATATGTTGATATTTTTGACTTTGCATTAGTAACTTATATCATGTAAATTACCATAACTTTTGACAACAGCAGTAATGCATTGTACTTTCTACAGCACTCGTTTCAAAGAGTATAGACACTGATCGATTTCAAATCGATCAAACTTTTTGTAAGAATATAATTGAAAAATGTCATCCCAGTAGTGTCTATAAAGAATGCAGTTATGCATGTACAGCCTCGGTTAATAAAGATATCAAATGTAAAATTGTTTATCGCATTTCCATAACAATAGAACAAATGTTTGCCACTTACGACGGGGCGACATTGAGACGGCAAAGTATTGGAAATATGCTTCACTCAGATGGAATCATTATAGCTTAATATTGTTTTCTATGTTCATTCATTTACTAGTTTTTGTGATTATTTGTTTGATAGAGAGTAAGATATTCAATTGAAACGGGAAAAGTTGTTTGTATATATGATGCTGAATATTAATATAACAAAATAATAAATAAGTAAAATCAAATATTCTCTCTAAAAGTAAATGGTTTTATATGAAAGGCTGTTCTTATTTGAACAAAACTTGTATGTTGTGAAATTAACAGATAATATCAATACATGCTATATATACTTTGTTAATTCCTGGAAAATTTGTATGCAAAAATGTGGAATTCAGAAAGTGATAATAGGCTATCGGAGCGACAAACTCATTTACTGTTACAAAGAACACAAACGCTGATATGTATTTTTGTTAAAAATTAAACAAAAGTAGTAAAAGATCTCATCTCCACCGCTTATCACTTTTAGTAATTGAATCGACTGCTTGGTGATACCACAGACAATCAAAATCTATAATACCATTTAAGTATAAAAGGTTTTCATTGGGAAATATGAATCCTATTTAGAAGTGTATGGGGTAACAACAAACGTTAGTAAAACACATACAACCACTCTGGCAAAGTTCCGCTGAAATATGTATGAATACTTTGTTGGCTACCTAATTAGATTAAATACTTTATATCCGAACTCATGGGTTTCTAGTCGAAATAACAAAGCTATCTAAATGTTATAACCCTGCGAAATAGTCTTTTCCTATAGCTTATTTGCTTAAATATTTTCATGAAAACTGTTGTTCCTATATTTATATGACACATCAATTTATACGTTGTCTGTTTATCCACAGAATCTACTGGGACAGAAGCCTTGTCGATACATTACTAACATTACATTTGCGCATGCTGAATAAGTATAGTGACAATTAAAGGCGTAAAAAATGAACCAACAAATCCTTGTTATGTAATAAAATAACCCGATGACAGGCACCAGTTGAATTGAACTAGCACTGAACATGTTTTATATAAGATGAAAATCCAGACAGGTAATTCAGATGGGATTTAAAAACCTTTCCAATCACTGAAAATAAACATTTTAAGTATTATTTTGGAAGATAAGCTCTTAACCATTGAAGACAACAAGCAGTTATTATTTACATTAAATAATCTTGTATAGATGCAGATAAATGGTTTATCATATATTCTCTGCGAGTTATTGTTTTAATTAAATTCTTGTGTTTAGAAGCTGCCATACATTCTCTCTGCGTGTAACATAAGCGTAATAATGTATATCATATTGGTTATATGCTTTCCCAATGGGTTTCTCTGGATTTTTAAATCAATTCATTTCATGTAAATTTTCTCGTAATTAGATATATAATCGTGTTTTCCAAAAAATCTAGTATACCTGAAAACATGTATTGAAATTTACCTTGGAGAATAGGCATTTGTTTATCTGTTACAAAATCGCTTTCAGATGCAAATCAATTTCCTAATTATTTCTCAGAAATTATTTGCAATAAATCTCTTGGGGATATTACGCAGAAAATTATCAAGATTACGTGAAATAATTACTTTCCTCTGAAAAGAATGTATTCAATAAAGTAAACCCCTCGATGAAAATAAAAACTTGTTTTTCTTCCACAAATCTAGAATCGTTACAGATGCTTTTAGAAAATGATCGAAGCAAGACAATTGTTGATACCCATCGTTTTGGTTATTTGTCAATGTTTCAATAATAGCTGTAAGCAGCTGTTCCGATAATTGCTTCACATCTTGAACCATTATTTAATTAATTACTCCTTCTCCCAATACACTACCGTTCTCTCCATTCTCCTGAACTATAGCAAATTTAATATAAATAATTTGACAATGGCATTCGTACATTGTACGAAAAATAAACCCCGGGTCAAGGATTTCCGTTCACTTACCAAGAAATTCAAAGCTATAGGGACATTACACTGCAGCCTCTATGGGTAAAGACCGTGTGATACTTGCTTTTTTCTAGCTTCTAAAATAAAACGAATTATGCTTTTGTTTACCAAAATTATAAATGGTACAGTGTAAAACCCTAATGTCCCATCTCTTTTAACTTCACTATAGGAATAACCATACACGCACATACACGCGAGTGCAAGCCTCAGTACAGGGAAGACCGAGGTATATCTTTCGGTCTTAATTGAATATTACTGCGTAGTTCCAATACTGTAAAGATTTGTATGGATACCTTTTACAGTCGTATGCATTTTCAATATAAGAAGATGTTGTATGATTGCAAAATGACACAACTATCCATCATAGTACAAATGAAGTGAATGTAAGTCATTATAGTCTCAGGTAACCCTACGGCCTTCAACAATGATAAAAACCAATAGACATGAAGGAAATATGAAAAAAGTCAATATGCTTAGTCTGTCATTACAGATTGATACTGGGCATGGATTTTTTTTTTGGGGGGGGGGGGGTGGTATTGGCATCGAAATGATTGCTCTTGAAAAACGAAAATACTTTAATTTCAATAACAATACTCTTTTAAAATGAGGGTAAACCAATAAGTCTTTTCCTAAACTTACTTGGGACCGGGACCACATATAATAACCGAGATCTTCTTATCATGCAGAGAAGGAAAGGGAAGACTCCATCTGAGTCTACATGTTGTCTCAAAAGTAAATCAATAATTTAACATCAAATGTCTCTCTAAATCATTAAGGAAAAGTAGAAAATAATGTTTAATAAGTGGAGACTCTTCAATAGTGATAGCGATTTATCTATTCGCGAGGATTATTAGGACAAATTTGCCAAACTGAATATAATAAAGGATATTTGTTAATTACTCAGATTTTACGTAAGACTTGTAAAATATGCTTTTCTGTGACCTATAGTTGTTGTGTCATTTGGTCTCTTGTGGAGAGTTGTCTCATCGGCAATCATACTGCATCTTTTTTTTATATTTTGAAGTGCATTTCATTCATAGAATATGAAATGGAGACTATTATCCCATTTATCTAAAACTTCCACATTAATTAGCCAAATGTATATACTGATTCGTTACCCTGGACGCAAAACCAGTTCTTGGCATCAACGCCACAACTTCAGACAACGGTCAAGGTTCATTGAAAATAACAAGTACGTTTCAATGTTACAAAATGGATTTTATCATTTATCTTTTCTTCAATATGTACAAACAGTTGTTGTTTTTCAAGGTTTGGCAATAAGTGAAGATACCAGGATCAAAATAGAATATCTTCATCAGTTTCAAACTCAACGAATAATGAACTCTCACTTGTTTTTCATGCATTAAAAATTACTTAACGCTATTTTTTTTTCGTATTGGTAATCTTAAAAATATACATATTTCTTATTTGTGATCTTAATCAAGATGAACTTATATTTATTCAAAAACTGTAATCTTTATATTGTTGCAGTTCTGACCACTGGATGGACAGTACTTTTAGTTATTTAGAACATCGGACTTATGGAGTGTAAACGGGTATATGTGTTAAAATCCCTACAGCAAAACTAAGATACAGACAATTCAAAGTATTGCAAGAATTGAAATAAACATTATTTTGATTTTTATATTCCTAATTATTAAAAGTACACAATACCATCGATCGCGTCTATGTCTCAGTTTATTCTTTTTCCATATATAGATATAACTTTGCAAATTAACCAATACGAGTGAGTGTCTGAGTGGAACTTTATAGTAAAAGAACAAACAAAAACCAACATTTATACACATATATGAATATTATATACAATAAATGTGCAACCCCGTTTTACAGCGTCAACTGTAAACTTTCCCTTGAATGCAGCTATTATCAAATTATAAATACTTACAGCGAAAATGTTCCTCCTTAAAATACCGAATACTTAAAGAATTCTTAATACATGTATTCCTGCGCACAAAAAGTGTTCGACTGATATTACAGATAATATTACGAAATTTCACTCATCTAATGCGTTGCAGTTTTAAGGTAGAATGCAAAACATCACAAAACTACAGCTGCAACTTTTTTCAAGTTATCTGTGAAATTTTCCAGTTCTAAAAAAATGTGAATTTCAAAGAGATGAACCGCGTTTAATTGGTGAAATCACTTTAAACAGGAAGAAAATTAAGTTATCAATTTTATCTTGCTCACATTTTATTCCGATGAATATATACTTCTAATCAAAGTATTTTTGATGTTCTATCAGCAATGGCAACATCATTTCTTGATAAACTGTTAGAACGCCTTGAAGAAATTCCTCACTGTTTTTTTTATGTCGCTTCTTCAATTATTACCATCCGTTCTATCTAATGAATAATATTGTACATGTTTCTAATTAATTTTGCGGATTTATAAGAAAAGGAAGATTTTCTCTCTCTTTTCCTTATCTTTATTATTCCCATGCTGAATAGAATTGACATATGTCAGAAATGTGTCTTAGCCAGTGTTCGTTAATCGAACTCGGAACATTTTTTTGTAAGTTAGGATGAGCGAATATCCATTTTATATATACGAGCGTATATAAAAGTGTTTCAATAAAGGTAATAGGCATTCAAGGTGTTAATGGACTTTTTTGTCGTTGTGGTTTGATTCAGTTTTGCTCACATATACAACAACAAAAATCTGCGCCGTCATTTTTTCTTATTTTCAAAACTCTGAAACCACTGACCTTGGTGGGAAGAGAAACTGGAAACCACTGACCTTGGTGGGAAGAGAAACTGGAAACCACTGACCTTGGTGGGAAGAGAAACTGCAACGAAATAATTCTACGGTTTGTATTGAATTAGGGGGGGGGGGTTTGTCAACCAACATGGCCGTTGTTATCATATAAGTTTATATGTACACGTAGAACAGATGTGTCGGCATACAACGGAATTTCGGTCTATAACCTTTAACAAATCATTTATGCCATAGCCTAATTAATATTGTACATTTGGATTTCTAACGACTATTCATGTATACATTTATAAGGCTTCTACAACGCCGGGCACTGAACTGTTCATGGGTTCTTTGGTTCCACTTCTATAACGAAACGTTAATGATAAATTCATTATTCATATTGTGGAAAGGAATGCTAATTGCAAAAGGAATAAAATTTAAACTTATATCAGCTAAAAGTCGGTCAATCAAAACGAAACGAAAACTCTATCTGTATAAGTATTCATAGTATACAATGAGTACACTAACACTTAGATCTACATACAGACAGTACAATAAAGTCTAAACTAGATGTAGAATTTTCATGAAATTTTGTACGTCCCAGGACCGCAATTCCGTCAAAAGTCTAGTAACCAGATCAAAAACCTAGCTCGAACAGTAGTTCAGCATCACGCCAAAGAACCAAATATCATATCAATATATACAGTCGTTGTCAACCGTTTGATTATAACGGAATGACGGGCACGGTTAGATTTGCTCGGCCACTTCGAGACAGTAACATAAAGTGGTAGGGAATGACGGGCACGGTTAGATTTGCTCGGCCACTTCGAGACAGTAACATAAAGTGGTAGGGGTATAACATTCATCGGATCTATCACTGTAAATAGTTGATTTATATGGTTATCTACATATAATCAGTATACTTTGTAGATAGCTCAAACGTTATGTTTCAGTTCACTGCATGGTGTTGTATGGTTGTTGGGTGGTCTTTAAATGCTGTCCAATATTTTTGGTAATTCTTGCTTTTTATCTTGTTATCTTAAAAGTTCAATGTTTCTATGAGAATGATAATTTTTCCATACATACATTCCTTGTAGTTATTGAGTTGGTATTAATGTATATGTTTCCATAAGAATATCATATTCTATATATTTTACATCATGAAACTTAAACAACATATACCTGTGGTATGAATGGTAACTCTAAAACAGTATTGTTTCCTGTATTTGATTACAGATTTTCAAAAAAAGAATAGTCGGGATAAAAAATTTGAGACAGGTATTATGCACCGGATACCAAATCAATAGCTTGTTCAATTCGGAAACCAAACTCACTAAAATCTGTTTTCAGTTCAACTACAATTATATATTATTTAAAATTATCTTCAAAATTACGTCATTCTGTTCATGTTTTTGCAGATAATCAAATAATCGCTTTCTTTACTCTCTTTTTTATCGAAGAAATTGCATTTGAAATTTATTATACTGATACTATTTATAATATGTAAATGTTTGCTGCATATTGATAAACGATATCTGCAAGGAACAAATATTATACAATGAGGAGGAAAAAACCTCGTCTATAGATCAATTATTAGAAAACTTTAAATAAACATATATATATATATCTATTTTCCCCCAAAGTTTCAAGTTACAAACATCAACTATACTATTGCCATGCCCCTAATATAGTTAAAATAAATGGATTTGAATTTATGTCTGTTCAGATTAAAGAAAGGCTTTTATCGTTGAAAGTATATCTTCAAATAACAATCATAATTTTGAAACGCTTAAAGCCAAATAGTTTGAAGCCAAGGACCAGTTAGAACTGACTTTGCTTTAAAAACAGGCTGGACTTTGATTTGAGGCTTCATAGGTCAATTTATACTCTCGTCCTCATTGTTTTAAACATTGACTATTAAACGTACAACATCCAATGATTCAACTCTAAAGTATACGAAACCCCTACATAATCATTAAATATACAGTAGTAAAACATGCATATCAGACATGTAAAAGCCTAATCGTTTAGCATCCTTGTACTGTAGTGCTCGTTGTCGCCTCACGAGAGAAACGAATGAAACTAATTCATTTTACTACAACTTTAAAGTAGAATAGGGACAAACAATAGCACATCTTACGTAACATCAGAGATTTCTCTTTCAGATTGATTAACATACTATATAGTAAAAAATCATTTCTGTAGTTCACAGAAAGGGGAAGTGGTCTAGAACACAGTATTATTTTATTTAGGGGGTTCACTCTATACACGCAAATTTTTATTAGTCTTCACTTCAAGGTAAATCGAGCAAATTTTATTAAATAATGCGTTTTACAGGTTTTTTTACTTTACTACGGGCTCATAAAGATCTTATATCTGATTCTATTGCTGTGTCCACAATATCATTCTACGTATTTCACCTGTATCGGTTTGGACAATTCCATGGACTATTCCATACACACAACATTATGCTTAAGGGGTTTTCATATGTCATGTCAAGATGATATAGGCTATCTACCGTTGTTTGCCACAAAAAAAATCTGGCAAAGTCACTTTTCTGAAAAAACCAATATAATATTGTTAACATATTTATATATTTAATCTAACTGTGTTCATTGACCAGAATGTTTTAATGACAACACACACCTAAAATTCGTTTTGGTCTATTCCATGACATTTGCGCGGGAAATATACATCAGAGACTTAATTTTAATGGACGTTCATTTGGAAAATTTTAGTATCTATTTTATGTGAACAATTGTCATATGTGTTTGTGATTCGTACATTTAAAGAATCAACGCTATTTAATTCCGTATATCATCATTTGACATCAGGTTTGTACGCATTTAGTCTCTTCTCTAGTCTTTAACATACTATATAGTAAAAAATCATTTCTGTAGTTCACAGAAAGGGGAAGTGGTCTAGAACACAGTATTATTTTATTTAGGGGGTTCACTCTATACACGCAAATTTTTATTAGTCTTCACTTCAAGGTAAATCGAGCAAATTTTATTAAATAATGCGTTTTACAGGTTTTTTTACTTTACTACGGGCTCATAAAGATCTTATATCTGATTCTATTGCTGTGTCCACAATATCATTCTACGTATTTCACCTGTATCGGTTTGGACAATTCCATGGACTATTCCATACACACAACATTATGCTTAAGGGGTTTTCATATGTCATGTCAAGATGATATAGGCTATCTACCGTTGTTTGCCACAAAAAAAAATCTGGCAAAGTCACTTTTCTGAAAAAACCAATATAATATTGTTAACATATTTATATATTTAATCTAACTGTGTTCATTGACCAGAATGTTTTAATGACAACACACACCTAAAATTCGTTTTGGTCTATTCCATGACATTTGCGCGGGAAATATACATCAGAGACTTAATTTTAATGGACGTTCATTTGGAAAATTTTAGTATCTATTTTATGTGAACAATTGTCATATGTGTTTGTGATTCGTACATTTAAAGAATCAACGCTATTTAATTCCGTATATCATCATTTGACATCAGGTTTGTACGCATTTAGTCTCTTCTCTAGTCTATAATCTAAACTGAAGGCCGCGAAGGGACACATGTCATGATGACATGTGCTGCACAATCCCACACATTTCAACGAACAAAAAAGTTACTATTGGATAGACTTTATTAGCTGTTTATTGACATCTATATGCATTTCATCCCCTTATGTCAGTCATGATAACTGGCATTAACAGCGGAAACCGTGTATTCGCGAAGTCTGTCTTTCGCCTGCTATGGACGATTCCATGCAACGTTGTATATTAGGGGTTTACATTATGGACGATTCCATATAACATTGTAGTTCAGGGGTTGTTTACATGTTTGGTCGTATCTTATCTTAATGTGAAAACGTATGTTCATTATTTCTACATATTTGTATATGTTGAAGGAAACAGCTCAATTTCATGATAATTTGGTATGCAGAAACATGACATAAGTTTTTTTGAACACTTTTGGTGTGTATAAATGACTGTTTATTGACATCTATATGCATTTCATCCCCTTTTGTCAGTCATGATAACTGGCATTAACAGCGGAAACCGTGTATTCGCGAGTTTTGTCAGTCATGATAACTGGCATTAACAGCGGAAACAGTGTATTTGTGAGGTCTGTCTTTCGCCTGCTATGGACGATTCCATTTTGGTGTATCTATTTGGTATTATTCATTTATATAAAAACATAATCTTATCATATTTTACAGAAACGTATCCTACTATTGTCATATTTTGTTTATCTGTCTGTTTTGGTGTGATAAAATGGCAGCTCATAAATTGCCATGTTCTGACAGTCATGCAGGGACTGACTGAAATAAGTGATTGGAAACCGTGTATTCGCGAGTTTTGTCAGTCATGATAACTGGCATTAACAGCGGAAACAGTGTATTCGTGAGGTCTGTCTTTCGCCTGCTATGGACGATTCCATTTTGGTGTATCTATTTGGTATTATTCATTTATATAAAAACATAATCTTATCATATTTTACAGAAATGTATCCTACTATTGTCATATTTTGTTTATCTGTCTGTTTTGGTGTGATAAAATGGCAGCTCATAAATTGCCATGTTCTGACAGTCATGCAGGGACTGACTGAAATAAGTGATTGGAAACCGTGTATTCGCGAGTTTTGTCAGTCATGATAACTGGCATTAACAGCGGAAACAGTGTATTCGTGAGGTCTGTCTTTCGCCTGCTATGGACGATTCCATTTTGGTGTATCTATTTGGTATTATTCATTTATATAAAAACATAATCTTATCATATTTTACAGAAATGTATCCTACTATTGTCATATTTTGTTTATCTGTCTGTTTTGGTGTGATAAAATGGCAGCTCATAAATTGCCATGTTCTGACAGTCATGCAGGGACTGACTGAAATAAGTGATTTTAAAATCACTTATTTTAGTAGAAAATTCATTTTGCAAGGTTTAGTCACAAATTGGGATTTTGTAGTTTTTCAAAACTTAAAACAAAAAGATTTAAATGATATCTTTTATTTAGTACATTTAAAAAAAAAAAAAAAAAACTTTTTGCTAATTTTAAGTTAACACTTTTTGCTACTTTTAAGTAGCAAGGTGTATGCCTTTGATGCTATCATTTAGCTGAAAATTCTATTTTAGTTGAAAAAATGCTATAATAATGGCTTTAGATATTGAACTGATACTTTTTTAAATGATTTTTCCCAGCAATGGGAGTATTTTTCCTGTGAAGTTCAAGGTTTCTTCTTTCAGATTATGTAAATAAAATTCTACTGTTTGCGATCAAAATATTCACTGTTTAGGGGTGTTGAAATTAGGTCTTACATAGTTGATGCGTATCCGATTCATGATTTGTGTATATTTCTATGGTGCTCTCGGTAAGGCCAAAAAAATATATGTTTGTTTACGGGTACTTGACCAATCCTATTTTGAGCACCCACCCTAAGCCATTTTATTGTTGTCGTAAGAAATAATCCAATCATTATAAATAGGGGAACTCTCGCCCCATGGACAACTCGGACCATGCAAGACAGACCACACAATTCAAAATCATGGCGCAAAAAATAAAATGGTCAAAATAATAAAAAGAAAATATGGACCTACCTACCTACCCTACATATTTTGATGATGTAACCTTAAACAGACATGTTAGTTTTCTCGTTTGAATTGTTTTACATTGTCTTATCAGGGCCTTTTATAGCTGACTGCAGTATGGGCTTTGCATTGTTGAAGGACATACCGTTACCTATAGTTGTTAATGTTTGTGTAATTTTGGTCTTTTGTGGATAGTTGTCTCATTGGCAATAATACCACAATTTCTTTTTGTATATTTTTTTGTCCTAACAAGTACTGGAATTGAAAGAAAGTATTTTGTAAAATACATGTAAAGTAAATTTGTATAGTCAATGCTTTTATCACGTTTATAAAGAAAAAATTGGTTGTGTTTTTGATTACAAAATATTTGACATTGTTATTGTCATCAACAGATTATTTTCATTTCAATTGTTAGACTGCGCATGTAAAATGGAAACCATAAACAGACCTGTGTTTTTGATTACAAAATATTTGACATTGTTATTGTCATCAACAGATTACTTTCGTTTCAATTGTTAGACTGCATGTAAAATGGAAACCATAAATAGACCGGAAGTTGATATGCTAATCAGAGGCGGATTTAGGGGCCCAGGCCGCCCCCCTTTTTGGGGAAAAATTTGGTTGCTTATATAGGGAATCACTGAAGCGTGACTGAAGCGGGCCCCCTCTTAGATCAGTCAGTGGGCCCCCACTTATGAAAATTCCTAGATCCGCCACTGCTAATAGCAAAACTAAAGCGACAATCAATTAAACAAAATCCCAATATATCATCAACATTGCCAGGCCTAACCAACTGATTTCCAATCATTGGAACACCACTACAAGTTACTGCACTTACACTTTTAAATGTAAAGAATGTTAATTCATTTTGAAATTTTCTGCTGCATGATGGTCTGATATGTAGAGTTTAACAGTAATGCACACTTTCCGTAGAGATTTTCTTTAATCCCACATGTGTAACTTGCATAATGATATTTATCTTGATAGAAACTATGTAGTTGATATATATACATTGACAAATTTCATTGATTTTCATATTGATAAACGACATGATTATAAGTCAATAAGGACCCAACAACATAAACTTAAAGAGATAACAATTTGTCTTTAACAATGGACAAAATAAAGAAGTTAAGCCAACTGTTCTGAGAGTATTAACATACATGACATATGGACTCAGTCAGATATTTTTCCAACATTTATGGTCTTACACATGCAGTGAAACATACACAATAAATTGGGATTATGGTTTTTAGGATGTGATTGCTTTCAAGCAATCTGTAGACTTATACTGGTGGCTCAGAGCAATTGCCCTCACGTCAATCATTTAATCCCCGTTTCTTATGATTGTCTTGCTTTAAAAGGTAAAAACAAACAAAGGGATTGAACTTAATCAACCCTCCTATAATGTTCTTTTGATAATCTTCATGTTTGATAATTCCCTTGACTTATATGTGTGTTTTAACAACACATGTTTTTAACAAAACAGAAAATCAGAATTAAGCAATATTTATATTTAGTGCAGACATAAATTTAGAAACACGTTGGAGGGAATTCCCAGTTTTGATCAAATTATTAGAGTTCTCTGAATACCAATAAAACTATTTCTGTCATATAAGAACTTCATGGTTTTTTTTATTTAGATTGAATGGTTGCTCTGGATACCTCCACTCAATTAATTTATAACTCATGGGATCTTTTTTATGTATGTCTGCTATTGAGGGTTATTGTTGTTGCATAATTTTAAATCATATGCATCATTTAAATTAAAATAAATGTATTCCACATCGTAGAATACCCCTTCAGGCAAAATGGAGACTTCCATATTATCGTTACGAGTTGTCTCCCTTGCGTTGCAGCAGAAGTAACTTCCGTGAATTCTGAATGAAACCTTTGAATTAATTGGGTTATTGAACCCTGCAATGGGCAATTGCATTGGGTTTTCTATTATTTGTATTGCGTGATCACGCAATTACACAGCTTATCTGGAGCTCTGTGTGTTAATGAAACAACGGCAATCTGCTCTTTGATTATTTTGTACTATTACACCACTGTTTCCAAGGATAACATGCTTAAAACATGTCAAATATTTTATGTGTGTGTATTCCCGTGGTTGTCTTTGGTTTATGTCTGCCCTATCTGGTTTTTTTTTGGAATTGTTTTGTTATATTAAGCAAGACCAGTAGTTTTCAGTTCCAATTGTTTTTGATTGCTGATGTCATTTCATTTTAAATACAGAAAAATAATATATGATAACTTATAGTAAATTCTGGGTTAATCTAATTCAGGTACAATGTATTTGTCACCAATTGGGGACCACTGTCTATCTGACTGAGAGGGGACATGCTTTGGTCAAGCTCAAGTGATTCCCTCTAAAATCAACCAATCAAGACCACAACACATTCATACTCGATAACAATTTAATACCTTATTAATAATTTTTATTCATCTTCAACATGTCAGACAATCATGACAATAACTCATTTTAACCAATTTGCAAGAAAATTGGTACATTTGAAACCAAAATGACACAGAAATTAACAACTATAGGTGACCGTACGATCTTCAACAATAAGCAAAGCCCATTCAACAAAGTTGGCTCTAAAAGGCCCTGACATCACATGGACATGACTACATGTATGTAAAACTATTCACCAGGAAAAGTAACGGCCTTTTTTCTGTACAAAACATAAATGTCTTTTTAATTTTGACTGCACATTATGGGGTTTTATTCTATATATATATATATTTATTCCGAAAGAGATTTGAATATTCCATTCATAAAAAAAACAGGGGATTTCCCAGTGTCCTGTGAATGTGTAGAGCTGTCTGTAATTGTGAAACTTTAAAACTGTTGGATATCTATTTAGATAAACTCCCTTTAGTTATACCCCACGCAACGAGTTGGGGAGGTTATAATGTTTTTGACCCGTCAGTCCTTCCGTCCGTCAGTCCGTCCGTCCAACAGAATTTCACGAAACCTTTTCAGATAACAAGGACATACTATGTAGTTGTGCATATGGACAGGAAATTGCGATTCAATTTTTTTTCTAGGAGTTACGTCCCTTTGAGCTTATTTACCTTAATGTACTACTGCAAACAGTTTGTCATCGCAACCACTCAAACCACACAACAGAATTTCACGAAACCTTTTCAGATAATAAGGACATACTATGTAGTTGTGCATATCGACGGGAAATTGTGATTCAATTTTTTTTCTAGGAGTGCCGCCCCTTTGAGCTTATTTACTTTAATGTACTACTGCAACAGTTTGTCATTGCAACTCCTCTCAAACCACACAATAGAATTTCACCAAATCTTTTCATATTATAAGGACATACTATGTAGTTGTGCATATCGATGGGAAATTGTGATTCACTTTTTTTCTTCTAGGAGTTACGCCCCTTTGAACTTATTTACTTTAATGTACTATTGCAACTGTTTGTCATCGCAACTCCTATTAAACCACACAACAGAATTTCACGAAATCTTTTCAGATAATAAGGACATACTATGTAGTTATGCATATCGACGGGAAATTGCGATTCAATTTTTTTTCTACGAATTACGCCCCTTTGAACTTATTTAGTTTAATGTACTACTGCAACAGTTTGTCATCGCAACTCCTCTCAAACCACACAACAGAATTTCACGAAACCTTTTCAGATAATAAGGACATACTACGTAGATGTACATATCGACGGGAAATTACCATTCATTTTTATAGGAGTTACACCCCTTTGAACTTATTTGCTTCAATGTACTTCTGCAACAGTTTGTCATGTCAACTCCTCTTAAACCACACAACAGAATCTCATGAAATTTTGTAGATAATAAGGACATACTATTTAGATGTGCATATTGGCAGGAAATTAATTTTTCTTATACAATTTTTTTTTTCTTACACTTATTTAATTTCTCCAATGTCAATGTGGGGACGTGGGGTATTTGAGCGTGTTCACTAAGGTTCTTTAATTTTTAATGAATTTGTGATTTTCCATTGAGATGTTATTTAACTTTATTTTACCCCAGCAACAAAGCAAGAAAGTTATGGAAGGTGTAATGTTTTTGACCCTTCAGTCTTTTTTCTATTCATCACAACTACCCTCACACCACACAACAGAATTTCCTAAAATCTTTTTTATTTAGATAATAAGGACATACTTTGCTGTTGAGCATATTGACAGGAAATTATGATTCAATTTTTTTAGGAGTTACTCCCCTTTTAACTTATTTGCTTTCATGAACTACTGCAACAGTTTGTCATCACAACTCCTGAAACCACACAACAGAATTTTATGAAACCTTTTTAGTTAATAAGGAAAAACTATGTAGATGTGCATATCAACAGGAAATTAGGATGCATTTTTTCCTAGGAGTTGCACCCCTTTGAACTTATTTGCTTCAATGTACTTCTGGAACAGTCTGTCATGGCAACTCCTCTGAAAGCACACAACAGAATATCATAAAATTTTGTAAATAATAAGGGCATAAGTAGATGTGCATATTGTCAGGAAATTATGATACAATTTTTCTTCTTCACTTATTTCAATTCTTCAATGACAATGTGGGGACAAGGGGAAATGTTAGTGCGCTCACTATGTTTTTTTGGTTCGTTAAAAAAGCAAAGAGTTTATAATGGGCTCGCACACCTGTTTATAAACAATGTGAACATATTTTTGAAACTTTTCACAATAAAATAATAAAAAACTCCCCAAGATACTCAATTTCAGTTGAAAAAAGTTTCTTTTGCGTTATGACTAGAATTTTGTTTTCTTCAATGCAGACCATCAGATATCCAAAAAGAAGTTTTAATACTTTTAATATTACATCTTCTCAATTATTCGCTTTAATTTATTTATGTACTTATATATATATATAATATATATATATTCTTTTTTTTTTCTACAGATTTTAATAGTCCTAAAACCAGTACAGATCAAAGGTAAATTTACCTTTTTTTTTACTAACATGTTATGGTTACCATTAATTTTGATAGCTTATTTTACAGTTACATTAAATTCATATAAAACCAGTTCCTTGAAATTTAAATGGTTATTGATGGATTTTGTTGCCCTAATTTCAATTTTCATCAGGAGCATGTGTTTTTACATTCTATTGTCACAGTTTTCCCCCTCTCACATTCCTGTGCAGTGGCCAAAGTTGTAACTTGAGGTCTTGAGTTAATGCATTTCTTTTCATGTTTATAAAAATAGAAGTGACTTGGAAGTAAAAAAATAAATATCAGTAGTGTCCTTAAATTTTGAAGATAGAACAGAAAAAAACTCTTATCACTTCTAAGTTCTTACATTTCTTATAGAGGGAAACTTGCCCATTCAAGAGTATAAAAAAATCAATTTGTTTTTAATTTAAAGTTTATATGACTTGAGTTTCCTTGGTTTAGATGATTTTATGGGTACATTATTATGATTATATTTTTGCCTACATAATTGAATTCTTAATAATGATGTTTCCTATATATCATTTAGCTTCTTTATTGTAGCCATTTTTAAATGCTTTAAAATTGTTCCATGCATGTACATGTGCAGGACAATTTGATAGATACTTTCAATTCACACAAGAGCAGAAACAGTTCAGTATAAATTCAAAGTTTCTTGATCCCTGAAAGTGAATAGGAGTGAACATGTGTTTCAGGATCCAGATGTTAATAAAACAAAATGTAATTTTTTGTCTTAATGGTCAAATCAAAGTTTAACAAGTGAAGCCTAATTGAATATCTGTTTATCTACAAGTTATCATTATTAATATTTTTTCTCCATATTTTGTTTTGTTTCACCTGATAACCTACTATACACAGTGAGTACTACAACAATTTACAGAGTTCAGTAGTTGATAATAATATAGAAGCATGAGTTCATTGATTTACAAATGTTTAGGAGGAGGTACTCAAAAACCTGTTAAAAGAAAAAATAATACATTAAGTACATCTTATTCAGGAGCAAAAAAAATAAAAGTTGTCAGCTAAATCACTTAGAAAGACTTCAGAAAATAGCAATTCATACCAGTTCCTGTATATCCATGATTATGCCATCTAGTGTATGTGCCATGTGTGGTAAAATTTTATATGCAAATGACATATTCTATTCAGAGAAGGACAAGATTTTATTCCCACAAGTCCCTATTCAGCCAAACAGCCATTACTCAATAACAGAAAAAGGCAGCAAAATTTCACTTTGTAGGCAGTGTTCAGAGTTTGTTAAGAAATCCACTGCTCATTATAATTTTTTCAACAACTTTTCTTGCATACCACCATGTATCAAACTTTTAGACAACTATGGACAGTACAGGAAATTATCAATAGGAACATTATTTTGTTCAACATTTAGACCACAAGGTTATACTTATGTTCACTTGCATGGGAAGCTTTCATGTGGACCTTCTCCTGCTGGGAAAGAGGGAATGCTTGGGATTTTGCACAACTCTGAAGATATTCCATCTGGAAACAATGTTTTGAAACCTGCTTTACAATGGTTAAAGGAACACAACTTTTTGTACTCTTCATATTTAGCAAATTTTGAAATCATTCCTGGTCATTTCACAGCAAAATCTGTCCACAATTCTTTTCCTGGCATGCCACAATGCACAACAGATATCACATTTGAAGGCACAGGGCAAATATCCCAAAGTGAAATAAAAAAATCTAGCGGTTTGATAATTCCATCTGAAAATGTGGTCCCACCAATAAGTAATGGTGATAGTTATGTCGTTGGTGAAAGTGTAAGTAGAACTGTTCACCAAAGTAACGGATCTGACTTCCAATCAACAGCAAAGCTGTTTTCATCAGATGAAAATTTTGAAGCTAAGATATTCCCACATCTTTTCCCAGATGGGCATGGTTCCTGGTCAAAACAAAAACAAGCACTTACATTAGGTCAATACCACAAACACAGATTGATGCACGTGGACCGTAGATGGGCAAATGATAAATTTTATCTCTTTTTTGCATTTGATCGAAACATGAAGCAACGTATTTTGTCTTATCCAAAAATACCAACCTTATCAAATTCTAATCGAAAGAATCATCCAACAGCAAATGAAGTTGGGGAAACTAAAGAGGTTTATGACAAATATGGACATGTTCTTCCTGCCTCTGTAACAGGAAGTAAAGGTTTTTGGAAAAAAAAAATGGTTGGATTTGGTAGCAATGGTAAGAAAGTTGGGACCTGCTGATCTATTTGTCACATTAACTGCAAATGATGGCTGGGATCCGTTAAAATCTATTCTGTCAAAATATTCTAAACCTCAGAGCATTCTACATCCAGTTGATACAACTGAATATTTTTTTAAACGTTTTGAAGGTATTAAGCCTTTACTGTTTGGGACAAATTCTGTATTTGGAGATGTTGCTGACCATTGGTATCGCATTGAAGCCCAAAATAGAGGTGCTTTGCATGTTCATTGCCTTATATGGTTGAAAGAGGGTTCTAACAAAGACAATTTAGTTAGTGCACAGGTGCCTACTACCACAGATGACTTTTCAAATGAGCTGGCACAAAAAGTTAAGGATTACCAAATTCACAATTGCCGTCCAAATAGATGTTTTCGAACAAAAAAAAGGGTTGGCTACTAACCAATGCAAATATGGATTCCCATATAGTTTAAGAGATGATGATGGTTATGCTGCTGATAATCTACGTTATGAATACAAAAGGTTAAATCCTCAAGATAGTAGAGTAGTTCCTTATAACCCATACATTTTATATGTGTGGGATGCTCACATAAACGTTCAGCATGTTACACGTTCAGGATTGGAAAAATATTTAGTAAAGTATGTTGCTAAAGTTGAACCTACATTTGGTCTTACTGTTAAAGATAACCCTGTTTCATCTTACTTTGAAACAAGAATAGTCGGTGCTCCAGAAGCAGCTGCAGCTGTTATGTCACATCACTTTGTAAGCAGTACACGACAAGTAATATTTATTGACACAAATTTGAAATCTGAAAGAAGTCGAGTTTTAAAGCCATATGAACAATTGCAGGCATCTGATGGTGATGGGACAGATATATTTATCAAGGGCCCAAGAGATTTTTATGAGGAAAGGCCTTCAAATGATATCTGTTCTAATTTAACATTAGTAGAATATCTTTCAGACTTCGAAATTTTTACCACTAGATCTAAAATTCCAAAGAACAGACAAAGTACCATCTATACTGATGTGCAAGGTAGATATGTTGTTCACAGAATTAAAAGCTTGATCCCAAGATATCGCTTCTTAACACCACTAGACTCTGAAGCATTTTACTTCCAAACTTTGCTTTTAAATGTTTCATATCGATCAGAGAATGAACTGCTTTCACAAGAAAATACTTCACAAACATATAAAGAAGAATGCTACCTTAGGTCACTATTCGATTCATCTGATGCTCTAGATATTGTTTTCTCAGAAATGAAAGACAGAAATTTTGATCCATTACAAATAGCCAAAATGGCTAGAAGGTTATTAATTGAACAAATATCAGATGAAGCTACCCTATCAAGGAAAATTGGAGGTCTCGATTTGGGTGTGGATGTTGATCTCAGTGATGATATTTTGCCACAATACAATTTCATACAACATGATAATACAGGAGATCTGCATTCCACAGAAGTTCTAAAGCTGCTACATTGGTCTAAAGAAGCCATTTTAAAGGATAAAACCAGTTTAGTACAAAGGAAACACCAAATGAGTTCATCACAAAAAAAAGTGTTTGACTGCATTATGTCTGGAATTGACACCCAAACTTTAGCATTTATTACTGGACCAGGAGGTTGTGGAAAATCATTTTTATTACACACATTAGTACTACAGTTCGAATTTAGTGGTTTGATAGTAGAGGTCCTTGGCACTACTGGAAATGCTGCATTACTAATTAATGGCAGAACTGTACATTCATTCTTCAAACTTGATCCAGAACTGAATACCTCTATAGGATACAATGACAATACATGGCAGGCAATTTCTCTAACTGATATAATTATAATAGATGAAATAAGCATGATGACAGCAGAAATTCTTGAGAAAATATCTCAAATTTGTACACAAACCTGTCAAAATTCCAAGCAGAATCAACATTTTGGTGGTAAAACTGTGATTTTATTTGGAGATTTGTTGCAGTTACCAGCAGTTACAAATAATTGTTCAAAAACAAGACAAATATATGAAAGTGTTTTATGGTCAGAATTCCTGCCACTCTTCCTATATGAAAATTGTAGACAAGCAGACGATCAAGAATACTGTCAACTTCTGAATCGATTGCGTGTTGGTGAACAGAATTTAGAAGACATTAAAACGTTGGAATCCCGTATATGTGGTGAAGGTCATCCGATCAGCAAAGACTGTAACAACAGCACCTCCTCATCAAGCATGGTCATATGTTCTAAACACAGCCTCCGTAATGAAATTAATGATATGATGCAAACTCGTCTTCTTCAAAGCTCTAAGGTGTACCATTTGCATGCCAGGGATTGCGATTTTGCTGGCAATGAAGTCTCCTTTCAAGATACTCAAGTCATCAATAATGTAAAATCTGTGTTGCCTAAAACCATTACAATCCATGAAGGAGCTAAAGTAATGATTACTCGAAATTTAAATATACAAGATCATGTTGTCAATGGAACAGTAGGATATTTGAAAAGTGTGCACAAAAATGTTGTAATGGTGCAGAGACTTGATTCAGATGAATTGATACCAGTGTCCAAAGTTAAACAAAAGGTAATCATTCCTTTTACAAAAACACCGGTTTATCGAATTCAATATCCATTGATTGTTGCATATGCTTGCACCGTCCACAGAATGCAGGGAGCAACCTTAGACTCTGCCTTTATTCATCTAGATGACAGTTTTTTTGCTCCAGGACAAGCTTATGTGGCTCTTAGCAGAGTAAAATCATTGCAGGGTTTACATATCCTAAAGTTTTCAACAGCAGCATTTAAAACCAATAATGAAGTTTGCAAAATGCTGTGGTCTGCTGAAAAAAATGGCAGCCTCTATGTCATTTCATCAACCGATTCTTCCAGTGATAAAACAATGTTAAATGAACAAGCATGTAGCAATTCATCAAAACTACCTCAACTAGAAAAATCTTCATGTAAGAAAACCATTTCTTTGAATCCATCAAATATGTCCAACCTTTCAGCAGACAACATTGTCACAACTTCTACTGCATTGTCCAGAAGGATCACAGTTCAGTTGTGTAGAAATATTTCAGAATTGCAAAAATCTCTTACAACACATGAATTTCTTTTGGATCAGCTTGCAGACTCCTTACAACATTTAACAGCAGTAGCAAATCCCAACATAAGAGTCAGTGGTAATGTTAGAAGAGAATGCCATCCAACTTTCCTTGAACATTTTGTCCCAATACAAACTCCTCCTCGAGGGAACTGTCTTTGGGATATGATATCTATCTCGTTATGCCAGCAACCAAAATATATGCAAGCTTTACGTATCTTAACAGTGTATACTATAATAAAACACCAAAATATTTTCAAGAGTTTTTTACAATCAGACAATGCGCTATCCACTTTAAGCATAGACGAACAATATCAGCAGTTGATACTTACAGCTAGAACTCCAAAGCAGTGGGGCAATGAATATCACTTATATGCACTGTGCATAATACTGAAACGACCTATATACATATATTCAACATTTAAGGTTCAAGAAAAATTCAGCCATTTCCGCTGTACTGCTGAACATTTGAGAAATCTTTTCTCTTCAAATTCATTTGAAATTGGAAGACATCTAAAATATGTGCCAGACAGTAAAGTAGTTCCCTCTAATACATTGGGACAACCGTTATGTGGATTTTTCAAATCTTCTCATTATACTGCAGTACTGCCAAGAACAGATTATCCTCCAAATTTTGTACCACAGTGTTCAATACTACCAAGGTGAAAACTGTCATAAATCCAGTGTACCAAATACTTTTAAAAAGCCCATGAACTTTTGTTGGAAAAAAATATGACACTATATATACTGTCTTTCTGATTAGTACACTGATTAATCATCCAAGAGTATGAAGCTTGTGTTTTTTTTTTTTTTTAATTCTGATTATCAAAATACAGACAGAAAATTGTGAATATATTGACTCTATGTTATGCACATGCCTACTAAGAAGTTTGCCATGAATTTAGATCTTGAAATTCACAACTAACAAAATTGATCAAACAAATTTATCCAGAATAATAGGTTCTAAACACTGACTTGCAACTTAAAACCACATACTTTGTAGCAACTGAACCATTGAGTACATGTATATACAATGGTCAATGGTTCAACTCAAACATTTGAAAACAAGGTGATCTGCAGAATATAAATATCATTTCTAACCCTTTCTTTCAAAATTAATGTTAACCAATATAGTGACATGAATTATTTAAAAACTAATAATAATTTTAATATTGTTAATTCCCATTAGTTTTTATATCTAAATCCCATACCATTGTTGGTTTTTTTTTTTATTCAATTACATTATTAATACCAAACTTATACATTTAAACTCATTGAAATTATTTATCATTTCCAGGAAATGGATATCTCAGTTCAAGGACTATGTAAATATAATATGTATAGTTCATATTATGAATCCATAAATGAGGGCTGCCAACAAAACCCATGTAAGTTTGCACATGTGGATAAACATTTAAAGTACATTGACTCTCATTGCCATCTCGACCTTCTTCATAGACTTTACAACTTTCATATAGATTCAGTGAACATGCCAGATACATTTGGTGGTTGCATTTCAAATTTTTGTTTTCCAAGTGAATACCAGTTATTGCCAGTTGTAAATTCACAATTTTATAAGTGTTGGTTCACCTTTGGAGTTCATCCAAAATGTGCTTATGAATACAACAGCACTGTAGAAAAGGAAATTGAAAATCAGTTATCCTCACCAGATTGTGTTGCAATTGGAGAATGTGGGCTAGATTATAGTAAATCGTGTCACCCAGACATACAAAAATATGCATTTAAAAGTCAATTAAATTTAGCTGTTAAACATAACAAACCAGTGGTTTTGCATCTTAGAAATGCCTACAAGGACGGATTTTTAATAGCAAGAGCCCACTTACCCCGCTACCATCAAATCCATGTACACTGTTTTACTGGAACAATGGATGACTTTTATTCTTGGACATACTTTCAAAACATAAAGTTTGGGATAACCAATATGCTAACAATTCCAACAGCTCTTAATATTCACAGTATAGTAAGACATATCCCATTGAGAGACATCCTACTTGAAACAGATTCGCCACATTTTGTGCCCAGAAATGTAAATCAACAATATAACTTTTCCAATCCCGGAAATGCATTAAATGTTGCTATGAGAATAGCACAACTACAAAGCACATCTGTCAACAATGTAATTACAACTACTAGTCAGAATGTAAGAGCAATATATAATATTTGATTTGACATCTATCAATTCAGTGAATTTATTATACATGTTTTAGTAAAAAAACCAACCATGTAATTTTTTACTCGCAGCATATCATATACAGATGTCTTAAGTACCTCTTTTTTTGGAGAACAGCCTATATTGATTAATGTGTGTTCCCACCACCACATACCGTTAACATATTCATACTGTTTACTAATATACAAGACCTAAAATAAGATTTATAAGTACAAATGAAGTATACCATTTCCTTTATATAGTTTTTCAAAATACATGTTCAATTCAATTACAGTATGAATGTTATAATGCAGCAATTATTTCCTACTACTGTTACAGGACTGAGCAGCAGCCTCATTTGGATTTTACATTTTAACACACATTTTCCAATATGGGCTGTTCAATAGGTTGTTTCAATGTTGTTAACATGTATTTGTAATTTGCATGTTGTTCAACTGTACATGTATGTTAAAATATCCCCTGTATGTCTTGAAATCTAAAAACCTTTTTTTTTAACATCTAGATTTCAAACTGATTTTTGTTACTTTTTTTACTAACACATTACAATAGATATTTTAATTTTGGACTGAAGTACTTTTGTCATTTAAAATTTCTTTGTCCCAGTTTGTGTTTACAAAAAAATCATATGAAAAATAAATCAGCCTTCAGCTAGCTCTCAGCTTCTGAAATATTAATGAGCTAACATGTTTAATAATCATTCTACTCTTCACATTGACACATTAACTACAAATACCAAAAATTGGGTCTACAACTCAACCACTAATAGTACTTCAGACAAAATCAATTAACTAACAAATTCAATCTCTATGTTCCTTCATTACAGTGACTTACACTGTATCTAGGAACCACCTAATACAGACTAATGATTTGTCTCTACATGTTACACTTGATGTTTTATTGCCCAATTCTAAGAATTTCTTTACATACAATGACATACATATACATTTGCAAAATTTTAAGATTTTTATAACAGCAGTTGACTGCAAGGGCATAATCTGGTGTATGGTTGTTGAATAATGTTAATTTAACCAGTTGGTTAAATAAACACAATTACTTAAAAATGACAGTTGATTGGTTCATTTTTGAGATATAAACTAACATTCTTTGCATTATGATAACTATTGAGGTGGAAATGATTTCTGTATAATTTTATAAAAATGTATCAAGCTCAACTTCTTGAAAATTTTTACTTTCAATTGATGCTTTCTGTTAATATCAGTTTCTTATAAAATAAAAAATCAAAGGTTAAATATTGTTTCAAATTTCCATTCAAATCCAAGAAAAACTTTAAATCTCTTTTACGTCAATGTTTCCCCTTTTTAATTCTTTGTTTTTCATCTACAGGATGGAAATTCCATCACTCCAGTTTTTGTGTGCAGAGATAACAAGGCACTCTTTCAACCGTTCTCATTTACAAGAACAAGCCCTGCCTGAACCCTGTACACAATTATTACAAGAAGTTGAAAATATACAAAATAACTCTAAAACTGCCTATCGCTTCTATTGCCGCCTTAATAATCCTTTAGAGCCACCAACACAGAATATTGAATTTGAATTTAATGGAATATGTGCCAGATACCAACCGCGACATTCTGATGCATTTTACACATTTGCTAAAGACCCAGATACAAATTTAATTCATGATATGTTTGTTATCACAAATTCACTTCACTATTTAAGAGATCTGGAAACCTTAGTAACTGCAGACTTTCACCAAAATTGTAGTATTGCTTCATTTGATACTGACTGTATATATATTATAAACAATACTGTATTTTACCTCAGCGCCAATCATATTGATGAAATTCTCTGTTTCACAAGTATTATCAGGTATTATACTTATAGAAGTATACCTTATTCTATATTCTCACTCGATGAATCATGTTTTAAAATCCATTGGGATCTACCTGCTGATAATTTACCTGACTGCATTTGTAATTTTTGGTATGACATTTAAAGTTTTTCATTGCAACAAATCCATACATTTTATATATATCTGGAAATTGCAGATGACAAGCCCAGTACAGCTTCTCCATCGGTATAGGGATGTTGTGGAAGAAAAACTCAATATAAAACAGAAAATTGAGAAACTACAAAGAGAGTTAGTAGCACTTGACCAGAAGGAAAACTTTTTAAAAGACACCTTACTTAATCAATCGAGTAAATCACCAAGCCAACGACTCCAAATTCTTCCTGGTTCTTCATTAGGCCAGTCAAGTGATAAAGTGTCTACAACTAAAGTAACCACAGTGCTACCACTCCCTAATCTTCCTGGTCCGTCAGGTTTAACACCAAAAAACTACCCTGCTCAATCAGGAGTAGTACAACAGAAGCCAACACAAAAACCTATAAAGGAAGACTCTGATGCTGCAATGGCAGCAATTGAGCTGGATTTTTCATCCACAGACGAGGACCCATTACCGGTCATTGAAAAAAAAAACCGAGAACCCGTACCTGCTCAATCAAATTCTGATTCTGAACCAGCTCCAAAGAAAACCCCGCAAAAAAAAAAAAGGAAGGTTGTTCGAATGGCTTCATCTGATTCAGATGACTCTCCTATTGATAGAAAACCCGTTAAAAAAAGTTCACGTGTTCCAAAAAAGAAAAAAACTCTTAATTTGTAGAAAGACAGTTATTTTTAATTCTGGTCAAATGTAAAACATACCTTTCCATTTTCAATTTTACAGTTCTTTAATCATATTAAAGTCTTTGTTCTCCCATCATTAGCAGATACATTTTTTATCCTGCTTTCAAATGACCAAAAAAACATTACAAGTCTTCATAATCATTCTCTTTTTTACTCCAGTATAAAGATTCCGATCGTGAAATATTTAAAGTAGAACAAAAATTAAATTTTGATTCAAAAAGTTATTTTTTAAATGTCCTCCTGTGTAATCTTTTTATAAGCTTTAACATGGAAATTTTCTTAAAAGATTAACTTTAATTGTATATTATTCTGCGGACCACCAAATCAAGTTCAGATTGATACAAGTATTATATTTGTCCTGTTCATGCAATTCACTCAAAAATAGAAGCAAATTGATCAATTATTGCATTCCTCTTTTTTCCATACAAATAAGATTATGCCTTCCTCTGCAGTCCACTTTATGTGGCAGAGAACTGTTATTCTTTCCACAATGTGCATAGTATTATGTAGCTATTTTAAAATTCATGAGATGTATCCAAAGTAACATTTTTTAAGATTAAGTAAGACCTATTGCATTTTTTCCCATTAGCATATGTTTTTATTCAATGATATTCTTAATGTACTCTGCAGTCCACCTTTTGTGGCAGAGAAATTCATTGAAGCAGGAATGACTAATGTCCTATGTGTACTCTGCAGTCCACTATTTGTGGCAGAGAAAACTGTTGCACATTTTTTTTTTTAATTACTTTGTACTGTGTAGCTATTTTAGAATTAATGCAATGTATCCATAGTAATGTATACAAGTCCTGATCTTTTAGATTTAGTAAAATTTTGCTTTTTATCCATATGTATATATGTTTTTTTTCAATGATATTCTTAATGTACTCTGCAGTCCACCTTTTGTGGCAGAGAAATTCATTGAAGCAGGAATGACTAATGTCCTATGTGTACTCTGCAGTCCACTATTTGTGGCAGAGAAAACTGTTGCACATTTTTTTTTTTTAATTACTTTGTACTGTGTAGCTATTTTAGAATAAATGCAATGTATCCATAGTAATGTATACAAGTCCTGTTCTTTTAGATATAGTAAAATTTTGCTTTTTGTCCATATGTATATTTTTATTCAATGATATTCTTAATGTACTCTGCAGTCCACCTTTCGTGGCAGAGAAATTCATTGGGAACAGGAATGACTATCGCCTAATGTGTACTCTGCAGTCCACTATTTGTGGCAGAGAAATTCATTGGAAACATGAATTACTATTGTCTAATGTATACTCTGCAGTCCACTCTTTGTGGCAGAGAAATTCATTGGGAACAGGAATAACTACCGCCTAATGTGTACTCTGCAGTCCACTATTTGTGGCAGAGAAATTCATTGGAAACTTGAATGACTATCGTCTAGAATGTACTCTGCAGTCCACTATTTGTGGCAGAGATATTCATTAGAAACAGGAATGACTATTGCCCAATGTGTACTCTGCAGTCCACCTTTTGTGGCAGAGAAAACTGTTTATGCATATTTTTTTTCAAATCTGCATTCTCCTTTGTTTTTTTAGAATTTATGTGATGTATATATTGTAATTTATAAATCTACACGTATGATTGTATTCTGTTAGAAATACAAATGTAAAATATTTCACCCTTCTAAAACATCATAGTAAATTTTTTTGTTCTCTGCAGTCCACCATGTGTGGCAGGAAACTCAATGAAGTACCAATTAATGGTTTCCCAAATTGTACTCTACAGTCTTGCAGAAAAAGACTGTTATACATTATCATCTATTCCAATTTGTATTGTACTGTGTAGTTTTCTTAAATGATGACATCTATCCATAGTAATATATATATAAGTCTACCTGTATGTTTAGATTCTGTTAGATCACATATTGGCTTGGAAAAGTCTTTTTAATTTTAATGTTTATCATTAGAGTTTATAATGAACATTAAGTCACATAGTGTAATGTATAAATCTTCAATCTGTAGGAAACAGACTGTTCAGTTTATTACCGGTACATGTTTCAATAGTATCAAATTGTGTTGCTATAATTTTATTCTTTTTGTGTATTATATGAGAATATGTCTGTTTACAGTTACATTCTAGACCAAAAATTTATGTAAAGACTGCAGGTGATAATACATTTAACATATATTTTACTTTCAATTGAATTGATCTTTTCTTAAATATATTTCATCTTCATATGGTATGTTTTATCATACATGTAACTTAAACTTCATTCTGCATAGTTGTATCATTTTCATATAAAACATTCGAATAAAGTACAAAGAATTTGAAAATTTAGTTCACATTTATTTTGACTATTTTTATAATATATATATGAAATCTCTTGCTAGGGATGGCTGTATTAATACATAGCAAAACATATGGTCAACAGAATGCATTTTGCTGTAAACAGACATCATTGTTGTATCAATTCGTCCCTTTTTGTTGTCAACTCATCCCATACTAAGTCACAACTTTGTAAATTTTGCTACACCTACTTAAGATTAAATGAGCTTTTCAATAAGATGTTACCCAAGACCCTCTCCATAAAATTTATAAAATTGACAAGTACAGGAAATTTTTAACCAAATTATTTTGAAATGTTTCATCTACATGTACTTAACATGAGTCCCCTCAACCCCTTAAACCTCACAGTTACAATTGTCTTTCACTTATTTTAAAATGTTAACTAGTGCCTTGAATAAAATTGAACACAGTTTGTCAAATCTTTCAAATAATGTGCAATGATCAAAATAGATAAATTCTACTAAATGAATGAATAAAGATTTTAACTTCAAATTTGGGTAAATAATAGTAATTTATGTATGTATATTATGATAAAAAGTTTCAAGGATGTGAACCTGGCAACAAACAATGCATGGGAAACAAGGCAAAAAAAAATCAATTGAAAAGGCTACCTTAGTTATCAGTTACCATTTACAACTTTTTGATCTATTGTGGAAAAAAAAAAAATTGTACCTCCAATCCTTGACCTATTATGGAATGTCATCCTCTGTCTTAAAATTTGTCAGACTATAATCCGTATATATTTTTATGTAACTTTGGTGTATTGTCTATATTAATTGATGTAAGCTCTTTTCCTGTCTTTTATAACTTAAATATCACTGGAACTTTGATTGTTTAAACAGCAACCTATTAATCATCTGCAACAGAATTCAATATATCAACCCATATGCAATACCTACTGATGAGTCCTAATTGCATATGGTCAAAAAACACATTTGAAAATAAAAAAATTATTTTGGCATTTAGAAGGGACGAAACTCACAAGGCCTGACTGACGCAAAATTAATTCTTTTAAATGATTCAATGAAGTCTATTTTAAATGATTCAATGAAGTCTATTTTGACACATATATAATTAACCATTCTAAATTAATTTCTCTCAAAAGATTAAAATTTATATAATTGTGATAATGTCAACATGGCCTTGGGAGTCTAGGTGTTATATGAAGCAGCAGACCTTGATGTCAAGTTTTTGCTTTTTTTGTATGATTATTATATGATCGACCAAACATGAACATACTATAATCAACTCAAATACTGATTATATATATCATATATTACCATGTTTACTATATAACCATACACCCATCGTGACCATCTGACAACAAATATAATCTTTTGACCCTGTATTCTCTATTTTCAATCACAGCAATGCAAGGGATAATTTATTCCCAAGATAATTTAAATCAATGCAAAGTTTTGGAAACCCACCATTTCATGACCAAAATATTACTATTGGGCATGTGATTAAAAATATTACTCAGAATATTAACCCTTTCCTCCATTGAATTTTTTTTTTTGCATACTTGATTCGCATAGGATTTTTTTGATAAAATGTTGAACTTATGATTTGAAGTATTAAAGCATTGTGAAAATCAACTATTTCATCAAATAAGTTTAAGTCAGATATTCCTATGATATTCCTTTTCATATTGGATACAAACTTTATTAAGTCAACTACAGACACTTTGTAGTCAAAGTGTTTCAACTGAGGTACTACACAGGCGTCAAAAGGCGTCATTATGGAGTAAAGGGGGTGGCGTCAAAAGGTGTCATTATGGAGGAAAGGGTTAAACCATGCCTTATTATAATAATCATTACAGTTGACAAATACTACAATCTACTCTTCCCAGTATTAATATACTTTTCATTCAATACATCATTAAAATAGAATAATATCCAAGATTATTATATACATGTAAGATAACTTTTCTGATCCACAAACATGTATATATGTATAAAAAAAAATGTTGTAAGATTGCCAATGAGACTACCCTCTCCACAAAAGACAAAAATGACACAGAAATTAACAACTGTAGGTCACCGTATAGCCTTCACCAATGAGAAAAACCTGTACCCCTACCCTAGTCAGCTATAAAAGGCCCCAAATGACAAGGTAAAACAATTCAAACGAGTTAATTTAGGCCTTATATATACACATCAACATTTGCAAATTTCCACCTCTTCAAATACAATGTAAATATATATTTGTTTGCCCTGTGAAATGTTGTAAAATTTGATTTTATGTTTAAATTAAAGCGGATTTTAAAATACCCACCTACCACAGCAAACATGCCAGACTTCCATGTTTACTTGCTGATACTTCCCAAACTAAATTATCTTTTGACAAATATTTACTTAGCATATACACAATGCTTTTAACAACAAAACACACCTCAATCATAGTGGCATCAGTGTAACAGTTATGCCCCTTTGCAAATGAAAAACTAGTGATTTTTTTATACCTGTTCTCAAACATTGCAGTGCCTTAACCAAAAGTTATGACACTAATATTTACAATGATTATTACCACAAAACAGATGAAGTTTGAGTTTTATTAATGTTTCTTTTATTTTTAATGAAGTGTTATGAAATATGTTTGATCCCTTTCTCCTGATGCTTTAATTTACCCCAACCAAATGCTCTAACACAATTGCAATAGACAATACAATACAAATCAAGCATGAATTTTGGTAACATCTTATTTACAGTCCAAAAGTTATGTCCCTATATAATTCTTCCATTCTCTAACATTAATTTCCCTCAACCAAATATTATTATTGTTATGCGTTTTATTGATAATTTAAATGTGCTACCTACTGAAGAGTCCTGAGCACATATGGTCTTTTATTAATGTTTATATACAGGACGAAACTTGCAAGGCCAAACAGACTTCCAAAACACCCAAACTTTATATTAGTTTTTAAAATCAATTTCCCAATAACAAGGATCAATGTTATACCCATCTTAATTTAAATTAATTCTTCAACTCAAATCCTGCACTGCTTTCCATGTTTAAAATTCACTTTTACTACCCCTACAGAAAAGCAATGGATATTCAATTTAAATAATGTCAACAAGGCCTTGGAAGTCTAGGTAAAACAAGTAAAAATAAAAGGATATAACTAAAAATAAATAGAAACCAAAAATTATATATACTCCACATACTACTCAACTGACCTATCAAAATATATTCATGATAGCAACAACCATGGAACATGCTTCATCAGAAAACACTCTAAATCATAGATTCAAACAAAAAAATATCCTGCTCATCAAAACTGGGAAAACCTAAAATAAAACATTACTATCCACACTCATCAGTGTCCATACTTGTCTATTTATAAATATATTATTGCTATTTAATAAAAACAGCTTTGATATGACCGAAGTACTTCTATTGTGGTAGGCGACTAGCTCAATTGACGCAATTTCTCACAAGTGTTTTATTTTTTTCTTATCGGCTTTGAAGATTTCTGTATAAAAATAATACGATTTCTGTTAAATGGTTGGGTTTTTTTTTTGGCATAACGGCTCATCCTAGGACAGAACTCGACTACAAATTCGTAGTTTACATATTGAGACGTGGTCCGTGGTACCATATCCTTTTTTCACGCCATCTATATGAGTTTCTGCCGAAACATGCCTTTCATGGTTAACATTTACAAATTGTGATGGAGAGTTGTCTCATTGACACTCACACCACATTTTCTTAATTGTATCTATTAATCTCAGGTTAACTTGTTGCTATAGATTGAATAAAAAAAATATTATCTTGCTGGATAATTTTTCAAAATTTATTCTATTACGTCAATGATAAAGTACCGACTACATAACTTGTTTCTTGTCTCATTAAAGATTGCAATTATTTATACAGATAAGGTAATAGAACTGTTCTGCTTCGTGGTGTTTTTATCTTCCATCGAAAAAAGTGTGCAGTGCATTCACAGCATTTAAAAGTACATGCAACACTTTTGATACTCTCTTTTAATACTGGAGTCTTGCCCACAAAGGAAGTAAAATCTTTCAAATACCATTTCCAACTTGTCATGATATTGGAAAGTTAAAAGAACCAAGTTTATATAACTGTTATACAATGTACTGACTTTCTCTAAATAATAAGACAAAATACCCACCATTATAACATTAAGAAACTATAATGCTTAAGTTCGTTTAAATTTTTATTTTGCGTTCAGGCTTCGCAAACATGTTAGAAGTCCGCTATGACATTAACCATATCTTCTACCTTCATCCATATAATATTGTCTATGTAAATGCATAACTCTATTGTGATATGTTGCGTATATATTTCTAGTTTTCTTTTTATTTGATCTTGATCTTTGACCTCAATAATAAAAGATATAGAGCTAGAATAACCTTTTGACTGGCACAAACCTCTACACCAACCAATTGATTTATTATTGTCGAGTAGATGAACACTAGTTAGACAGTTTCGAATACCGTTTGAATTTTAGTAACCTTCATTTAGCTCTGTTAAACATTTACAGAAGAGGGTCGGGTTAAAGTTTTAGATGACATACATGTCAAAGGTAACAAGGTCGTATCATTTAACTCCCGGCTTGGATATTATTGGAAATTATTCAAATAGCGCACCATTCCTTCTCCCTAAGTTTATCCAATAAAATACTGTTAAGATTGGGATTAATCTTCATATATTGTTTTATAATTATCATAAGTCCTGCCTATTCAAAAATTTCAATACTCCAAACCTGTTTAAGTTGCAGCTTATATATAAATAGTTGTTTTACTCAGTGTTGGCAGGATATTAGTCCTATATTCAGAAAACGGTTCTTGTTTTGTATATCGAATGATGTTTTAACATTGATGTATACATGAGAGGCTCTTAAAATATCTTTATCATAGTAATATGTTAAGAGCACTGACATAGATATGAATTGAGTATGTTTTTCAAGCTGAGATTTTTTACACAAGTTTTCAAATATCTTGTTCCAGAGTAATTATGATACTTGTAAAAGACCTCGATGCTACTGCCTCGATACCCCTTGATTCTAAATCGAAACTACAGGTATAGTTTTATATTATGCACTAAACACGTGAGTGATAAAGAGATAAAATGGAGCCTACCTTCTGCTATTGCTGTGCATATGTTCTGGAGGGAAAAATCATCTTAAGCTACACTCAAATAGTCTGATTTATTGCTGCGAAGTAACATGTGAATAGACAAAATACTTCGAAGACATTTGGGCAATATGTTTTCGCCTTATTGTCAGAAACAGTAGAAAAATTACAATATCTATTTATTTAACGACGTTACTCTGGTCTTCGCAATGATTACATGGTTAACATGGTTTTAATTAACTAGTATAGCTTTGTGATGGCTAAAAGCTAATGACTCTAATGGTTCCATCTTCAAACCACGCATTACTATGTTAAAATGTTGGAATTCTTATAGAATGCATGCTGAGACGAGCAACACATAAATATGTCGCAAAGATAACGAACGAAATAGACAAAACGTAAATTAGTTAGTTAGCCAATGTAAGGTTACGGGTTATATATAGAATAGGGACGGATGTTTGGAGATCTGCAACCCCTGCATTGTCTCAACAAAATTAGATTATAGTTATTGAAGAACGTCGAAAAGAAAGCCGAAGAAAAATAAAAGTTGAAACTCAAATCGTCTTAATTCTAAATAATATAGTAATATACAATGAGGCTAAGGCTTCATCGGGATTCAACATTTTATTACATAGCAGCACAAGCGTGTAGAAAAGACTACCAATACTATAATCGCGAAATTTTTATGTTGTACGTCGTTTTTATAATTACTATTGCAATCATAAAGAAATATTCAAATTCCATTTGAACTTCACAACATTGTGATACTATACGTAAAAAATATTCAGGGTAAATTTGCCATATCTCTTTATTTGCATAATGCATTTAATTGAGGACATGACGAAAACCAAGTATATGACCGACATTAAACAACCACAACTACTGAAATACGGGCTCTTGCTTTGGTTTAGGCACATATAAAATGTTGAACTAGTTTGATGGCGCCAAACCCTTCTGTAACCTGATACAGAGGTGTAACAGTACACCATGTGCATCGTTGTAACTGTACAAAAAAAAATATCGGGGCGACTCAGATTTAGGCGCAATATTTATAAGCAACCGTATCTAGACCTCTAAATGTCTTTTATGTGTTTGTGTCGTTAGGTTGCTGTCCCCATCTACCTTTACACATGAAATTTGTCTTTTATTCAAATGATTTAGTATTTATTTGATTTCGTCATGAAAATGTATGAAATATCTGCCACTGGAATTTTTAAAACGAAAAATTAGTCAATTCTGTATTTTGTTTAAAAACACCATTTCCAATAAGGAAATTCTAAAACCCTATGTCTAAAATGTTTGGGGACAAGGCGTATCGTTGTCTCAATTTACACTCTTTAGCACAGTGTATTGTATAATTAGACATTTAGATATTCAGTGTTAATTTGACATTTCATATAGATACCGGATGCACATGTTCTTCTATAGCGTTAGTATTATGCAATAATTAATTAACAGTGCATAGTAGATAATTTGAAACAACACCTGGTAAAGATACGTTTGTTATCATCTTATCTTAATGTATTTTATTTACTAAGTACATTATTTCGCTTCGAATATATTAAGTTACTGACGGTCTGGCGAATGAAATATAGAAAACTGACCAATTAAAGTGAATAAATGTAATTTTGAATGAAGAATGATGAATTTGACCTAATAACTTACAAAGCAAACAATCTTGTTTTCGCCCTTTGCTCAATCATGTTAATGCTGCTATGCAATATCGTGCTTAGTTTCTGTAGGAAATGGCTACGTCGGTTACTCATTTTTAGTATAGCGATAGCGGAATTTTATTTTCGAATAAAAAATATCATTGCGAATCATCTCCGTTATTTGAACATTACTCATAGATGGAATACGGATCACACGTAATATTAATGACTGTTCTGTGCTATAGTCAATTCCCAATCAGGAATATGACACTTGTTAATGGTATTGGTAAGCTAGTGGTTTCCTAATATTTGGACTTATACCGAAGACTATTTTTTTTTTTAAATTTTTTGTGTTTTTCTTTTTATCAAATATATCATAAAATACAATAAAATAGAGGCAAAAGATACCAGAGGAATATTCAAACACATAAATCGAAACCAACTGACAACGCAATGACACACCATTTCACAAATCAATATACAGAAAACTACAACTACAGACTGAACAACTTTAATTCCACTAAAACAATGAGTGATCTTTTAATCCCAGAAAAAAACAACGAGTAATCTCAGGTAATCCGGATGAATAAGCAGATCCTTCTCCACATGTGACACACGTTGTGTTGCTCGTGTAAGTACAGACTCGGTGATAAGTCTGCTTCGATAGGTCACATTTGAGGAAAAGAGGACGGAGTTTTTCAATTGGAACAATTACATATCCTTCAGGTGTCACACCACCAATTACTCCCTCAAATTTAGACCTACTCGGACAAAAAATAGTGCATTTGATGTCATTGTTTACTTAAATTACCCAACAAATTTGCAGAAATGAAACTTTTGGTGAAAGAGAAATATATTAAGACCATTTTGAGCCCAAATTTACTTGTCTATGAGTTGACATTAAAAATTGAGGATTAATGCGCTCCATAGTATACTAATTTAAGATTTCAAGAAAACCAGGGGTTATTTTTAGTGGTACACCCATTCGGAAGGTCTCTTCTTTCTTATATGGCTTTAAAGGTATGCTGAAAATTGGCATGACGAAAGGTGATAACAGTACGATTCAGGACATACCTGGTTTGTAAGAGGTTAAACTTAAGATAAAAATTTTAGAAAGCTATGAAAATTGCAAAATTTGGTTGAACAGATAGGGACTTTTAATTGGTGGTCTGACACCTTCATAATCTGTGAAACCGATATTCCATAACGGTCAACCATATGTGATGGCGTTCGTAAACTTTTCGCAGGGCTGATTTCAACTTCGTCAAAATGAAATGAAATTTACATCAGTTTAAAAGATTCAGAAAATAGAAACTTGTTTGATAGGGAACCAGCAGTCGAAGCTGTTGACGTTTGAAACAGTACTGGGTGGTTACTTTTAAAATAAATTATCTCAAACTATAATTTCAATATACCAACTTTGTCCCATGTGGTGGGTTTCTCTCATTAAAAGATACCTGCTTATTTATTTCGATTTCATTTTTTAGACTTGCACTTGGTTATATATGAATAACACTCGTGTTGTTTCAGATGAAAAGTTTGGATAATACTTTGATTTTAAACGAACAGCTCGGTATATTTCATCACGTTTTTGCTGTCTGAAAATTTGTTTCTGACTCACAGATAGTAAATAAGTTTTATTTCCTACTCGACAAACCCTTTTCTATACAATCTTATCAAATAAAAACATTTTACTTCCCGATTAGAATCAATAAAGCTTCCTTTAGTCTGATTTAGTGTGAAATAAGCCATAAAGCACTAAATGAAGGAATATCTGTTAAATACTTAAAGACCTTATTACTCATTTCTATACCTTATCAAGTTCTAGTAAAACAAGAGACTATACTTTAAACGGTCGAAGCTAAGGAAATGGATCATATTTTCTGCACATTTTATTTTATAAGTTTTTAGGGCCTATTTTCCCTATATTTAATGAATTGTTGCTAATTCTCGTACAATCGTGTACATTGGTATCAATTTATATTAGTTCGTAATAAAACAAGGGACTACTTAAAACTAATAAAACTAAGAGCATGGATCCTATTTTCTGCAATTTTTAAGTTAAATTTTTGAGCCCATTCTCCAAAGAGTAAAGTGTCTGTAAATGTAATTTCCTTTGCGACTGATTGTGCTGGTATAGGAGCAAACTGTATTATATTAGGGAAAATATGAGTCAGAAAATAATAAAAGGATGTAAATAACTCTAACGTCTGTGCCATATAGCCTTTAAATTATTATTTTTATACCTTTTCCAATTCACTGTAAAGCAGTATTATATCAACAGGTCTGTTGTCACTACGTTCTCTTGTGATCGGGTCGACGCATTGTTATTCGTCTGTAGTTTAACAACCTTTCATCTTTATATAAGTCGAAATATTGGCTCGCCCTAGGCCTTTTCTGTCTTTTATACTTTTTTATTTTTATGTTTTGGTTTTCTACCTTTAATAACTGTATTTTTGAACCTTTAATCATTGATTTATTTTTGTATTTCTTATTCTTGTTATCTTTTGACAATATTTATTTTGTTTTCTGTGGACACGCGCTGCCTTATTTTATCTTTTTAATTGAAGAATCGAACTCTCCCAAACAACCACAACTTCACTTATTTTCTTACTAATTGAACAGATGGTCATATCATGGAATTATTTAATATGCCAATGTTATACTTCCATCGTCATATTCAGTAAAGAAGTTTAAATCACTACACCAGTCCAAAAATGTATATGAACAAGAATGTTTTCCCAGTACACGGATGCCCCATCCACACTATCATTTTCTATGTTCAGTTGACCGTGAAAATGGGGGGAAATCTCTAATTTGGCATTTAAATTAGAAAGATCATATCATAGGGAACATGCGTACTAAGTTTCAAGTTGATTGGACCTCATCAAAAAGTACCTCGACCAAAAACTTTAACCAAAACTTTAACCTGAAGCGAGACGAACGGACGAACGGACGGACGGAAGAACGGACGCACAGACCAGAAAACATAATGGCCATAAATGGGGCATTAAAATCAGTGGACAGTTCTACAAGACCATTTGGAAGCACCATATGAGATAATTTTAAACTATTTCGTTCGATTTCGATTTTTAAATTAAATGATGTTAAAGCCAGTAGCCTTCTTCGTGCATAAGAAACTTAAGAAGATACTTTTTACTGACAGGAGTTTTTTTTATGATTATATTACTACACTGGAAAAAAAACTGTAACGACACCATCGGCTATTTACGTTAAAAAGAATTTTGTACTACTTTTTTTTTTTTTTTTTTTTTTAAATCTACGATAAAACTTTCAATTTCGCTTAATTATAGGATTCACGTGCTTTTATCTTCTATTCCAAATGATACGAATAATCAGAACTATTTAATAACTAGTAAAAAGTGCCATAAAAAAATAAAATAACAAGCAAAAAACACCAAACTGCAAGAAGTGTTATAAAACATACCTTTTGACTTTGTCTTCTCTTATCTCCCGAAAAGACGGACATGTAACAGACGTAACTAACTCTGACTTAATCATGATTCACAACAATAAGGAATTTTCAACAAAAATCCTGCTTCTCATGCAACAAAAATAAAATAAAACCTCGTCATAACTCAGAGAAGTTGTAAATATTGGTAAGTGGTCGTTTGTCCGATGCTATATCCAGAACCCTGTATTCTATTGATAAATTAATTGATTGCAAACACATTTGTAGCGCTGCTGTTCGCATCATTGGATTTCGCTTAAGAGCTATTATTTCTTTTGTAAAGTCCCGGGAGCCGTTATTTCTAATAATTAATCTCGATATTTATAATTATTAATACCATATTATTAGTACTAAAGTGAATTGATGCATGTCTTACAAGGAGAAGATGTAAAAACGACAATGGTTTTATAAGTGGTATATTTTACTTTATAGTAAATGGCGGTAATTTACTTGAAGAGAAACTGTCAAAATTGACAAAGAATGTGCAAAGAGACTTCAAAAGAAATAAATAAACACAAGTTATTATTTATTGAATTATGTCATTTTTTCTATCGGAAATAAGCGCTTAGTTAAAAACACATAAACAGATTCTCCTTTGCTTCAATATTTTATGTTTCACTGGTACTATATAAAACCTAATTGTTCCTTTGATGTCTTACAATTCTTCTTGATTTATAACTAGCTAATTAATATTTCGCAACATTTAAATGTTGTATAACTAAAAGTACTTTTTATATTTAATTTTGTCAGACAAGCAACTTTCTGAATTCAATTTTATAAAGTTTTACGTTGTTTAATTGGTTGTGACGACCTATGAGGAAGGAAGCGGGGGTGCACACAACACATGATAGAAATTTAAATGTCACAGGTATATATTACCACGATGTGTTTTTAATTTATAAATTGATATTTTTTTCATCATATTTTTATAACAACTTCAATCAAAGATATCCTAAGCCATAAATAATTCATCAGTTTATAATACACTAACCATCTCAAAGAGTTACTAGTAAAAACGAAAGCTATACAAAAAAAAATATTTATGATTCAGGTTTTCCTATCAAGGCAGTTTAACAATTTTCCAGTTTTCGTCCAATTTATACTCTGGGATTCCCTAGGTTGAAGTTATTAAATCGAAACGAAACAGTTAAGTTGACATGTTGTACTGAAGTAGGCTTTTGTCTGTATATACACAACATGTATATTTTCACAATTTAAATTGTTTATGATTATTTCAATAATATCATCCTATTCTTTTAACAATACAGCAATAACTGACACACCTTTTAACGTACTTTTCAACTTCTAAGAAACTGAAATTTAACTTATTTTTGGACTAAAAATAATGAGACCAGACCAAGACTAAGAGGGGCATCCAACTTAATCATCATTTTAGAAATACACTTTTTTTTGGCAATAATTTATCGAAATAACTATTCGAAAACTAGACTTTTGAACTTTACCTCTTCGTTCCCAAATCAGATGATGAAGAACCTCCATAGCTTAAATGAGTTTGCATCTGTAGCATGTTACAAGCGGTGCCCAAATACAAAATAAAACAACACAATGCAAGGCGATTGCAATGGAAATCATTGCGTACAAAACTCTCCATCGAAAGCCGATCTGTTGATAGTTTCTCTGAGGCAGAGTGAACAATAAAACATTAAGTGGTTACAATTTCAGAGACAGTACTTCATGATCAGTAATAATATTCTCTGTATTTTCCATTTGTTCATAGTATGATAGTAGCCGAGTCTGCTTTTGTCAGGTAAACTGAAGATGGAATTCCCCCTTTTTTTAATTACCTTGGAATTCAGTACTTTTGTTATTACCATTCTTTTTGCAGACATGCTAGTACTCTCAGATCTGTACTTAGTCTCTTTCTGTTGTTGGGATGTACAAGTACTCAGTCACGTCCACTCTGTGTTTTTGTTAGATGTATTTCTATTTGTATCCATCTGATGAGCTAAGACTTTTCAGTCAGCTGATTTTTTTTATATTTTGTTCTTATATTGTAATGTTACACAACTATCTAAAGTTAGGGGAAGATTGGGATCCCGCTAACATGTTTAACCCCACCACATGCATTGGTTGCCGTTTGTTGCTGCGTTATATTTTTTTTTTCGTTCATTTTTTGCACACACATTAGGACATGAGTTTTCTTTTGAACTTTTATTCATTTACATGTCATTTCGAGGCCTTTTGAAGCTGACTTTGCAGTATGGGCTTTGCTCATCGTTGAAGGCCATGGGATGAGCTATTGTTAATTTCAGTGTCATTTGGTCTCTTGTGCATGCAGAGTTGTCTCATTTGCTATCATACCACATCTTCTTTTTTTTTTATATTGTGTAACGTTTAGAGCATATCTATTTTAAATATAACCGCAGTCAGAGAGTTGTGCAGATCGCGGCAATTGTAAATGATACGATTCTACCTAAACACGCGTGTAATATTGTAAGTGGAAACGTTCAATACTTTCTCAAAACATTATCAAAACCAATGTGTTTTATTTTTGTATTCCCATTCACAACACGATAATTATGACTACGTGCTCAATACCAACCTGTCCTATAGACATGCAAAACGTGTGCACATGGCAGATAATCAATTGGAAATAGTGTCGTTATTATAGAAACAGAATTATGCAATAAAAAGCAGCTTGATTTCTATGAAATATACATGATTTGAAATAGAAAAACTATAATTGACATTATCCAGAATAATTGATAAAAAAGAAGAAAGAGGTAATGACATTAAAACTGACAGATATTAATGAATTTATATTTCAAATAAGTAATTAATGGCAAACAACCCATACAGTGTCCGTTAAATGGAATGAAAATCGATGTTTATTTCAAATAAAATATATTTTTTTCGGAAATTAACACCGATGAAATAATAAACCATTTTTCAAATTGATTTTTAGGCTTACACTGAAAGTTATTTTATTGTTTCAAACTTTTATTACAGTTTCATTGTATGCATATCAAATGTTCAATTTCAATTTATAAAACGTTAAAATGAAAAAGACTTCAAAGGCTAACTCCCTTTTGTGTGACAAAATCTAACATGGCGGGCCAACGATTCATGATTTTAAGGCTCACGATACAGAAAAGATCGGAGCATAATTTCAAATTCCGGAAGTCTAAAACTGCTAGAATTTTACAGCCTTAACTGAAACATTAAGTTGTGGAGAAAATTTAAAAAGGTTATAGTAGAGCCAATTTTACCTAAATCAGTTTCATTTCTATGGTCATCATGAAAAGGACTTAGGTTGTTGAAACGTATTTCAGTTTTCTTAATCTTTCTGTATTGGTTTTACAACAATTTTACTTTTTTTTTTATAGAATCAAAACATTTTAAACATTGCTGTGGAAGGCATTGCATTTTGAGACAAAATGGAAATTTAACGAGAATTCACTGTATCCTCATCATTCTGATTTTATATTAATTTTGGTTAAGTATGTCATCCATTTTCACTTATTTTCTTCACAAAATTATCGACATTGAAGTTCGGAGTCACTTTTTTTGCATTTATTATTTGGTTATATGTCCGGAATGGTTTTACACTAGTAATTTTTGGGCCCTTTATAGCTTGCTGTTCGGTGTGAGCCAAGGCTCCATGTTTTAAGGCCGTACCTTGACCTATAATGGTTTAGTTTAATTTATAGATTGAAACTTGGATGGAGAGTTGTCTCATTGGCACTCATACCACATCTTCCTATATCTGTAAATGTTGTTATGCCATGCAAGGCGCATTTAAAATTATTGTAGTGCGAATTTATTGCATTAAAATTAATGAATGAAAATTTAAGTACTTTTAAATATGACCCTGCCTTGTATAAAATAAATGCAGGAAAAATCAGCCATACCTCCTTATTCGATTGGTAACTTTGCATGATATACTTGAATACCTATCTCAAGGGAGCAAGGAATGCAGGAAAACTTATAATCTGATCAGACTGATAGACAAAGAGGACACATATCACGTGACACATATAGTCCCCTTCGTAGATGACTAAAAAGGTCATATATGAAGCTAACATTATCTGTATTTCATATGCTAATCTTAAGTAAAGAAACTCCAGTGATTGTTCAAGTAATCACAGTCGTTATTCATGCAAATTGAATTTTGGTTCGTGCAAAGTCGCTCTAAGAATTTCCAATATGTCAATTCATCAACGTCAATTCATATGCAGTCTCCCATCATTATAGTGTTTGCATAAAACAGAGACACATAAGTGGATGGGGCTAAGAGGTAACTTGTTACGTGGCTACTATTCTGGTATAGATGGTGTAGCTTTTTAAACTGCACTGACGAGGTGCTATCATATGAAAATAGATCATATACGTTCAACACTTTTGTGAAAGGAACTATTTTTTGGTGCATACATGACAGCTTTTTGTGTCGGATTTCCTGTAATGACCTCTTTCCGACAATAAGAAGAATCATTGATACAAATGAAATCAATGAACTATACTTATTTAATGTCCATCTTTTCAATCATTTACTACACGGTCGGTATCAATAAATTCATTGCTTTTTTGTAACTTGTTGAACTGTACTGTATTGTTTCCCTTGTATGAAAGATACTGAATCAGTGTTTCCCGATGCTCCGTAAAATTATGCAGGTCTAATGATTTCAACCTTTTGTATAGATGTACGCGGCATACTACATTATATTTGCTATTGCATGACAGTAACACAAAGTGAAGGATTCTTGTATGAAACATTTATAAGGAGACGGGTATGATATTTGTATTTTGTTTCATTCAGTTGAACAAATAATATATTGCATCCACACGCAAGAAAAATTCAAACACGATCTTCGTCAAAGATCCCGGTGATACTCGCGTGCCGAATTTTGGTCTCTACTAAACTATTTAAGAGTTGTTGAAAGGGCCTTAAACGTGCATGGAGCGTGAAACCATCTCTACACGAGGCATCGTATTTAACGCTCACATTATGACCGCACGTGCATGGATACGCATTTATATATTATATATATACATCACAAACAGCCAAACTACGTGCGCCCTATTTTGCAATGGTTTTACTGTCGGAAGAAGACCACCAGCGACCATGCATACTAATATTCCCCAGTAACCATTGGTGTCCTTAAAAAAATATTTGTCTGCTTATTGATACATCTTACACAGTAAAGCCAACATCATTGATTTATTCCGGATGAGAAAAGTCGACCAAACTATATTTCTATAACCTAGTCAACCCCACTTTTGCTAGCCAAGAGTTATGATTAATGCAGGCTCCTCCTTTCGAGACAGGATCATAACCCTTGGCTAGCGAAGAAGAGTTGACCATAGAACTGTATTTATGATTATTTTCTAGTTTATAAACGATGTTTACCTTTTACATACAGTTACATCTACAAAACCCTTAATCTGAAAATCAGATAAATACAATATTCTATGAATTGTAAAAACAATATGAACGAAATAATGTGTGCAAACGGACTACAGGTACACAAGGACTCCGAAATCCATGACACACCAATTGATAAGTGAATCTATGGCAATGTTGATATATTTTTAGTCTTTTTCCATAAAATACGATGCGATCAATTTAAGGAGACTCGCGGTTACAAAAAAAATAAATACTATTAGTTATTACTTTATGATATGGTACAAAAATCAACCAGAAAAATCGATCGGTTTTGCCCCAGACGACTTTTTAAATGTCATTGAAAAAGCTCAAAATTATCTCCCTTTGGTGCAAAAATGCCATTTTTTGGCATTAAATATAAAATTGAAATATCTTTTTTTAACTCATCGGTGACCTATATTTTTTATTATTGTTTTCCAATAAGCTGTACACAAACTAAATAATTGTAAAATTTAAGCGATTTCTGTAATTTAGTTCTTTTTTTATTTCGATATTACCTCTATTTCTCCTATTAGTTCAATAGAATAAAAGGACATTAAAAAAAAATATGCTTCTTTCGAAAACAAATTGTGAGCTTAAATAAACGGCGACTCGGGCCATTTTTATATTTCATTTTTTTATTAAGTATATGATTAAGTTCATTAATATTTTTTTTAACAAAATCCTATATTAAAAAAAAATTGATTTATACCCGCGAGCCCCCTTAACTGCGTGCTAATGGTAAAGCTGAAATTAACCACTTTAACACCAAAACGTATAGCTGACCGTTGCGTTAATTGTGTCTTGCAGATCTCAAGGGATGTCCACGGTTTCGTCAATGTTCAACCTTCGTGATAAGCTACCCTTCTTCATAATAACTTTATAGTTATCAATAAGGAACTGGTGAAAAAAATCGAATACTTTGTTTTTCAATATTCTAACTACAATGATGTTTTGATTATTTAACATTTTTATGCATACATTTTCATTTTTCAAATTGGGGACACATCGATAATAAAAACAAAAAATGGATAACAGAAATAACAAATAGCAAAATACGTAAAGAGAAAATATCAGAACTAAACAGAAATAGAGAATACTGTCTCCGATGTCATATATTTTAGACTATGTAGATATCCTCCGCCTTGTCGTATGTCTGGAAGATTCATTGACTTGGCAGTGTTTCGGTAATTTCTGTCCAAATATTCAACAGCGGTTCTCTTTGGTGTGTTGGGTATATAATGTGGTCTGGTGAAAAAAAAGTGAGTGTCTCTTGCATTGATAGTTAATGTTCCTTCCCTTTAGTGATTACCTGCATCCAGTGGCGGATACTGGTTTTTTTTTAGTATGAAATATCAATCCATTTGAAATGGGAATAATGGTTGGAAACCCCTCCCCTTTCTTATCCTTGGTTACGTTAGGATACACTCTTTCAAAAAATGATTGTATCCGCCCGTGTACCTGAATACAGATTACTCTTTGGGTAGAAAATGTACTTATATTTATCAACTATATGCATATAAGAGTTAAACATAGTAACCTTATTGCACTTCTTTCAACATGGTTTTAGACGTATGCTTTAATATCACAAAAATCATTTTGGATGCAAAAGCCGAAAAGAAAGACATGAACGGAAATGTTAGTAATCGAGAAAGTGACCAGGCATAAGATAACATAGGATGTTAACTTCCGCAAACAACAGTATTGTGCCAGCTGTTCCATAGACAACATTAACAATATTGAACGGACTAGGAAACTGCACCATTAATTGTATGTAGAAACCGTAGCAAATAAAGCGAGATAACTCATTATTATCATTATGGAGAAAAAGTGACATGGATTCTAAGATATATACTTATTGATTCTATCAGGAAATATCAGAGTATCAACAGATGGAATAAGTGAAAAACGTGTGCAATAGTTTAGACATGCTAAAAACTCAGTAATTCAAATCATCACTGATCAAAACAGATTAAACAATATAAAAAATGTTGCACTCTATTTGACTTGTGTTGAATTATTATCTGCGTTGTACACTGATTCTCACTACACCTCATAGTCGTATGGCGTTTCATATAATTGAGATGTCATAGTAAAAATATTTTGAACAGGCATAGGTGTATTGTTCATATTTTGTTTTTATTGTTTATGTGCTGTCTCGACGGATACATATAGTTTTTATTACAATAACGCCTTAATAAGGTGCCGTTAAATCTTGACTATTTGCAACTAAAATATATAGTTCATTAATTAAACTTCTTCATTTCGCGACTTGGACAAATAACACCTTACATATTCTAATTCACAATATCCTACCGAATTACAATTCTCACAATGTTTGTATTAACATGAGCAACACGACGGGTGCCAAATGTGGAACATGATCTGCTCATCCCTTCAGATCACCTAAAATCACCCAAAGTGTTTTGTAATTGTCTTGTTGCTTAGTCTGGTGTTTTTTGTACTGTAATTTCTCTGCTTGTCTTTTCAGTTTCTTTTCAGCCATGGCGTTTTCGGTTTATTTTCGACTTGTTACATGTCCCTTTGGTATCATACGCCTCTCTTTGTAAATCATTTTTCTTATGATGTCTATTTTGCAATAGATAATACATTTTCAAATGAGAAAAATACGTTATAGGTTGTCAAAGCATCAAGTTTTCCTTCTGATTTTTTTTATATTAGATTTTCCCATAATTTCAAATGTCTTCTTTTAAATGGCTTTTTAAATGGCTTCTTGATTTCCCCCCCTCCGTTCTGGGAATTCGAACAGTAGGAAAATTTTGTAGCCTGCGTTGAATTGGTATGATGTTCTCCTTGGTTTTATAATCTATTGGATTGTTTATAAACATTCTGAAGCAAGGAAAATGTATTTTTATGTTCTAGATGTCGGTTCCAATGTAAAAGAACTTGTCGTCAGACTGTTATGTTTTGAACTTAATAGAAAACATCATTGATATATCAGAAGTAGTTCCGATCAAACTGTCTTGAACAGAAAACATAACAATTGTTGACGCCTCCAATGACGATGCCACTTGAAAAGCAACACCTATGTCTCGCCATCCGTGACTTTCGTCGTGTCCGAGACAAACATGATAAAATCGTCATATAAGGACAAAAACTAAATACCCTTATGATGTTTGTGGCCAAATTTGGTTGAATTTGGCGTAGCAGTTTCTAAGCCTTGAAGATGCTCATTGTAAAAGTTAATGGACGACGACGTACGACGGACGCTAAGTGGTGGCAAAAGCTCACACTTACCCATTGGAACCGAGGTGATCTTAAATATGCGAAAAGTAAAACTCCGAAGAAAATTCAAAACGGAAAGTCCCTAATCAAATGGCAAAATTAAAAGCTCAAACACAAGACTTTAAGGTAGTTTTGCCCTTAAATGCATACGTTTTATGTTCGTGTCCGTTATAAATTCTTCAAAGATTTTCTTCTCTGATATAACTAATCTTAAATATGGTATTTTAGTATAAAGTTTTTTTTTTGTTCGGGTAACTTAAGCCAACTTAAATTGCCGGCTAAAACAGAACAAAGCATGGTCAAAAGACTTCACTTAAATTTTTCAACATTCCAAATAGTGACATCTTGGATTTGAAAAAAAAATTAAAATCGCAAAATTTACAATTTGATTTTGAACAACTGGATTTTTAGAACAGATAATTTGGTAGTAACAATTAAACATGCTAAAATAGGACTGGAATCAAGCGTGGTTTATAAGGACTTTTTTTTGTTATTAAGGCACATGTTCAGACTTTGTGATTTTGACTTGTTAACTTTCCGGACTAAACAGTTTTCTATCATGGTACGTCTTTTAATCTGATATAAGCAAAACAATTGGAATTTTGAATTTCTCTATACATAAGAGACGCATAGTGTTTGCTGCAATATAAGCTGGTACTAAGGCATATTTATTATAGGATTAATTCCTTTAGTTAAGAAACAAAGTGCAAGTATTTGTTATGGTATTTCATGTACTTCTCTTTTGAGTTAGAGCGTACCTTTCGTTTATAAGCACATAGCATAATAAATAAAACAGATTTTAATTTGACATAACTCAGTTTTGCTGCAATATCAGCTGATAAATGGGCATATTTATTATATATTTGATTCCTTAAAAAATTTAGGTACATATATTTGTTATGGTATTTTTTTCATTTCTTCACTTTTATGATAAACTTCCTTCACTTTTATAATAACTTCTTCCTTCACTTTTATAATAATCTTGAAAACAAAACATATTTTAATTTGACGTAAATCTGTAGATAAAATATACATATCTGCATGCAGATACCGATATACAATAAAAATCATAGCTGTTAATAATGATTGATAAAATAATTTGATATTACGAATCCACTATAGAAGAGATGCTTTCTATTGAATAATTTCTTGCTCTTGTCTTTACTTTTGTCGTCCGTTTTAACATTTTCACTAATTCTTTTCTAAATTTTGTCCCACTCAGACAGTATAGAAAGAAACTAATGGCATTGTTCATATACATCAATAAGCTTGAAATTGTTTCAAGAAGATTCATAAGTGATGGGTCTGCGTCCATGAAAAAACTCTCACAGATGTAATACACTGAAACCGGAAGTGTACAAACGAGGAAGGATATATTCACTGAAAGTAACATGGCCGTCATATTCGAATTTCGATTGCGTTGCCGTCTGGAATTAGCTTCATTTGACAAATTATTAGGCGATGTTTTTTCTTTGATAGTTGCAAACCGCTTGGATGATTTGATGATTGTCCGAATAATGATAACATTGCATATCAGCATTATACTAAACGGAAAAAAAAACAATAAAACGCAAAGTCCATAAAAGGCCAAGCGATTATGGAAAATGAGTTAAATTGACAGTTTCCGTCTTGAAAATCGGTAGTGAATAGTAAATGTCCATTGAGCATGATCAAAAGAAAGGTGACCAAAACAACAACAAAACGACTTCGACGCATTGTACAATAATAGACTGCTCTCAATGGAAGTTTTACTGAAATACACCTGTCGATGGTCACGGCAACCAAAATCCATGCCGTAAACTGGAGCGAAAAATATGTCATAAAAACGTGGATTTTACAATTGAGGGGACCAAATGTTCGAATGTCAGTTTCAAAAGCATATCGTATCCATCGGCGTAAAAGTCCTGTGTTGACTACAAGAATATCACCAAATGATAAGACTGTTAGATAAAACATGGTTGTAGAACGTCTCATAGTTCTTCTTAATAATACACTTATGGACAAAGTTGATGAAATCATTCCTAAAAGTATTACACACGGTGAAAAATATATCCAAAGTAAATCTGCATAATATGTATCTATAAGCTTCGCCAAACCATAGTCTGTTTCATTCGAAACTTTCCAATCTGCGCCAAAACCTTTACTGTTGTCGATTTCCATCTTAAATCCCGATCTAAACACTATCTGAAAATAGATGTGTATGTTTATTTTATTGACGTTATCTGCCGAAAAACACAATATACATTGCGAGAGTTAGGGTTTGGTTTGGTTTGGTTTATCATAAAGTTAAAGGCAAATTTCAAAACTAGAATTTTAAAACGTGCTCAGGCGTTCATTCGTCATCTGCATATTAAAAAAGATATAAAATTTGAATTAATTTTCACAACAGTCATTTTTTTTCATATGTATACATATTTAAAAAAAAAATTATGTTAAACATCGTTATAAAAAGCAGTAAATAGAATCTCAACGCCATCTTTGTCGGATATTTACAAATAAAGTTAAAAAAGTTCATTTTTGTATGACGACTTAATAATTTTTTCTTCGTTCCCGAGACAAATTATGGTAATTCATTTATACGACGTACCCGAGACATATATATGAAATACCCTGTCTTACAATTGAAAGTTTCAGAAAAACAGTCTCCGCTCTATTTATGAGGTTACTATAAGCAGCTATGGAAAGTTACTGTTGACTTTTAAACTTCCATATTGAAGAAAAAAACGCAGAGTAAGAACCATTGGAATTGAAACATTTAAAACTGTACATTGTATGTGCTGGACTGCTGGACTGCTTGCTGTATTATGTCTTATCATATACATGTATATGTGTTTGTCTTAATATATGTGTTTGTCTTAATATATGTGTTTGTTTGCGTATCATTTTGTTTGTGTGTAATGTACTTTACAGTAGATTTTTAAACCTCACTAGAGCTTGTGTTGATTTGTTTGCAATGCATCGACATTAAATAAAACTTTTATTTAATTTGATTTGAAACAAAGATGGTAATTCCTATTAAAATTCGACGTACTCGAGACATGTTATGAAACAAATATTGTAATTCCTTTGTAATACGGCGTACCCGAGACATATTATGAAACAGATATTGTAATTCATATATTAGCCTGTAATCCTGTAGCCCTTTTCACAAAAATAAACTGAAGTGTAAAGTTAATCTTACTATAAAAATATCTAGTTGAATTAGTAAGGAATATTTTAGACTTACAATAACTTTAATAGATCTTTTTTGGCTCACTGTTTGACAGTGGTATTAGTTTGGATCAGGATACCAGATAATTTCCTATACGACGTACCCGAGATATGTAATAAAAAGATTTTTTTTGCGAAATGAGTCACAGAACCGGCCCTATTCTTCGTGTTCAGCATGCTTCTAAACTGTATATTAAAAAAATTGTCAAATTAATGTTTTATTGGACAGAACAATTGTGCCAAAAATAATCTGAATCAGCTTAGGTCAATATTTCGTTGTAAGCCCCTTTCCATTTTCGTGTATGTCTATATAAAAATGAAGACGTGGTATGAATCCCAATAAGACATCTCTCCACAAGAGACCAAATGGCAAATATATTTTAAAACAACTATAGGTCAATATACGGCCTTACACAATGAGCAAACCGCATACCGCATAGTCAGCTATAAAAGGCCCCTAAATGACAAATGTAAAACAATTCAAACGAAAAAACTAACGACCTAATTTAGGTACTAAAAAAATTAACGAAAAAAAAATATGTAACACATCAACAAACGACAACCACTGAATTACAGGCTCCTGACTTGGGACAGGCACATACACACAGAATGCACTATGCTTATATCGTCATCGGACGGATTTTAACGGAAGTCTTTCCAATCTTTGCTCTTGTTGCAGTCTAAAAATTTTACACAAATGACATCTTCATGTGAAAATTTACATTGGGTAATATTGCGACCACCCCATGACGTTTTGTTTAAAAACATAGTATAAAATTGAGAATGGAAATGGGGAATGTGTCAAAGAGACAACAACCCGCCCAAATAAAAAACAACAGCAGAGGGTCACCAACAGGTCTTCAATGTAGCGAGAAATTCCCGCACCCGGAGGCGTCCTTCAGCTGGCCCCTAAACAAATATATACTAGTACATTGTACATGTAAATCATGAATGCTTATAGTATATTGAGTCTTGTCAGCTGCATTTTCTTCGGCACAAAAGATCGTATTTTGCAAGGACTAATTAAGCAAGAACAACATATTATAAATCTTAGTAAAATTGAGAATGGTTATGGGGAATAAATATGTGAAAGAGACAACTACCCGACCAAAGAGCAGAGTAGTCCCGGTTACAATGAAATTTAAAAATAATTTACTTACTGTATACTCTAAGCGTCTTCTCGAAAAAGTATCCTAGGTTGTTTACACATGTTTTTTTCTCAAGTCTTACATAACCAAATATCTAAATAGCAAACATTTCTTCTATTATTGAGTAATACCCTGAAGCACTTTTTTAATTTACTATTGTGAACAGAGATTACCTATTTAAAGTTGTGTCATTATTGTACTTAATTGTTGATTAGTAAAGCTCAATAAAAACTGTAAACTTGTGACAAACAACTTGTTAAAAGACGGACAAAACACCACAGCTAACAGACGAACGTGACACATAATAATGAAATCTGCCATGTTTTCTGGCCTGGCGTTATTAAATAAATTATTTTACAGACAACTTTAAAAATGGAAAATAAAAAAAAACAAAACTGTGGGATTATAAGACGTATATAAAAATTTGTACTAAAATTGTTAGAATATAAAGTCATTTTGAAGATATGTATAAAATTTTACGTGTACTGAAAACTTTGCATTTGGACAAGGACGTATGTAAGATATACGTTAATAAGAAAGTTGCTGTGACAAAGGAAGATCGTCTGATTCCACCTAAATGATTGTCAAGAAATATGCATGACAGAAGCTTCCAAATTCGAGCAGCATCAAATGATTACCGGAAATATTCTTTCTTTCCGCGAACCATCAAAAATTCTACCTCCTGGGGTAGTGTCGGTGCCGTCAGTCGAGGCTCGTTGACAAAGCTGAACTAAATAAAAACAATATGGGAGTGGGGGAGGGGTCCGTTTGCGCACCGAAGGCATGGCAAAATATTCAGTTTATTGATTGTGGCCGTTATCCGGTAGAAGTAGAAGTACGTCTTTGACTTCGGGGCAAGAAGACGCGAAAAGGGGATAAAGGATAAAGGAATTTTCAGTTTTATGTTGAGTAGAACCTGTTCGCTAGTTTGTGTTTAAATATTACAATGCCACTGGTATTAAAGAGATAATCGTAACTGGGAATTACGACTATCCCAAAATGGCGACGGCAGATATAGGTAAAATCTTTAGTACTTTTTTCTCAAATGTAGCATGTTTTTGTCAATAGTTACTCAGCTGCAAAGTTTTTCTATACCATTACATATTATTTGAATCGCAACGGTGCACTGGAATTGTCTAAGCGCTTTGAAAATTGCCGTTGAAAAAATCGGGATGATAATCGTAACACTATGGCATTTTTCTTCTTTGATTATCGTAATTTCTTTATCGGATAATAGTCACTGAAACATAATAAATGTGTCTTTCAGCATTTCAATGGTATTTTGTGTGTTAAAAATGCAAATGTCCAGTTTAACGATGACATTAACGCATATAAAAATAAATGAAGAAACTTACAGGTTAAAATCTAAGACAATTTACTTATATATCTCTAGTTATAACTGACAACAATATGCATAACCTTTTAATATATACATGCACCTGTTAAAGATATGGAGAATGAAGCAGCTGTAAAGTCAGTTATTGTGGTAATTAGATATTTTTTTAAGGATGTCATATTATTATAATTACCATATATCATAACTTGCTTTACAATTGCCTCTTCGCTCATTCCAATATTTTGTGACATTCCTAGTTCTTGGAAATTTCTGTATTTTAACATAGTTCGTGTTTTCCCCACTGATTTCCAAATTTCTTAAAGCTTGTTCACCCTTCCAATTTTATGATATAACAGTATGTAGCTGTTTTCATTAGAACTATCAATAATATATGCATATAAAGAAATGTCATAAGATGTAGGAATGTTTCGTAATTTATTCATCGCCATAATTTCATCATATGCTATCAGATATGCGTTTTTAGTGTCAATATCAATAAAACACTTTCCAGTTACGATTATCTTTTCATTTTTTAATACCATAATTACGATTATCTTTTTTTCCGAGTTACGATTATCATCCCGATTTTTTCAACGACAATTTTCAAAGCGCTTAGACAATTCCAGTGCACCGTTACGATTCAAATATGATGTAATGGTATAGAAAAACCTTGCAGTAACTATTGACAAAATCATGCTACATTTGAGAAAAATGACTGAAAAAAATTACCTATATCTGCTGTCGCCATATTGGGATAGTCGTAATTCCAGTTACGATTATCTATTTAATACCGGTGAATGTCGAACCGTTGGCAGTCAATAGCTTGTCCTATATCTTACAGATCTACGGAATTACGAAAATAGGCGAGAGACTTCGAATTGATGTAGAAACCAACTTTAGTATCTTGCGTCATGAATATGTTCATAGTGTTTTTCTCCTAAATTAGTGGAATCCATTTCGTAGGTTGTATCCTGCTTTATTATGATTTTGATGGTTGATTTCCTGTTGTTTTATTTAGCGCGATAAAAACTGCACTATTAACACAACATCCTTGTGCTTTGTCTTACTATTTCTTTTTCATTGTCAAACTGTATGGAAAACTGTTGGTTGAATCATTAATTTATTGTCATATTTACACCAAGGTGATATAGAAAGGTATACACAAACCTTGTGTATTTGTATGTGAAAAACTTTCACAGAAAGTGAAAAGATAGTCCAATATTTCATAAACAAATTACGGCTCCCTCTTTTACTATTACGGCGAGTTTCGTTGCATGATTTTGGGCGGTTTTCGCACGTTCGTAATATGTTATGAAACATATAATATGCATGATAATGTATGATATAACATATTATTTAAGGACCATTTAATTTTAAGTAGAGTTGACTTGCTTTAATCCGGTTTATTCGTCATTATAGAGTCAAACGAAATAAAGGCCGATTACCGTGCGTATCGTTACAGTATACCTTTGCATATAGACTAATGTTTTATAAGTACGTCTGAACCAGTGACAACTCTCCAACAAATTTATCCATCGAATCACCAACAGTGATGGTGATTTATATAGTTGGTTATACATACGAGCCCCTAACAGCTTACAATGTATGTTACTAATTATTATACATATAAGTTCCGACTCTAGATAAAATGAACTTGCTTAAAGAGCTACAATTTGATCTTTAGGGGAAAGGGGTGGCGGCTAGGATGAAATTAACTAAAACTTAAAATAAAAATACAGGACATAATTTTTCATCCTAGCCACTCTCCTCCTAAAAATCAAATGGTTGATTCCTTACTTCTATATAGGAACGTTGCAAGAGTGCAACTCGGTTAAAACCATCGGTTTTAGTATTCGAAATCAAATATGAATAAATTTGAGAATGGAAATGGAGAATGGGGAATGTGTCAGTCATTAACCCGACCATAGAGCAGAAAACAGCCGAAGGCCACCAATGGATCTTCATTACACAGTGCGAAGAAAATGCCGCATCCATAGGCGGGCATAAGGTATCTCCTACACAAAAATGTGTACCAGTTCAGTGAAAATGGACGTCATACTAAACTTTCAAACATATAAATGTACTAAAATTAAATATGAAGATCATTCAATGTGTCTCGTCTTCATCTCTTACAGAGATAGATCATAAATATATGACTGACTAAGAAATAGACATTTTCTCTATACAATGGACATATTCATCCAAAATATTCCTTGTCACGTTTTAGGAGACCTGATACATATCTGCATGTGACTTTCAATTAGTGTGGTATTGTTTTGTAAATGAAATAAAAAGCTTATTGTGTTTTTGAGTCCTATTTTTTTATAAGTCCTAATTACTGTTATTTCAAATCTCAAGCTTATTCTCCTTTTCAGATGTCGTAAAATCGTTATTTCATGTTACATGTATTATAATCTCTAATGTCATAAATCAAAGAGGAGTTATACTCTCAGAAAAAGACACCGATGGACGGAAGAGGAATCTGTAGCTTCTGAGAAAGTTTTAGAACTGTTCATTATAATTGTAATGTCCTATGCAGAAATAAGATATGTATAAAGAAGTTATGAAAACAAAGGTTTTTTTTCAATTTCGGCGTAAACAAATATACTAAAGTATATGAACATAAACTTGAAAAAATGAAAATAGTAATTTGAATTATATGGACTTGAAATTAAGATACTACCGAAACTTAATAGCTTGATCTTTTCCTTAATGTTGACACAGATAGACGACATCAAACTATAAAACATATGAGACATGTGATTTCAACTTTCAACGCTTCCCTTTTCTCAGCAGTAAAGTACGTATGGCGTATCTGTATCTCTATTCATACATTCTGCTCATGCATGTTGATAACTATTCCCACTATATGGACGTAATGAGTATGGATGTGCTTACACAAAATTAAGTTGCCCGAACGGGATTATGGGGAAAAAACCTGAAATAGACGATACACAAGTTTGACGGTCACCATCAAGCAATCGGATTCACCTATACGAAGTTTCTGTCTTTCAACTCACCAGCAACATTTTCTCATATCTTTACCTTTCAGATAAATTGTCTGATTTGTAAATTTGCCGTATGTTTCCTATTTCTCATATTCTCGAATGGCATGTGAGGCATGCATATAGACAATAACTGTTTGGTGTCTTTAAATATCAGCTGTATTTGTACGAGGCTAGGAAAGAAGATGTATGCGAGGTTTTAGCGAGCTATTACACATGTTTCGAGCCGAGTACAAATACAGCTGATATTCAAAGACACTAAACAGTTATTGTCTTTATCCTGCAATTAATTCTGCATATTATTTGTGTTTTGCAAGACACAAAAACACATGTTTTGCATTTATTCTCGATTTGAAATCCCTTGAGGCCTGTGTAGTAATACGATACAGTAATCACACATTCAGCTGAAGACGGGTTCGCAAAAAAAGAATCTCGAATGACAGTGGCGTAGCTATGTCATTTTTACGTGTACGCCCGAACCTTGTTGAGGGGCCTGAAGGCCCAAGCGGATCCAGGCCAAAGAACCTGTTGGTAGTAGATTAGCGGGGGTGAAGCCTCCGGAAGTTTATGCGTTATCGAGAATGACATATTACCATTCCTGTCAATGAAAACTCATCAATAACAACATTCTTTAGATTAAAAATTGTTTCTTTTTGATGTTTTATCTATTTATTGTGTTTATTTAGAGTGTAATGACGGTCATTGGCTTATACCAGTTACTTTCAAATATGATTAAAGCCTTAGGGGGCCGTGGGGTAAAGCACTCAATCAACGAAAACACATTTTCATGTGCAAATGTCGTAAATGAGTTGTTCAGGTGAAATATTAAAATTTGTATATATATCTTTATTCTCAATAAACCATCATTTTGACAAGGTATAGAGAAATACACAATATTATGTACAATATTTACAATATATACAATATTCAATAAATACAATTAGTAAAAGACATGTTACAAAAATAATTAATAGGGTGGCGTCACACTAGATAAAGCCAGGAGTTCACACAGATTTATTTATAATTTTGATAAATTTGCAGAGTTTACTCAACTTAACCTTCTTTTTTGATGTCATTAATAATTTATATTTTAAAATATTTGGCTTTGTGTAGCTATACTTTTCAATGCAATTTTTCCTCTCCTGTTCAAAAAATTTGCATTCCAAAATAAAGTGAAATTCATCCCCGAGTTCATTGTTTTTACACAGAGTACAGTTTCTATTTTGTCTGCTGGTGTTTAGCCATTTACCAGCTTCAATGGGTAATTTATGATTAGTCGTTCTAAATCTGCAAAATTCTACAAGATTTTTGTTATCTAAAATATCTAAATAAGCTTCAGAACTAAAACTATCTTTAAATACTTTGTAATTTATAGCTTTTGGTGATTCTTCTAACAGTAAGTGCCAATTCTGTTCAAATTGATCTTTGAGGTTTCTACTAACTGTAAGACGTAGCCAATTCAAATTAATAAAAGTTTGTGAATTCCAAATATATGTTAAGCCACATTCATTCAAAATATTTTTTATGTTATCTAACCATAAAAATTTATCTCCATTTACAAATGAAAATTGAAAACACAAGTTATAGACAACTTTTGACAATTTTGACTCCTTTCCAGAAAGAATTTTACCCCAGAATGATATCATTCTATTTTTTATGTCAATTTCTAGAGGATATCTTCCAAGTTCGCCATATATCATATACGATGGTGTAGAAGATTTTAAATGTAAAAGCAATTTGCAAAATTTTAGGTGGACTTTTTCGATTATTTCATTATTGCTAAAACCCCATACTTCGCACCCATATAATAAAATAGGCTTTATCATCTTATCGAATAATTCTAGTTGCGTTTTGATTGAAAGCCCGTGGTTTCTGCCTAATTTTAGAACCTCGTAGAAAGCCTTCGTAGCTTTATTAGCTATGGACTGTTTCGCTTTCTTAAAATTCCCACTTCTAGCTAAGTCTATTCCTAGATAATTAATACTATTCACTATTTCTAATTCTGTTCCGTTCAAATTGAAATGTAGGTTTCTTGGAAGTGTTCCTTTAGAAAATATCATGATTTTACTTTTATCTGCATTTACTTTCAGTTTCCATAAAGTACAGTAATCTTGAAATGAGTCAAGTTGCTTTTGAAGATCTGCAGCTGATTCTGCCATTAGCACAGTATCATCAGCATACAAAATTACAAATAATTTCAAATATGTATTAAGTTTGATTTCAATTTCGTTAGTTATCGTTTGAAGACCATCTAAGTTACAGTTTGATAAATATGACTCGAGGTCGTTCATAAATAAGGCGAAAAGAAATGGTGATAAATTTTCCCCTTGGCGTACCCCGTTACTACACGGGAAAAATTCTGACTTACAATCATTATAAGAAATACATGACTTTGTACCGTTATACATATTTACAATTATATTATACATGTTACCGTTCATATTATTCACTAGCAACTTGTACCATAGTCCATCCCGCCAAACTTTATCGAAAGCTTTTTCAAAATCAATAAAAGCGCAAAACATTTTTTTCTTTTTGTAAAGGGTTCTCTATGGAACCCTGGTTCTCGTCTGGGATTTCTCCAAGCGAAAAATAATTTATCAGTCCATTACAGGATTTAAACAAATCAAATATTTTCATTAGATATTTTGTCTTGGTCAGGAATATTAATTTCTGCACAAGTTTCATGACAAACTACGGAGGTTTATAAATTTATCACGAAAATTAACTCATCATAGATACCAGCTTTGAAATTTTGTACTTGCGCCAGACGCTCGTATCGTCTACAAAGGACACATCAATGTCGCTCGAAACAAACGTGACAAATATTCCAGATCGTCTGATTTAAATTGCGTAAAGATATTAAAGTCTGTCTGTCATTATAACAGTTACACGGAAAATTGAACGAAAAAAAGTTTGCTTCTGAAATTAACCATAAAAAAAAACCTTCAATAAAGTTTCATTAAATTCGACGAATGTTTAACAAAGTAATTGACATGTAACACATTTTAACCTCGGACTGTAAATGCAAAATGAAATTCCTTTTATCCATAAATTACGGAAAAACTCATCATATATAATTTCGTCATTATACTCTGGATACTCCATTGACCATCAACAGTTTTTGTCCAGCTACCGTAAAATTTTACGAAGGTTTGACAATTAATAAAGTTATTAATATCTTAAAACTTTAACAACATACTGAACCTAAATGTACATAGTTATAATATTGGCACCGCTGGCGAAATTTAGGATCGAAATGTCTCGCTTTTGCGAAATAAATGGCAATGGCTCGACAAAAAATGAAAACCGCATATCGAATCTTAGCACATAATGAATTGCTTTAAAAAAAGAAAAGGAAAGTGAGTATAGAATTCACGGTATATTAAGACTTTGACAGAAAATGAACAAAAATATCATATGATAAAAATGTTTGTCTCTTTTATTCGCAATTACAAGCCATTGAAGAAAGACATTGAAGGTTGATGTACTATTATTTAATTCTTTTAATTTTATTGAGATGATTTTTTTTTTTGCCAAATTCAAGTGTACGCCCGGGCGTTTTGACGTAAACGTAGCTTCGCGCATGGAATGGTCAACAATAATACATCGCGCAAGGTGATCAATTATCTATTTTAACATAAAAACTTATTTCAACAGTAAAAACAAATAACAAAACATTGTCCAATTTGAAACAGGAGTGTACGAGTTGTCCTACGCTTCAGACTCGACATTCACTAAATATGCATGCTGAAATTGACATGGTTGTTTTTATTATACAAAGTCATACACATTTAAGTTTTGAAATGGATAATTGTCATCGTAGAAAAGACTGCTGTTCATGTGTGTATGTTATCAGAAAATTGGTGTGATTCTTATTGCTCTAAGAAATGTTTGAAAACAAACAGAACGTATAAAAGTAATCGCAGGTTCATATAATTTTCAGTCCGGCAGTGGGCGGAGCTTTTAAGCCCTGGGCTGCGTTCAATATCGTAGTAGCTACGTAGTGCTACGTAGATTTTGACTATTGAACGTGTAGCTATAGACTTGTTGTTACATTAGATATTGATAGCAGCTACGTAGCCGCTACTTAGATGCTACGATATTGAACTCAACCCAGTATAGTATACAGGGCCGCGTTCAATATCGTAACAGCTACGTAGTGCTACGTAGATTTTGACTATTGAACGTGTAACTATTGACTAGCTGCTACATAAATATTGATAGCAGCTACGTAGCCGCTACCATATTGAACTCAACCCAGATACAGCATAGCGATATCTGTAGTGCTGTATCTGTATAGTAGAACACCCAATTGCAGGATAAATATAGATTATTACATATATAGATACAAGTGGATAATCGGATTTATCCAATCGAGATACTTTTGTAGTTAAATTATCAACTTTAAAGTCCGAGCCTCGGCGAGGACTTTAAAAGGAGTAGGTCCGGTAAGGACCGATTTTGGCCTCAAATTTCAGGTTCATCTGACGAAAGATTTTGACCACTTTTTAAACACTTGAGTGTCTGTTTTTTTTTAATTAATTAGTTTATGTGAAAGATTTTAACAGATTTAGTCATTAAAAACGATCCGATTCAAGCTCAAATATGAAAAATCTACCTAATATGCCGAAAAATGTCACTTTTCAGATGGTTTTTGGTAAAAATGAAAGTGGCCGCATCCGTGTTCATCCTCAACCTTTATATATGTTATGTATTATCATAAAATACAACTTACATTTCAATATTAAGGATGAACACGAATGCGGCCACTTTCGTTTTACACGAAAACCGTCTAAAATTGAACTAAAATGCTAGAATTATGAGGATTTCAGTAATTTAGCATGGCTTAATGGTGCTAGTACCGGATATATGTGCATTGTATTGTCAAAAACAGCCCATATTTATGTAGCAGAAGCATTCTACTGTCCAATGAATAACTAAAGGTTTACATATTGTATTCCGCGCTTCATTCTAAAAATATGCGCACGGTCAACGCTAACGGCTTTTACAACCCTATGAAGTTACAAAAAGAATTAAGCATTCAATACTTATAATTACATATTTTTAGCTAGGATAAAAAAAAAAACGCGAATTTTATCAATTTTTAATTTAATTCACCTGTGCACTTTATTGCGGGACCTCGTGTTATCATGAATGATAAGTTTTATTGTGTGATGCAATTGCTTAAGGAATAACACGTGATGTGCATTTAGCCAATCAGAATAACGTATTATAATGAAACGTAATTATATACAGTAACTGTTATTTTTACAATTACCATTTATGTACCTAAAGTTTTAAGTTTTTTTTCCAGTCACCTATAACTTTGTAAATAAGACAGACAGTTTTTCACGATGAAAAGACATCAATTACTTTGGAAAACCGAAATAGATTGTATGAAATTTTATGAAACTTGTTTGTTTTTTTGTTTTTTTGTTTTTTTGTTTTTGTTTTTTGTTTTTATTATTTTCCACTTTCAACCTTACATGTCCTTTTTGGTTTTCTAAACTTTTCCTTTTTTAATAGCTTAAATGGATTTTAAAATATGTTGGCCTCGAGCAACATAGAAGATACGTTGATGGTTAGCTATAAAAGGTTCCGACAGGGAAAAATACAAAACAATTCAACTGAGAAAACTAACGGCCTAGTTTATAACAAATCAATGACGAAGAAAAAATATGACAGACTTGAACAAACAACCACATAACTACAAGTTCCTGACAGACTTCCAATAGACGCATACAGAATTTGGCGGGGTTAAACATGTTTGTGGGCGCTAAACCCTCCCCCCAACCTTAAACAATAGTGTTACTGCATAATATGAGGAAAAAAACTGTAAAAACAGTTGCAATTGACTTAACTCAAAAGATCCAAATAGAAAAGTTTGATTATTGCTGTCTGTATTATATTTATTTGATTTACGTGCCTTTGGGTAAATTTTAACAATTATATCAGAAATCCTTAGTTATTTGAGCAAAACTATATCCTCAAGGTATCGGTAAGTGTTATAAATTTTATCAATTAGATGTTATTCGGACGGATAATGAGTTTGGCCATGACGTGTGATTCAAAACAATACAAGACCACGTCTCTATTAAAAGGGCACAATTAGTGTCCATATGAATGCCTACAACATGTCGATAGACTGCATTTCCAAACATGTTGTCAAGAATAAAATTTAAGCTTTAACCATCTCATCACAGTTCTAGTAAGTTAGCCTAACGTGTTTCCTTTTATCTCTGTACAAACGACTGAAGGCTTTCAACGGGCATATATAAATCTGCGATCAGAGTGAAACATGAACAGTCTGTAGAAACATGAATGTTGATAGAAAGAACAGGATCCTGCTGACGTTTTACCTTTGCCAGCTTCTGAATTGAAATCTTTGACATGTTACAGATTCTTTACGAGGACACATCGGATTAACTTGAAAGGTTACTTGGTAACTTGCATGGATGTGTATATCAAATCTATTATATTCACAGTGAATGAAAAAATATGATAGTTTTCTTCTAAATGATACAAACGAGAAAATAGAAAGTTATTGGTTTTGTACAAAAAGGGTTTATAATGATGGAATCTTTTATTCAATGAATTGTTTCCTTGGAATTACACTACAGTACTTTAATTGAGGGACTGAAACCCATCAATATATATATATATATGGATACATCTGTTGTAGGGTTGTCACTGACTCAGACGTACTTATGAATATAATTATTTTCTGTGACTGTATCTTACATTAATTTGTAGGATCCTTTACTATAGATAATTTAGCTGATCTGTAACAATAACATCTTCATGCCTTATATATCATGTACTGTAGTACGCCGCTAGATTAAAACTGACGTGGAAAGGTAACACATGCCCACCGAAAGCTCTTTTTTGAGAGCCCAGGTGGTCGTGTGGTCTAGCGGGACGGCTGCAGTGCAGGCGATTTGGTGTCACGATATCACAGTAGCATGGGTTCGAATCCCGGCGAGGGAAGAACAAAAAATTTGCGAAAGCAAATTTACAGATCTAACATTGTTGGGTTGATGTTTAGACGAGTTGTATATATATATATATATATATCTAATGCACACAACGCTGCGATCTCCGTACATTCAGGGAGGGACCTTGATGGGTAAACGACGCATACCATTTTTTTTGTTGGAAAGCATGATATATTATGTGAAGACAATTATTTTGCTTTGATTATTCATTTTTGACATATACTAGTATACCTACATAATAATTGATACAATTACATATACTAGTATACCTACATAATAATTGAAACAATTACATATACTAGTATACCTACATAATAATTGAAACAATTACATATACTAGTATACCTACATAATAATTGAAACAATTACATATACTAGTATACCTACATAATAATTGAAACAATTACATATACTAGTATACCTACATAATAATTGAAACAACTACATCTGTCTTGATATATATCCGATAAAACTGCGTAGATAATCGTAATAGTCTTTCTGTGAAATAAACGAGTTATTGTAGTTATTTGTTTATGGTAAACACAACCATAATCTCTGCGGCTGAGACCTGTATGACTCGGATATTCGGCAAGTGTTTCTTTTTTTTCTGAGTTATGCTTGCATAAGTATTACGTAATTTAATATATATAATGGTTTGAAACCTCACGATATTGTCCAAAAATTCAAAGTTTACATATATACTTAATGGATGAGACGAATACAATAGTTCAGTTAAATTAAATGACTCTGTTCTTTTATTCCGGCGACTGTATAGTCACTTTCCCGTTTATCTTTTAAGCAACAACGGTCCTGTTTTAGTCCTTAAATTATTCTTTTTGATGTGGTATCATAATGCACAAATGAATTCAGTAAATGATACATTTTAAATCTATAATAAATGGGCGCAAAATAAACCGGAACACGTATTTTGCATGTGTCATTGAAAAACGGCAGATCGACGTTTTCTTGAAAACAGTTTAAAGAATTCATTTCTAAATCTTTTCCCTGTGATACAGTACAAGAAAAAATGGACACTGTTATTCAGGTATTGGAGAATATTCACGATGCCGTATGCTAGGTTTTGTACAGCAATCCTATGAGGGTGTATATCTTGTGTTTTCCAGTAATGCTTCCCGATGAAATAAATAGCTATTGGTGTTGTACACAAGAAAAAAACAAAATTAACGGACAATAGCATAACAGTCACGTTTGTGCTTGTTTGTAATCTGGTTGAATTGTTGTTGGCTGTTTTATTTACAGTATCATTGGAGAAGCCATTTTGGGTTTCACACGCTTCTGTGATAGTTGATATTTCATCTGAATGCTCGCCTGAAATATGACTCGATCCAAATGAGGTCCGTCGTGTGTATACACTGTCGAAACTTCTGCCAAGATTATTGTCAACTGTCATATTTTTCAACGTTTTAACAGACGCTGAAACTCTCTGAATGATTAACGAATTAGCTACTATCATTATGCCAAATGGAACAAAGCAGAATACTGCAAAATCTATCCATGGCCAAATTTTACTGACAAAATTGGCGTCTGCTTCTTGACATATTAGTTTTGGTCCATTTCTTGCAATAATCTCAACTGTAAAGAACAAATGACTGTTAATAAAAACCATTGCTACGACTAGAACTACCACAATAACTTTTGATACGTTGTGAGTGCAGCATAGTCTAGCTTTGAGTGGTCGCATCACAGAAATACAGCGATCCATGGTCACGGCGACCAAAATCCAGGAGGCAAAGTCGAGAGAAAAATACACAAGAAAAGCATGTAGTTTACAAATAAAATCACTGTGTAATCGTATGTCTATGTCGAAAGCCATAATAATCCAGTATCTTAACAATCCTGTGTACAACACAAGAAGGTCAGCGGAGGACAAAATAAGTAAATAGAACATTGTTGTTGATCGACGCATCGTTTTCTTGGACAAAACAAGAATGCTTAAAATATTAGCAACGGTTCCAATAAATATTACACATGGTGATACATAAACAAAGATAAATCTTGTTATTTCATCCTCTATAAACTCGTCAGTTTGGTTCGAAATACTTCCATTTGCAATCATACTTTCATTTTTAATAATTGAAAGACTTAAACTGTTATAAATTTAGATCACGGCTTCTTCAAACCATCTTTGACACAAACATGACAAGTGAACTAAATATTTATGAATAGGATGCTAATTTCATCCATAGAATTATTGACGAATTTCTAAGTTTTTTAATCGGTTAGTATTGGTAAGAAACGTCAATGTATTATTTTCCAAGCAATGATGCGGATTTTGTTTTGCTTTCCACTTTATTTTCGAGATAAGCCGACGCAAGAAATGATTTATCATAATGGTAAAGCCAATAGTTCCACATAAATTTTTACGCTAGAATAATAATCCGTCTTATGTTGAAAAAATCACCAACAAACGTTTCCGCAATTAGAGACTCAAGTAATTAAAAGCAATGGGTTCATCCATTTATCTTTGTGTGACGTAGTGGCAGTTTTTCAATACATATTATGTTGTATCTAAACCACTTTAGAATAGTTACCTTGAAATATTACAAATTACAGTAAATGTTTTTCCGTTTCAATGACGTTTTATCCTCTAAAGCTTTCAAACAACTTTAATGACGAAATTGTTAAACACGCCTGATTAGAAAGAAACATGTAATTTCTCAAAAAGTAAATGCATACTACATGTTCCATTCCAAAACAATAATTTCAATCCTGATATTAAAACAATTATGATAGAATAAAATTCCGTTGCAATAAAAGTTGCTGAATATTTTAAAAAATCAACTTGTGGCAGTATTTAAGTTATTGAATAATTTATTAAGGTTAACAGCTCTAGCTAGTTAACAGCTTTCTAACCTTTCAGAACTGGACGACATAGCTCTCTTACCCAACTGGACGACATTTAAGTGTACTTTTGATGGTGATGATAATAAACGGTTATTCGATGCTATTTTGCAAGATTTTTTTTCTCAACAGGATAATAGTTAAGTTCACAATGCAAATGTGGGTCACAAGAAAGGATGTGGGGAGATAATAACAGCGCAAACAAAAGCCATAAGTCGAAGGATTACAGACAGGAATCCAACAATAGAGGAAAAGAAAAATTGTTTTTGCACCAGCGAACATACCCGTGGTCATGTGTATGTCAACCAAATCATGGATGGTGGGGTTAGTATCCTTTCATGGGGATTACGTCACTTTAGTTCAATAGCTTCCTGGAAGCAGCAAGCGGCTATCAAGGAAAAGATGATAAGCAATGCAAGTCCTAGAATGCAATATTAACTTTGAGGGATAAATAATGTAAAGCTTTCTTCCAATATTCCTAAACAGAAATTGACTGATAAAAATCGGGAAACTGGAAACGTTTTTTTTGTTGTAAAGTTTGGTTATCAAACTACTTTCATTGTTAATTTCTAGAGGTTAATCAAGATTATGAAGTAACGATAGTAACGTCTCTTGTGGAAAGTTGTCTCCGTCAACTCCTCAGAATCTACAAGGTAAATTTTATAATACAAGAAAATTTGCAAGAATACTGAATCTTTAGAGTTCTTTTTACACATTCTCCATTACGGTGTATATTGAAGGAAACCCATGAATTTCATAGTCAATTATTGATTCTTATTGGCTTTTTTTCGAATATATCCTTCTCTGCATACAAGACCAGATCTTTCAAATCTTTAACATGTATAATGGCTGGCATGGAAGACCCTTTAGAACAGAACGTTTACTGAATGCCTTGCTAACAGGTTGAACAACTGCTGCTTCTAACCCTGCTGACTGCCATTGACAATTGTCAAATAAATTGATCACAAGATGTAACATGGATGAGTGATGTTAGGGATCGAAACGGTATTTGGATGTCATATCATTTACTAGTACCTCAAATAAGGGATATACTGTTGAATTTTAAAGAGTCGAAATAGGATGGACGGATCATATAAACCTTAAAGAAAATATAATTCAAGCCCAACCGTCAAATAGAAACAAGTTTAAATTGTAAACGACGTTCAAACATTTTTCAAAAGACCTTAAAACTGAAAAATATATTTTAACAAACCGTATTTGACTAACAGGTCGAACATCTGATGTTCTTAAACCCCGTTGACTGCCATTGACGATTGCCAAAAAAATTAATAGCGAGATGTAACATGGATCTTAATTATGAATTTTGATACCAAACAGGAAACAATAATCCTGCAAAGAAGATGGTATGGTACATCGCAAACATAAGGTGAAAAAATTTGTACACCATAACCGGATTTCCACAATAAATGTCTGTTCAGTGATGTTAGGGATCGAAACGGTATTTGGAAGGTCATATAATTTACCTCAATTTAGGATAGATTCTTGAATTTTAAAGAGTGGAAATATGATGAACGGATCACATACACCCGAGGAAAAATATGATTCTAGCTATGTACAACGTAAAAAATATAAACAAGTCTAAATTGAAAACAACGTTCAAACCTATGAATTGTTAGATAAAAATCGCATTTTTAAAACAAAATTTCTTGTTTACCAAAAAAGCCATAGTCAGGTGGTGATTGTAGGGGAAATGTAAAATCCTGACTATTGAAAAAAAAGAAGAAAAAAGAAAAAAAGAAAAAAAAAGTCTTTTTGTGTTCTTATAATGTGTTTGTGTCAAAGCTCAGTATTAGACTGTATCATGAAGTTGTTGGGATATGACAGGAATATGCAAAACAAAAGACCATGTGCTTGCATCATCCATTTGTGTTAAGCGGTTCATAAAACACTGACAACTTGTACAAAAAATCTGTACAAATTATAATTTGTACAACAATACAACATATCATTCGTCTTACAGCCCAACAGTGTTAAGATCTGTAAATTTGCTAAAGCCATTTTTTTCTTCCCTGGCCTGAATTCGGACTCGTGCTACTGAGATAGCGTGGCACCAAATCGCTCTACACTATGCGCTAGACCACTTTTCCACCTAGGCTCTACAATAATAAAGCTTTCGGTGACCGGGTGTTACCTTTCTTCGTCAGTTTTAATCTAGCGTTGTAACACAGTACATGATATATAAGGCATGATGATGGAATTTTTACAGATCAGTTCAATTATCTATCGAAGAGGATCTTACAAATTTTAAAATGTAGGATGCAACCTCAGAAATAATTATAATTATAAGTACCTCTGAACCAGTGACAACTCTAGGACATATTTTATCCATCGGATCACCATTGACGAGGGTTGTCCTAATTGATGGTGATACAAGTCTGAAAACCTCTTCTGTATATATAATTCGTCTAAATCACAGCCCAACAATGTAAGATATGCAAATTTGCTGAAACATTTTTTTGTGTGTTCTTCCCTGGCCGGGTTTGAGCTCGTGCTACAGAGATATCGTGACATCTATGAATATTGTCATTTAATTTGTTTTTAGACACTTTTGTCCATCTGTTTTAAGAACAACATGAAAGTTAACATTTCCATTTCATATAGTTTCCGACATGATGGCATCCGAATTCAAGTGGCGTTTTCATGATTTTCCATCATAAGGACCCGGAAAGAGTTTGTTTTAATCAAAGTGGTGAAAACTTCTCATGGAAAGATTGGAATAGTTGTTTGAATAATTTTTTGGTAGATAAATTAAGCCAACAGTGAATCAAGTTGAATTATAGCGTGTTACTTAACTTTATTAATATTTTGATATGAGCGTCACTGATGAGTCTTTTGTAGACGAAATGCGCGTCTGGCGTACTAAATTATAATCCTGGTACCTTTGATAACTATTAACACCACTGGGTCGATGCCACTGCTGGACGTGTCGTCCCCGAGGGTATCACCAGCCCAGTAGTCAACACTTTGCTGTTGACATGAATATTAATAATGTGGTCATTTTTATAAATTTCCTGTTTACCGAACTTTGAATTTTTCGAAAAACTAAGGATTTTCTTATCCGAGGCATAGATTACCTTAGCCGTGCTCTTCAACTTTTTACATGTTTGGCTTTATAAATATTTTGATACGAGCGTCACTGATGAGTCTTTTGTAGACGAAACGCGCGTCTGGCGTACTAAATTATAATCCTGGTACCTTTGATTAACTTGCCCACCAATTTCATTTAAATTGCAGTTTTTGTCTTAACCAAAAAAAAAAATGCCTTCTACATGTTTCACCTTTTATCTTTTGAGACAAATGAAATAACCAAACAAAGATTATTGTAATGAAGTGTCTCAATCGTCCTTGTAAGACGTACATGTAGGACCAACTGATAGACCTGAAGCTTAGAACTTTATTGTGTCAAATACTAAATCTATAAAAAGGTTGATTTGGAGAATTTTGTAAGTTGAAACATAGGTAAACCATTTTTCTCCTTTGAGAATTGCTTATTTCAAATAATTGAAAACAAATTCAATTATCATGATCGTATGACAACACTGAAGAAAAAAAATGAAGGAATGTACCTAATATATTTCAATACAATTCTAATATCTAAATTACTAAGATTGTTAACAGACATTTAATGGGAATAAAAATTGGTATGTTCTAATTAAGAGTTTTAAAATATTTCTAACTGTTTCAAGCCAATCACTGATACGTGAACTACTAGTAACCTAAATATTTGATTAATGACAGATGATTATTGCTGATTTATCAGTAAATTAAAGGTCTTATTTGAATACCTTTAACATATTCCTATTTAGATTATATTACTTCTTGAAAAAAGAATTGATTACATCTGAATTAATCATTTATCTGTTAGACAAGATTTACAAAATCCCTTTATGTACTTATAGATTAAAAGTAATAGGCAATGAATAATAGATCGACCAATTCTATGTATCAAACATGTTATGTACAAGTAATAATTTTTACAAGCACTTGTCTCAGAAAAAAACCCCATTTCCTATATACCTTAATATATTAATGCATAAAGGATTTAAATAAAATAATTCTGAGACAAATGACTGCTCATCGTCCCTCATATCTGAATCTCTGTCGCACCTGCCGGTGCTTTGCTGTTTTCAGAAGGTTCCAACCTTCACCACATGATTCGACCATGTACCATTACATCCTCCGGATCCAGATTGTGGGTAGAAACCAAACCTTTACTCATCAGCACTCGGCTTCCAGCTCAGATGATCTCGGCAATGCTATAACGAGCAGTAATTTTTCTGCTTTCTCTAGCTTTCTTACTGCTGTCGTCCTTGCGTTTCCGAGTATTGCCATTTAAGCATCCTCCATACTGACAGTACAGGAAAACCTCTGCACTCCCGGTTTTCGGTGGAGTTCGTGTTGTTTCTTATTTATAACTGTTGATGTAAATGTCCCTTGGTTTTGTGAGTCTTTGTTTACTCCTTGGTTTTGATTGTTATTGTCTACTTATACTGGGTACAGCCACGCTTTCCAACCTCTCTTTCCTCATCTTGTCATCAGCTCTGTGTACCTTTCCTTCTTCCGCTGGTATGCCTCTTCACATCTCTTTTCTCAAGGAACTGTCAGTTTCATAGCTACTTTGACGATTGTGACCAAACTACAATGTATATATAGTCTGAACGCATTCAGGAAACACAAGCTTCTTGCAAATGTCAACCCACATGTTCCATTCACTGTCATTGTCCAAGATTGAGTGTTCTTGTTGCATGACCAGTGTCTCGCTCTCTGACGGATCTGATCAACTTAGCCTCTGTTGTCGATGGTGCCTTTCTCCTTCTCTCACAATCGAGGATATCTGCCAGTAGTGTTAGGACCTTGTAGTGCCGCCATCAATATATTTCCTGTGTTAGAGCAACCTTACAGCCTGAAAATATTTGTGTCACAGTGCCTCTTTCACCACATAACTTGTATCGATGTAGTTTTTTTTCAACCATATATTTCTGCCATTTACCACATTTTAGGAATGGTTCCTTTTTTTCCAGTGTTCGGAATAGCTGCCACTAGTTTTATGAGTATCTTTGAGCATTTCTTGTGGACTTTGTATGGTACACCACTGTACCCAGGTGCTACTCCTGTTCTCGTCTGTTAACCACCTCACAAATTTCCTTCTATGTTTCAAATTTTATTGTTGGTTGTTGTTTGTCTTTAACTCTTTGCTATACCGGTATCCCAAAGTTGTCTCTCTTTCATTGTCTGAGTGTGTTTCGTGCAGATACTTTATTACTTTTTCACAATGCAGATCCCCTGTTCTTTCTCCACCCAACTGTGTATTTGTGTAGTGGTATGGATTCTGGATAGAGTTCGCTCGATATTTAGCTTTCTTCTTATTAATATTCTTGAGTTGTTCTGTCCTTCTCAACTCATCTCATTGCTTTTCTTGTACCGCCTGTTTATGTCTTTTACCTACTTTCTCAGGTTTTTAATTTTCTGTTCTCTCCTGTGTTGAGTCTGCTCACTCTGCTGACTCCTTTCTTTCCTCTCATCAACACCAAATATATTCTTGCCGATGATATACTAGTACATTATTGTAGTCAGTGTTTCAATCCTCCTCCCAACACGTTATTGAAGTTGTGCTTCTAGAATTACCCCTAAATTATTGTTCACATCTCTCCTTGGAGATTTACGTTTCATCTTTGGCCATGATATCCGTTCTTTCTGATGTGATGGTATGTGCTCCTCGTCATTCAAGATTTCTGCAATCTAATTAAAAACCGATCTCTCATCGCTCCTGTTTCTGATATGTCGCGTGGGAGATCTAACGAAACCCGCTTTGAGGTCACATGTGAGTGACCTCGTAGGTGTGTCTTTTTCGACCAATGAAATTGAGTCTTCCACGATCTTGGAAGTTTAACGTAAGGCAAAGGGATGTAACTCATTTTATTTACGACGAAATCGTCAGTCAAAATAATTCATAAACTTTTTTGATTGGCTTATTAATAGGTCGTCAACTCATTTGCATATCTTTATAAATTCATAACTTTTAGTTCACTCACATGTGACCTCAAAGCCGGTTTCGTTAGATCTCCCACGCGACATATCAGAAACAGGAGCGATGAGAGATCGGTTTTTAATTAGATTGAGATTTCTGTGCTGTCGTGGGACGATATTGGTGCTGAGAGATTCCTTGCGCTTACCAGATAAATATGAGCGCTGCTCTGTAAAAATCCCTCGACTGCATCCAGACCTTGAGTGGTGAATCTTCACTTGTACACAACATGTAGTGCGTATTGCTGTCTATTCAATTATGAGGTAAACTATATATGTATTGAGAGTTTAGAGATGTATATTGAATGGTCTGTATAAAATATGAAGACTGAGGTTGATTGGTAATGTGGCCAGCCAATATGATTGGCTATCATTGTTAATAAGGCTCTACCTTGTCTCCAGTCTGAATGTTTAGTGGTCATGAAAGTTGTCATCATACTTGTATTGTATAATTACTCTAAAGTATATCTCTAATCAAAATGACAAAAAAAGCCTGCATATCGACACACTTTAAAGACATACATACTTGAATAAACTGCTCCAAAAATATACCCAAAATTTTCAGTTTATATGTGCATATAATGTACACAGACATGACTATCATAGGGAACTCTATTTCAGTGTGTATAAGTTATATATATTTAGTTGCCAACCAGTGCTACTTGTTGTTAGGGAGGCCATTACTTTAGGGAAGATTTAGAATAAGTTCCAATCTTTCCAAAAAGGAGGTACAGATAAGAGGGGGGGGGGGGGGGGGGGTTTGATGAATTAAATCAATGACCACTTCGAATAAAATTGAATAACAAATGATTGATTTGTAATTTTAAATTGGTACAGCAGTCTTTCTTTTTTAAACTTAAAACATGGGATTATCACAATTCAAAACATTACAAATAGAAATTCCAGGTAGATACATAAATAAATAAATACTAAGGAAACACAGGTTGATGAGGGAATGTTCCACACTTGTGTGTTAAACTGCTAAACAATTCAATGTATAAAACATTGTCTTCTAAACGAAATACAAAATAAAATACATAATTGCATAGTAAATAGTCAGATGTTCCCCAAGTTCAGTGTGTTAAATTGCACATTTGTTTGATTGCTTGAACTTTTGATTTTGTTATTAGATTTTCCTATTTGAAATTTCTTCAGGAGTTCTGTATTTTTGTAATTCTACTTTTTGCTATGGAAATCGATGTAAACTTCATACTGCCCTCCTGTCATGTTTATGACATTGCTGTAAGAAATCTTCTATACAGCAATAGTTATAGGAGTGTAGGAGGGTAAAATTTCAAATCAACAGTTTAGGTACTTTTGGTTTTCTTTCAGCAACTGCAAGTGACTTAATGTTTCATGTCATATCTTATTGTATTTTTATTGGTGTTGATGACAGATCTTTGTTTATTTCTGTTTTTTTTGCTCGCAACTTTTGTAGATTTCCACTCTCAGTGCCATGTTTTCTTCTTATTTCAGAACCATTGCCACACATCCTTGAAGGGCCCATAACTGAACTGCGGCAAGGCAAAATTTCAGCCCGACTAAAATGCCTTTTTCCAGTTGGTTAAAAATCAAACCATCATCCTGATTACACTATGAGGAACAGATTATTATTCATTTGCTTTCATCCTAAATATGATTGATTGTTGGTTGTCATCCTAAATATACATGAAATATTTGTCACTGGACAATCAACACAAAACATAAAGACCAACATTTCAGGAGTTATACATTGTAATTCCAAACAAGGTTGTCATGACTTTTCTCAATTTAAAGGGCAGATATAGCTTGTGCTAAACCATTTTTGAAATTTACAATTTTTTTCTTCAAAATTTTTCAGGATAAAGGGAAAAAATGCAAAAAGATTGGGCAACACAATACTAAACAGAAAGTGGTACTGAATCTAGGATCTGGAACAAAATCAGATAGTTCAGAATGGCACAGGGGATGGGGTTGGTCTTAACCTGGGTTTTTGGGTACAGATGTGCAGCTGGGATTTCAAAAACACCCTTCATTCATAAATTGTAGTCTTGTGAAATCCTGACCCATTTAAACATATTTCATAGCAAAATCATAACCCATACATATATTCCTCAGTTATCACATATTAATTTACAGCTTGACTTGATTTTAAACAATAAAACAACATTTACACAAAAATCTAAACAAAAGATGAAAGTTATTGACCCATTTACCTTGGTGAAATCCGAACCCATTGATATATTTGATATGTAAAAAAAGTGACCCCTGAAAAAAAGATGAATATTTTAGCTCCAAGTCATAATGGTCCTGTTAATCCTGTTCAGATTTTTTTTATGAAAAAGATAAGGTATCAAAATAATCAACCTATAGTGGAAAACATGTTGTCTTTATTTATGTAAATACTTAACATTGAGAAAATGATTATAATACCGGTATTACAAGTTATGAGATAAAGATAATATAAAGTATATAATCAATCATGCTACTGCTGGCTCCTGTGGTGAATACTGTCTTTTACTAACATAAATCTTCTGATTTGATACTGTTATAACATACATATAACTTTCCCAAACAACTGTAAGAAAAATACATTTTTTACTAAATTAATTTTAAAGCAAACATAAATAAGCATTTTAGTCAATGCATAATTTTGATAAAATTGAGAAAGGAAATGGGGAATGTGTCAAAGAGACAACAACCCGACCAAATAAAAAACAACAGCAGAAGGTCACCAACAGGTCTTCAATGTAGCGAGAAATTCCCGCACCCGGAGGCGTCCTTCAGCTGGCCCCTAAACAAATATATACTAGTCCAGTGATAATTAACGCCATACTAATTTCCAAATTGTACACAAGAAACTAAAATTAAAATAATACAAGACTAACAAAGGCCAGAGGCTCCTGACTTGGGACAGGCGCAAAAATGCGGCGAGGTTAAACATGTTTGTGAGATCTCAACCCTCCCCCTATACCTCTAACCAATGTAGAAAAGTAAACGCATAACAATACGCACATTAAAATTCAGTTCAAGAGAAGTCCGAGTCTGATGTCAGAAGATGTAACCAAAGAAAATAAACAAAATGACCATAATACATAAATAACAACAGACTACTAGCAGTTAACTGACATGCCAGCTCCAGACTTCAATTAAACTGACTGAAAGATTATGATTTCATCATATGAACATCAGGCACAATCCTTCCCGTTAGGGGTTTAGTATCATACCATCATAACATATATGAGAAGAACATAACCCGTGTCATGCCAACAACTGTTTTTAGAATAAATGTGTTTAGTTCCGATGCAAAGACCTTATCAGTGACGCCAAAATATGCAATCTTTAATGACTTGACAACAGTATCGTAATTATATCCCTTCTTAATAAGTCTATTCAAAGGTTTTGTAAGTTTCTGAGGTGAATACTGACACCTTTGTGCTTTATAAAGAATATTTCCATAAAAAATTGGATGTGAAATACCTGAACGTATTAGAAGTCTGCATGTTGAGCTATATTTACGAATGATGTCTTTATACCGATGATAAAATTTAGTAAATGTTTTGACTAGTTTGTGATATCGAAAACCCTGGTGTAATAATTTTTCAGTAATACATAAATTTTTCTCGTTAAAATCTAAAACATTGTTACATACACGAGCGAATCGTACAAGTTGAGATATATAAACACCGTAAGATGGTGACAAGGGAACGTCACCATCTAAAAACGGATAATTAACAATAAGAAATGAAAAATCATTCCTTTTATCATAAATTTTAGTATTCAGCTTTCCATTAGTGATATAGATATCAAGATCGAGAAAAGGGCAGTGGTCATTGTTAGTATTAGCTTTATTTAAAGTAAGTTCAACAGGATAAATTTCATTAATATACATACTGAAGTCGTCATTATTGAGAGCCAAAATATCATCCAAATATCTAAAAGTATTATTAAATTTGTTTATCAGATGTTATTTCGATGGGTCTTTGCTTATTTTTATCATAAATTGTAACTCATAACAATACAAAAACAGGTCCGCAATAAGTGGTGCACAGTTAGTCCCCATTGGAATTCCGATAATCTGACGATATACGGAATCCCCAAAGCGAACAAAAATGTTATCTAGTAAAAATTCAAGGGCATATATAGTATCAAAGCATGTCCAATTAACATAGTTTTTTTGTTTATTGCTACTAAAAAATGACCCAAAAGAGTTTGAACATATATATTCACATTCTGATTTTTTGAATGCCCATTTAATTAGGTGTGTGAATTTTTTCTTAATGAGAATGTGAGGCAATGTGGTATACAGGGTAGAAAAATCTAAACTTTGAACAGATTCAAAATCACCAATATAAGCATGCAATTTATCAAGTACTTCCAACGAGTTCTTGACACTCCAAAAGTAATTTATTCCACTATTTTCGAAGGCCTTATTTGAACAATTTATTATCAGGTTTTTAATTGTACCAAGTGTGCTGGTAAGAAGAATAGACAATTTAGTAGTTGAACAATGGCTTGAAGACGAAATAAATCTATATTTGTAAGGGGTTTTGTATAGCTTCGGAAGCCAATACATAGTTGGGACTTTCATTGTATTTGGCTCTGCTTGTAAAGCGGTGGCTAAAAGTTTATGTTTGTTACAGATTTCGTTTTCTGAAAATGGAGTCAGTTGGAATGTTGGTGAATTGGTGATTTCCTTTTTCAGAACCTCAATGTAAAATTTACGTCAAACAATAATAATATTATTAGCAGCTTTATCGGCCGGGACAAAAACAAATTCCTTGGCTAGTTCTTTTAGTTTATGTTTGATACGAGAAATAGGTCTATTGTGGTTATTGTTAATAGTAAAATGTTCTTTAAAATGTTGAATACCTATATCAACTATCTTCATTACTGAATTAAAAAAGGAGTCCAAAGATTTTTTGTCAGCTTTTTCCCGCTTTATCCATTTCATACAGTAAGTATGGAGTGAGTCGTGGATGATATTACGACACTCATTCCAATTAATAATAGACAGGGGACGATATTTAGGTCCTTTACTGAAGAATGATAGTCTTCTAAATTTCAGCTTGACATATTTTGTAAACACTGTAAAATGAAAATAAAACTTTATAAATTTATAAGCTGACCTCTAGAATTTCGTTGAACTTTACCCCATATTTCATTATATTCCTATAGCAAAACATTTCATAAAACATATGACAATAAACAGTTGCACCTAACACAAATGCTTCAACATTATTGTGAAGATTGAAATTGGATATTAAGAAGGCATATAATCAGAAGCAAACATAATGGCTATGAAGAATTCATCAGAATACCCTTAGATGTACATATATTGTATTAAATGACATCCAAGTTTTGTAACTCTGGAATAACAAACCAGAAAATCTTTTTAATATCAAAAGGGAGTCTACTTTCAGACAGAGTTGAGTTTGTTAAAATTTGAGCCAAGCATACAAGAGATAGTGCATAGCATTTGAAAAAATGTTTTTAATTCATTTGACAGTCAAAATTCCCAAACTCGGAAAAGACATGTCAGATAAAAAAATAATTGAACATAAGTGTTATATTCAACATTACAACAATTTAAACAATTTCAAAAAATGTGAAAAGCTTGCAGATGATGGATAACAAACACCAAGTGTTGGCAGTATTTCACAGCACTGGCACTTTATGCCTTTACAACCTAGATAATACAGTAAATACATTACTGAGTGTTTGATAAATTTATATACCTGAAATTCTTTTAAAAGTATCTCTCTTGTCTGAAGTAACTTGAATTCTGTTTGCTGTATGAACTAGCTTCAAACATTTTTCAGCTATAGATTCTGCATTTTGTAAGTCTCCTCCTGACTAAAATTGATAATATAATATACCTTTGAAATGTTGAAATGATTGGTTGATAGTTATACATCCACATGCAAATTTTTCAAGCATATTCAACTGTCACCACCATCCCCCCCCCCACTCTTCCATTTCCCCAATTGCATAATAGCAGGTGCACATCACTTCAATATATCTTAATCTTTGATAAAGGAGTAGGTTCGGTAAGGGCCATTTTTGGCCCCGATTATAAAGTTCAATGTTACAAGACAAAAACTGTTAAGTTGGCTTTAAGACATATGAGAAAGTTAAATGGTGCTATTTTTGTCAAAGTTTAATTCTAACACGTTGATTTTAATATCCCAAAAAGGTCAAGATAAGAGATTTTCGAGAAATTTGACAAAATCGTCTGGATTTCAGACAAATATAGGACCAGGAAACATAGAGTGCATACGTCGACAAACTTGATATTAAAATGAGAAATGTGAAATGTCTTCACAAACATTATTTTAAAAGATCTAAGTTGTCGACGTATGCGCTCTATGTTTCCTGTCCAATGGTTTATGGAAATTTACCCGTTTTCATTGACTTTTTCGTGGAAAATCAATATGAGTACAACTTGTGACGTCATAATAAAACGCAGGAACATAAACTTTCAACAAAATGGCTAATTTCCTATCTAGTCAATGTATAAGCTTTAATTTATTGTGATGTTGGTCAATAAATCCTAATGTTCAATTTATGCTAAAAAGGGGGCCATTTTAGGATCTTACCGAATCTACTCCTTTTCCTGCAAAATCACTTAATTTTATTTATGAGTTGATAAATGTATTTATCAATGTTATAAAGAACACGTGTATTTGTTGACTAGATATACAGGTTTAAGGTATACTCTAGAGTAATGAGTATTTCACTAGCTAATATAAGCGGGAAGAATTGTAACAGTAAATCTGTGTGTAATTATGTGTCATTCGACACTTGCATTTCCGACAGTTCAGTCTGGTCATTTGACCCCACCCACCAAGTTACCCACTTTTTATTTTGTCAATATTGTAAATTGATGTATTCATGCTTATGATTGATGTGGATGTTTTTTAAGATTATACATGCTTGAAAAGATTGTTAACAAAGATATTTCTTTTGTAGATTGTGTATAATTGGAAAATGATATGTTGAAGCAACAGCTACGGGCGTGCTGACAAATATTCATATATTGTAAATAAAATGAATAAAAATGCTTAACTGTACTGTCCAGGCTGATATTCCAAATAGTGTTTGGTTTTTTATTTATAAATATTTTATGTTCGTTTGAGTTGACGAACAAGAACATAACTTAATTTATTGGTAAACCTATAAGTATAATGTGAATTCATTCATATTTGATGGTACCAATTTTCGTGGACTGAGGATTACTCACATTTTTGTGAATATTAGATTTTCTGGTTTTGTAAGTTTGCATAAAAGCCTTTACAAAGTTTATAATTTGTTGAACATTTTAATTTGTGGTTCATCTTTACCAAAGAATCCACAAAAATTGGTATCCCATAATGTAATCAAGTATGAAGCATCCAGATCTTCCACCTACTAAAATATAAAGCTTTTAGCCGCCGCTGCTGGATCACTATCCCTATGTTGAGCTTTCTGCAACAAAAGTTGCAGGCTCAACAAAAATGAGGGAAGATTAAAACTTGTACTGTTAAAATTGTTTTCCTAACGAATATGCAATGTATTTTTTTTATTCTTTTCTTTAATTAGTAGTTAGAATTTTTTCCAACAAAAGCAAAAAAAAAAAAAATATATTATATGCATGTACCAATACAACAAAAAAACTCACACTTAGAACAGCCCCATCATCAGTTAGCACCAGGTAACCATGAGAGTCATGAATCTTGTCTATTCCTTGTGCAGTGGTCATTTTCTATTTTCTGATCTGAAATAATATGATGTACATGTATTATGATTAATTGTTACTGAACTAGTGGTCATTATACTAAGAGATACTATTAAAGGACTCTGTTTTGTGTGCTACTTCTTACCAAGTTGTAGAAAAATATCAGTTATTGCTTTAGCTGTGTCCTTAATTAAGCATGAATAGTATTAGTTTGTTATCCTTACTTACTAATATCACTAATTAGATTGGATTACAATTTTTGGTTCATTTATATGTTTTGAAAGTTTATGCCAAATAAAAAATAGCCTATGTATGGCCCTTAAGTTTTTTTTGTATTTTTTTCAATATGCACTGTTAAAGTCAGAATGTTCCTCCCATAGACTCTATGTGAGAAAAAACCGGTAAAATAAAAATAAGTCCCTACCTACCTACCCTACTTTTTTCAAAGATGATCATGTAATAGCAAACAATATATTGTTCTTTTGGCCTTAGTGTGGTTTTCATTTGTGTTGAACTAGTATATATCATTGTTAAGGGGCCAGCTACATGTATGGCTTTCTACAGGTACTGCATTTTTTTGTTGCTGCATTTAATACATCTAGCTATTTATAGTGGCCTTGGGCTGTTTCAGCTTTTTGATTGTGTTGATGTCTATCTATTGCATGCACCGTTTCCATTCTCAGTTCAATTTGATGTAACAATGGGATGTAGAAATATCAGAGTGACCACTAATCTGTAATGGAGATTTTCTGATTTCGCCATCCTTGCTTCAAACACAGAATTCCAAAATGGATTAGATATCATTTACTTAGTTTGAAGAAGACATTCATCAGTGGTCCATTTTTGTATATATGTTTTTTTCCTGGATACCGACTACGACTAGAGCTTTGCAAGACTTTAGAATTATTTTGTCATAAAAACTCTACTTTTATATTTTCTAAGTGAGACCTTTTATGTTGAAAACTGCATTAATTACTGCCAATACCATGAATACTGGTGAAGTGAATTATTAATATCGTGCACCTATGACTTACATTTATGACTTCACATTACTGTGTAACCTGTGTAATCCGAAACATTGGGGATACAGAAAAAAAATGTTGGATTAAGCAGTGTGTCCGAATACTCAGGTTTTTTTCTGAAGGATAGGCTTACTTTGGGACCCTGAAAATGTGCGGTTAAAGTAGGATTTTGGAATACTCAGGTGTCAGATTAGACCGATTCACTGTATTAATAGATAAAAACCAATAATTGGATAATATTGTGTGAACAAATTCATAACATACTTTTCTTTCATAATATCCTTATGTATGGTTTCACCCTTAAGATTTTGTGCAATGTGTGTCCAAAATTTGTAAAAACTCTGTTATGAGAGTTCTTCAAATGGCCTGTGAGTTCCTGCATATTTATTTTAATAAAGGCATGATTTATATGACGAAATACAGTCAAGTTTGAACCAGATTGTCAATGCTGCAGAGAAAAATTTGTTTTGACAGATCTGGTATAAATTTGATTTTTAAAACAAAAACAACTTTTATTTGATGATGTAATTTTTTTTATGGGAAGTTGGCTAAATATGGTTAATTGTAGGATTTCAGTAATAAATTTACTCATGAAAGCTTATTACATGTATTGATTTAAATCTTTTTCTATCCCTTTGGAAGACTAAAACAATAACAAGACCTATTCTATGTCTAATATGTTGCAGATATGAGGAAATCAAGTTTGCACGATATACCAGCCGCACAGACACTGGAGACTCACTGTAATTCCCCCCCCACGCGAAAGTCCCGGCTGTGTGATATCCAGTAATTATAATGGCCACAGGCCCTTGTTTCTATCCATGGAAATATACGTTGATAGTGGGTCTTCCAATGGATAGAAACAAGTGCCTGTGATATGACTATGGCAGTATGGGGGTTCATGACACTGTTTTGAATACAATTGGACAAATTTACTACTAATATTTGCAATTTATATTGAGTTTATCTTTAAAGTTTTACAATAGTCAACTGATTGCTGAATAAAAGATATATGACTGTTTCTCATAACAATATATTTACTTTTATAAAAAGATGATGTTATAGTTCATTGTTGTTTCAAACAATATAACTTTTATCAACTTAGGGCACCTGTTTGCTGTCTGCTTATTAAACTTCCGGTAGATAATTTATTCGATCACATGATCTGTAGTCTCGTCTTCGGAATCGAAAAATCTTCAACTATTTGTATATTTGATTGTTTTGATTTCGTTATCAGTATAGTAAGACATCAAGGGATGATTTTAAATGATCGTTTAGCCCTAAATTTGTGCAAGCAATCTTCAATTTAGCGAAATCAATCGGAGAACATTGGGTCACATGATCAAAATCGAGATGTTTAAAATGGTGGACGGAGTGAATTTCCGAAAGCGAAAACTCCCCTAGACTGACAAATACGTCTCTAAAAGCATAAACACAAGCGAATCCTTATCAATAATGTAGTTATCATATTGTAACATGGAAAACTCTCCTAAAGTAGCCAGAAACTACTTTGAATTATCGTCATACCAGGTAATTTATTTGAAAAACAGGCTCTGGCTGCAAATTAACTAAATAATGAAATTATTCAAATAATTACCGACACCGACGATAGAAACATTTTGGTTTCCAATTTCTTATGCGACTTTTCATACGAATAATCTAACATGGCTCATGTAAATGTGCATCTGGTTGTGCAAAGTGTGTACATAATAATTTAGCTAAAAGTAAATGTCTAGTCCAAATAAATTATTATGACATCTTGAAAGGCTATTATATGTTTTCTTTGCACCTTACATTGACAGGAAGGTGTCAAAGTAAAAATTTGAAATAGCTTTCCAAGAAATCATAAATATTTGGACTCCTAAAAATATTTCTTTCAGCGATTCTTCATTCCATTTTATTACGATAATCTAGCTTCGGAACCATAGTATTTACCATACATGTAGACCTGTGCAAATTGTCAAAAAAATATCATAAGGATCTAAGGCGAAATAATTATGACGTTGTATGATGTCTTGAAAGGCTATTATATTTTTTTCTGTGACGCCTTACATTTTTTTTTGTACGTCACAGGAAGGCGTCAAAACAAAAATTCAAAATAGCCTTTCAAGACGTCAATGTGTCATAATTATTTGGGCTACAGCTATACCATGACGTCTACTCAGTACTGAGGGTAACTTTTTATTTAAAAAAATAACATTAAGAAAAATTATATCAGTAAATCAATTACAGTATAAAAATAACAATGAATGTTTCAGTATGACATTTATCCGTGACATCACAAGTAAAATAAAGCTTTCCATAACTTCATATAACAAGGTTGGAAAAAACAGTCAATACTAGTAGTGAACAGGCCTTAGTTCAGTAAATAAAAGGAAATACTGGTCTATTAAAAATTTGGACAAGACATTGCAATAAAAACTGGTCTTTGCTGGTCAACAAAGGACAGATATTCAGTGGCTGAAAAGACATGACAGAAAGCTATATGTTGTTAATTTCAGATATTGTTATTTTCAGAGAAGACTAAGACATTTAAGATGTCTAGCTTTAAGAAATTTATGTTGGCCAGGACACAAAGGAAAAGACTTGACCAATCTACAGTCTTACTTCACTCTACATATAGACAGAAATGTTCCAGGTACAGTGTTATACCATGGTCTTGAATTTAATATAACTTATTGTAACATAGAAGGTTTGGATGGGGAAGTCTTCATTCATGCATTCTTTAAATGTTTCGGTCATTTTTCTCTATTCACCATGTTCACTATATTTTTGTCATATTTTTCTCTTTTTTTAGGTCCAGTTTTCTGTAGTTATTACTCATTATTTTAGATTGAGGGGTGGAAGGAGGGGTTCTGATCCTGAAATCCCAGGCTTAAAAATACAAAATCCTGTTTTGATAAATTTAAGTCCTGACATCCTGAAATTTGAAAAAAAAGAATACCAGAATCCTGAAAGGGTCAATCCCGAAATCCTGAGCTTAAAAACACCTGATCCCCAAGTCCGGATAAAGGTCCTACCCCCCTCTAGATTCTGTAAACCCTATCCAGCCCTCCTAGAGATTGTGGAATTAACTTGATTAACTACTTATTTTAGTTTCCAACTGAAACAAAAAATGATATAAAACAAAACAATATTTCGGGTATAAATATAGCAATGCAATGACTGAACAGAAGAAGTGAAATCAAGAAAAATAACATGCTTAAGCCTAAGTAAGAGATTGACTTTCATTATAAAACAGATAAACAAAAGATATATGAGGTAATAATCCATGACCTAAAAAGTAGTACATGCTTATTATTAATTAGTCTAAAAAAACACAAAAAGCAAAAGAACAGGATTTTATTGATGTTCTCCATCTTTAAGTCAATGTTAGGCCTTTAACATGAAGCAAAAAAACAACTCACTGCACAGCAAGTACAAGACTGTCCCTAAAACTGGTTTGAAAGAAATTCTTTGCAAAAGATTTCTGTAGACTTCTACTCTTTGTTTGAGTCTGTCTTTTTGACACATTTCCTGTTTCCATTCTAAATTTTATTGCAACATGTAGGACACTTTCCCATTATTTTAATGTATCCATACAGTGAGTATGCATCTCATTTTTGCTAATGGATGAAATGAGACTAGGACAAACAAATCTTAGATTAAATTGAATGGTCTGTTGTGTTAAATATCAGTCACATTGTGGTGTTTCTTTTCAATTATATTAGAAAGTATTTTGTTATCTGCTATAAACATGATAAAAGTACAAGGCTGACAATAGTTGATTTCAGTTATTTAAAATAACTGAAATCAACTTATTTTTCATAGTACATGTAATTGCATCATAAAATTTTCTTTTTAGCATTTTATACAAGTGAAAAGATACAGGGATCTCTGGTAAGTAACTTGGCAAAATGTTTGTAAGATTATAGCTTATCATTATCAAGAAAACTTGCTGTTGATTTGAAAAAGTAAATTGAATTATTATTCATATTATAAGTACAAATGTATATATGACAAAATATGTAGTAATTGCTATAACCTGCAAATTAATCCTTCTTAGAGTTGTTGCCCCTAAATGATGATTTCCAATGTATTTTGTGCCAGTATTCTTAAGTTATAATAGGTATTAAAGAGAAACAGATTCTCTTATTTATTTTTTTTTCATTTGTAAGTTTCTTTATTTGGATTTTCTAAAGTATATTATATTTGATAAATTTATTTTAATATTATAATTGTAGAATCCAACATGGCAGAGTTTTGACATCAGAAGATATGAAGACAATATCAGTACCAGAACAAGATGTATCTTTTTCTAGAATTGGTCTTGATTTAGTGTGAAGGAGGCTTGAGGGTACAAAAATTTCAGCAAAAAAACATTTTTTTCATTACAAATTCAATTTATTACTTCATTAGATGTTTTTTTATCGTATGGTGCTAAAATCAACCTAAAAATCAATTCATTTTGGCTCAAGATGACTTTTAAAATGTACATATAATTGAAAAAGCTTCAAATTGTCTCGCTTTTTGTCCAAGGACAATAACTCTGCACAAAATCATCAGACCAAAGTTCTGACTTGATCTGTGACTTGTCATGATAAATCTATATACCAATTTCCAAATCAATATCTTCAAGGCCAGGATTTTTTAATTTGTTGGTTTACGGATCTGCCGACCCGATTTTTCCGATTTCCAGAATAAAAATAAAATTGACTTTTCATGCTTTTTTATTCCCGCCTACCCTAAGAAATGCATTATCCCTGAAAAATAATTAAATAATTTTTTTTTATGAAATGAAATGCATTAGTCACTAACAAAATTGATAACACTTTCTGTTGTGAAAAAATAAAACTTCCAGTTTACGTTTCTAAAAATAGACAAATCAATTATAACTGACCTTGAAATGTCGTTTGCGCAAATAATATTGCGGAACGAAACTTGTGTTTAAAACCAATTACACAATAAGTTCGTTTCCCTTATTTGTCATCAGTCCGTAAGATGCATCATCTCATAGAATTAGACTTGTCCAAATGTGGACAGGGTAAAGGCATCAAGTTGAAGTACTGAATATTAACAAATCATTTGGAATTTTCTTGTTTCATAGATAATAAAAAAATTATCGTCCATTTGGATAAAAAACGGGAATGCGAGACAACAGATTAACCCGATAATCTCGTTTTCCAGTGGACGAGTCTATTAGGTTTTTAACACGTGTGTTGAAACTTATTTTCGTACGACGTTTTTACATTTTTTTCTTTATCAGTTTTCGTGCTTGAAGATCATTTTTCACCAAGTTTTCTGGAATTGATAAAGAGCTACGCGAATTTATTTTTCTTGTTTCTGAAATGACGATTTAATTTCGTCTTTGACCGTGCACCCCCCTTTTTTTACTGTAAATTATTAGACAATGTCATGCGATGTTTATAACAGTTGAGCAATAATATTTCATCGAACTAAAATTTAAGAAATGATGATAAAATAGCATAACAAACATATTGTTAGAAAGGTGAAATATATATTGATTTTGCGTATTTTTCTGTCTTCAAAGATGATTTTTTTTCTTTTTTTTTTCCCGACCGACCGACCCAACTTTTTCATGGGGAAAATCCGTAAACCATCAAATTAAAAAACCGTGGCCCAAGAATGACAAAAAAAAGTTCAAAAACTGATTATTTTAGTTAATATTTTAAGTCAAAGGACCATATCTGCATAAAATCATCAGACCAGAACAAAATTCAAACTCGATCAGTAACTTGTCATGATAAAACAATACACCAAATATCAAATCAATATCTTCAAGCATGAAGAAAAAAAGTGGAAAACTGATTTGCTGGACTCACAGATGGACAGACAGACAAACGGAGTGCAAACCTAAAGTCCCCTTTGACTTGATTTATACCTGTGAGCCCCTTTAAGCCTTCAGTAAATTATATTTTTCAAATGCAGGTGGTAAAGTTAATTTCCTATATTCTTTACTTCCCTTCACATAAGTTATCATACAAAAAATGCTTTCAAAATTAAACAATAGGTAGGCAGACAGGAACATATTTTCATTTTTTTTTGTCAGAGTGTTTTTGTCCTTTGATAATGACCAGTTTTTCGATAACTATTATGTTTATTTCATTGAGAAACTATGTTTAAAAAAGAATTCCGATACATTCAAATTGTTGAAAGTAACCTCGAGATAATGTATGAATTTTTTAGGAAAGAGTGTCAGACCGGTCATAGTTTTAGATATCTGTATAATTCACTTCAATATTTGAAATACAAAAAGTTTACTCTAATTTCATCAGTCGCAAAACGGTCATTAGAGTTGTCTACACTAGCAGACGTGTCTTCCATTTTCCTAACTGTAAACTGCAAACACGTCTGAATCACGTTGCGTTTTATTACGGAACGTCACTCAAACAGACAAACCACGCCCCACCGGTCATTATCACGTAAAAGTCTGTTAACGACCGGTTTTCCGGTCCGCTTTGTTCTGTTAATGACCGATGGAACTTATTACTGAAGAATAAGGAATGTCATGTGGCCTCTTTTTATCCAATAAGATAAGCTTATTCTTAACCGATATGAAATATAATATATTCCTTAACAATGGACCAGTCTTAGTAGTGAAGGTATGGGTTGGTATAAAGGACAACTTTGACCTGTTGATTGATTGGGATGTAAATCTGATGGGACTGGTTTTCTTTGCAGACAAGGTATGTTTTTTACTTGACAACTTGAGTACATATAACACATTTATATTTTAAAAAATCTTTCTGTGGGTGCATTTATGACAAATTCTGACAACTAACATTTATTTTTTTGTTTCTGATTAAACTTGCATTTACACAATTAAAAACAAGGAATCAGATTCATTTCATGATTTGCATTATATAAATATAAAAAATGAAGATGTGGTATGATTGCCAATGAGACAAATCTAGATCTCCATAAGAGACCAAATTAACACAATAATTTAAAACAACTATAGGTCACCATATGGCCTTCAACAATCATCAAAGCCCATATCGCATAGTCAGCTATAAAAGGCCCTGAAATGACAATGTAAAACAATTCAAACAAGAAAACTAACAGCCTAAATTATGTAAAGATTGAACAAAAAACAAATATGCAACACATAATTTTTTATAGAATGTTGACCGTAAGCGTATTTATTGACTTCCATTTATGGCGAATATGAGAGTGATGTTTCTTACAAAATGAAATAAATTTTGAATTCAAAAGGTGCCATTATCGGTTATATATAGACTAAAAGTTTATTACATTTACTAAGACTCTTACAAAAAAGTCAAGGTTAACATTTTTTTTATACGAGTAGATTTTTAACCAAAATTGTTGCTAATTTTATATATGTTGCTTACTATTAATATCCTTTTAAAAAGATTTCCTTTTCCATACTGATTTATTTTTGGGTCTCATTTCAGCTTCAACAAGACACAGTAAAGTATGCTTCTAATTCTCTTATATTTGGAATGTTCGACAAATACTTTGCTGCTCCTGAAGTAGACTTGACAAAGGTAAGTCACAGAAGTACACAGTTTCTTAACATTCCTTAAAATACTTAGTATCCAAAACTCTTAGAGGTCTTGGTGACCAAGTGGTCTTAGTAGCATCTACACACAGTTATCACTAGCCCGTTGACAATGAGGTTGTGAATTTAAATCCTGCCCATAGTAGGTATTTTAAAATCCACAAAAATTGCCAGATTTCCTGCCCAAAGATGGTGTTTTTCATCCATGACACATGAATAAAAGCATGTCTTAATGAAACAAGTATTACAATATAGAAAACCATGCTTGCACAGCTCACAATATAATTGCACATAAAGATTTTTAGACGACGTTTATTTACATATATCTTCATGTAACTTTCTATCAGGATTATTACAGTGATTTACTTTTAGGGAACAACATGTTTAAAAAAAAATTATTGTTAAATTTTATGAATAAAAAGACATGTTGGGTCAAAGAGGCATTAACATAAAGGCTAAAAATTTTAGACATATGAATTTCTAATGATAGTCATATCTGTAATACAGATATCTGACATAACTCTGTATTTTTGAAATATTAATCTGAAATGTCAATTTTTAATGACATTTCAATTTTTTGAGGCTGTTTCATTTTTCTTAATGAATGTCAAGTATTAATCAGAACAAAAATTTAAAAAATAAAAAAGTTAAAAAAAAAACCAGTCACTTTAAAAATCTTGATAGTTTTGATCAGCCATATGAACAATTTTTTGTTTACCATTTTAGAAACCAGAGTTATCTGGAAATATGATGAATATAGATTCATCTGCAGTCAGAAACTCCTACAGGGCCACTTCTGTTTCCAGGTTTGTACAGTCACATTTCATATGATTCCAGATTTGATAATGTTATAGAAAGGCATTTCATTTTGAAGTTGTTTTTCTTTGCATCATTTAGAATGTACTTTCCTGAGCATCAAACAAAGAATTATTGAAAGATTTTGTTTTTGTTTTTATAAAGATTTTTGAATTAATAGGAAACAAACTAGATTTGATGTCTGACATTATTTTGAGGTATATCATGAAATTAATAATTTTTGGATTTTTAGATTATAGATATTATATTAATATGATTACCCATATATTGTCAATCAGTATAATTGCAGTATACATAGAGAATATCATATGGCTTTTTCAATATCACATCCGTATCAACCCGAGACACCAAAATAATCCGAAGAGCTCTGCTCGAGGGATTATATTGGTTGAGGGTTGATACGGTGTGTGATATTGAAAAAGCCATATCATATACACTTTATTATATACATAATACTTCACGTAGATTTTTTTATGTAACATGACGTCATACAGATAAGGAGGTTTGAAATGACGTCATACAGATTATAGGTTTGACAAGACGTCATACAGATAAGGGGTTTGATAAAGCCTTTGCAACAATGACTGCAATCGATGACGTGACGTCATACATATTAAAGGTGTGATAAAGCTTTTGCAACCGTGCTGATATCGATATCATCACGGGTGGCTGATACAGCACGCTTGCCAATGATTGTATTACACATACAATTTATCTGTATTTACTACTAAGTATATAATAACTACTTTTAGCACATAGGCATTAATATCAAAAATTGGCTGTTCTGCCCATCTTATAAATGAGGGGGGATAGGAGGGTTCCTGATCCCGAAATCCTGGGCTTAAAAACACAAAATCCTGAGGTCCCGAAATTAAATCAAGTAAATCCTGGCATCCTGAAATCTGAAAAAAAGAATTCCCGGATCCAGAAAGGGTCAATCCCGAAATCCCGAGCTTAAAAAACACCCCATCCCGGAGTCCCAATAAAGGTCCTATCCCCCCTCATTTATACGACTAGTAGACCAAATATTTATACAGTGAATTAAGTCGATAGTTGATAATGTCATAGCATGTTTTGGATAAATAAAATTTATTTATAATCTTTGGAATTAGAATGAATGAAAGGCATAAAGGGGAATGACTAATTGCGTTTTTATGTAACAATTGAACGCAGATTCAATTAATCTCTTTATGAATTTGCATTAAATACTTGTTTCACAGAATTTACACAGTGCTGAGAGCAACAAAACAGACCCAGGCTACTGTCAACAAGTTTCATACTAAAATTGAAGATAAACTGTTGTCATCTCAAGAAAAATCACAAAAGGTATGAAATTTATATCATCAGAATTTTAATAGTACTGAAAGTGAAAATAAATAAATAAATAAATTTCGTGTAATTTATTGTACATGTTGTAAAGACACTACGTTTCAGTATTCTTACAAGATTTCAATGTGGAAATACTTATTTAGACATTATAAAAATGGAATTGGGTTTTATAGTTATGATACAAGTAATCCAATTGTTACATGAATAGATGTTTGGTGTACAATTACAAAAATGAGACAGTAACCTAACAACATAAAAAAACAACTATAGATCACCATATGGTCTTCATCAATAGGTAGTTCTCTTTACGGTATGTCAAGCTATGCATTCCAGAAAATAAGGGATAGATTTAAAACAGATTATCATAAAATCCCCAAAATGACAAAAACACATTGATATTTGATAAAAGACACAATTTAGGTCTACGTTTTAAGTTGCACATATTCCATTTTTTTCAATTTTTTTTTTCAAAAATGGATAGGTATAATGTTGGTTCATTTAGTTTTGTAAATATGCTCTTAGTTTTCTACTCACACTTAATTTCTGTGAAATGATGAGGTATTTTAACTTGTGATAACAAATACAATATTTTTCTGCATAAAAGATTAAGTAACTTATATATTTATAAACTTCATTACTTTTCACCACTTTCCTTAAATAGAATAAAGGTTCTACTAAGTCCAAAAATAGTTATAACCAATGAAAAGTACCCTTAAAGTAAATATAATTTTATTTTCAGCTATCAAGTAGAGAAGCTTTAATTATGAAAAGAGAACAGCTGAGAAGTGAGTTAACGTGGCAGATGTCAAGACTACAGCTAGCTAAAGATGATCTGGATAAACAGAAAAATATCAGTCAAAAGAAAGGTAGAGAATTTTAAAAATAGGCACGAGGCCATGTTAAATTATTATGTATTATGTTTCTTCTCTGAACAAATCAAGATGTGAACAGAAATCAATAAAATGGATTTGATTTGTATACTCTAAAAGCTATTTTTGTCAAAAGTATGTTTATAAAAATTGTAAAAAAAAAGTTCAAAATTCAGAATTTAAGTCCAGAGAATTACAAATCCCAGAGGTTCCCAAATGATACATATTAGTTTGATACTAAACTAGTCTGTTTATTGCTGTTTAGAAATAAAATATACCAAACATATACTGAAGGACGCCTCCGGGTTCGTGAATTTCTCGCTGCATTGAAGACCTGTTGGTGACCTTCTGCTGTTGTCTGCTCTATGGTCGGGCTGTTGTCTCTTTGACACATTCCCCATTTCCATTCTCAATTTTATGAATGTAGCTGCCTATTGTTTGTTTATTCTGTTTAGAAATAAAATATACCAAACATGAATGTATCTGCCTATAGTTTGATAGGTCAGCTCTTAGGATGATGCCTTCTTTTCAGAATGACTTTGTTATTTGTGAATATTATATTGAAGTAGAACCAAATTTCTACATTTCAGGCCTGCCTTTGTGTTAGCTTGTATATCTTTAATAAATGATCATTATTTAAAGAAGTATAAAAACTGAAATTAAATAAAATCCTAGAGCAGAGCTTTAGCCTGTCAGAGATGACTTGTACAAGTATACACATTTGAATAGTTTCCATGGTAGTAACATTTTATTGAATATTAATTTGTTCTTTTCAGAAGAAGAAATAAATGAAAGATTCCTTCAGTTAAAGAAAAAGAGGGAAGATTTGAGTGAGAGCAAGAAAAGTTATAATCAAACAAGGTTGTGTGTATGAAGGCAAAAAGTACATCAATTAACGTTATATTCAGTGGAGATGGGGCTTAAATTTTATTTTGTTAACTTAATTTTTGTTGAAAGTCAGAACTTTGATGCCAAACAGTTATCTAAATTTCTGATTTTCCATGGAACACTTACATTTAATTGTGGTCAGACATTCCATTATGATTATTTATTGATATTAACTTAAATTTAGTACATAAAGGGGGGGAAGTGAATGAAATTAATTTTGATATATACATGTATTTATAAGATATATTATGAAGCAAACATAGTGCAGTGAGATATATGTGCCACTTGTCAAGATTTCAACCCTTTTAGTAGATATGTATGTACTTGTAATTGTGTGAATATTTTCAGAGAAAATTTTATCAAAGAAGAAGCCCAGTGGAAGATAAGAAGAAAACAGTTAATTAGCGAGTTAGAAACCTATGTTTATCCTATTACAGAGGTATGCTTAAATATGTAAATTGCTATTGAATTACATCAGAAATCTTTACGTTATGGACTTTGGACGTTTTGGACCACTGTACTTTTGAGTTACTTGGCTCAAATATGTCAGCAAATTAGCAGGCCTCTACAATAACTTTCTTTTCAACTTGTCCTGTAGGACAAGTACATACCAAAATTTACTTGTCCGAATGAAATTGTTACTTGTCCAAAAAATTTCTATTAAAAATAACCTTTTTATATGTTTAGTTGATTAAATGAACAAACCGAATTTAAACAATAGACATGATTTGATGTATTTCTTTTGATTTGAAATTCTTTTCAAAAATATGAGTCAAGTTCAACTGAATCTGGTCACGTCACAGGACTTAGGTTCTAGTTTTTCATCAATGCCAGTCTCATCAGACTCTAAACATGAGGCATCATCTAATAGGCCTGTACACTCATTGGATTTGTATAATTCTGTTTTTTTTTTCAGTTGAAAAAAGTTTATTGAAATGCAATCAATAAAAAGAAGATAAGGTCTGATTGCCAATGAAACAACTCTCATCAATAGACCAAATGACACCGAAATTAACAACTATAGGTTACGATATTGTCAATATTGTTTTTTTTCTACTTATGATCAAATATGATTTTGTGAATTTAATGGTAAATAAAAAAATAAAAATTTAGTGAAAAAATTACCAGTATGGTATTTGTTATATGGAACAGAATAAGGTAGCAAAACGAGGTACTGATTTGTCCTGGTCCCAAATGTCTCCTGCCTTGTCAAACTGTCTATCAATCATGTCTACTAAATATGTCTCCTACGGTGCCAAACTGTCTATTAAACTTGGAGCTAAACCTGTTGAGGTGACGAATTGTCCTGTAAAGTAAGTTACCTTATCTACAAAGCGCATCATTGATTCGGATCAGTAAGACTGGTTTCCGAGAATAGTATACCTTTTACCTGTTTAAAAGTACCTGACAAAGAACCAGTTAACAATTATCGATTGCAACAAGTAAACATGTTGAAGAAAAAGGTTTTGCATTTGAATAAACAGAATGCAGAAACATGTCAAACTAATATTTGTTTTCTTGTTTTTTGTTTATCATTATTGTTCATCAAAGTTGGATTAAATTTATTTTCTGCTGAATAATTGTACTTGTCCCGACGGACAAGCTTGATACAGCTTTTACTTGTCCGACCTTTTTTCCCTCTGGTACCGGACAATCGGACAAGCGTTATTGTCGAGGCCTGATTATGGAAAGAACAGAAATATAAAACATGTTATACTTTAGAAATGTGGGTATTTTTAATTGGTGAGGGAAAGAAGGCTTATATATCAAAAGAAGATGAGACAACTCTGCACAATAGATGAAATGACACAGAAAATGTGCATGTATTCACGACACAAAATCTACCAGCCATCATTTCATAAAACCCAAAAGCATATAGGAACAAGTGTTTACCTGTAATCTTTAAAGTAGTTTTGATTTCTCTTTTATAAGTTCATTTAACTGTTTATGGGCTTTATTTGTTTTTGCATTAAATAAATGAAATGCTTTCCTTTTAGAAGAATCACTTTTTGTATTCAATAATTTTCATTCAATTTGTAAGGAATTAAGTTGTCAAGAGTTGCTTTATCAGACAAAAAGAAAAAGAATTACTGTAAATTCAGAAATTATTGTGTGCATTTATGATTGCAATTATTGAAGAATGGACAACAATTTATTATTGCGATTTCAAGATCATCTGCATTGTTACATATGTATTATATATCAAAATGAGAGTTTTTATTATTGCCATCCTCACCCAGTAGCATTATTCGCAATAATTAAAATCTAGCAATAATTTCTGAATTTACCGTAATTGTGAACTTGGAAATAACAACAAAAAAAAGATTTGGCTAAAACTAATGGCTTATCAATTCTATAAACAAACTTAATTTGGAATGATATTTGCTAATAAAGAAAATGATTATTCATGTTATTTTGTAGAACAAAAAGAAAGACTTGCTTATTTGTCATGTCAAGCTACCCGATTCTGAGAATTTTCACGGTACATATATTTATGATACTTATGTAGTTTGTCAATATTTTTTATGAACTGGAGAATAATAGTTATTTGAAGTAGGAACTGTTAAAGAGTACAAATTTAGTTTTAAAGCAAGTTCATTTGATCACCTCATTCGAAAATCTTTGTGAATGCAGTGTTCAACAAAAAATATACAGATATTCAAAGAAAAAAAAATAAACTTGATATTTTTATGCATTACTCTTGCTTAATCATGAGTTCTTACTCATGGAATGAGTACATCCAAATACATAGTAAATATGAGTTGTTCCATTTAAACATACAGGGTACTGTACCAAGGGAAGATACTTCCACAATTGTTAAACACCTATAGAGACAGATTCTCAATTACAAAGAACTTTCATTTTGTCCTATTTATGTTTTTTTTTGGAACAGCCCATTGCATTAAAAAGCAAAAATGACCCAAAATAATAATTTGTAATTTGTAGGTTGTGATGACACACAGGTGGCTGTTGCCCTTGGTTACACAGCTCACATGGTTACAATGATGTCACACATTCTTGATGTACCATTGAGATATCCTATAGTACATAGGAGTTCAAGGTCACAAATCATGGACCATATACACCACAAGTTAACAGATAAAGATAATACGTAGGTTTTTTCAGACATATTAGATATGACTTAAAAGCATTTTTCATATTTATATATTCACTTTTACAAAATTCTATTCATTTAATTCTAAAATTCTGCATTAACACAATGAAGACTTCCTCCATAACAGTGTATTACTTAAAATATCAGCTCATTGATGACCATAGTGATCATGTGTGTATGAGAATCAACACACCTAAAATGGAAATGTTAATGAAGGCTTTTGGAAAAACAGAAAACATATTCTTTTTTTTACATTTTTAGCAGAGCAGTATTGTCCTGTTACAAAATTGGCTAGTACAGCTCTTTACTGCAAAACAAAAAACTGATTTAAATTTTTCTAGTTGAACGTCATTTTAAAAAGCTAAAAAAAATAGACTTATGTATAAGGCTAATATACAAATTGGTCATGCAGTAAAAGTCTTCAAAATTTCTATTATTGAAGAAAGATTGAAGGCATATTTTTTTTCAGCGTTTACAATGTACACATCATTATTTAAAGATGGAACCCTAGAACCACACCAGGAATTGAAATTGTTTAATGTTTTCCTATGCTATTGTATTAGGCCGAGGGTTTTTCCGTTTGAATGGTTTTACACTAGTAATTTTGGGGCACTTGTTAGCTTATTGTTTGGTGTGAGCCAATGCTATGTGTTGAAGGCTGTACATTGACCTATAATGGTTTACTTTTATAAATTGTTATTTGGATGGAGAGTTGTCTCATTGGCACTCACACCACATCTTCCTATATCTATTAAATTGAAATTTATATATCTTCTGTAGAATTGTAATGTTTAAATGACCCATTGTTAGAAAAAATGATTTTTATACTGTTTTGTAGATTCCCACTTTACTCAAAAGGCAAAGAAAAGTTTTACTTTAACTATGGTGTATATTTGCTGAACAAAGATATTGGTCAGGTAATGTCAAGTAATAATGGTATTTTTAGCTAGAGCTGTTCCATAAAAACACACATATGACTCAGAGAAGGCACTTTGTAAACACAACTAGTGATGGATGTCAACTGTCAAATTCTTTTCTATGTATGTAGAAATTTGTAAGTGATATTCCAAAATTTCCTCTGTTGGAGATTATCCCATTTTCAAAATGCCTTCTCTGGTATCGGAACCTTTTATCTTTTGCCATTTATAAGAATAGAATAAAACTAAATACACTAAAGTTGTTAAGAAGACAGCAGTTGGCACTTTTCATATTGCAAGAACTGATTCAAAGGACATTCAAATATGGTATGCAAAGATATTTAAATAGAATTTTAATATAATAAAAGTCTGTAGATATAAAAATACATCAACTGTATTGATGAAACAATAACTGTATAAAAATAAAGCTATCTAGCAGGATTGCAATGAAACAACTATCAAGCAAAGATCAAAGGACTTGGATGTAAGCACTCATGGTCATCATACAGTCCTCAAAAATCAGTCTTCATACCATATTATTAGCTATAAAAGGCCACTGGATTACAAAATGTAACACAATTCAAACAAGAACCAGAGTATGAATTAAAAAAATAATAATCATGCATACCAGTAAATAGTTATCATACGTCCTGCCCATAATATATTTCCTGAATTGGAAAAAAATATATAGATATAACATTATTATTTTTCAGCTAAGATTTTATTGTGGAATGGGGACAGCTGATTTACGGACCACTTTACAAAATATCAAAACATTATTAGAACTTCGACTTGGAACTAAAGTGTAAGTTATGGTTATTCATTGGGATACACTTATCATTTATTCCATATTATATGTAATATGTTTTTGTCTACTTATCTTTTTTGTCAGTAACTTAAATTAAGTCAGAACAGTTTTCTTTCAAAAATTTAATTACTTTCATGCTATAAGAATAGCAGAAACGTCCCATTTATTATGCTCTGAATTCTTCAAAATGTCAGTAAAGATGTATTGCTATGTAAACTTGTAGAAGTTATACTCCATGTAAATTAGTTTACAATTGCAATTTGTTAACCATTTGAATATGCAAGGCAACTCTCATTTTGAAAAGTATCTTATGTTTATTAAAATTCAAATATGCAACTCCTATATATTTAATTAAATATACCCCCAGTTGCTGATTCAGGGTTCGGAACACCATCTTTTTTGGACAATCAATGCATTTGAATGGGGACATATGGCTGGATACACCCTGACCCAGGTTCTTTACCAATTCTTTAAGCAGGCCTGCTCTAATTTAGACTATTAACTGTCAAGAACTCCTATAAACTATTTCTAGAAAACCTCAATATAAAGAAAGCATATAAGATATTAATAATAGTTTATAGTAAAAACTCATTTATAAATGATATGGTCTTTAACAGTGAAGACTAAAAAGGTAAGTATTATAAACATCATTCACTGCTGAATTAACATATAACATAAATAAACTTGTAACAGCTGTCTACTATGTCTTTCTTAATTTATGCTATTCATGCAGTAACTGAAATCATGTCCAAATTGCTTCAAAAAGCTTGCATTTTTTTCTAAGTTTACAAAAGGGAACATGAAGTTATTGTTATGAAAATTCTCACTGTTCAAATAATGCAAATCTTATCTATTTAAATCATACAACTTATCCAAAAGTCTATGCCAAACTATTTTCATCACTTCATTGTTGTATCCATCATCTATTGTAAATATTTCCTTGTAAAATTACAAGTTGAAGTAGTCTGATAGTGTCTTCTTTCTAAAAAGCATAGTGCATGTTCTCTTGAAAAGTTGACAACTTGAAGGTAATTGTGCACGATCAGAATGTGAAAAAAAATAAAAAAAATTTGAGTCTAAATGTAGCATAAATTGATTCAATGTTTATAAATCAAAGTTTTTCTATATACAGTCTCATTAACATGTAATCAAATCTTACATTATATTCATAATAAAAATGTAGAAGTAGAATATTTTAATACATAGATATGGATATTAGAATAGAAGTAACAGATTATTTTTTTTCATTTTTTCAGTGAAAACCAGAATAGACTCCACAAACCAAATAGTGATATTAAAGATAAAAACTACAGTGATATTGACACTCATAGCTCTCTAGCTTCGGGAGGTAGATTAAGTGCACCAGACAGTACTGATATGGTCACAATAGAAAACGTTTTGGCGGGAACCAAAACCGATAGGTTGAAAAGAGAAAATGATAGCTTTTCAAATCTTAGTTCTGCAAATTCTAATGCCAACAGACAAATTCTGGAGGACCACGATTCAGAAGAGATTCATTTTCATCCGTCACCAGACGACAACTTTTTCAAAATATCAAATCCGGTGTCGGATAAATCTGACCTTTTCAATGACATTGATGCTATAGATAGTAGCTTGAAAGTCACAGAACTTGTTGATTTTAGTGAATTTGGAATAAACCGCGGTCAATATGATAGAACTGATTCGTTAGATGTCAAAGCCAGGACTGATTCCAATTTGACCAATAACAGTGGAGAGGGTTTTGGCGGGAAAAATTTGATATTAGAAAGTCAAATGTCAACACTTTCAACTACAGAATATCACCAAAACCATTCAGATTTTAAGACATTTTTAAGTATAGGGGCAAGTAGCATAAACTCTGTGGACGAGTCTCAAAATCAGAATGCCTCAAAAGATTCTAGTCAAAAAACATTTACTGAACCCTTAGAAGATGGATCCTATGAGGCAGACCATAATTTGGAGGATTCTTATATTGACAAAAAATTAAATGCAGATACAAATCAGACTGATCCTTCTGTTCAAAGAGGAAATTGCAATAAGACTGTTTTGCATAATACTGAACCAAATGATATTTCTAGCAAAACCTGTGATGAATTCGTTTCTGTGGTTTCCAATGAGAATGAGGAATTCCCAGAAATTCAAAGAACTTTTAAGACATTGTCATTTAGGCAAACAACTGAGAAACCTGAAGATATAGAATCTTCATGTGTATCAGAAAATATTCCGGATAGCTTGTGATATCCAATAATTTTAGCTTTATAAATATATTGAATAACGTTTTGTTTTGATATTTTCAAGATAAGAGTTTTGGGTAGAATGGTTTTATATAGCATATTTATTGTTGACTTTTCCCTATAAAATCAGAGAGCAACAAGATTTCATTTTGGCATTGAATTATAGTCAAAATGTAGACAGATCATTTGTATTTGGTTGCAATCATTTTCCAGCCTTCTTATTCTGTTAGAAAATCTAACATACAAATGTTGGTTTAGTGATCTGGTGGAGTTGTTGGCCTGTACAATCTTCTTAAAAGCTCAATATTTCAGAAAGTAAAAGACCTAGATCTTGCATACTTTGTATTCAGATATGTTATGAAGTTCAAGTCTGTCATATGTCCATTGTCCTTGACCTTATTTTCATGGTTAGTGACTACTTAAAATAGTATTCTTATTTTCTCTCTTTTATATTTGTTATGTGCGTACGTTGTAAGGTCATCATGCCTATTAGACAGTTTTCAACTGACCTCGACCTCATTTCATGGATCACGGAACAAGGTTGTCTGGCAATTATCTGACCATGACCTCATTTTCATGCTTCATTGGTCAATCTTCCAAGTTTTCCTGGTTAAGTTTGTTTCTTAGATTCTATATGCAATATGTCATGTACGTCAACTATATTTAAAGCAATACACGATTTTAAGGTGTATATTGTCAAGGTGGCAGGGTTCATCTGACCTTGACCTCATATGCATGGTTCATTTAAGAATTGAATGCTTCTTTTTGTAAATTTATTGGGGTGTAAAAGCGTTGACCGAAGTACATTTTGTATGAAGCGCGGAAGCGCTTCATTCTAAAAATGTACGCACGGTCAACGCTTTTACAACCCTATAAAGTTACAAAAAGAAGCATTCAATACTTATAATTACATTTTTTAGCTATGATCATGAAAACACGAATTTTATATATTTTATTCTTTAATTCACCTGTGCACTTTATTGCTGGAGCACGTGCTATCATGAGTGAAAAATTGTATTGAGCAATGCAACTGCTTACGGAATGACACGTGATGTGCAGTTAGCCAATCAGAATAAAATATTATAATGAAACATACATCTAATGTAAATTGATCAATGTACATGTTAAGTTTATTTCTTAGATGTGCAATAGGTCACCTATATCTAAATCAGATTTGGTGTTTTGAATGATTGTAAGGTGTACATGTATTCCCAGTTTGGTTCATCTGACCTTGACCTAGTTTTCTTGGATCATGATAAATTTATGTGATAATTGTAGTAAAGCTTCATATTTAGGACTATCAACATAAAATCAATGGTTGGTAAAGAAGGTGAGACATTTCAGTGGGTGCACTCTTTATTACCTTTTTGCCAATAAAGTTTGTGCCTTGGTAAAGATCACCTTTCACAATTGGTGCTTCAAGATTACTTGAGGGTTCTTTAGGATGTTTACTATTTAGCCGATAATAATTAACAGCTAATATGCTAGGTAATTTATCAGCATGGACTTACACAGGTCACTATGTGTGTACAGCTAATGTAATGAAGCATTAGTTCTATCATTTGCAAAATTAGCAACAAGAACTCAAGTTACCAGTAGGAAGATTAAGGGTTGACCTAAGCCTCTAGTTAGCTCTTTCCAATGAAACTGACTGCCATGAATTTAATTGTATATGAAATGGTACTGCTTCAATAAACGATGAAGATGGGGCAACATTTTGATTTTCCAAGGTAAGAAAGGTCAAGTGGTAAATGATTTAAAACATAAGAAAACATTAAATATTTATTGTATTAAAAAACTGACCTTTTTACATTTAACTTTTGCAAAAAGAAGATGGATGTGTATTGGTTTAAAACTAGTTTCCCTACTTTAAAGATCATATTTTAAACTTCTGAATTGTGTTGAGGGAACGAACATTTAACTTCAGGGGAGTAATGGTTTTTATAGGACCGAAAATATTTTTTGTGGTCGAATATTGGTATCACGTTGTTGTCGTCGTCGTTGTCCACGTTGTCCGAAGACAACTTAAGTGTAAGTTAATAGAAATACATGAAATTTATACACAAGGTTTATAACCTCAAAAGGAAGGGTGGGATTGATTTTGGGGGTTATGGTCTAAACAGCTTAGGAATAAGGGGCAAAAAAAGGGGGGCTCAAATAAGCATTTTAGTAGTTTCCAGACAATAATTTGTGTATTAGTGTATGAATCTCTCTGAAATTATACCACAAGTTTCCATACCACAAAGGTATGGTTATGATTGACTTTGGGGGTTATGGTTCAAACCATGTAGGAATTAGGGACAAAAAGAGGTGTAACAAGGGTTTCATGGTTTATGGACAATTAAGACAATTTAAAGCAGTGTAAGGGAGGTACTCCAATCACATTTTTAAAAAATAACAGTGTAATTAAATTGGTAATTATGGTTGCAAAAGGGTGAAAGTGAAAAAATATTGGGTGTGGTGGTGGGGTTTTGGGTGTAAATAAGAAATTGTGGAAGGTGACATTTTTTTCACATTCAGATTTCAGAAATTGAAAAGAAAATTTCTTCAAATATTTTTTTTGGCAAAAAAAAAGGGGAGAGGGTCAATTCGCAACAGCAAAAAACCAAATATAAATTCAAATCATATAACCAATTCTAAGTTCTTTGACTACAGTTATTCTGTGTCAAAAATCTATTATGTTTCAAATATTTAATTACAATCCAAATTCAGACCTGTATCAAGTGCTAATATTGTGTTCCATTTTTGCTGTTTAGGGTTGGATCTGTGTGGTCCTACCCAGCTGCGCTCAACGATGCAATTTATTTTCTCCTGGTGACTTGGGACAGGCACACTTAGAGCACATATATATACATACATGTGCACATATATGCTCTACAAACTGTCAATATTTGAGTCTTATGCCTATTTTCAACTTGAAAACAGTGCTGCAACTGGAATAAACGCCTCAAAATAAAAAAAAACCTTAAAAAAATGAATAAGACAGTACCTTAGAATCCTAAAATTCTACAATGTGATATAAGAAGAGAAAAAATAAGTTGTATGAAACAACCATGCAATATTTATGGGGCAATGTTTATTGCTGTGTACCCTAACTAGAAAGCAAATTATTTTGTTAAGTATAGACTTTTTGTTAATGTGAATAAATAGGAACAAGTTTTTTATTCCCGCGGCGTGCCTTCAGAAATTTGGAATCAAACTATTCATTGGACTATATGAATCCAGTAGCCTTCTATAATAACTATACTTAGTAAAAAAAGTCACTGATGAATCTCATGGTTTATACAAACGATTCATACAGTTCTACAATTATTTTACAAAAGCGACGATTTTTAAAAACTTTTATGCAGTGACAATCAAACCAAAGTGTTGCGCTTCTTTCGTCATTCAGCCTATTAATAAGGAGTACTCGACTTGTTTCGCATGTACCTTGCGTGCTAGTCCTATAACATATGACCTCGGGGGCATTATTTACTATTTCTATTTACTGTTCTGATATTTTTTTTTACTATCAATGTGCCACCCGCATTCAAAAAAAATAAAAAATGAAAATATCAGTATAAAAACGTTAAAAATTGAATAAGAATGCGAAGTCATATATGTTATAGGACTACCTTGCGTGCTAAACCGAAACTGCCCACATTTTCCCCCCGTATAAAACTGATAAGTGCTTGGTAACGTCAGGTTATTAAACATTCGGTAAGTTCTTCATTTCAATAGATAATAGTATTCTATAAAAAGTAAACTCACAAAAATACTGAACTCCGAGGAAAATTCAAAACGGAAAGTCCCTAATCAAATGGCAAATGACATTTTCCTACGAAGTCATTCACCGATTTTGTTTTAAGAAATACTTGATTAATTTCTGTTGTTATCCACAAAATCGTACACTCACAGTGGAGTCTATTCTTGTCGCCCCCTATTTATACATTCTTATGTCGGCCAAAAATAAGAATAGATGTCGCCCCTATATTATTATGTCAGAAAATAAGAATAGATTGACAAAAACTGTACGTTTGAACTATAGAAAACGTATCAATTATGAATCTAATTTTCAACAAACAATTTTTGATGATTAACTCTCTGTTGCGTCTGATTCCCGACCGCACCGCAGAGCAGGCGACATAAACGACAGAGGTGTCTATCTGTCTATCGGTCCTCATTGTAATGTACATTTGTAAGCACTCTCACAGTTTTATTTTTTGTCATGTTTTTATGAAATGTATTTTAAAAGTTTGTATAAGCAATGCTTGAACAAGTTCGAAAATCTTAACATTACATATTTTAAGAAATATACTTTTAATTAGCCCTTAGAAATGGAAATTATAAAGAAATTCAAATTGAAATCGTTATCAAGCTTTAACTTATTGTCAGTCTTTAAGGACATTTCTATATATAAAGTGAATATAGGATGAAAATGTTGTCCTGCATTTTGTTTTAGTTGTTATCTCTGTCCTGTCTTTTTATGTTTCACTCTATTCGGTCCTGCCTTTTTTATTCATTTATCCTGTCTCTTTTTTACACAAATTGTCATCCTGCCATTATTATTTGTTAATCCGCCTTTTTTTACACAAATTGTCATCCTGGCATTATTTCAAAGTTGCTTATCCTGCCTTTCTTTTACTCAAATCTCCTGTGTTACCCTTTTTTCAAATTTTATCCTCGCATAACAATTTATTAATAGTATTCTTTGTTTATTTTTTTGTTGATTCCCAAGAAAGTTGGCAACATATATGTATATAGATACTAAGACATATTAAAGACCAACTGATGTTGATAAAGAATCACACAATCAGAAACCACTTTCTATTAATACTGAGTATCTAAATATTTCGGTACGAAATTGTTTAAAAATGTCTTATACACATAAAAAACACTTTCTAGTAATGTTTGTGCTGGGTTTTATGTTGTAATACTACGTGTTGGTTCTTACACCAACTGCCTGTTTCGCTCCACAGGCACTTACCGCTGAATAAAATCCTTTACCGGTATACCTTAACATACCACTATAGGATAGATTTTTTTCAGAGACAAGTGCCCAGAAAATATTTTATTTACGTTATTGTAATTTTTTCACCTCAAATATGAAAATGGCTGCAAACTTGAGTTACATTATTTTTTTTTTCACTATTTACAAATTTATTAATCAATGGCGATTCGTAACTCTCCACACGAGACCAAATGAAACTAACAGTAATTGATTACCGAACGACGTTCAACAATGAGCAATTCATATGTTTTTATTATTATTTAAAAAAAAAATGGCTTCTTCGCCAAAGAACGAACCCCCACCCTCCCCCACCCCCGTCTACAATTACAGACCAATTATCACCTATTAAGAGGTGGCTTAGTAAAAACTGTACTTATTATTATTTTTATTCAACTCTATAAATACATCTTTTCTGTCGCGTTGATGCCATCGTTTTTAAAATACGTTAATAAACTAAAGTAAGGCAAATAGACAAAAAATACTAACTTTCTATCATTTACTATCAATTTTCAGTTTGGTAGAAAAGGTAGTCCAAATAATTATGACGTCTGGCAAGGCTATTTTAATTTTTTTCTGGGACGCCTTCCTACGTCTCGTAATAATCATGACGTCGGGCAAGGCTATTTTAATTTTTTTTTCTGGGACGCATAGCCTTGCCAGACGACGTAGGAAGGCGTCCCAGAAAAAATTAAAATAGCCTTGCCAGACGTCACAATTATTTGGACTAGTTGAAAAGGGTGCATTTCATTTTTGCATTTGTTGATCTGGGATCCGTGGAAATTCCAGGTGTTCTCTTTCAGGTCCGCGTTTATAATATGTAAAACGTATCCGGAGAATATGTTTACGCGGTAAAGCGGTAAAGCTGTATCTGTAGATGAAATACAAAGACACGTGCGACAAGCTTAAGGTAAATGAATTCAAAACACATTTTTTTATGTTGAGCCATATTTGATATCCATGTACACCATTTTTAAACTTCCAAGTCCAAATAGTTATTTGATGAAAGGGCGATGTCATTGGTACATTGCAGTCTGTGCCAAACTGATTTAGGGTTTGTCTGCGGACCAAAAGAGAAATCTGAACTTTTCTACTATGATCTACTATATATTCAACCAATTCATCTTAAAAGTTCTGTCTGACAGAATGATTTTTTGTCTGACATTTTATAGGTCAAACAGAGTTCATACTGCATTGACCACAGGCACTTGTTTCTGTCAATATGGGGTTTACTATCAATACCAGTATAAAAAAAACACAAGGTAGCTAACGGGAATTTTCAATGTGTTCGCTTCAACCAATATTTTATTACTTTCCCTTGCCCCTTTCACGAATAAAAGTACACCAGTCTTTCGGTAATTGATTTATCTTTACAATGAAACAACTCTCACGTACCTTGAGAATACCCCTCAAACAGAATAACACACTTGAGATGAGAATTATTGACCTTTTTCCAGACCATTGAATTTGGAAGGACTAAACTTCCGGTTTACTTAGGAAGTTAATATAACACAGCAATCTGATTGGTCGAATTCATCTGGTTACCTGTTTATTTATATTAGTTACCAGAAACCAGAAAAATGTGACCAATCAGATTGCACAGTTTTATTAACTTCCTAAGTAAACCGGAAGTTTAGTACTTCCAAATTCAATGGTCTGGAAAAAGGTCAATAATTCTCATCTCAAGTGTGTTATTCTGTTTGAGGGGTATTCTCAAGGTACGTGAGAGTTGTTTCATTGTAAAGATAAATCAATTACCGAAAGACTGGTGTACTTTTATTCGTGAAAGGGGCAAGGGAAAGTAATAAAATATTGGTTGAAGCGAACACATTGAAAATTCCCGTTAGCTACCTTGTGTTTTTTTTATACTGGTATTGATAGTAAACCCCATATTGACAGAAACAAGTGCCTGTGGCATTGACAGTTCATTCGGATGCACCATATTTGGTGTACAATAATACTTTCTAGAGAAACTTTAAAAGTATCTATCTAATTATTCTCCTTTTATCAATAATACAATATACATGACTACATGTACTAAAGAGGGGGGGCAAGGGGGTCCCAATAACAGCAAAACAGCAAATTGATTTAGCTTATAACAGATAACAAGGAATTAAAATTGACAAAAACAGATAACAGTAAATCAAATAAGTCGGGTCCTTGACAAATCCAGTATTTCTTATTACGGGTATAATCCTTTGTAATGAATCCCATTTTCTATAGCATGCTTTTAAAATTATGTATCTAGAATGTGTTTACTACTCAATATATTTTTATACGCTCGTTTACAGGACGTATTATGGAATACTGTTCTCCGTCTCTCGTCAACATGTCGGAACATTAACTCCAACACTCTTAAACCAAAATTTGGGAAATTGTTTATATCTATTGACAAGAGCTCCCCTTCGTTTTTTCATAAATTTCAGATTTTTTTAGTTTCTGCATGAGTAATGGGGTTTTATTTAATAAAAATGGTGGTTTTTTTTTCCAGTTTTCTGATAATATCTCAAAAATCCTTTCACAAATTTGGAAGGAATTTTGGTGAATTGTTTATATCTATTGACATTAGCTCCCTTTCAATTTTAATAAATTTTAGATTTTACGGGGTTTTATTAATTAAAAAGGGGTGATTTTCCAGTTTTCGACATTAACACAAAAAAATTTCAGCAGTTCTCATGAAACTTTTGTGTATTGTATATATGAATTGACTGAAGCTCCCTTTCAGTTTTTATAAATATCTGATATGACATAAAGAAGAATCAAAGAAGTTATCGAATATTTCAAAAAGGGCGACGGGCGTATCATGCGCTCTTGGCGTGGCTGTTTATTTGTTATAGAATACATTTTTCAGCATTTATTTTTATACAGTTATAGAAACTCACACATGCTTGTAATTTAAATAGTGTGTAATAAAATTGAGAATGGAAATGAGGAATATGTCACAGAGACAAAAATGATATCTAGTAAAAATTCAAGGGCAGTAATGTATCAAAGCATGGCCAATTGACATAGTTCTTTTTTTTAATTGCCCATTTAATGAGGTGTGCGAACGTTTCTTTTAAATAAGATTATGGGGCAAAGTGGTGTATAGGGTAGAAAAATCAAAAGCACCAATTATAAGCATGCAATTTATCAAGTACCTCGAGCCAAATTTGACACTCCAAAAGTAACTATTTTCAAAGGCTCAATTTGAACATTTTTTAGCAGGCTTTTGATTGTACCAAGTGTACTAGTAAGTAGAATACATAGTTTAGTAGGGGAACAATGGCATGGAGACGAAATAAATCTTTGTTTGTAATGAGCTTTGTGCAGCTTCGGAACCCAGTACATGATTGGAACTTTCATTGTACAATGTGTTTGGTTCTGCTTTGAAAAGAATCAGAGCTGAGTCAATGTACCATATTATATAAAAGGTTAACTGGTTGTAAGGACCTAGTCCTTACTTGAGATTCTTGTCAGATATTCCTGGCCATATGTTTTCCTTTTTGTCATATTAAGAATTGTTCTGATTTAATATGTTGGTACGGGAAACAAGGAGTTAACATTATCCTCATACAAAAAAAATTGTAAGGGTTCCACGGAACCCAGTGTTTCGCCTACTTCTGCTGTTAATGGCAGACTCAACAAAAATGAGGAAAAACATCAATACAAATTTCCCTCTCGATACTGTCTTTTGATTGAAAGAAGCTTCCAAGTTTGGTAAAAATTTCAGGATAGTCTATGAATCTAATAAATGTTTTATAAACTTTAACTGCAGACTGTATGTAATGATAACTGGAAGAAAAACTAAGTCCATTTATAAGTAAAATACGGAAAAAGTGAATTTTTTTTTTACAAATTTAGCTTCTGAATAATGTCTTATGATCAGAAACAAGCTTTTGTCTAAGTTTGGTAGAAATCCAGGATAGTCTAAGAACATTATAAAAATTTTAAAAACTTAAACCACAGAGTGAATGTTTTGTTTCTGGCAAAAAAAACTAAGTCCATTTATAAGTAAAATACGGAAAAGTGGAAATTTATTTTTACAAAATTTTCTTCTTGATACTATCTTATGATCATAAAAAAAGCTTCTGTCCAAGTTTGGTACAAATCAAGGATAGTTTATGAAAGTTATTAAAATTTTAAAAACTTTAACCACAGAGTGAATGTAATGTTTCCTCGCAGAAAAACTAAGTCCATTTATAAGTAAAATACGGAAAAAATGGAATTTTATTTTTACAAAATTTACTTCTGGATACTTTCTTATGATCATAAACAAGCTTCTGTCCAAGTTTGGTAGAAATTCAGTATAGTTTAAGAAAGTTATTAAAATTTCAAAAACTTTAACCACAGAGTGAATATTTGTGGACGCCGCCGACGACGACGACGCCGACGACGACGACGCCGACGACGACGGAATGTAGGATCGCTTAGTCTCGCTTTTTCGACAAAAGTCGAAGGCTCGACAAAAATAAGATAGTTCTAAATGCATGTTCCAAAAAAAAAAAGGCATTTAGTACAAAGGATAATCATAAGATATACTGGAATTGTCCTGGACCTCACTTCTGTGATGGGTATATGTTAATGGAATCCTTCTCCGAATACGGGACCAACATATTAGTAGTGGTAGACCCTAATGTCCAATGATCTTCAATTTCTACCGAAAATTTGCTGTAAAAAAAATGCTAACATTCACATTTTCAATAACAGTTAACAGCAAATACATTATCACAATAACAGATAACAAAAAAACTAAAAGCCCAATAACAGCTAACAAAGAATAAGACAATAACAGCTAACAGCAAATATATTTTCAGAATAACAGATAACAAAGAATTGAATTGCCCAATAACAGCATAACAGTTAAACCCCTTGCCCCCCCTCACTAAACATCAACAAGAACTTATAGTGAGTCTGCCGATGCATTTAAGCCTGCTTATCATCTTAATAGCTTAACATTTGTAAAATAAGATTTGAAGATAGAGCCGGGAGATAGAGTGACCAATGTTTGACTTTTATATCCGTATTCATGAAATGCCTCACTGTCGAAGGGGGTTATTTGGGGCCATGGCGCAATGACTTTAAAAGCCAAACTTAAATCTCAATCTGGAATTCTGTACTGTAGTCTTTGATATTGTATGTATATGCTTTCAGTGGGAAGGGGGTTCTTCCGACACATCCCTGGTTGCAAGCCGTGTGATTTTGATAAACTTGCTTTAAAATACTGCACTTACTGCACTTACGCATTTTTTTATGCCCCACCTACGATAGTAGAGGGGCATTATGTTTTCTGGTCTGTGCGTCCGTCCGTCCGTCCGTCTGTTCGTTGTACCGTCCGTCTGTCCGTTCGTCCGTCCGTCTGTCCCGCTTCAGGTTAAAGTTTTTGGTCAAGGTAGTTTTTGATGAAGTTTAAGTCCAATCGACTTCAAACTTAGTACACATGTCCCCTATGATATGATCTTTCTAATTTTAATGCCAAATTAGAGTTTTTACCCCAATTTCACGGTCCACTGAACATGGAAAATGATAGTGCGAGTGGGGCATTCGTGTACTGAGGACACATTCTTGTTAATACCTAAGGCCAAATAAAAAAGACGTGTGTTTACTATTAGTACCCTCCCTATTTTTTAAGCTAAGAAATAGCCTTTACTAAAGTTTTTTGGTCATTTTTCAATAAGCAATTGTTTAAGTTATAATGTCCCTCCAAGAGTCTTAAAATAAAAAATAAATAAATCGTAAAATAAAAAAGATCTCTACCTACCTTCCACATTTTTTCAAAGATGTAATAGGAAACACACATATTATATTTTTTGGCCTAATACTTTTAGTGACAAGTGTCTGTGTAAAGATGTTTTGATGTTTAGTTTCTTTAGTAGGATCAGATTGTTATACATGTCAAAGTAGGTTTGTTTTGTGTATTTGTGTATTCTATCCGTTATTTAAATACCATAAACTTTTGCTCGAGTATTCAATGAAAAAAAATTCGAAAAAAAAGCATGTAAAAGAAACAAAATGTTTCTAAAACGATAAAAAAAAAACCTCCAAAGATAATATTACATGGAACTCTCTGTTCAGACGTTTAGTCTACTAGTACATGTTAAAACAATATTTTTAAATCCTAAAATTCAATATTTGAATAAAACGAAAGTATGAAATGTTGGTACCTATCTTCAAATTAACTTTTGAAGGGCAGGGTTTTAATTCAGAATGAAAACGAACTATTTTTTTCAATAGCAATTTTTTTTTAATCACTGCTGAGATAATTATTTTTCAAGGAAGTTTTTATCAATCAATATTATTTATTAGATCCCGTACCCACGCATTTAATGAAGGATTAGCGTCTCACAGGTTGATAAAAATAATTTGCATGAGCAATGATGTTAAACTTTAATGCAACTAGACACTCCAGTCCTACTGAAGTGTTGCGCTTCTTTCATTAGCTAGTATATGTTTTTTTTACTAGGAATACTCGACTAGTTTCTCGCAGCTAAAGCCCGTGGAAAACGAAACCGCCAACCTTTTCAACTTGCTAGTGCTTGGTTAAAGTCGGATTTTTAGAACATCTGGTAAGTGTTTTATTTTAACAGATGCAATACTATCTTTACTGTTTAATATATATCCATCACAAATACCTAAGGATCATGTACCCTTTTGTCGATTCAATGCTATTAAAACACATTTAAATTTTATAGAAAATCCACAGCCTTTCCCCTTGTATACTCTCATATTTAGCAATTCGGTGATTGATAGACAGATGACTATTGCATGCAGTGCTAAGTAACAAATGAATGATTTCCTTAAAACAAGTTTTTAAATATAGATATTGGTTAAAACAAATAAGTTTGGACCAATCAAGTACACCTTCTATTGTGCGCTCGACTTTAGTGACTCAGCACGGTTTTTTTTTTGAAGAAAGATTGTTTATGATTTCTTATAAAAAATAAATGATAGCACTTCATAGACACACACGTGAGTACTTTATGTTATGCATTTTATAACAAAATTCTCTGTTTTAAAGTCTGTTGATTTCATGCCAATGTATTTCACATATGTTTATTTTTATTCCAACTATAAAAACAAGGTCCCTATTATTTATCTAATGTGTAGGTGTATCCTTATTTACTTTATATTTCCATCAATTTAATTAGTAATCCATATTGAATCATAGAAAAATGGGTTTGAACCGACCTTCAAACGCCATTATTCTAAAATGAGGACTACCCGAATTGCACTCATGCTTAAATCCACATCCGTAAAAGTCGAATAACTTATAAAATGATGTTTTGTTTTATTTTCAAAATTTTCAGAACAATTTGACAATATTCCATACTTTTTATTTTTGAAGAAATGGATGCAATTGCATATTTCTTTTGGTAACTCTAGAAAGTTGACCTTTTGTGGACGTCTCCGCTCTTTCAAGTCAATACACCGGTATTTCATCTGTTGATATAATATGCTATGAACGTTTTATCAACTTTTAAATATATTAAGAAATGTTAAAAATGCTGAAAGACGTGCATAATATCTAATTTTTCAAATATCAATCATTTATTAGTCTCAAATAAAACTTGTACGACCTCCGCTGCTTTTTTGTATGTGGCTAAATTGGTGAAATTTGGGAACTGTGACGTTACATGTATTTGTTATTCGATATTTTCAACATAGATTGGTAATTGGTGTCTTAAGTTCTGATGTATAAAATGTGAATTATTGAGTTTAGCACTTGTAAATCAACAATTTTCTGGCGTGAATCGGAATACTTTATTTCATCTGAAATTTTTGCACAGCAGTTTTCGAGTTTACTACAAATATTTGTTAATTTCGTCTTTTGACTTCAGATGATTCGGTGTAAGAGCTTTGAGTATATTTCTGGATTAACCAATATCATACACAAAAATAAACCCCGCAGATAGACCCGAAACGAGGTATCTTTCAAAATTATATCGTAATAAGCAAAGGTATAGTAAAATTCCTTAGGAATTTTCCTTAGAAACCTTATCTCGTAATCCTCGTAGTGAACAAATCCTGGCTTATGTGAAGGACAAATCGAAAGCGGAAGGGTTATTTGAGAGTCAGGAATGAGTTTTGACAGAATAGAGAATAATTCGTCCTCAACTGAATAAAACAAAGGAATATTGATATCAAATGAACAGAGAAAAGAGGGATATGCTAAAAATATAAAACAAGAATGTGTCCAAAGTACACGGATGCCCAACTCGCACTATCATTTTCCATGTTGAATGGACCGTGAAATTGGGTAAAAAATCTAATTTGGCATTAAATTAGAAAGATCATACCATAGGGAACATGTGTACTAAGTTTCAAGTTAATTGGACTTCAACTTCATCAAAAACTACCTTGACTAAAAACTTTAACCTGAAACTCACACTTTCATTTTCTATGTTCAGTGGACCGTGAAATTGGGATCAAAAGTCTAATTTGGCTTTAAAATTTGAAAGATAATATCATAAGGAACATGTGTACTAAGTTGCAAGTTGATTGGACTTCAGCTTCATCAAAAACTACCTTGACCAAAAACTTTAACCTGAAGCGGGACAGACGGACGAACGGACCCACAGACCAGAAAACATAATGCCCCTCTGCTACCGTAGGTGGGGAATAAAAAGAGAATAACTGTCTGATAAATGTTAAATGGACGATTTGTTTTTGCAGTTATTAAAATTTAATTGCAGCCGATCTCAAGTTAAAACTCATACACATGAATCAGCATGTCAAATCTTCATGAAAAACTTTTAATCTTGGACAAGTTTATCATAATCGAAACACAGTATAAACTGTAGCCTTCACGGTTGACTTTTGAGGGCACAAGCCAGAAGCTAAAATTTTAATTGGATTCTGTTGGCTTATAGAGAAGAATTTTACAAGCGAGAAAGCAATTTTACAAGCCAATACCGTAGGACTTGTGGTTAAGAGTGAAGACTTAACTATGGGATGTTTTGAGACATTCTGTTTTACTCAAAATTAAGCAAAGATATATTCCATATGAAATAAAGGAGATATGGTATGAACTAACTATCTAACTTATTTCAAATATAAAAGTCAATGTAAGTAATTAAAGACAAACGTACGGCCTTCAACAATGTGGAAAAAAAACCACATACCGAATAGTCTTTTTCCTTTTTTTGAACGGCAATCTATAGTATTTATGAGGAAAGAGAACTTGCTAAATCGTGTTGATAACACAAGGACTTGAGCACGTTAAACGTAGTTGTTTCGTTGTTTTCTGGTTTATTCAACATTTGAGTAAAATTTGCGTAGAATATAGCTGTAATTTATAGAATGTATCTGGACACTAATAAACTTTGGCAGCCACGTGCACATAATAACCAATTGTGCTGAAAATGGCGTTAAAGATCAACAAATCAATCAAATAATCATAGAATGTTCGAGCATTGATGGCCTTGTGTCTTAAGTAGTACACTGAGATTATTTTTTTCAGTCTTTGGAATTCGCTTTATAGAACAATTGTGTATAAAACCACTTTCTATAATGTTAAATATGTTTATCCTCTTTTAGCTTTAAGTTTTTGGACGGATCACCCATATGACTTGAGCGTCCGTCGTAAACATGTATATAATACGTAAACTGTTCAGAAATTCTACCCATTGTTAATATCTTACCAGTTTCACAAAGTATTAAAACATTAGTTTGCTGATTCGAGTTTTCCAAAAAAATTGACCAACTACCGTCATGGCTTACTTATTTATGTTTTTTTTTAACGACCTTGAATGGCCGTGAAGCCCTCGCACGGTCGGCATGGCTTAATATTGGAATTTGCACGACTTAAAAATGCACGCAACCGTCTTATATTTATGTGTAACAATCTCTTGTTGAGGGTTGTATCATTGGCAATCATATCTTTTTATCTCACACGAACGGTTTCGATACATCGACAAAAATTGCCGCCGTGGCTAAAAAAAGAACATAGGGGTCAGATGCAGTGTTTAGCTTATATCTTAAAAACTAAAGCTTTTATAGCAAATCTGACTAGGGTAATTTTGTTCAATTGGTCAAGATCTATCAGCCCTGACACTTTCAGATGAATCGAATAACCGATTTTTTGGTTGCTGCCACTAAATTGTTAAATAAGGAAATTTTGTAGTTTTTTGTAGTATTTTTTTTGGAATTTTGATTCTCAGTGCTCTTCAACTTTGTACTTGTTTGGCTTAATAACTATTTTGATATGAGCGTCACTGATCAGTCTTACGAAATACGAAATATTTTATTAAAGAAAGCTCAATTATGAACATAATCATTAATAGCATAGATACAACAAAGAATAAACATTTGAACAATCTTAACTAAAATTAATACTACACAAGTATCAAAGTATATGTGTTCCAAGGGGAGTAACTCTAGTGTAAAAATATTAGCATTTATTTTACATTTTAAGCAGCAATAAAAAATTTCACACTTTTATCCTAAGTAGACGAAACGCGCGTCTGGCGTACTAAATTATAATCCTGGTATCTAATTTTACTATTATTATAGATTAATAATATTGTATAAACTGTAAACAGCAAAAATGTTCAGCAAAGTAAGATCTTCAAAAAGTTTATATGACCGAAATATTCAATTGACCCCTTAAGGAGTTATTGCCCTTTAAAGGGCATTTTTATAGAATTTGTTCGTCAAGTTTGCTTACATTTAAAAATCTTCTCTGAAACTATCGTGCCTTATACTTCTTAACTTTAAATGAATGTTCCTTTAGGAATCTTGTTTATGAATTGTAAAAATGGTCAAAAGGTCTACATGGTCTATCAGCTCTGAAATTTATAGACAAACCGAACATCCAATTGTTGGGTTGCTGCCACTAAAGTTACTTTAAGGAAATTTTGCAGTTTTTGGTTATCATCTTGAATATTATTGAAGATAAAGATAAACTGTAAAAAGCAAAAATGCTTGGCAAAGTTATATTTACAAAAAATAATGACAAACACTGCCAATTAACCCCTAAAGGAGTTATTGCCCTCAAAGGACAATTTTACACAAATTGTTTATGTTTTTCTACTTTAAAAATTACGTCAAATGAATCTAGTATAAATTTGGAATTTTATTTCCTTGTACGTCAAGAAACATAGACACTTTCGTTAAAATAGAACATATGGGTAAAATGCATTTATTTGCTTTTGAAGAAAATATGACAGATACAACGAACAGTTAAATGCCATGTTTAAGCCACTCATTACTATATATTGAAATAAATGCAAAAATAATCATTGATGAAAGATTCAAGCAAAAAAATAACAGATAAGCGATTTTGGCTCTTGAGAGCCGGTCAAAAGAGCCACTTGTTTATAATACCTCATCTTTTTTTATATTTACACCCTGAAACCATTAATATGTTATGAGTTCAGGAAATCAGACTGACGATAGTGCGATAGTGGTTGAACTGTAAGCATATCAATTATCTGGAATATTCCTTCAAAAACGATTTTGTCCAATTTTAACGTTTTTGCTAAATGAACCCATACCTGTCATGGCAGGGTCGAGATTGGGGAAACAAACAATACATTAATTTAGTCCCTATGAAGATATGCATATATATATATATATATGCAGAAATCGTAAACTACAAAATGATTACACATCAGTGTGTGCCAAAGTGGTTTGGGGTTTGTTTGACCGAAAACAGAAATTTGAACTTTTACTTAAAGTTTTTATTCAACCAAAATATCTTAAAAGTTCTGTCTGACAGAATGATTTTCTGTCAGATATTTTGTCGGTTAGACAGAGATTGGGATAAACTGACAAATTATACTAAATTGCATTAAAGGGGCACTAGCTACGAGATATATAATTTTTTTTGTTATGCTCAATCATTAATGAAATGCAAATAGTGAAATAATAATTCGCCCTTAGCAGCCATTATGGTTCAATTTTGTCAAAATAAGCAAGATAACATTGCTTATGAATTATTCACTAATTCGACCTCATTATATCCGTATTCATATGAACTTCAATTTAACCCCTAAACTTGAGATGGATAACACGTGAATTGTATGTGTATAGTTATTTAAAGGATTGAAAGTGAAACATTTGATTGACTGATTCGATCCATAAAGAATCATTCTTATTCAGGTAAAACGATTATAAACACATAATTTTCATCTATAGTATGAATCAAATAGACCTAAAATAATCCAACAGCATGAGTTGGCTTAATCTATTTATATCAATATTTATGTTTACATCGCTAATATGGTCATCAGATGACTTAAGGGCATACGATACAGTTACAGGGGAGGTAATGACGTTGCTAACGTAAAATGTTATTTTCGCGACGTCAAACTGTGACATATCGGGAAAATGTATTTTCCTCAATTCATGAACATTTGATAAATATGAGTTATTTCTGAATTAAAAATGCATATTTTTTTTAGAATAGTCATAAAATACAGAAATTACCGATTATTTAACAAAAAACAATTTGTGTTTATCTTTTATAACAAACAAGTTATGTCTTTCTTTCGAAAAAGAAATTACGACCACAAATCTGAATTTGAGCAAATATACAAAATTTCGACCTCAATTTACTGAAAAAGTAGCACATAAAGGTATATTTTTTATTACATATTTGAATTAATGAGGTAAAAAATAGCCTAAATGCAAATTTACACGAACTTGTAAATACAGAATTTCGACCTCATTTTACTCAAAAAGTAGCACATAAAGGTATATTTTTTATTACATATTTGAATTAATCAGGTAAAAAATAGCCTATATGCAAATTTTCACGAACTTGTAAATACAGGATCAAAACTGTATCGTATGCCCTTAAGAGGTCAACTCGATAATTGATTAGATGGCGTTTAGACTACAATACACACGAAACGAAGCTACGTATTTTCATGACAGTGCTCTGTTAATTGTTTATTTTAGACTTTTAATAGTTTTGATAGATGTTTTACGTTGTTATAAATCAAATATGAGAATTTAATTAAAATTGGTGAATATGAATTTGACAGATTGTGCCCCTTTAATTGAAACTATAATTTTGTATACAATATCAATAGTGTAATTTTGATTAACTGGGTCGACACCACTGCTATTGGACTATTAGTTCACGAGTGCATCATTAGCCCCGTAGTTTTGGTTTCAATATGATTAAAACACTATATGCTAATTTTTTCCGTTGATAAATAGAAGTTGTTATCAAAATAACCCCGATTCAACTTCTCTCAAGCAAATCTGGTCTGTCAGATGAATGTGGCTGTTCTTTTTGTGTCCTTTTTGTTTTTATCAGCTAAAATGATTCAATTTTGTCAAATTAAGCTCATACACATTGCTAACGAATTATTCACTTACAAGTGATTAATTCGACCTCATTAAATCCGTATCCATGTGAACTCCAATTTAACCCGTAGAAAGAGATAGAATAAAGATGCATCGTCCGTTTACAAAGGAAAATAATGTCAACATTGAAAGTGAAACAAAGGTAAATAATTTGATTAACTGATTTGATACACACAAAATCATTCTTATAATAGAAAAAACGACGAAAACAAAAAATTTTTAAATCTATAAAACAAAATTTTACAGAAATATTAAAATCCAATTGCACAAGTTGCTTAATCTATTTATATTCATGTTTATCTTCATATAAGGTCAACTCGATAGTTAATTAAATAGCGTCTTCGCTAAAATTTACACGAAACAAAGCTACATCTCATTGAGACCATGTCCTGATAAATTGTTTAGTTTATACTTTTAATAGTTTGGAATTTTTTTTACATTGTTATAAATAAAATATGAGAATTTGAGTCAAATCGGTGATCATAAATTTGGCAGCTAGTGCCCCTTTAAAGAATTTTTAAAGAATTGAAATTTCTTTTCAAAGTTATAGCCAGAAAATCACCCCTCACACAATATGTGCTATTTTCATTGATTCCTTATAGTAGATATTGCCGTTGGATATGATATTTTCCTATTTCAGCACTTTTTAATATAATATATAAATGTAAACAAAACGCGCATCTTGCGTTCTAAGTTATATGGAATGAAGTTCAAATATAATATGGAGTTAGTATCCCTAAATGGCGATTTTTAAAACTTGTAATTATGACAGTCACTATAGATCATTCAACAAGAACATGCTATGACTGTATGACATTCAATGAGTACCTGTTTTGACCATAGGACATTGAAGAAGTACATGCTAGGACTAAAGGACATTCTTCAAGTACATGCTACAACTATATGACATTTAACAAGTACAACTATAAGATTTTCAAAGAGTACCTGTTTTGACTATAGGACATTCAACAAGTACCTGATACAACTATGAGACATTAAACAAGTACCTGATATAACTATGAGACATTCAACAAATACATGCTATGACTATAGGTCATTCAACAAGTACCTGATACAATTATTAGATATTCAAAGAGTACCTGTTTTGACTAGAATTCAACAAGTACCGGATACAACTAAATAACATTCAGCAAGTACCTGATACACCTATAAGACATTCTATGAGTACCTGTTTTGACTAAAGGACATTTTAGAATTTTTAAAGAATTGAAATTTCTTTTCAAAGGTATAGCCAGAAAATCACCTCTCACACAATATGTGCTATTTTCATTGATTCCTTATAGTAGATATTGCCGTTTGATATGAAATTTTCCTATTTCAGCACTTTTTAATATAATATTTAAATGTAAACAAAACGCGTATCTTGCGTTCTAAGTTATATGGAATTCAAGTTCAAATATAATATGGAGTTAGTATCCCTAAATGGCGATTTTTAAAACTTGTAATTATGACAGTCACTATAGATCATTCAACAAGAACATGCTATGACTGTATGACATTCAATGAGTACCTGTTTTGACCATAGGACATTGAACAAGTACATGCTAGGACTAAAGGACATTCTTCAAGTACATGCTACAACTATATGACATTTAACAAGTACCTGATATAACTATAAGATTTTCAAAGAGTACCTGTTTTGACTATAGGACATTCAACAAGTACCTGATACAAAAATAAGACATTCAACGAGTACCTGTTTTGACTGTAGGACATTCAACAAGTACCTGATACAACTACTAGTATGAGACATTCAACAAGTACCTGATACAACTATGAGACATTCAACAAATACATGCTATGACTATAGGTCATTCAACAAGTACCTGATACAATTATTAGATATTCAAAGAGTACCTGTTTTTACTAGAATTCAACAAGTACCGGATACAACTAAATGACATTCAGCAAGTACCTGATACACCTATAAGACATTCTATGAGTACCTGTTTTGACTAAAGGACATTTAACAAGTACCTGATACAACTATAAGACATTCCGTGAGTACCTGTTTTGACTAAAGGACATTTAACAAGTGCCTGATACAACTATAAGACATTCAAAGATTACCTGTTTTGACTATAGGATATTCAACGAGTACTTGATACAACAATAAGACATTCAATGCGTACCTAATTTGACTATGGGACATTCAACAAGTACCTGATACAACTATGAGATATTCAAGAGTACCTGTTAAAACTATAGGAAATTCAACAAATACTGGATACAACTAAATGATATTGAACAAATACCTTGTACACATATAAGACATTCCATGAGTACCTGTTTTGACTAAAGGACTTTCAACAAGAACGGAATACAACTATTATACATTCAATGAGTACCTGTTTTGACAATAGGACATTTAACAAGTACCTGATACAGGCATAAACAAGAATGTGTCCCAAGTACACGGATGCCCTATCCGCCCTATCATTTTCTATGTTCAGTGGAAGGTGAAAATGGGATAAAATCTCTAATTTGGCATTAAAATAAGAAAGATCATATCATAGGTAACATGTTTACTAAGTTTTAAGTTATAACTTTTTTTTAACTATAGGACATTAAACAAGTACATGCTATGAATAAAGGTCATTCAACAAGTACCTGATACAATTATTAGATATTCAAAGAGTACCTGTTTTGACTATAGAACATGCAACAAGTACCGGATACAAATAAATGACATTCACCAAGTACCTGATACACATACATGTATATATTCCGTGAGTACCTGTTTTGACTAAAGGACATTTAACAAGTACCTGATACAATTATAAGACATTCAAAGAGTACCTTTTTTGACAATAGGACATTCAACAAGTACATGCTCTGACTATAGGACATTGAACAAGTACCTGATACAACTAAAATATTTTTAATGAGTACATGTTTTGACTATAGGACATTCAACAAGTACTTGATACAAAAATAAGACATTCAATGAGTACCTGTTTTGACTATAGGACATTTAACAAGTACCTGATACAACTATGAGATATTCAACAAGTACATGCTATGACTATAGGTCATTCAACAAGTACCTGATACAATTATAAGATATTCAAAGAGTACCTGTTTTGACTATAGAACATGCAACAAGTACCGGATACAATAAAATGACATTGAACAAGTACCTGATACACATATAAGACATTCCATGAGTACCTGTTTTGACTAAAGGACATTCAACAAGTACTGGATAAAACTATTAGACATTCAATGAGTACCTGTTTAGACATTAGGACATTTAACAAGTACCTGATACAAGTATGAAAAATTCAAAGAGTACTTGTTTTGACTATGGGACAATCAACAAGTATCTGTTTTGACTAAAAGACATTCAACAAGTACCTGTTTTGATTATAGGACATTCAACAGTATATGTTATGACTTTAGGACATTCCACATGTTCATGATTAGACTATAGGACATTCAACAAATACCTGTTTTGACTATAGGAAATTTAACAAGTACATAGGCATGCTATGACTATAGGACATTCAATGAGTACCTGTTTTGACTATAGGACATTCAACAAGTACATGATATGACTATAGGACATTCAACACGCACATGCTTAGACTATATGACATTCAACAAGTACATGCTTAGACTATAGGACATTTAATAAGCACAAGTATGAAAAATTCAAATAATACTTGTTTTGACTCTGGGAAAATCAGCAAGTTCTTGTTTTGACTAAAGGACATTCAACAAGTACTTGTTTTGACTTTAGGACATTCAGCGAGTATTTGATACAAAAATATGACATTCAACGAGTACCTGTTTAGACTATAGGACATTCAACAAGTACCTGATACAACTATGAGACATTCAACAAGTACCTGATACAACTATGAGACATTCAACCAGTACATGCTTTGACTATATGTCATTCAACAAGTAGTACTTGTCAAGTACCGGATACAACTAAATGACATTCAGCAAGTACCTGATACACCTATAAGACATTCCGTGAGTACCTGTTTTGACTGAAGGGCATTTAACAAGTACATGATACAACTATAAGACATTTACAGATTACATGTTTTGACTATAGGGCATTCGGCAAGTACATGCTATAGGACATTCAATAAGTACCTGATACAAGTAAAATATTTTCAATTAATACCTGTTCTAACCAAAGGACATTCAACGAGTTCTTGATACAAAAATAAAACATTCAACAAGTACATGCTATGACTATAGGTCATTCAACAAGTACCTGATACATTGAACTATGAGATATTCAAAAAGTACCTGTTTAACCATAGGAAATTCAACAAGAACCGGATACAACTAAATGATTTTGAACAAGTACCTTGTACACATATAAAACATTCCATGAGTACCTGTTTTGACTAAAGGACATTCAACAAGAACGGAATACAACTATTAGACATTCAATGAGTACCTGTTTTGATAATATGACATTTAACAAGTACCTGATACAGGTATAAACAAGAATATGTCCCAAGTACACGGATGCCCCATCCGCCCTATCATTTTCTATGTTCAGTGGACCGTGAAAATGGGATAAAATCTCTCATTTGGCATTAAAATAAGAAAGATCATATCATAGGGAACATGTTTACTAAGTTTCAAGTTATAACTATAGGACAATCTGTTTTGACTAAAAGACATTCAACAAGTACCTGTGTTGACTATAGGGCATTCAACAGTACATGATATGACTACAGGACATTCAACACGTTCATGATTAGACTATAGGACTTTCAACAAATACCTGTTTTGACTATAGGAAATTTAACAAGTACATGCTATGAATATAGGACATTCAACAAGTACATGATTAGACTATAGGACATTTAATAAGCACAAGTATGAAAAAAATCAAATAGTACTTCTTTTGACTATGGGAAAATCAACAAGTTCTTGTTGTGACAAAACGACATTCAACAAGTACCTGTTTTGACTTTAGAACATTCAACGAGTATTTGATACAAACATATGACATTCAACGAGTACCTGTTTTGACTATAGAACATTCAACAAGTACCGGATACAACTAAATGACATTCTGCAAGTACCTAATACATCTATAAGACATTCCATGAGTACCTGTTTTGACTAAAAGACATTTAACAAGTACCTGATACAACTATAATACATTTAAAGATTACCTGTTTTGACTATAGGGCATTCGACAAGTACATGCTATAGGACATTCAATAAGTACCTGATACAAGTACAAGATTTTCAATGAGTACCTGTTCTGACTAAAGGACATTCAACGAGTACTTGATACAAAAATAAGACATTCAATGAGTACCTGTTTTGACTATAGGACATTCAACAAGTACCTGATACAATTATGAGATATTCAAAAAGTACCTGTTTTAACCATAGGAAACTTAACAAGTACCTGATACAACTATGGGATATTCAAAGAGTACCTGTTTTAACCATAGGAAATTCAACAAGAACCGGATACAACTAAATGATTTTGAACAAGTACCTTGTACACATATAAAACATTCCATGAGTACCTGTTTTGACTAAAGGACATTCAACAAGAACGGAATACAACTATTAGACATTTAATGAGTACCTGTTTTGACAATAGGACATTTAACAAGTACCTGATACAGGTATAAACAAGAATGTGTCCCAAGTACACGGATGCCCCATCCGCCCTATCATTTTCTATGTTCAGTGGACCGTGAAAATGGGATGAAATCTCTCATTTGGCATTAAAATAAGAAAGATCATATCATAGGAAACATGTTTACTAAGTTTCAAGCTATAACTTTTTAACTATATGACATTCAACAAGTACATGCTTTGAATAAAGGTCATTCAATAAGTACCTGATACAATTATTAGATATTCAAAGAGTACCTGTTTTGACTATAGAACATTCAACAAGTACCTGATACACATATATATTTCGTGAGTACCTGTTTTGACTAAAGGACATTTAACAAGTACCTGATACAAACAAGACATTCAAAGAGTACCTGTTTTGACTATAGGGCATTCAACAAGTATATGCTATGACTATAGGACATTCAACAAATACATACTTTGACAATAGGACATTCAACAATTACATGCTATGACTATAGAACATTCACCAAGTACATGTTATGACTATATGACATTCAACAAGTACATACTATAACCATAGAACATTCAACAAGTACATGCTATGACTATAGGACATTCAACAAGTAAATACTATGACTATATAAAAAGAAGATGTGGTATGATTGCCAATGAGACAACTGTCCACAAAAAGCCAAAATGACACTGACATTAACAACTATAGGTCACCGTACGGCCTTCAACAATGAGCAAAGCCCATACCGCATAGTCAGCTATAATAGGCCCCGATAAGACAATATAAACCAATTAAAACGAGAAAACTAACGACATTCAACAAGTACATGCTTAGACTATAATACATTCAATGAAAACTTGCTATACAATGTAGCTATATAATATTAATCAATGACCTATAATGATACTTAAGTGTTTCGTTAAGATGTCAAGCAATGCCATCATACTACAGTAAGGTTTATGAAAAATAACTGTTTATAAGTTAATATGTTAAACATTTTCCCAAGTTATAGAGTACACGTGAGTATCAGGACCGAGTACTATGTAGACCCATTGGTGGCCTTCGGCTGTTGTCTGCTCTATGGTCGGTTTGTTGTCGCTTTGACACATTCCCCATTTTCTTTCTCAATTTTACAGTATTAAGTTTCAGATCTTTTGACATCCCTAGTATCCAACTATGATAATATCTAGACAACCCCTATATTCAGACACACCTATATTACGCCATGTTATTCAGCAGTCTGATATATAATGATAAACAGGAAAGCCAACTTGTAAAGTGAAATCAATGTTCCAGAAAAAAAGAACCAATATTTTAAAATTCCAAAACTAGAAAAACCTGAACAGCTCGTGAGTCGTTCTGAATATGCATTTCATATTTGCTACTCGTTTTGCCATTTATTTAACAACGCAAATTAAGTCAGTGATTTGCTTCTTTGAAACCAAATGGCCTTAAAACCCAACAATAAACCATGGGGCGCAAAATTTCATTAGATCTGACAGTGTCGTGGAAAGTACAACATGGAATATGGGAAAATAACACTTTTTGTCCGTCAACATGCATGTTCTTTCCAAATTGAATTCAAAATTTTATAAAATATTGGTCAAATTATTAATTTGATTTAAGGGGCAAATTCAGAAATATTAGGGTATGTTAATTGAATATATTTAATCTAATGTAATAATAAATAGTTATAACTTTCTTTAAATACTTGTCTGTGTAAATATAACTTTCTTTAAATACTTGTCTGTGTAAATATAAGACGGTCTAATTTGACTAAACATAATTCAAAGTTTCTCCGGACCGACATGTCCTATATTTATCCTTTGAGCGTTGGACAAATCTAGATTAAATTTAGTTTGCCCTATATCAACGCTGCTAAAATTGATGTAGACTTTTTATATTAAAAAAGATTTTTTTTACATTATAAATTCAGCATATTATTTAATATTAAAAGTTCAGCACATTATCTTATATAAAAAAAAAAAATCACATTTATTAATATTAATAAATCCGACTGAATATTAAATTTTATAAAGTGTTTTTTAATATTAAAGACTGATTTTTTAAAATCAAAGAATGATTTTTTTTAAATTAAAGAATGATTTTTAAAAATTAAGGAATAATTTTTTATAATAAAAATCTATTAATCAATATCAGTAAATGATACGATTTTTTAATATTAAAAATAAGATTTATCAATATTGATTTGTTTTTGTGATATTAAAAAGTAAATTAAAAGCAAATTGAATTAAAAAAAAAAAAAAAGAAGAGATTAATGGTTTATAAATACATGAAATAAAGATTTTAATAAATAGAGAATAAATTCCACAACGGCTTGCCAAATATACAAAATTAGTGACAGTTATAACTTATTTACTTATAAATATTGTTATTAGTATACTCTTACCAGGATTCTTGGCTGTTGCAAACTGGCATCTAATTTTTAATTTCGTATTAATTTAACCAAAGAAAAAAACTGTATTCAATTCTTAAACACTATCAATTGACGATCATTCGAAACGATGGATATGATTGGACAAATTATTTTAGCCTTGTCGATAACCCATTGTGATTGGGTACATATCCAAAGTCATAGAAAACACGTTTAACTGTTATTATCCAATAATGTGCTTCCCGTGTTCCTTTATTATAGATTATCAACGTTAATCCATTTATGATCGAAAATGATAGATGGTCTCAATAATTTCTTAAATGCATTTAGGACCGATAATGATAGTAAAGGTAAATTTACGCCGTTCATCTATAATGATCGACCGATAATCTATCATTTTCCTCGATAAATGTAATTATCTCATATATGTGGTTCCCGCGTGCCATATGAAACGGAGCATTTCGTGCTATTATGTTATCATAATAAAGACAAAACGTATAACCGTTATGAATAATATCTTGAACCAACACCCCAGATATACAAGATAAAAGAGTCAACATCAAATATGACAAGCAATATAAGATCTACAACTACGTAATAAAGACGCAAAAAATAAAATAAAAAAAAATCATCTGCCGATTGAATAGTTCAGAATAGTGACTTAATGATAAGAACCAAATATTTGTATTTCTTTTTAAATATTTTTATTTCGAAAACAACAGAAACAGTTTAAACTGAACTTGACCGAAATGTTCTTTATCGTGGGGAAATTTAATATGTGATTTGTAAATGCAATTAATTTTTACTCTCAATTAACCATGCTTAGTGACAAAGTTACATAGCGAAGTTTTAGCTTTTTAAAGATCAAAATACAAATAATTACTTGTATTTTTAATATGACTCCTGATCATACTCCGAAAGTCAAAATTTGTAATCAATGATAATAAAGATTTTATACATTGTCAATAGCTTCTTAATCTTTTTTTTTATGTACATTAATGTTAAGAATGTTTTTTTTTACTCCAAGAGTTATATAATGGAATTTGATGCGACTGTCATACAAGTGAGAGGTTTAGATAGCTTTGAAACCAAGAATAATCAAGCATTTTATACATAATTAAATGCCTGTACCAAGTCAGGAATATGACTTGTAATTCATTCGTTTCATGTGTCTGAGTTTTGTGTTTTTGCCTTTCGATTAGGGACAATTTGAAATTCCCTCGGAGTTCACTAGATAGTATTTGTGTGATTTTCTTTATTATTCTAGCTCATTAGAGCCTCTAGTTCAGAAAAAAAAAATGATAATTATCTTAAAGTGTCATTAAAATCTAGAGTTGCAGTTCGATGAGCAGCAGTAACTGATGTAGTAACAAAGTCTCTTCCAGTAAATTTTAAGAAATTGAATGAGTTTTTCTAAATATTCAGTAGTAATATCACCATTATTCGCCTCTAACCATAATCTTTGTTAAATGGCACTTTCCAAAAAGAAAAAAAAAGAATAATTTGCAGAATGTTATTCATCTTTGTTTCAAATAAAGACATACTTGACATGAATAAAGTTTAATCCTGTCAAGTACTAAGACTCATTTTCAGATAAAAATTCATTGCATTTAAACTAAACAACCACACTGGGAGTTATCCAATCAAATGTTTACCTAGATTTTTTCTGTAACCTCAAGTTTTCAAATTCTTTTATAGAAACACCAAATAAGAAAAGAATGGCGCTTAGAAACACCTAAGATATTTTCATGACTCAGGATTTTTTTTTGCAATGGAATTCAGGGTTAATTTCCTACAATTCTAATTCAAGGAAATGTTTTTGTCCCTTTTCATGAAAAAACGGATGTGACGTAATAGAGTATATGATTTGGATGTATTATACTTTTGATAAAATAACTTGTTGATAAATGATAAACTTTTTATTTTTTAGAGTCATCGATATCAAATAATTATTTGAAACAAAGGAAGATATATAGAAAGTGAGACATATCTATGAGTTACTTTGGTGCTGACAGCATAATGACCGAAAGTGCACTCAATTCAGCAGCAGCTATGGAGATTGCTAATCCCGAAAATGAAGAACTATACAAAAGTTATAATGGTTCATCTGAAAAATGTCAACTTGGCATTGGGCTGCAAGAAAATTTTGACCAATTTAATACAGGTATAACTACAGTCCATAGTTTACCTTTAGAATCTCATACGATTTTGGTTCAAAATGAAAATATAATGGCGGTTTCTTCCACGGTTAATAAAGAACCTATCAAAATCGATAGTTTAAAGAATAACAGGATGTCGAATGGGAAATTGTACAGTTTTGAAGGTGGAAATTTAAGAAGTCCTTTAAATCCTTCTTGTGGTAAAATTCACAAAAAAATATCAAACAAGGAAAATGTGAACAATGTAAACATTACACCATTAGCTGAACTCAAACCAGTATTGAAAAAAGAAGACCATATAAATGACAACAAAAACTTTCCAACTCAACCAGTAAAAGCTAAACAAGTTATGCATCAAGAAAAAAGTATAACCGAACTCATTAATGCCCTTTATGGAAAACGTGAAGGAGATCCTATTGATAAAGAAGGCAAACCAAAAGTAAGTATTAGCTTTTCCAAAAAAGTTAAAGAAGATATTGTAGATAAAAAGGATGTGAAACAAGCAAATATTTTTGGAAATGTTTATGATGATGTTTACAAGGGGGAAGACACGAAAAAGACTAATTTAAATTCTTGTATGAAAGTTCAAACTTCTGATGAGAAACCTAATTATGTTTCGCTTACAAACTGTAAGAAAGACATCTTAACAAAGGTTGAGGTTGAGGTCACTGAAGCTAAGATACCTACCAGTTGTACTGACTCCAAAGATAATAAGTTTGTTAAGGATGATTTGGACAAATCAAATGTAATTGCATCACTTCAGGACGTGAATAGGTGTGATTTCTGTGGATTAGAAATTACTGATAGTATTAAGTTCAAATCTCACATGAGAATGCACTTACGAAAGAAATCGTTTCCTTGTGACACATGCGGTAAAAAGTTCAAAACTTTAGATTATTTTAAGACCCACAAGAGATTTCATACTGGTCATAACCTGAGCAGCTGCGATGTTTGTGGTAAAGATTTCATTTGTAAGAAAGATTTACTTAGACACATGAGAATACATAATGGGGAACAACCATACGTTTGCAGTATATGCTCTGAAAGTTTTAGCTCTCCACAAAGCTTGAATATTCACATGAGATCTCACACAGGAGAGAAACCGTATAGCTGCAATATTTGTCCTAAAAGATTTACAAATCATGGCGACATGAGAAGACATAAGAGAAAACATGATGGCAAAGTCGAAAAAACGCACAACTGTACAATATGTAGTCAAAGCTTCAAATCTATGAATGGATTAGAAATTCACAACATGAAGCATACCGGGGACCTCCCTCACACATGTGAGGTTTGTGGGAAAGGCTTTAGAGGTTTCGGAAACTTATCGCTTCATATGAAAATACATACTGGAGAAAAACCGTATAATTGCAAAATATGTGGTAAAAGTTTCGTACAGAATGCACACTTGAGAAGTCATATTAGACGGCATAACCAAAGGCCATACTGTTGCACATTATGTAGAAAAATGTTCAAATTGTCGAGTGATTTGGCAACACATATGAAAATACATACTGATGAAAAACCATACATTTGTGTAATATGTAGTGAGAGTTTTGGAGACAAACATGAACTAAAAAAACATATACGTGTTCATAAAGAAAGATCGAAGCCGAAACAATTTACGTGTCGTATTTGTAATAGAACATTAAGTTGTGGAAGCCTGACAACCCATATGAGAGTACACACTAATGAAAAACCCTTCATTTGTAAAATTTGTGGGAAAGGATTTAAACAGGGTAGTAATCTTAAAACTCATCTGAAAATGCATACCGGCGAAAAATCACATAAGTGCGATATATGTGGCGAGAGTTTTCGATTTCCAAGCATTCTTTTGAACCATGTTCGAGTTCATACAGGAGAAACACCTTACATTTGTACTACTTGTGGCAAAGGATTTACCACAAATTCTAGTTTGAGTTCTCATCTTATGATACATACAGACATAAAGCCTTTCAAGTGTGACATTTGTGGTAATACCTTCAGACGGAGTAATCATTATGATAGTCACATGAGAACACATACTGGCGAAAAACCGTTTAAATGTGTAGAATGTGGTAAAAGTTTTAGCGAGAACAGTGCACTCAAAGGGCACATGAGAACACATACAGGTGAATTACCTTATGAATGTGAAATATGTAATAAAAAATTTGCCTATCTTAGCAATTTACAAAGGCATGTGAAAACACACTCTGGTGAAAAGCCAAGATGTTGTTCTACCTGCGGGAAAAGGTTTGGAGATAATGCCCAATTGAAAACGCATATGAGAACACATAGTAAAGAGATGTTAAGCTGCGAAACATGTGGTAAAGAATTAAAGGACAAACGTTCAGTGAAAAGACATATCTTAATGCATTCTGGAAAAACGCCTTACGAGTGCGATGTATGCAGCAAAACGTTCTTCACAGGAAAAGAATTGAAACAACACCTTAAAACACACACAGGTGAAAAACCCTACAGTTGTCCTTATTGCATCGGACGTGACTACCTTTCAAAACAACGCTTTAATGATCATATGAGAAAACATGACATTAAGAATGATCTGTCATAAAAAGGTCTGACTCAATGGTTTTCTTTTTCGTAAAAAGTTAGCTTATTTTTGAAAACATATTCTGATCCTGAAATTGTTTTATGTACAGTTATGAATGAACACTTGTAGTACACATAATTTCGATATTAGTATTACGAGTTTATTTTAAAACATCAACTCTAAAAGAATATGTACTACTGTACATGTATTTAGGTTGTACAAAATCTGACTGAACTATCTGTGACAGAATTTAAGGGGATACAACTCAAATGTAACGTCTTGTTTTGTAAATTGAACATGAAAACCAATAGGCACCAGGAATAGTTGATAATAATATAAACATCTAAAATGACACTGCTTTGCAAACCACGAACGCTTTATATAAATACTATTTATTATCCTTATGGTTTTAAAGGTGTCTATCATGTACATTCATGTTATTTAATTTTTATTCAAATTATTCAATTATTATTTGGATTCAAATTTTTGATCTTTGTGAATATGATTTTCAATTTCCCGAACATGTTTTCTACATTTGGTTTGCATTTCGAGTGATTTTCATTTTCCGAAAATGTTTTATTCGGATAATGCTCTGTGTTCATCTTAATATGCAGATAATGTTACTAACGATTTTGTCAATCGCCATTTGAACACAGTTTTCGAACTAAAATTTGTAGTTTAGTTTTTTCCCAATGATGAGTTATATTGTTATGTAAGTGTGTCCGTCTGACGTGTTGTGTCTGACATTGACTACTACATGGACACTTGAAAATGTTAAGTTTATATTTCACTGTTGTAAAAGTTTTTATTCACATACAAATAGTTATTTCTATTAAAGTCGGCAATTTTAGCGTGTTTTTAAACAATCCAAACCTTAAACGAAACCAAGTTTCGGTCATAAAATTGTATTTTCATGGAATAATGTTTGATTATTTGATTTGATTATTAAGTTTGTTATCGGTTTAATTTTGTTTTAAGTTTGTTTCATTAGTTTTTTTAATTGATTCATTAAAATAATTTGTTTTCGCTTTTTAAAGTTTATTGCCATATGTACCACATTAATGTGAAAAGGAGTTTCACACGCTGCTAGTTTAAAATTTTCTATCAAATCAATATTACATTGTCTATGAATGAACGTACCATAGATACCAAGATTTAAAAAAAATATCGTCAGGGCAGACCCACGGTTCGTCTAAACTGGACCACTGCTGTGTTCACTTATCGCTACACTGACAACAGGTATGGCCTAAATCCCGTGGTCAGAATTCTGACCACGGGATTAAATAATGCGACGAGACTAGTACATCATGTGCTATGTTTGATTATGTATTATACTGATAAAAAATCAAAAAGAAATTTTATCCCTGCTGAGTTCTTACGGGAATGAAAGATACCGGCTCAGTTTGTCAAGAAGATGTTAACACGCTCGTTGGTCATTTATCTGCGCTACCACCATAGAGTTAATTAACAGATACTTGTTTATTTTGCGGCATCGCAGTATTAACATTTGAGGTCAATTTCCTATCACTTTTATTGGCCAATTTTATTAGCGAATCGTTGAATGTGTAAGACTCGTCCAATTAATGACAAGGTGACAATAGCTCCAACCCGTTCCTTCGGTGCGAAGCTATAGATAGAACGGTGGACCAGTTTACGGTTCGTCTAGAAAAGACTCATTAGTGTCGCTCTAATCGGCACTTTGTGTCTTACCTTTTTTTGTGTTTATTGTTGTCACTCTGCTCTTGCCAGGTTTAACCTTTTGGTTCCTATGAAACACTACTAGATTTATCTTCCTTGGGAAGACCAACAAAATGAAAGTTGAAAAGGCATTCCGCTCTGTGATAAGAGAGAAAAGGAAGACGCTAAATGTTATTATAACAAGTATAACTAGCGTCATCTGTGAAATGTACACTAGGCACTAGAGATATAGAACGATGAGAACCGAATGCACAACACACGCAGACGCATGTAAGACTAAGGCTTAATCATGTCTCTTCTGGACAACCCAAATAAAAAGAGATTTATATCAATTATGCCTCGAAAAATACCAACCGTATATTTAGTGCAAGCATGTTATTTATTTAATTGATATTTTTACATGGATATGTATTCAAATAATACAGTAAAACTATTTCCTTTATATAAAAGTGACAGTTCCAAGCACTAGTTTGATTTCTGATGGCGACGTGGATAACTGGCAGTTAATTAGCATATGACAGACCTAGTGTAATTCAAAAGAATGCTTCAACATGGTTTCTAAAAAACAACAACATATTACGGTAGTTATAGACGAAAAACAAAACAAAGGCGAAATATGTTAAGGACGAAACAATGAAATAACACCAATGATAACAATGTACTGGACTAGATATGTATTTGATGTTCGTCAAAGATGTGTGCGAGGTGACAATGTTTGAAAGTAAAAAAAACTTCGTTAACTTTGAAAAGCTGGTTAAACAAGAACAAAGGAACCAAACCTTGACCTCGAATTTGAACTTTGCAAAAGGGAGATATGTTTTTAATCTAAAATGATTACAGAAATTTTATGTCAAAATTAGAAAACAAAATCTGAATATTTCTGTGGCCCTCTGATACATATATTCAATAATTATCGAGCAAATGAAATTGGTGTAAATTCGTAAAAACTTAGAATCAAGTTAATGTGAAGAGGAAGAGAAGTGAAGATCACAATAGTTAATTTGAAAGGATTTTATCAAAGAAACTAAAGAATATAAGATTATTAAACGCTCATCCATTTAGAAATTTGGGTATTATTAACTTTGATAGTAAACATTGATTATTGAGATATCATTCAACGGATCGGCTAGTCCCGGATTTTTGCGTTTCGCTTGTCAATCAACAAGAAGATAAATTGATTCGTTTAATTTTTCTTTAAAAAAAAAACAGTAATCAACAAAGTCCTCAATAAAAGATAAGACAAAACATTGATTGAAAATATGTGGTAACGACAATAAAAGTAACTTTATCATTAAGTTTATATCGCGCTTCTCTTCATCTAATAGAGAGGACATCACTATTTGCAATAGTTAATAAATTACTTGATTTTATCCCTGTTTACTGTTAAATTTTAACATTAAAAAGTTACGAAACGCTCGTCTGGCGTACTAAATTATAATCCTGGTACCTTTGATAACTAATAACGAAGGCAAAAAAATATCCAAATGTAATGTTGAATAATCAGAAAAGAGACATCCATTCAACTACGCCCATTCTATTTGTGGTTGACCGTTATGGAATAACCGTTTCACAAATGATATCGGATAGGTTCCTTACGTCTTAACTACAATCCTTTTCCCTTTCATGAATGAAGCCTACCGAATTAGACTATTACCGGATTTGATTTTACATAAGCAACACGACGGGTGCCACATGTGGAGCAGGATCTGCTTAACCTTCCGGAGCACCTGAGTTCACCCCTAGTTTTTGGTGGGGTTCGTGTTGCTTATTCTTTAGTTTTCTATGTTGTGTCATGTTTACTATTGTTTGCTTTTTTTCTTCATTTTTGCCATGGCGTTGTAAGTTTGTTTTCGATTTATGAGTTTGACTACCTCTGGTATCTTTCGTCCCTCTTTTTGAATAGTTTCAATCGTGAAAAGATTCATATGAAAACATGATTGACAACATATGCCATCAAAACCGTTTAAAAAAGGGTTATTTAACCTTTGCCTACTGGTTGAGATTTATTTCCCCGAGGGTATCACCAGCCCAGTAGTCATCACTTCTGTGTTGGATTGAGTTCTCATTGATATGTTCATAATAATAAATTAACTGTTAACAAAACTTTGAATTTTTGAAATACTAAGGTTTTTTCTACCTCAGGAATAGATTACCTTAGATTTGGCAAAACTTTTAGGAATTTTTGTTCCTCAATGCTCTTCAACTTCGTACTTTATTTGGCCTTTTAAACATTTTTTGATTCGAGCTGATGAGTCTTTTGTAGACGAAACGCGCGTCTGGCGTAAGTGTTAAATTTTAGTGCTGGTATCTATTTTGAATTTATTTGACACGGATACCTCGATAATCACTGTCGACTGTTATTCACTCTGAATATGATAGTAACGTCACCATGGGACGGGGTTTTGTAAGCGCAGAACTTACCTATTGTAAAATCGTTTAAAAAAGCACCGATACTTTGTAATAAATAACTTAATTCTGTACAGATATTTTCTGAGCAAAGTACACAGTTTTCATATTGTGTATGGTGATGCAGTATGAAATATACTTTGAAATATAACCCGCTAAATTTTTCAACAGGTTGGGTTCAGTATTATTGTTATTATTTTTAGACATTTTATTGTTTTGCTTGTGATGTAGATTTAAGTGTTCTACTTATACTGATTTTTTTTACCTTTTAAAGATCGAATTAAATTTGGAGCGATAAGATATCAAAAAATGTATTTAACTCATTTGCATGCGCCTTTCGAAAGTCATGGACCTCATCAGTGGTTATCTCGTGTCATGTTTAGTCTTTCTTGATTATTTAATATTTTTGTCATTGAAATTATGACAGAAATGAAGGATATTCCAGCAATTCAACTTAAAAAAAAACCAGAAGATAATAAATCCATGTTGGAATAGCAGGAATAATGACTCATATAAACATTTATGTTGGATTAGGTTGTAAAATATTAGGTTGATTTATTGCAGCCAATTGTCATAAAATACTTTTGGTTTTAATTCAATTTGATATTTGATAAACTGTTTTGAATTTTTTTTTTTAAATATAATCATATCCTGTTGTCTCATTACCCTTTACACCTATACGAATTGGTTGAACTGAACCTATTCAAATCTCCCAAAAATGAAACTTCTCAACAACAAAATAAGTTGCCTTGAATAAATATATATGAACAAAATATGAATAAGGGAACTGTACGCGATATCGCTTCTTTTGGGATTCAATCGAATTCCCCAGTTTGTGTTTGTGTCTTGAAAATCGATCTATGAGATCTGAACATCAATTAACTAGTGATGCCTTAATTTTTTCTGCACATCAATGAATATGTCACAAAAATCAGTCCACTGGAAACAATGCTGATATACAGCATCTGCTTACATTGATGATAACCAAACAATAATGTACAATGACGGCATAGATAATCGTTGGGGCAATTTTATCTACATAATTCGTATTAAATGTGAGGAAAAGCATCCCCTTATGACATTTCAATCAAATCAATATATCAGTATAATTTTGGAAGGCACTCTATGTTTTATGTCCCAGCGACATTGCTTATCATATCAAAACATCAATTAAATTCATCAGGCAATTTTTGCACTTTTTATGTTTTTTAAACACTGAAGTTGATAACTAAAACAATGTTTGTAGGACAAATTTCTACCAAATTTATCTTGAAATTATAATCTGTTTTAAAGTAATAATGTTTTCCGAATTGTTGAGACTTAAAAGTCATTAATTGATTTTGTTTATTGCTTCAAGTAAATGCCGCCAAATGAATAATTAAAAAATATTTTCTGAACCTAGGATGAAAGAAAAACACACGATTCAGTTTATTTATCAATAAAAGCGCCTTTAAGAGAAGACCAGAAACTATGTAATGACAAAATACATTTATTGCAGTTTCAATATTTTTTCGGATCTGTAAAAAAACAGCTGCCAACATCCCTTTTGAAAGACAAGAGTTGTTAAAATGTCAGAATTTGTCTTGAGTCTTAATAATTGATACCTTAAAGTTAATGCATATATGAATACCATGAAGACTCAAAGCAAACTGTATTCCTTGTAAACACATCTTGCAATAACACAAACAGAGAACAAAACATATCAATCAGATTTTGTGCTCTGGTCGTCCGGATAATTTGTTTACTTTAATAAAAGCAATTTATATCACTTTTATTACTGTTTTATTAACACCTAGAAGTTGTCAGTTAAACAAAATCAAGACAAGCAATAATGACCACATCATACACTGACCACTGTTATCAAGTATTGCAACAGAAATTAATTATAGATGACAATTGAAGGAAAGATTCATTTGACCGAGAAAGGAGAATATATAACACTTTTTGTACATTTTTGGGAAGCATGTGGGTCATAAGACAGTATGATAGGTACGGTAAAAACAGACGAAATAAGAAGAGTTTGGAAATACAAAACTTTAGATCAGGTCAACAGTAAAGATTTAATGTTCTTTTAGGGTAAACATTGGGAAAAAAACAAACAATAATTTGATGAAAATACGGGTTTTCTGTCCATGTCATGCTAGGAACCGACAGCATGAAACAATGATTATACACAATACATAATATACATTCATACGGGTGATGTCTAGAAAACTCACTTTTATGTAAAAAAATTCAGGTTAGAATTAAACATGTTTAAAGGGATACATTCAATCGTGTATGCTTTATGCAAGACAAAATTATACTATACATTTAAAATGTGGGCAAGAACTTGATTGTTTGAATTTATTTTAGATTGTTTCACTTAAAAACAAGTTGCCTCAAGCAAGTTGCACATTTAAACAAAACGTTCCCCAAGTAAAAAAAAGTATAGTAATTTTTCTGTCATAAGCAGTATTTAAACAGGATATAATTTATCAAGCAAGCATTGTGAAAAGTATTGTAATTATACGCTAATCATGTTCAATTGATAACCATATCACGTACAGGCCACAGTAATTAAGTATTAGCCTTTTGTAACTGATTACTTTTGATGACCATAAAAGAACAATATAGTACAAATGTATTATATCTATTGCAGTATTGACAATAATGCAAGAAAACTTAGTAAAATATTTTTGTTATTAAACATGTTGATAATTTAGGCGTTGCTGATAACGGATAATGCAGTACAGGAAGTTAGGAATGTTGGAGATTTATTTATGTATTTTATATATGATATCACTGAGTATTGATATTAAAGTAAATGAGTACGAAACTACTAGTAGTTAATATCATTCAAATGAAAAAAGGAAAGTAGTTTAAGGATTTGAATCGGATTAAAGGGTCTTGAAAAGCTAAAATACCTCAAGTAACTCTTAAACCGGGGAGTAATTGGGGTTAGATAGTTCATACTGAATTATAGCAAAAGTAAAATTAATCTAAGAAATGCGCGCATGACTAACTACCTTTTGTTGGGTTAGTTTTCATCATACATTTCTTAACAATTTACCAGATTTCCAAATCATTTCAGATTCAATTAATTTCTAGTCTGTATAAGGTGTTCATCTTTCAATGAGTAGAAGGATATGGTTAAGTTAACTTGATCCCAAACATTTGAAATCGCAAAATACACAAATAAGATAAGATCAAAACATGGATTATAAGTTGTGTTCCAATTCTAGAATTTAGTAGCTTCGATTAATGTAAAATGATGTATTTTTTCACAATAAATGTAATTAAAAAAATTCATAAATTTATAGCAAAATAATTAGCTTTAATAGTGCTTCGATTAATACAACTATAAATGTTGTTGTATCTCGGTTCAGATGGGGATTGCATAATTGTCGTGTCGTCAAAATGTGAGACACATATTTAATATCAATTCATTAGTTAAAATAAAGTAAAATAATGGCATTTCATTCCAAACAATTATATCTATAAAGTCTAACCAGACAATGCCTCTATTTTCTGTAAATTTTGTATTGTGAATTGTTCAGTTCATATATTTAGAAATTTATGTGTGTTTGTTTCTGTTGATTTTCCCTTATACTCTCAGTGGTTTATTCTGTTATGTAACTTCATTGTGGTGATCATGCAATAAAAGAGCCTTATTGAAAATTTGTGTAATCCTAATGAGTTACTCTCTCTAAACAAAGATATTATTATTATTATTATTATGCACTGTCATCTCTTGCTTTATTTTCTACAATTATTTGAATCTATGCATGTTGCACCAATAATCTTTATTTCTCTCCCTAACCTTTCTGCATGTTGACCTCACTTTTTTTAAGGGTTTAGTCACTTCTCATTACTACGTAACATTATCCCCTGTTGCCTAGCGTAGGGAGAGTGTCAAGCTCTTTTCACGTTGAGAACCCTAGAAGCAACTCTTTGATGGGTCTGTAGGTGTCTTTTTCCAAGGCTTAATTTCTATCCCTTTATAATTCACCATAATTTTCCGGGGGTAGTACATAGTTCCCGGACATCATCCAGGTCGATGCCCTATTTAAGGACCTATCTACTGTATGGATGGTTATTTAATTGTCGTCTTGAACATACATGCAAAAAATGAAAATGGTTACTGAAAAAACAGGTGTAAAGCAACAATACCTTTTTTTTATTACGTTGTATTGGAAAAAAGGATTATTATCATTAATTAAATATGCCATGTTATATTGTTCAATATCACTTTTATCAAAACAAGTAGCTTTGTTGTCGGTAGATTCCCGATAAATATATGTTCATTATCACATATACCTATTTTATGATTATTAATAGGCGATATCTTATAGACAAAAAACCAAACATTATTAGATAGTAACAAACTAGTTCAGATATGTAAAATGGATAAGTTTTGTGCGTCCGAATGTAGTATCCATTTATACGCAACACAATTGTTAAACACGCAATGCAAAATTATTTATCTGAATTAGAGATTATGACACACCTAAGGATTTTCCTATCCCATGCATAGGTTTTGAGTCTTCAATGCTCATCAACGTTTTGTACTTGATAGGCTTTCTAACTATTTTGATCTGAGCGTCACTGATGATACTTATGTAGACGAAACGCGCGTCTGGCGTATTAAATTATAAATATAGTACCTTTGATAACAATTTACAACACTGTGTCGATGCCACTGCTGGTGGACGTTTCGTCCACTAGGGTATCACCAGCCCAGTAGTCAACGTATCAGTGTTGACATGAATATCAATTATATAGTCACTTTTATAAATTTTCTGTTTACAAAAGTATGAATTGGTCGAAATACTAAGGCTTTTTTCTTTTATCCCAGGCAAAGATACCTTAGTCTTATTTGGCACAACTTTTTGGAATTTTTGGTCCTCAATGCTCTTCAACTTTGTACTTGTTTGGCTTTATAACTATTTTGATCTGAGCGTCACTGATTAGTCTTATGTAGACGAAACGTGCGTCTGACGTATCAAATTATAAGCCTTCCAAGACACCTTCCACTCTAGTCAAATGCACAATATCTTTAATGTTTCGTTCTTTCATATTAAATCAAAAAAATTAATTTTAGGCAGTGCTTCGATCGTTTTAAAGACCAACACATAGAAACATACGATACTAAAACTGCACGTGTTAACCTTCTGTCGTAATAATTAAACATAAAATGAAATGAATGAGCATAACTTAGAAAGGTTTAAAACTAAATATTCTTTCTGAAGCATGATTGTTTTGTGGCACATGTAGCGAACAAATGTTGAACATGAATTAAAGGATTCTCTATATAAAACCAGAATTTTTTGTAGTATCCCTTTCCAATCACGACAAATAAGTTTTTTTTTATTAAAATATGTTACATCATACTAAAAAGTCTGCATATGAAAGCAGAAAGATAGAAAAGTACATAGATACAATGAAATAAATGTGTCATGAATAGCAAACGCAATTATTTCAATTGATATGATCATGGGTTGAATACCAATCAAATAGACTGATTGAATAATAATAAACAAAATAAGGTCGAACCATGAGTAGGAATTTTATTTTCCAGTAGAAGATTCTGAGTCGGTATTAGTGACGAGTGACAGTTAGTAACAAAGAAACATTTTACAATTTCAACAGCATTTATGTATCTTATAAGGTGAAATATTGGTAATGAGAACAAAAAAAGTGAATAAGCAAATAAATTGTTACTGCACACTTTAACTATGACTGACATATGTATTTCAATTGGTGAATATTTAATGATTAAATTATAACAAAAAAAGAAGCAAATTGTCCATAAAAACCTATAATTCTAGAAAGGTAAAATTGTGGGCACGCAAATAATCTTATGCGTTGTTTCAGTACCTAATGGTTGACCATCATTTCCATAATACCATTGGTATTTTCATGGTTTAATTGATATATAACATGTATAATGTCTGATTTTTTTGAAAGTTTTCATTTGATTATCTAATTGTGTTAAAAAAACGATTGCAGCTTACACACGCAAAGTTGTCATTAGACGATTTTGGTCGCTCTTTTTATCCTTATTTAAATAAAAAATATTTTCTTGCGTTAGCGATGAAGGTTTTAGGAAACATGTGTTTGGTACACAAAAGGTATAACTTTTTGACACATAATTTTTTTACAGAAAAAAAGTTTATACTTAATCATGACAAAAAGTCATATGTTCCATTTCAATTAAGATTATGAAATGCGATAATAATTTGAATAACAAATGGAACGATATCATTAATAAGAGTTAAGACAAATTGCTGATTATAGTGCTATCAATTGGACTGAAATATATGTGAATGTTAGATCAATTTGATAATCTTTGAATAATAAAAGTGGATAAACTAATTAGAAACACATGATATATAAGTATGCATTGACATCTATGATGGCGAATGTCTATTTTAACTATTTCTATTTCGATTACGCTGTCTTCGATTGTTGTTTTGTCTATTTCTTCTGCCTGGTCTTCGTCCTGAAAAAAGGAAAAACATAAATTGAAAAACAACAAAGATTGAGGTTTGAAAGAATGACGGGGGGCGTGCGAATGTCGATTTTCTTTCTTCGAGCGAAAGAAGCATTTTTGGTCCGCATTTATCCCAAAACAACCTATTTTTACAATAACTTTGATACTTTATTGTAGCCCGGAATAGAAATTTAATTTGATATGTCGTATATTTTATTTCCCCTAATTTTCAATATGAATTAACTCATTACTTTTTTCATCAGTTCTTAATTGAAACAAAAAAAAATTCTGGAAATTACGAATCAAATATTTAATTGAAAACAAACCCACATCACCCTTTTCCCCTCAATCAAAGATGAATGAGCTATGCCTAAGGTCATTAGGGTGACACAACTTGAATATATGAACTAAAGAAGATGTAAGGTATATTTCAACCAGACAAAATCAGTACCTACTATACTGTTGATATAATGGTTACTGTTCTAGCCCATTTACCTATGGAAAATGCCAAATATATCCATTTACCGATATTATAGATTATTTTGGAAACTTAAAATAAAATGAAGAAATATCATCTCGCATTTTGTTTTAAATGATAAATATTTGTATCGATGGTCATACAAAGCGTTCAACACAAAAGATGTACACAATGTTAATCTTGGTAGCTATGATGAGTTTATTTCCAAATATAACTTGCTTTAAGTTCGTTTATTTCAAAATGTCAAAAGTTATAAGATATATTCGAAGTTTCACTTATTTGTGACTTCCTTCTGTTAACATTAAACTAATTTTAATGTTTGGCATTATATCATCTATATTTCAATTCCTTTATCATATTTTCGTATGTATAGAAATTCACAGGAGATTTAAAACAAATTAATTATAGCATGAATCTACGTCAGGGTAATTCTGTCGTCCATTTGAATTTTTAACTTATTAAGTTATATAGTAATTCTAGAAATTCCCTATAAAGATGTCCTAGTGACATACAATACTTTAAATGTGCAATAATATTAATTTCGTGGTTGGTGTGGAGTGGGAGAGTAATCAACCATACATTGGAACACCACAACTAATAGAAATACGGTCAGTATGACAGTATGCGTCTGGCGTACTAAATTATAATCCTGGTACCTTTGATAACTATTTGACAAAATCGACCTTTTTTCTTTTTTTGTGTCCAAATTTTCCGATATAGAAATATGAAAATAACTAAAACATATGTGGGAGTTGATTTAGTGTATATTATAAAGTAGGATCGCATGATTATTTATATTTCCTGTGAGGACTTGAAATATCATTGACATATTCAAAAATAACATTTACAAAACATTGAATGTTAATAATTTTCCATCACAGAAATAGATATTCTTAGCTGAATATGACAAAACATTTAAGCCTCGGTCACACCTTACCGGATAGCTCGAACGGACTCCTAACGGATAACTTTTTTTTCAATCCGTTCATGTCCGTTCTTTTCCGTTAGACGTCCGTTCTTATCCGTTAGACGTCCGTCCATATCCGTTTCATGTCCGTTTAGCGTATGTTTTATCCGTTGACGTCCGCTCTGTCCGTTGGAAAATTTTGAGCATGTTCAAAACTTTGAACGGACGTCCAACGGATAAAATGTCCGTTGAACGTCCGTTAGGCGTCAGTTTTGTACGGTACTCGTCCGTATCGTTTCCGTTTCGTATCCGTTACTTGTCCGTTAAACATCCGTTGGAGGTCTTGTAGACAAATTCACTAACGGACGTCTACCGGACGTTTAACGGATAAAACGGATGTCGAACGAATGTTAAACGGACTTCTACCGGACGTATAACGGATAAAACGGATGATAAACGGATCTGAAACGGATAAATGCAAATTGAAAATTTCGCGTCAGAAATAACAATTATTGGTAATGTCAGATTTCTTGAGTGTCATGAATTCTTATTTTTTATAATTGATCTTAAAGTAAGTGCATGTTTTCACTATCAATGAGCTCTTATTCAGACCAGACACTACCCTTTGGTGGCATTTTGAAGAACAAACCAAAACCAGTTACACAGAAACCTTTTGAATATTTATGCGATTTACATGTATTATTATTGTCGTCTTTAAATAATCTGTAAATCTTGTTCATCCGTTTTATCCGGTATGCTTCCGTTAGGTGTCCGTTTTATGCGGTTCTCGTCCGTTGAATGTACGTTCGACATTCGTTCTGTCCGGTACGTTTCCGTTTCTCGTATGTTGCATATCCGGTGTGTATTCGTTATGCATTCGTTACGCGTCCGTCTTATTCGGTCAGCACATCAACGGACTCCCAACGGATAACAATTTTGTCAACGGACAACTTTTATTTTCATCCGTTAGGCGTCCGTTTGTGCTATCCGGTAAGGTGTGACCGAGGCTTAAGGAATCTTTGTTATTTGATGCTCTTAAACTTCTTATCTAAAACAAAATCTGTTTAACTACTTTGATTCGAGCGTCACTAATGAGTCTTTTGTATACCAAAAACCGTGTTTAGGAGACAAAATCTTAAGCCTTATAACTATGATGAGCTTTTTATACATAGAAAATAACAAGCAAAACTTATTACAACGAGCGACATTATTTTGTATGGACTATTCCTTAAGCAAGATGGAGGTCAACGAGTTGGAGGGCTGAATATATTGCATTTCCATAACACCTTTCAATAAAGAACAGGCAAATATACAATTGCCGAAATCCTTTCATTTTTTTTTATCATTGAAAATAGTAAATGTTATGATACTGTCATCCTATATTACCAAGGTACATGATCGATGTATACACAAAATTTACATATGTTCAATATGAAAAATTATTTACAAAAACTATAACAAAACAAACTGAAAGAAAAACAAGCAAAACCAGAAAAAAAAACCTATTTAAACACCTTTGGTTGCTTTAATCTCTGGCTGCATTGACTTTAGTGCGCCATTTATATTTGAATACTTTTGGATAAAATGTTATCGAACTTTATTGGTACCAAGTTTAAGCTATGGAAGTCCTAGATTACAAAAAATAGGCCCTGCAACCAGCTGTGCGTCGATATTATCATTACAGATTTGAAAGATGCTGTCTTTACATTTTCGGTTAATTAACTTTGTATTGGAAAATAAAATAATAGTTTCTGTAGGTTAGTGCGGTGTTGAACTCACATCTAACATTTTTCATTCTAAAAACCAAAGTTTATAAAATTTGAATTTGTCCTTTATTTGACCTGTTATTGTTTTCATCGATTGATCAATCATGACTGACGCTGGTCGAAATGATCATACCTAAGATAGCAGGGAAAATGTCTCGGGCAATGAATTATAGATATTATTTTTATTTTTTTTAATCTTTTATGTCCTAGTATGAGATAAATCTAAAATGAAAATTAATCAATATAAAAAATATGAAAACGGACCAGAAGGACGGGCATTTTATTTTTCAATGGAGAAGTATTATCATATTAGTAGAATTCAAAACAAAAGTCTATATTCTTGTCTCAATAACAAAAACAGAACTTATCAGTCATCAGGAAATAATAAAGATAAACTTGTTATTTAAATTCATTATGGTAATTTGTGATAATTTAAAACTATAAAACCTACAGATTAGGTGCATACTTTTGCCCAATTACCGATGTTATCACTTTAATATCCAACCTTCATTACATAATGTTTAACATATATATAATTTAGTGCAATAAACCCAAATTTTAATATTGAGAAAATTAATTTTGACATCGTTTTAGCACCACAGAATTAGCCTACCAAAAAATGCTAAACCACAGATATGTACGTTGCATAACGAAAATTATGTAATTGACATAAAAACTGCATTTCAAAGTTGAATATTTTTGTTTTAATATATAACCCAATCCGTAAAAGTTCAGAATTGTCAACTAATGTTTAAATGATTCATTTCATTATTCCGACGAATCGTTCATTATATTGTTGAACCTTTTATGTTGATAAGATGAAAGACATAATATACATTTTATTACGGATCCATATCCAAAGCACCACCAAACTTCAATAGCTGATATTGAATTACACCTAATAATGAATATTTATTAGTCATGGACAGCATGGCATTTGTATTGTTGGTACTGGAATTGTGTACTCGTACGGATGAATATAATGGGAACAGTTTCAGGAGTTTTTACAAACAGTGTTGAAGGTTTATTGCAACCAGTTTATGAAGTTTGTTGCAACCTGTTTTAGAAGTTGCTCTTGTTGGTATTTGTTTTGTGTTTCCCGATTTTTTTAAGAAACTACCTTTCGTCTTTTTTTTTTTAAAGTGTTGTATGTCTTTCTTGTTTTATTGTAGCAATTTTAGCATTTTCTTATTGGAATTATCTTTGCCAGATACTATAATTTCATATGAAATGAGAAGTGTCTCTGATTTGAAAACTACAAATCTGTGTGCGTTTTTTTTTTTATATAGCTTGAGAATGGTAACCCTATTACATAGTTTAACTAATAGTAATTCGTATCAGATTAATGTGATATTGAAGTTTATCAAAACGTAAGACTCTTCTATGTCTTATGTCTATCTATTCCTTGTTTGAATAAAAAGACATATGAAATATTTCAGGCGTATGATAGGGTAGATGCACGTTTTGTCAATATAAGACTAACAAGCGGGGCTCGTCTCGAAATAGTTTAAAGGCCAAATCAAATCAAGATAAGAGGTGCATTGAAAACCAAAATTTCAGAAACGCTGTTCCAAATTAGAGGCAACATTAGTATATCGATGTTCAAATCGCATAAATACATTAAAACGATACATGGTACAAACACTGATGTAACCGCATTGAATCCAATACCGGATATGACGACATGGTAACCGTATTGTGATATGAACTCAGTACCAGTCATGCGAATGTCACAACCGGTAATAGGACACAATCGGTAAGTTAAACTTAATTTACAAATTAAAACAACTCATCCCACATACCGTGTTTATACATTTAACAATCAACTAACTAAAAACAATGAGTCAGTAAATTTCAGGGACTTTAAACGCTAAAATACAGCCAAGAAAAGACATGTCGAACTGTAATACACTTATTAATGAATAAACACTGATCATGACTGAATTTTATATTTTTGAAGAAATGGTAATCCGTTATCGTTCGTTTACTAGTTTCTGATCAATATTAAATTGTTTTTTTTTTGCTGTTGAAAATAACGAAAGGAAATATGAGGTTAACACCAATAAGACAGCAAATAAACGACACAAAAAGCCAAGAAACCAAAAGATGAAAATACAGTATATAACAATAGAAAGATATCTGAGGTTCCCGACCTCAAACATACAATTGTGGCTTAGCAGTAGTCATTTTTTAAAAACTCAAATCTACCGGAAGTTTTAAAAACGTCTTGGCAAATGATTTCCGGCTAGAAAATAGAAAAACTTACAAAAAGATAACAATGATAAAATGGTACTCATTAATTGATGGTAAAGGTAAAAAACTATTCATAGCACTAAATTACCTGATTCATGTATATTAGTAAGTTGTTAGTAGGTGTCGAGTCCTTCAAGATCATCGAGGAACTCTTCTCTCATACCTGAACATCTGTACGGTCGAACTTGGGCATAATCTGAAGAATCGAATCGGGTTGGATATGTTTCATATGTTGATTTTCCTTTTCTTCCTCTTCCTTCTACTGGGTTGAAATGTCTAGGACATGTACACAGAATCTAAATATAATATGGATCAAAGTTACAGTGTTTACTTATATAAAATATATGAATTTTGAGTTTTAACTTTAAATTTGTGCAACTTATTTTATTATGTTTATGTGGTGAACAACATTACTTTCGGTCTTGTCAATAAAGCCTAGGAGAAGTATAGGGAAAAGAAAACTCTTTGCATAATATTGAGTGAACACAGTGCACAGAAACGAAGTTAAAGACCTGAGCATCCTTGTTGTATGTTTTTACATGGGCTTTGAGTAAGAAAAATATAATTATCTTTTGTTCAGCTGAAGTTATATATACATATGAATAATATTAGATGTAAGTCAATATATTACGTACGAAAACTGACTACCCTTGAAACCATCAAGTGGTCGACAATAAGGGGCAAATGTCTATACTATATGTCGACCTATATACCGTCCACTGTGAAAAAAGGCTGTGGATTGATTCAACAGAAGCGAATATAGATCCTAATAAAGTTTCAGAATGAGGTTTTAAAATTATCACATTGTGAGCTACTTTTTTGGTAATGATACGGTCATTTTGAGAGGTCAACGGTCGGGGAAATTGAAAATATCTTTGTTTTTAACATTGAAATTTAAAATGTTGGTAACAACATTTCAGGTTTTAAAAAACATGTTTAAACTAAAATGCACGTTCTGCTAACACATCTGGATAGTTTGATCATCTCTGAAAGTTGCACTTTTAATTCTCAGTTTAAAAAATAATTTTCACTATAGTCTGATTAACAAACGATTCATTTTTTGCAGATTAAAGAAGACTTGATAGAAACTGAGACTTTTGTTCGAAAGGTATACAATTAAACTGTGATGATTTAGCAATTCCGTTTATAATGCTCTCAAAATAAATCCATTTATTGTTTACTTCAGTACAAGACATTAACGACAATATTGAATTTGGGGCTTAATGGTCTATTAGTTGTCGTTGATATGCAGGTGGTGCATTGACTATTAATAATCGCATTTGATCCGATGTTTTTGAACAATGTAAATAACAGCAGGTATAATTCTTCTTCTTTACTTAACACATAGTTTACTTTATTAAGAAGATTGTAATATATCATCTGCAAGTCCTTGAGGTGGATTACAATATTTGTCAATGTAACTTGAGAAATCTTCATGTACAACATTGACGGATGTGTCTTCACTGTAATGAACCGCTGTGAAAGAAGTTAAACATATTGAAAGTGTGGGGCTAATCAAACCTAACACAGTAAGTTTTTTGAAATAATGGTGCCTACATCTATACACTTAATGAATCTATGGGTTTACCGCAAATTAAGAAGTATTGGCAAAGGTAATTGAAAGTTACGAGATTTTGATCTTATGTTATGTTTTAACAATCTATCGAATGCAATAGGATATATAAGTACACTTTATAAAAAAATCCAGATTCTTCATATAACAAAAAGCCACTTAGAAAGATAAAGGTACCCACTAATAATGTTTCAAACTTGAAACAGGCACCTATACACGTGGCGAGGTTATATAATTGTTTTTAAAACTCTTTTGTTTTATCTTAATCTAGATCAGTTGTTGTAAGGTGCACGAAATAAAATGCAATACAGGTATCAGAATATATAACATTAAGATAGATATCAAGGCCACACAAAACTAATGGTCCAAAATCATCGAGTAATCGCAGCTATTGAAGACAAGCTCAACATACTTAACCTTCAATAGTCAACGCATGTTAAAAATATTACCTATCATCAGAAACCACATCAGTTCAATTCTAATCTGCCATTGAACAGATAACTCTTCCCATTTAAAAGAAAAGTACAATCTTATAATTGAAATAAAATGTCTATCGTTTTTTCAGATTGGTATGTTTAGGAATCCTCTTTTATATCGTTTCATCTTTACATGTTTTCAGATTGACGTTAACGACTGATCAATGGACTGCAGAGTTATAAATTACAGCTTTCTGCACTTTACTTTTCATAACATAATTAGACATTCGGTTATCATTTGTAAAGATGTTCAATTTCATTATCTTTTTCATAATAACCCCCAGGTCAGCTTTCTTCTATTTTTATTGATTCCTTTCTGGATTCTAGAAATTTTCAACCTTTTAATTAAAATTTCATGTATCATCTTTAACCCATCAATCTTATTTACGGGCCTAATTCAAAAATCAGTCATCTGTCTTGTATTTTATACGTTTCTTACACTATGGAGACGAATATGAAGGACTAAATTGACAAATTTGATGATTGTTATGACAAACTGGATGTCCCTTATATCAAAATATGTTTTTTAAGATTCATTATAGAATAGCACTAGGATGCTAATCAATGTATTGTTTATATTTTGTTCCATCAATGATCAAGGAAGATCACTTCTGTGAAAATTTCTATCTTATAAATGCCTGACGATATTGAAAAAGCAATATCGACTCGATGATCGCCGATATTGTAAGATTTTCAAAAAGTGGGTTAAAAACAAAAAATCCTACATCCGTTTTTAAATGTATATATACGTATTGAGGCTCATGGATTTTGATTTGCAAGTAAGTAAGGTCTCAGGTTTATGAAGTCATGGTAAGATCACATCTGAAATTTCCTTCCTGAGGTGTTCAGATTGTACAAAAAATAAATAAATAAAAAAAATGCACTTATTCAAAAAAAGAATAAAGAACAAAATGTTCGATCGGTGAATAACTCTCAAGAAATGTTCGATCGGTGAGTAACTCTCAAGAAATGATCGATCGGTGAGTAACTCTCAAGAAATGTTCGATCGGTGAGTAACTCTCAAGAAATATTCGATCGGTGAGTAACTCTCAAGAAATGGTGAGTAACTCTCAAGAAATGTTCGATCGGTGAGTAACTCTCAAGAAATGTTCGATCGGTGAGTAACTCTCAAGAAATGTTCGATCGGTGAGTAACTCTCAAGAAATGATTTTTAAATACTCGTCCCCTACAACATCAATGATATACTTTTCTTTATCAATGATACAAGAAACCGAAATTAACAGAATATGGGGACAATGCATTCTGTTATTTGGTGCTTGAAAACAAGTATTGTATATATAAAAAAACTATACTGTTTTTAAAGATATTCGTTGAACGTTTGGGTCATAATTCTCTTTGCAATCAACGTTACGACGTAGATAGGGGTTGTTAAACCATCTGATAATTGTAAACAAATATTGTGATAGCAGTTACATTCCTGCCAATTAACCATTTGTAAATGAGATAAATACAGCATAAATTTACTGTAGGTCAAGTAAAAAAAAATTAGATAATTAACAAGTATCCTTCAATGTTATTAACAATACGTATTTGATGTAGTTACACGTATCCGAGACGACTGCACATAGTTTACATAAAAGCAATGAATAATTCGTTCATATTTTATCGTATTCTAAAATGAGCAATTTAGTTTTATTAACCGAAATATTACTGTTTTAATTTAAAATTTTCCAAATTCAGTTACACTTTCAAATGACTATAGTGATAGATTTAGAATTAATCACAATTGGCCAAATTTCTGTCATCAAACTGATACATTATCACTACTTTCGTAGAACAATATGCATCGCTATTATATCCTATCTTTTTCTGGGTGTAATTGCTAGAACCTGATAAATGGTAATACTTCTATGTACATAGAAATACGTTATTGGGTTATCAGGACTGGTGTAATTAGGGCTTTACTATATTTTTGTGAGGTAATAGATGAATCGTTTCGTATGGAATTCTTGGCAGCTTATTCTATCTGAGACGATTATTTTCAAATACCAGTAAAACCCATTTTCTAACATAAAATAAATAGAATATACCTCAAAATATGACTGTCCATCTAAATTATCAGAGTTCATACGTAATTGCCGGGCTGTTTGTCCTGGTCTGCAGGGGTTGTATGAGCTAACTGGTGCACAAACAGCTTCTCTGAAAACAAATACCAAAATGAATAGTTGTTTTAAATGTTAAAAGATTACGCAAAATATTTCAACTCAGAATGTTATGCCAAATAAAGGCAACAGTTGACTACCGGTGTTAAAAAGTCATAAATCGATTGAGAGAAAACAAATTTGGGTCATTAACTTAAACCGAGGACAATACATCAACTATAGGAGGAAAACAAAGAAACAAAAGGAACACTGAAGTGCAACAAAAACAAACGCCAACATACATAGAAACGAACTATTTGTTACCAACTGTCATATTCCTGACTTGGTAATGTTATAGCTGAGATCACCCTTAGTTTTTGGTGGGATTCGTGTTGCTTATTTTTAGTTTTCTATGTTGTGTCAATTGTACTATTGTTTGTCTGTTTGTCTTTTTCATTTTTAGCCATGGCGTTGTCAGGTTTTTTTCGATTTATGAGTTTGACTGTCCCTCTGGTATCTTTCGTCCCTCTGTTATAGTTGTTTACAATTATATACAATGTAAAGAGATAACAAGATTCAAAGCATAAGATAAACACCATGGCACAAAGGAAGAAAAAAAAAGACAGTAAAAATCAACAAAATTGCACATTAAACTAAACAAATGATAAAAACGAATAAAGAAGGGTGGTTGGAAAGGACAAGAAGTACCTGTAAGTGTTATATGATATTTACGCACATAAATACAAAATAGTTTGTATCACATAAAAGCGATAGAACCCAGAAGGAAAAATTGTTCTGTAGATTTGTTCTGTAAGTTGTACTAAGAAAAAGAAGGTATGAAAGACCTCGCTGCATTTAACAATCCCTACACCACGTTGCATGTGTTTAATGGAATTTACATCTTGAATATCTTTTAATTGACATCTGTCAACATATACTAATAAGGCGTTCAACAATATTCCTTAAAATATACGGTCATTACTCTCAGTCGAATGCATCACAATATGTTTATGAAAGACACATAATGTTTTCAGCATTGAAGCGATTGAAACCAATGTATAAAACGTCATTCAAATTTTTGACTTGTCATTTTTAATATATTTTCCAAATGAGACGTAAAAGACTATCTCCATATTTGCGCGTTATCATTTGCTTCTGATAGACGTCATCATGGTTATTCATGGTACCGACTGGGAAACTGATAAGGTTTTATGCTGTCTGACGACATGTAATGCTGGAATTATTTCTGCCATAAAATATCTTCATTTTTGCATCGGGATTTGTTGAACTAATACGTAGGATTCACTTTAATTAAGATATTATTCAAATAGGCTGAAATTGTCAATAAAGCTTACTCGACTATGCAAAAAGTTTATGACAAAGGATTTCTACAATACAACATAATCTTTTATGATAAAACTTAACGATGCCATACAATAAACCGACTTACTTTTATGTATAAAGCCGTTTATCGTCTAAAATATATGATTATATTATGTAAGTCTCTCAGTGTAACTCGTCAGTGTTTAGTAAATTTTCCCGATTTATGACATTTGGCGCCCCTTTATTTTTCTACTGGTTCCTCCGTTCCCTTATGAAATCATATTAATGGATGAATAATGCAGTGCCGAACATGCGTATCATGTTCACGCACCTGGTTTCTCTTCTTTTTGACTTGATACGACTTTAATTACTTTCACTGCTATGTGTGTATGTTTCCCTGGACTCGATTATAGTTACATTTAAGGTCTTCAACAGTTTGTTAGTAAATCTTAAGATAATTCATATCAATATTTCTTATTCTTGAAGACTTGTAATACAAATGAATGACAATTGTAACTTTTACATTAGTGTCCGTGAATCTATAGGTTAATAAAAGACAAATACAACGAAACACAAAATGATAAAAAAAAAAAACTGTCTACACCATGCCAAAGTTTTTGTTATTAGGGAACTATCGGTTCTCGCGACTTTTTGAAAATGTTCAACCTATGGGAAAGGATACTCACGGTGATATCCTATGACATCATCATTAGGTATTAGGGGACTAATTCATTAAATGAATTATTTGATTTAGAGTATAAGCTCATAACAGAGTGTTAAGTTACTAATAATGGCTAATTAATTGATATTTTTTATGACACACTTATATGCTAAGATGGTTATCTCTACCCTTCATTTGTATTAATTAAATGGTAGGTATTACCAATAGTATTTCAACTGATCGGGCTGAGCTTACGTTTTAATTTGCATATGGACAGTCTATTTGAAGATGTGTGTGATAAGGATGATGACCGTTATAATTATAATTGATTTCTAATCGCCTATCAGTGTCACCAAACTGAAATAGAAATGAACTGAGTGTATGATATGGGACAAATAACTGGACACTTCTTTGCTGAGTTTACCCCGAAACACCTGTCTATACATGGACTGATCTCAAATAAACGAACTGGTTAAACCCCGCCCAGTCAAGCGACATAAATCAAGTAATAAACGATTGTAAGAGAACCCGTAGTTCCCCTTCTACTCGTGTCTATTTCCCCTTAGAACTCTTTCAAGAAATATTTATCATTTGGTATAACAAACACATCTATGCGGTTCCTGAATGTGAACAGACAAAATAAAATGTTTTTTTAAAACTCATTTAGTTTTATTTAGTTGGTTTTTTTTTAAATTAAATTCTTTTTGCTATTTGTATTTTTTAGAAATTCTGAATTACCTGTGTGTTGTACTTTGGAAGATCGTGTGGTCATCATCAAAATTACAGCCATCAGTACCTGGACATATACAGTTTGTTATATGGCGGTTTTCTGGTCGTCTTGTGCCATCTTTGAGCAATCTTCTTTGGAAAAATATATCACCACAAGTGGCATTTCTAGGACAGAACAGTAACTTTGGCCTCTGAAAGAAACAAACCAAAACTTATATTTAATGTGACTAATACAAATTTTATATTTCTTTTCATTCTTGATTGTCACTGATAACTGGAGATGAAAACAATTCCTTGCTACATTTTATGTAAGCATTTAGTTTAATTTCTTCACACGAAACAATATATATAGCATGTATTTAGCGTATATTGTTCGTATTGTGATTCAAATCCTCTATAGTTACGATAGCTTGATTTTCCAATCAAAACATCGTTTTTTGTTATTTAAAAGAGACATGTATCATACAGGACATTCAATATTCATTAATAGTTTTAATGCTTGAATATGAAAAACGTCTTTCCGATTTTCCCTAAATATTGTGAACCCAGATATTACAAAATGTGTAAAACTATGGAAACACACAATCAAACAGACTTTATCGCGCAAGAAAAGGATAAATATTCAAAGTGGATATTAATCTTGTCCAGTTTGCTACATTTTTATGTAAGAATTTGGTAATTTCACTGCACGAAACAATTACATATAGCATGTATTTGGCGTATATTGTACTGATTGTGCATCAGATATCTGGATGTTCTAATAAACAATTGCTGCATACGATATCTAGAATTACTAATAGACACGTGCAAAGCATCGTTTTGTCACGATTCAAAAAATGAAAAGTATCATACATTACAACCAATATCCAATACTAGTATATATTTATGCTTAAAACATATCTTGTTTTAACAAATACGTTTTCACCAGGATACTTCAAAATGTTTAAAACTACGGAACTACCCAGCCAAACAGACTATCACTCAAGAAAATGAATGAATATTCAAAATTGGAATTATCTTATCCAGTTTAATGTTTCCTCGGCAACAATATATACATGATATATATGTAATAGAACGCTTGGACTACAGGATTTTACTTTTAGCTTTAGACTTTCGATGAATGGATAGACTGTCTGATGAAAGTTGTCAGTCATTCCGTAAATAATTCACCAAATCATATGCCTCAGATCTTAGATATTTCTAAAAGTAATGAAGTAGGTAAAAGGGACTGATATGAAGAATGTCTTAATGAGTATGATGCTGGAATTAATAGACATTTTAAATACAGTTAATCGACGATGTTGATAAGACTTGTCAAGCGCACTAAAAAGCACGATTGCAATTCTAAAAGATAATCTTATTTTGTACAAAAATTTCAAATATCTTTAAAGCCTAATTAAAAATAATTTAAATGAACCCACTTAACCAACATTTTCTGTCTTTTGAATTTGCCGTTAATACACCAGTCAGACGCATTCGACTTTAAAAGAGACGCTCGTAGGAGCCTGAACCGTTAACCAGAAAACTATCCAATTTGAATGGTTTTTTTCTGGCCATCATTTTTTTACGGAAATCAATTATCTGATTTGAAATATACCGGTTTTCGAGTGTTTTTAATTGGAATAAAGCTCAATGGATTATAATTTCGCCAGTGCCAAGATCGTAATATATATGTTTATCATTAAGATTGACTTAAGTTCACTTTATCTTTACAGTATAACACCCAAAGTTCATAAAAATTATCCTTAATGAACTGTTACATATTCTTTAACAAATAGTAAGTAGATAGTTTTTGTTAAGTGATTACATTGTCAATCGGGCATTTCTCATAATCTTTTTTCATGTTTACAGTTTCTCTCTATCTTTAATATTTTGTAAAATAACAAAAAGAAATGCTTGACAAATGTTGTTAATAATGGGCAATTATGACCACAAGGAAATCAATTGATGGTTTCATTCATATTAGTATTTTTTTAGATCATGTTCTGCTGATAGTTTTCCTTTACAGTTTCCGATTATTAGTATTTACGCTAAGATGTCATTAAATATAATTGGATATTCTGTATCTATCATGTTTTTCCTAAATATAAGGTCAAACTGCTGAAGGCAACTTCCAAAACTATTGAAATCTATATTATTGTTTTTACCGTTATATATTGGTGTCATCATTTTCGAATAACGCCGTCAAAGGACCTTTCTAATACATATAAATAAAGGCAACAGTATTAAACCGGTGTTCAAAAGTCCTAATATTTTATAGTTTCCAAATAAGGATAGAAAGAAATGTTATAGTTGACATAGTTTTTGTAGATATCGCATTGCTGGCCATTCTCGTTGTTTTTAATTTCCGCGTGTTCCGCCATTATTGGTAAACATCGTAATTGGAGGGAAACAACTATCAGGAGTCAATAAAACCCTTCAGTCAATAATATAATTATTGTAAATCTGGTATTGATGACTATTTACGCTGATAGCTGTTTTTGTCTATTAAATGGTTTCAGGACAAAACGTTAGAATTGGTAAAACAACTTGTAAATTGAAGGGCTGCAATAAAAGCTTATATTATAGACTATCATCATATAGATAATTGATGGTTTCATTATTCTTATAATAATAGATTAAAGATGTTATAGAGATCCAACTCAATATCAGTTGATAGCTATTTATAACAATGCCTGCAGATATGTAGACAATAATTCTTTGTAAACTATATTATTCTAAATAAACAAATGAAATCTATTCGCCAGATCTCACTTAATAAACCCAACATTATTAATAAAGTAGTCGATATCGTTTTAGAGTAAAACATATAAAAGATAACAAGAGTCACCAATAACGTTGAACAGTACAACAGACTGTATCAACCACCCAGCTACTAACACAAATTTTGGTACAAAAAACAACAACCCAAAAACCCAACGAACAACACTTGATCCCTTTGGTACAGGGGCAAAATATAGCTAATTCTTAATGTTGTCTTCATGGTCAATAGTTTTACAAAGTGGAAGACTTCTTTTCTTATTGTTAATTTTTCTTCTGGTATGGAGTGTACGAATATTTTAAAGTTAGTTCGATATGCGCGTGTTTAAAGGGACGTATCATATTACAATGAATCAAAAAAGAGACTTCTACAGCAAGGATAAAATTTCGAAATAAATTATATCACACATATGTTAATTATAAATCTAACAAGTTTATGAATATCATTTAAATATTACCATTTAGCTTTAGATCAACATATATTCGCAAATTCATAGATTTTGTTTTTGTCTTTTTGCATTAAATTTGTGTACAGGTTTGTTCTGGGCATTGTGCAAAATCCGTGTCTTTTTGCACTGAATGTTGCTTTGCTGTAAGTAAATTTTTAAAACTACGACGTCCAACATAAGAGTTTACTGAACGAGAAGAATTTATATCAGATATAGTCAAATATTATAGATTAAAGGTTGTTTTAAGTAACTAAAAGAATCCATTAATACAATAGCGTGTTGTATTGTTTTGATTGTACCCTATGTTTGCTAACAATTTCCGTTATTATGAAGCAAAGTGCTTTTCCTGTAGAGAATTTTTGTTGTGAAATCTGAAATAATTACAGCTTCAATCTGCCTTTTTTTGAAAAATTAAATCCAATTTAAGGAATGCACGGTACGTACATTATCAAAAACATGATTTAATCACAGAAGCTTGTTTAGAGGGTCAGACACGATGTTTCACCGTCATGGCGTTCGCTGTTCTTTACAAAATACCACGACCTCGTCTGATCAACTAAACATTACCCTGTGATTTGATATGTGAAGTTGAAGAAAAAAAACATTTTTGTTGCTGTAATTGTGGTGTTAGATTTGCGATATATGTATTACAAGTAGATCATACTCTACATGTATATGATAAACAAGTTATAAACTCTTGTGATAGATAACGTTTTTCTCGTCTTGTTAGGCGTTTAAATAACAGCGAAGAGCTCACACCGTTGGAATAAAATTTGTAAAACTGAAAATATATCTGTAAATACTTATGATATATGTGATTATCAATACATAAAATGTCTAAATCCAAATCTCGGTCATGGAAATTAAATGCAAACTTTGAGTTCTTGCCAAAAGACGATTTTTATATGAGTTTCAAGTGAAAAGATGTTAACAACAAATGTGTTTTTTTAAATCTTTTTTGTTAGTTAAAGAAGAGGTATAAGTGAGACAACCATAGCGGCCTTATGATATCGAAACTTTGGAAAGTGTGAAAAATTCTACAAAATATCTGTTTGTCCATGGAAGTGTTTTGACAGGATAGTGCTTCTAGGATTTCGCTCGCACTATATACCAGTCTTTATATGTCCATATACCAGTATTAATTCACTCATATCTAATTTTGTCTGTTTGGGAGTATTTAATTCAAACCAACATATTATTATTAATTCAAGGGGATACATTTGAATAATTTCGAATGGGGTCTCTCAATTATTTGATCTAATCATACAGAAAAACATTATAATATTTTGTCTCGATTAAGCATTGTGAAATTATTTATCAAATGTTGATTCTCTATGACATCTTCATTCTACGATAGTATTAATGAAACTACCAGTTGTCTCTATAATAGGTTTAACTAATTCTTCCCTTTAATCACGAATAGTTTTACCAATTTTAACGTTTCCTCCAATTGTCCTGAAACTATTTTATAGATACAAATAATCAGTGTAAATGGTAATTAATTCGTGATTAACAAAATGTGTAGCAGGACTGAAAGAAAAAAATGACTCCTAATAGTTGTTTCTCTCAAATTGGCGGATATTAAAAACAACTAGAATAGTTAACAATACAAGATCTAATAGAATGCAAATATGAACTGAGGTATAAATTGCTTATTATAGAAGTCATTGCCAATAAATATGGCTTTTTGTCAATTATTGCATTTCTTCCTATTATATATATTTGGAAACTTTTATACTTTTGTACTTGATAGAACGATAAAGGCGTTGGCTTGGATAACACCAAGATATTATAGTTAACACAATATTGTAAATTTCAATTATTTAGGACGCTATTTGACTTTATATTTAGGAAAAATGATAAAAACAGGAAATCTAATTACGTTTAGCGAGACCTTGCTTTAGGAATAACATTTTTTTTAATGAAAAACAACAAAATATGTAAAAATTGTCATTTTTTTAAATATTATAATGTCACTGAGATCGACATAGGCAACAACATACCAAACAAACAAAAGCTCATTTTAAGACGAAAAATATTATTTTTTAGTTACGATGTTCATGTACAATGTTGTAGCATTGATATGAACACAATATTAAATCAGTATCAAAATATATATACACTCACGATAAATATACAATATTAGGTCAATTTCAGGTAAATATCAATTTTTAAGAATTGAATGCTTCCTTTTTGAATGCCTCTTTTTGTAACTTCATTGGGGTGTAAAAGCGTTGACCGAAGTACATTTTATATTCCGTGCTTCATTCTAAAAATGTGCGCACGGTCAATTTTGCGTAAATATGCCGATAGCATGCTTTTACTGTGCATTTTACACCACAATACATATACAATATAAGTTCAATGTCAAAAAAATATAAACCTTTTTGTATGAGGACGAGAAACTAGTAGTACTGCAACCAGAGTTCATTTTTTGAAACTTTAATGGTCCGGAAGAACACACACTTAAATTATATATCGATGGAAAGAGGAAAACGTGTACAATAAGAAAAGTTGGGTCGTAAAAATCCAGAGTGGTCACAATTTTGTGAAATTGAGGTCAAAGGTCAGACCTAAAAATATCAATATTTCAACCACAAGGACAAGAAGGAGAAATATTCTGATATTTATTCAATAGAATGCTACAAAAACGATTCAATCATAAGCATATGCTATAAACGATGTTAAAACGACAAATTTGACTACTTATATGAAGAGCTGCCATTACAAAATGGCGTTGATTTGGAACCTTCTGATTTTTTTCCATTTAAGACATGGCAAAAGAAGAAGTGGCCTTGACCTTTTCACATCCATAAACTTTCATATTGTGTATAGTATTTCACTATAGTTTATTACAGAATTATTTTCTAAAGTTTAAAACACCACTTTATCAAATTATTTCAATATTTTTTCTATCTTTGAAAAAAACAAAATTCAAGCGCTGAAACAGTGTTTTTAATTTGGCATCTTAAAGGTTGTGTATTTTGTGAAAATTAGTATCTAGTTATAGATAAATACATATTGTGTTTTGCAAAGTCTGGACAGAGCAGTTATAACACAAAATATACTATAGTCACCCGAGGCGAATGCGAGGTCCCTTTTTATAAGAACAAGTTCGGCGCAGGACAGAGTTTGTTCAAAGCAAACACAGTTTTTGAGTACAAATGCTATCTGGAGCGTAAATACCGTCATGATTCGGTCAAACTCGTCAGATATAGTCTTACCTTTGCATAGGAAACACATAATAAATGTGAGTACAAAGTTTCGATCAATGTTCGTGACCCATATTCCCATATGCATATGCATGATGTATCTGCACTGCCAATCCCAAATGTAATGGGGCGAATGTTGCTACAGAAACGATTGATTTTGTAAAAGCCATACGTTTACGAATTTTTGTTATCTTTAGGGACAATATACGGTTCAGAAGCGCCTTTGTGTTATTTTTCATCAATTAACTAACACATGAATTTTTGAGCCTAGGCTCCGTGTTGAAGACCGGACCGTGACCTTTAATGGTAGCATTGCGGCACTCATATCACATCTTCCTATATCTATTAACAAGATATGCGGGCATCATTTCCATAGAAATACCAAAACGAGGACATAGCTCATAAGAGCACTAGTGGCAGGGTGAAGTAGTTGTTCTTCTTTTAATGTATCCTTGATATTTTCAGACACACCTTGGTGTAATTCTGAAAGTCTTAACATAGACTTCAATTTTCCTGCAGCAGATATGGCATCCCCTAAATTGAGTTCAGAGCTAAACTCTATACTTCATATCCCTTGGCCCCACTGTGTCTGAATTGTAAGGTGTCACAATATCTAGTTAGTTCTGGAGTTTGGCAGTTTGGTAAGCATCAGAGACAATCTTGGATAAAATTGATCGGTATATATAGAGGATGTGCTACATGAGAAAGGCTTTTTCTTATGGAAGAACAAATCACATCACTAACAATCGTTATTAATGAACTGACAGCAAGTTCAAATTCTAATTTTTCAGTAACTGTTTTACTTAATTGCACAGGTGTTGACTTCAATAAGTACTTGGTTATGCATGGATAAATGATTACTCACATTAATAAGCACAACTTAAAAGACTGTCAACACGTTTAAAGGACTCAGTTTTGCGTAGTTTTCTCGTTTTTTTAAAGGTTTTTCTTTTACACAAAAACCCTGTTTTCATATCCAAACTACAAGGAAGAAACTGAGCGCGAGATCGTATAAAAGTGTCAGGTTGTGAGGATACATGTCGATTAGTTTGATCACATATATGGATTTCTGTTGTTTCTAATTTGAAGGGTGACTGGGGAAACAAAATATGGTCACTTGGTCTTCCCCCGACCGGCAGTAAAACGAAGTGGGGCGTCCGTTTGGCTGTGCGGGATGTATCAAGTTCGCAGTCACGTCCGGTCAGCATGGGGACGTTAAATCCGATGCCTCGTGTAAAGAGAGTGTCACGTTCTTTGCACGTTAAATACCCTTGCATCAAGTCTTTGAGGGGTCCGTAGGTGGTATGTTGCAATGGACAATTTCTGTCCCAATCCAATATACCATCATTTTCCATTGGCAGTCTAATTTTCCCGATCATCATCCCGAATGGACTCTATTATGACAAAACCTACCTATTGTTTTTATTGTTAACTTGTTCTCATCCTGAACATGCATGAAATATTTGCCACTGGACGATAAGCAACCAACAATCAATCAATACACTCTCGATTTGGCAAGAAACTGTTAACCCGGTCCTTCCTCAGTTTCTAAGCTTCATAAATAGAACTTTATATTTTCTCATGAATATTCCGATAACATGCATTTATTGTACAATTTATAACTAAAGTACAATGTACAACGTAACAAATTAGAGGGAAACCACTTATCTTTCCAGAGTTTCTAAGTCTCATACAGTTGTATTTTGTTTATATATAAATCAGGTAAATTAATCGATAAATATACAATATTAGGTCAATTTCAGGTAAATATTAATTTTTAAGAGTTGAATGCTTCCTTTTTGAATGCTTCTTTTTGTAACTTCATTGGGGTGTAAAAACGTTGACCGAAGTACATTTTGTATTCCGCGCTTCATTCTAAAAATGTGTGCACTGTCCACGCTTTAACAACCCTATGAAGTTTAAAAAAAAAGAAGCATTCAATACTTATAATTACATTTTTTAGCTTAATTAGATTTTTTTTATCTAGGATCATGAAAAAACGATTTTTATCAAGTTTTTATTTAATTTACATGTGCACTTTATTGTGGGACCTCGTGTCATCATGAATGACACAATGACACATTTTATTGTGTAATGAAGTTGATTAAGGAATTACGCGAGATTGAAGCGTAGCCAATCAAAAAACCGTATTATAATGAAACGTACATCTAATGTAATAATTTTTGTTTGAGGCTAAGAAACTGGGGAAGGACGAGGTTCTGCCGAGTACAAAAAGTTTATTTTTTATTTTTATGACATTGACCCAATATTGTTTTTATTCTGCAACTTAAATTAATTCATTGAAAGCTTTTTAAATCGTAACACAAATGTCAAATTTATTTTCATCCCTTAATGTACCCCTAATTGTTGAGAAAGTGTTCCATGATGAAATTGACATTATACAAAATATAGCTGTTACTATATTTAGGAAATAAACAGCTAATTGCAGTATAATATAATTTTAAAGGATTTTGCAATTAGTTTCTGAGTACAGTTGTTGTTATGAACATACCTTTATTTCGCATGATTATGCCAACTGCATGCTTTTACCACGTGCATTTTACAACCAATATGAAATGTACCAATTTATAATTCGAGTGAATATACCGATAGCATGCTTTTACTGTGCATTTTACAACCACAATACAACGATCAAATTATTTTGCGTAAATATGCCGATAGCATTCTTTTACTGTGCATTTTACACCACAATACATATACAATATAAGGTCAATGTAAAAAAAAAACCTTTTTGTATGAGGCTGAGAAACTGGGGAAGGGCGAGGTTCTACCGAACCCTTTCCAAGTTTTGTGCCGAGTACAAAAAAGTTTATATTTTTATGACATTGACCAAATATTGTTTTATACTGCAACTTTAATTAAAATTAGCTATTTAATTTGAAACACAAATTTCAAACTTATCTTCTTCCCTTAATGAACATCTGACTGGAAAAAGTGTTCCATGGTGAAATTGACATTGCACAAAAAATAGCTGTGTTACTTCTTTTAGGAAATAAACACAAATAGTTGCATTATAAAATACATCTATCAGTTAATTTGTGTAAATATGCCGATAGCATGCTTTTGTCGTGCATTTTACAACCACAATACAATGCAACAATTATGATAAAAACACAAGCTTGTGTCGAACGTTTACAACCAAAACTTAACGTGACCATCAGTTCATGGTTTTGTCAATTGCATGCTTTATTGTGCATTTTACAACTAATAAAACGGAACTATCAAATCGTGCGATTATGCCGATATCGTGCTTTTATTGTGCGTTTAAGAACTAAAATACAACGCAACCATTAATTCACATGATAAAGCCGATAGCATGCTTCAATTGTGCATTTTACAACTAAAATGCAACGTCACGATAATTAATTAGAAAATAAATCCACATTCATTGGGAGAATATCACCTGAAAGTCATGCATGGAAAAAAGTAAAACCACAAACATACTGAACTCCGAGGAAAATTCAAAACGGAAAGTCCATAATCAAATGGCAAAATCAATTGATAAAACACATCAAACGAATGGACAACAACTGTCATATTCCTGACTTGGTACAGGCATTTTCAAATGTATAAATGGTGGAAAATACTCAGGTGAGAAGACTGAGCATGAACATAAAAAAAGTGTGTTGAATACTGAAACAAACCTAAGTTACATTGCTTTGATTGCCGTTTCGCGATACCCAATAAAAAAGTGAATTCATTATTCCCTCAGAATAATCGATGTCGTTTATATTAAAATCTGAGAACTTGCTATTTCGTACACACGTACCCAGATTAAGTTATTAAAAAACAATTTTAATACGACTGATCAGCGCAACTTTAAATATCTTAAGTGCAAACATTTCACTTTTAAGATGAAGCCAATACTTCAAAATTAATCTTTTATATAAGTTTCGCCATTGCATTTTGCTGAAAGGAAAGTGATGGATTGCAAATTTTAATTATAATGGTAACAATTGCCAATTTTCAAGAATATGACCAATAACGATGACATTCATTGTAAAGAACAATAAACAAAGACAATTTTCCTTTCACTTACTGTCGTATAGTTCTTTTGAAGCGTTGAGGACAAAGTTTATTTCTAGACATATCCTTTATTAGTGTTTCGATCATACATCATGTAGATGTACATGACTGAATTTATTAAAGACTATTTTTTTTGGCAAACTCGTCTGAAATTGAAGACCGATCGTTCCTTGAGGATTGGATTTAAATATATGCTTTTAAATAATCTATCACAATTAAGAAACAGTTGTGAATCTTTAAAACATCTGCACGTTTATATTTTTATTTCAATACTATTGTGTAAGTTCAATAATAACTGGAAAGAAGAATCGTGTTGAAGCATAGTGCATATTACCATGACGACGTCAATGAATTAATTGTTTTGTTGTTGTAATCTATATTATTACATATGCGTCAGTTTTGCATGTTTTTAAAACGTTTTTTTTAATTTATTGTTCCAAATAAAGACCATGTTAAAACCATGTAAATGAAATATGTCGAAACAGTTAAAATGCTGACTATGCGGTATGGGCTTTGCTCATTGTTGAAGGCCGTATGGTGACCTGGAGTTGTTATTTCTGTGTCATTTGGTCTCTTGTGGAGAGTTTTCTCATTGGCAATCATACCACATCTTCCTTTTTATGAAATCTATCCAGTTAAAGTAATATTTATTTAGACTAAGTTACAGTATGAGCAATATCAAAATTGTTCGGTTACCATAAGACTGTATTGATTACTTAGCAGTGTTTGACCAAGAGAAGTATACACCTCACCTCTTATTATTCATATTATAAATTGACCAAAGGAAAACAAAGTTTAAGTCAGTCACACTCTTTTACAGGCCGGGTTTACTCACAACTTAGAAATATTTTTTTCTATTAAAAGGACAATGGTGCCACATGCAGCAGATACAGGTTTTGTATTTTTCAGGGTTATTTGTTTTGTGTTGTGTACATATGTTGTGTGGATGTCTATGTGATTACATCGTTTGTGCTGTTCTCTATCTTGATTTTGACCGTACTGGTTGTTATTGTCCAATGAGCTGTTGCATGATGCATCATCACCTAAAGTGATAAAGTATTTTACAGGAGAAATACGTTGGTAATTACCGAATCTGTTGGGACTGCCAAGTTCCCCTGGTTTTTGAAAGGTTCAAGTTGTTCAGTCTTTTTTTTATAATTTTAAAGTGTTTTAAGAACTGTTGGTTTGTCTGTTCGTATTTTTCTTTTGTCATGGTGTTTTCTGTTTTGTTGGTTATTAGTTTATTTCATTTATCCATGGATCAGCAGTTTATAAATCTGTACATGAAACACATTCCCTTTTAAACTTTTAGATTTTTTCTATTGCTATGTTATTGTTTTATAATCCATTACCCTCTTTGCAAATCAATCAAGCAACTGTAAAATATCATGCAATAATAATGCATTAGGGAATAAAAATACATTTACAAAACAGTTAGATAATAAAATGTTGGTTGTTAAGAGCATACAAATTTTCTTTAAGTGGTTAGATGAGACATATTATTCTCTTGCTGCTAATTTTGTTCATTTCTTTGTTAGTTTTTGTCGAGTTGAGCAAGCGAATCAAGTTTGGAATTTCCATCTATATTTACCAATTCTATTAACTTTCAACTTTCAATTAACTGACACTTATATATAATATTTATAACAAAACCATAAAATCATGTGCTTTTCTTTCTCTCTCCACCGTAGTGGTTTTTATACATTTCACAATTAATAAGATGTAAAAGATTTATAGTTGATATAGATAAGATCGAAACATCAAAACACACGTAAAACGATTTAAGTGACCGCAAAGAAGTATTTACAAATAAATAAATATTTATAGATTTTGAATAAATAAATATAAATAGATTATGAATAAATAAATATATTAAAATAAATTATCTGTTTAATTTATTTTCAACTCTCTTTGACTCTAGACGACTCAGAGCATGACTTACTGTAAGGGCACATGTCTGTTGTTGATATGTTAAGCTCTTTATAACTAGTATGTTATTTTGTGTATGTTAGTCAGACTGACATACACATTTGGTCAAAATATATCAAATGCAAAAGTAATTCAGCGGTACAAAAACCAGACTTTTAAAGGACAGTGTGTTGTCTACAACAGTAGATAAATATCTATACAATATGCAAAGCTCCTAAAACCTTTCGACTCGAGAAAAAAAACGTGAATAAATTTAACAGGACTTTCAAATAAGTTATTACATACAGATATTTCGTTTACAAAATAGCCAGGATAAAAAAGCATAAAGTGCATCGACACAGAATACTGGCGCGCGAGATGAAACGCTAAACTTATATTGTCCTATATTAAAGAAAAGCAAAGGATAGTTGGTACCCATCAATGACAAAAAATCGGTACATGCACAGCAAACAAACACATAAAAACAAAGGAACAGCTCTTTTATTGCTGTTCTTCATCGCAAAATCCCAGTGAGGTCTTCAAAACGGGCCAAACATATTATCTCCTCAGAGCAAGTTTAAGACAGTCCGTAGCACAGGTTTGAGTGTTTTTTGGCAAAATAATCAAGAAAGACTAGTCTTACGTACACAAAATGATAGTATGATATGTAGGTAAACATTTAAAATTAAATTCTATCTAAAAATTAAAAGATATACATCCAATATAAAGTAAACAAAATCCCCAAATATATCGCGCCAAAAAAAAAAAAAAAAAAAAACACAACAGAAGACGAGGTTAAGCTGGGGTCACACATTCACGATTTTTACTACCGTTCTTGACAGGACCATTCCCGATTAAAATTTATTAAAAGTCTGATCAAGATCCTGTGAATCGTGGATGGAAATTCAAACTTAAATTAAAATTTGTAAAAAAAATAATTTGATCACGACAACAATCAGATAGTGTTCAGGAAGCACCGATATTCAACCGTTTCTAAGCGAATAAGTCCCGACAATCCCGTTCTGAATCCGCTTCTAATCCGATTTGTATTTTTCGCCAGGTAAAATTCGACCGAGTCTGTCACGACTGCGTCCCGACTCCACCGAATGTAATCCGACTGAGATCAGACAGTGACCAGACAGTGAACCGACACTGACGGAAGTTATTTGTTCGAAAACTGTCGGCATATTCGGGATGATGAGGTACTGTCGGAACGTAATCCTATCACGGTCCGCTCTATCGCATTGCAAACGGCTTTGTCTGGTCTCAGTCGTATTGTATTCTGTAGTTGTCGGGACTCTGACGTGGGTATCATTGACGAATTTCGTATTTATAACGGGACTGTTTCGGAACGGTTTCGGCAAAAAACGGTTCGCAATCGACAAGATCTGGATGCAATCTGGACTCAATCGGCAGAAAAACAGCTATGAAAAATGACTCCGGATCATTACCGTTCCACAGGACACCGTCCAGAATACACAAGACATTGTTAGGAATTCGATCCGATACAGCAGAATCTGTCACGACATAGCCACGATTGTAATCCGATTAGACAAAATCGGCTAAGTTGCCCCGAATGTTACGGGACGCACCTAATTGTCGGGATGCTTTGCCGAACTATTCGGACCCTTCCCGATCCGTAAGAATCTGTTACGAACTAAAACGAATGCGTTCAGACAATGATAGGACATTCCAGATAATTGAGGATACCAATCCGACTTTTTCACTTTTCATATCGTATTGCTGTCTGATCTCAAACGGGAGCAATAATCGGCAATGTGTGAATCCCGCATTAGCATGTGTTTATTTTAAACATCATTCGATAAAATTGTTAACATGTTATGCTTTCATGTACTTGTGCACCCTGATTTGTGTTTTTTCATTATATGACCAGTTTTCCCCATTTTCATTAGTTTTATTTTTACGTTGACGCGTGCTTAGTACTTATACTTGTATATGTTGAACATGTTTATTGAGGCCAAGGATATAACGAGTTCCAAGTATGTTAACTCAAAATTATCTAACAAATATTCTTACAATAAAACCCATCATTAAAAACGGAGATTGTCTGTATGAGGTACGTAAATCCAAAGCATTGTGCCATGTATTAACCATAAAATAATAATTAAACGAAAAGTAATTACCGGACAACGACATTTTAATGTTAAATTGTTCATAATTTCAAACCTAGGACACCATTTATCATTAAAGTTCAATAATTTACTGCTTTTCAGGACATCATATTAAAAGAATGGATCTGAATATTGTATTCAGTTCATCCATTTAATATAAAATAAGGAGATGAGATATGAGTGTCAATGAGACAACCATCCATCAAAGCCCATATGACGTAATAGATTAAATCAACCATTGGCCACCTTACGATCTTCAACAATGAACAATACCATTACCGTGCAGTCAGCTATGAAAGGCATGTTTCGTAATGGATGCTTTATATGGTCTTAAATATTGTCTTCCGGACGAGACTAATGGAAATGCCTCCATAATATAAAATTTACGATTCACTGAAAGGATTTTTTTTGTAATAAGGGACTAAATTTACATTTACATCAACTTAAAATATACAAATGTATACAGCTCTATGCGTAATTGAAATGGCATGTCAGTTAACTGCTAGTAGTCTGTTGTTATTTATGTATTATTGTCATTTTGTTTATTTTCTTTGGTTACATCTTCTGACATCAGACTCGGACTTCTCTTGAACTGAATTTTAATGTGCGTATTGTTATGCGTTTACTTTTCTACATTGGTTAGAGGTATAGGGGGAGGGTTGAGATCTCACAAACATGTTTAACCCCGCCGCATTTTTGCGCCTGTCCCAAGTCAGGAGCCTCTGGCCTTTGTTAGTCTTGTATTATTTTAATTTTAGTTTCTTGTGTACAATTTGGAAATTAGTATGGCGTTCATTATCACTGGACTAGTATATATTTGTTTAGGGGCCAGCTGAGGGACGCCTCCGGGTGCGGGAATTTCTCGCTACATTGAAGACCTGTTGGTGACCCTCTGCTGTTGTTTTTTATTTGGTCGGGTTGTTGTCTCTTTGACACATTCCCCATTTCCATTCTCAATTTTAATAAAAAGTAGTAATCGACTGGCGGTGACATCTCTACATCGAAACTAACCAATAATTGTATCGAGTTACGTCTCTTTCAAATACAAGCATCCATGTATTTCATTTATACATCTTTAATAATAATACTGAATTTATATCTTTCACAGTATAGTTTATTAGAAAATTAATTTATTCAAAATAAATGAAAGGAAACTCATTTACAAAAAATGCACTTAAGTAAAATTGATGAAGAGTTGTTCTGTGATGCATTATTTCTTCGTCCGAAACCAGAATTTAAGCTAATAAAGTTGTATTAAAAATAATACAAATAATAACAGTATCATTTGTTATGGTTGTAACATTTTTTTTCATTGAAAATCAACCAAAACGTTGAAATATTAGGGGAACATTTTTTTGAGAGGGGTATATTTGCGAAAAAAAGTAACAAAACATTTTTGAGAAAAGGTACAATGTCATGGGCCACAACAATAGATGTGAGACAACTATCCACAAAGGACCAAAACCGAGCGCATGTAAACAACTATATGTCATCATACGACCTGTAACATTAAGCAAAATCCATACCTACAGTTAAGCTATTAATTACACCGACAAGATTATTTAAACAAGAAAACGAACGGCTTGCTTTACTAAGAAAAAAAATGTCAGCTTCCTACGTCAGCTTCTATTACATACACCTCTCGTTGGATAGACAATACAGAAAATGGAGGAGTTAAACATGTTTGAGATTTTCCAACCATTCTTTAACCTGGGACAGTGGTGCAACAGCACAACATAAAAAAAATCTGTAAAAAAAATGTCGGAAAGACAATCTAAACTTATAAATTAATCATGTGTCCAAGATCAAAACCAGTTGCTTATCCAGGGGGTGTAGAGGGCGTAGGCCTCCTATTTTGATAGCCTTAAAACTGTTATATCATGTTTTTCACGATTCATATAATTTTATAGTATATTACATATAATCCGTTTTATGGAATAATGCCCCCTTTTAAAATTCCTGAATATGCCCCTGAAAATATTAATCAGTACACCTCCAGCAGATTTGGTGTGTATATGCTATTAACGCTTAATTTAAAAAGAAGATATTGAACAATGAGACAAGGGACATAAATAGATAACTACTGGCGATGATATATAGTTCTGCATTCGGCATAAAAAAATAACAAACAGCAAAAAAAAAAAAAAAACATAGAAAAGACATAACTTTTGAAAACAATACCGTATCAAAGTTACTGAAAGCAATCACATAATACTTGGTCTGATGAATATGACAATTTCATAATAACATGCAGTCAATATTCTAATTAAATGCAGATGAAAAGGTTAATTATGTAAATTTCGTAATAGACATTTCATATGCATTACATAAACGATCTTTGCATCTAAGGATTTTATAATAATAAGCACAAATTATTTGGTAAATAGACCAAACAATCTACATGTAACCTTTACACTAAGCATAATGGAATCTTTAAGTAAACTAGTTTGCTTAATTTTACACAGCAGCTGCACCGGTATGCTCCAATTGTTAGAATGCTAAAGGTTATTTCATTTTAAACACAGTCAAGATATAATTTAAAAGACTAATGAATACAAAAATAATATTACTGATTGATTGATTCTGAGGCAGTTTCTATCCAAGAAATTATTCTAAACTGGTTAGTAATTTAACAAAATGATTTCCTCGATTCCAAAAAAAAAACACAAAACCAAATTAATTTTTTGTTTGTTCATTGATGAATGTTCTATTCATAGAGATCCGAATACATACTAGATACGATGACCTATAGCTGTTAATGTCTATGGCATTTTGTCTCTTGTGGTGAGTAGTCTGATTGGCAATCATACCACATCTTCTTTTTAAAAAAAGCTCATACGACTTTTTTGAAGTAAATACAGAGAAACATTACAATAATTGATACGGCAATTTTTAGTTACTTATAATTTCTAAGAACCAGCAGCTATTTTAACTTCAGCAACTATAATACTAACTTAAGTTGAAATTAAAATAAAACAATATTTCAGAATGACAATGTTTAAAATCAGTCGTTCACTTTTTTTTTTTTTAAATTTTAGACGCAGCTGCAGTCATGTTTCAATAACAAAACATAATAATGTAATAACCTTGTCAGAATGTTGACTTTCGGTTCAAAAATAAAGTTCAACTTGACATTTGCCATAATTGAAAAGTTTTAAAAGCGAAACTGAGAACACAATCACACTAAAAATATAGAAATAACATAAATTATAAAAAATTTAGAAATAACATAAATTGTAACAATTCGCTAAAGAAATAAAAACACAAAAAAAATTTAAAAAAATAAAAGATTAGTTTAAAATAAGAAGAAAAAATTAATAGTTACCGAAACGAAATCATTCCTAATTTCTTCTGAATCATCTTGTCCAAATGCATACGTCACAAAACATCCAACAACTATACAGAGTCTTACAAATTCCATAATATCGCAAACTGCCAAAAGATATTCTCAAACTTTTATTCGCCTAGTTCTGTTACTGTTATAATTGACAAAATGAACCAAGTGGATGGTAATATACAGGTTGGGTAGGATGTAACTTACTTATCGATCGGTTCGGCGTAATCTGACTGGCGGGAAATAATGATAGACCACTAAAATAGCACGGAGATAGTTATGACACGAACAAAAGAAAGCATCGTTTATTGAAGCTACTTAACTAGGATCATTAAGGAATTAAAGGGTATAGTGAATGGTTATTTTTAAACGTAATCATTTACATGTCAGAGCTAGTGACGTTTTAAGCGTTTAGGTTACTAGTACTTTATTTTAATTCTAAAATCAGCGTTCGTTGCATGCGATAAACAAAGATATTGGTAGTTAATCAAATCTCTAGTACATTAAACGAAAATGAGAAAAAAATGTCCACAACTCTTTTTAGGGAGCAACCATTAATTTCATGTATGGTAATTTGTTTGAGTCAGAAAAAAAATATTTAGTTTTCAACGTATCAATCAAATTATGTTCAAAAGTTAACACAACACTATAAGATATGGTGAAAATCTTGGTTCATAATATTTTTTCCCACCAATGAATATTTTTCGGTTGAAAAAAAAACATACTCCCCCCTTTACGAAGTTAAAAGGTTGTTCCCTTAGTACAGAATTTTAGCTCCTAAACATATATATTCATTTCTTTTGTATCCTTACACTGTTTACAATGTTAACCAAGATATATAAAAGGTTATAATTTTTTTTTAAAGTGACGTGTACTAAGTTTTGTTGTCTTTAATACAAGAATACATTAAAATTCTAAATATGGTTTGTATTTCTTTGATGATTAAACACTGCAGCTGTTATCGCCATCATTGGTGAAATACAATCAAATAACTCGGACAGTCTACATATTTATACATGATTCAATGAAATATAAGAACATAATGAATAGAAATAATTATTATATTTTGTAATACTAAACTGTAATAATATGACCCTTGTGGTCTATAAGATGGTGTAACAAATATTATTGTACAATAAATATCACACTGATTTACAGTTTTTGTTTTATTAAATTGACATTTTCACATGTAAAATTAATAATTTAGTGAAATTAAGCACGAATAATACTACAAACCGTGAAATGGACACATAATCACCAAAATGATAAAGACAGCGATATAATAAAGCGAGAAATATGGACACCCATCTGTAGGTGCTTCAGTTATCTGTAAATATATAGGTATTAAAGTAATGACTATAAACTCTCCAAAGTAAACGAAAATTAACCGTCTTCAGATCTATCCATAAGTAACTCATGATCCTACATCCTGTCGATACTGTTTACTTATATTTTGGTATTGCCCAAGGGCATGTGTTTCTCAGACGGTTTATGATTTTTTTACACTAAATTCGTCGGATGTTTAACAATTAAGTACAGCAGAACATGATTTATTTATTACTTGTGATCGGCTTTGAACTATATATCAGTAAATGCGAATACTCTTGTTTGTACTTTGTGTCTATGGTTTTTATGTAAGTTAAATTGTTTTTGGTGCCTCTTTTAGTTTTTTAGCGTTAAGTCAATTGCAGGTTTTTTTTAACAGTCTGTTATTTTGTGCTCCAACACCACTGTCCAAAGAAAGGGTGTGTGTTGAACGCCATAAAACATATGCAGCCCGTCCCTTTCTTGGTCTGTCATATTAATTCGTTGTTTTGTTCAAATAAGCCTTTAGTATTCTCAAAAGAATTATTTCATAATTTTTGACGTCACGACTTTTATATATTGCATGAGGTTGTCTGATTTGTCTTAAATCAACTGATTTTAACTTGGGTTGATAGTATTATACATTTCCCTTATTTTTATACAGGACGATCGGGTCACATGATAGTCTTTTCTTATATGCTTTGTCTGTATGCCATTTGTTTTTCTTTGTCGCCATATTTGTCGTTTTTTTTTTTTTTTTTTTTTTTTTTTTTATAGTGATTTAGATTTTAACACAATGTTGACCCTTATTTTTGACATTTTTATCTATTATTGCTGTTTATCTAATTCACACATGGTTGTCAATATACATGGAATGGAATTTTATGCGAATGTCATAAAACTGAGAAGTTTAGCTAGCTACAAAATCAGGTTTAAATACCATTTTCTACACAAGGAAATGCCTGTACCAAGTCAGGAATATGATATTATTCGTTCGATGTGTTTGAGCTTTTGATTTTGTCATTTGATAATAGACCTTCAGTTTTAAATTGTCCTTAGAGTTCAGTATTTTGCCTTTTAGTTTTTTAACTTTTTACCGAAGACCAAATATCTATGACCCTAGTTTTTCGTTGGTGAGAAACAGTTTAAATTTGCATTTTAAAAGTATTTCATACAATTGAAGAATATTTTACTTTGAATAGTATTCCTTATGACATGTTTGTCTCGGTTACCGTATCTAATTTCCTTATAATTCTAAGAGCACCACGACCAATTTTGAAATTAATCTACTTTCAAATGAAAATTACACTTTTGATTTGTGCCGAATCGTTTTCGTCGAATAAACTTGATATAAACGTTAGCTGCATGTTTTTTTCAAACAGATTTAAAAATATAAATATATTCATTTAACTTAACAGTGAGCCTGTTAAGGTCGCATAACATCTACAATTCGTAACCCCAAATATGTTTTTTTTCTTATTTCTTAATATGCATCGTAATAAGTTTCTAAGAATTCTCACTTTTTAAAAATCCTAGATAAACTTTATATCCCTTTAAAGAAACAGTCAATTATTGGATGGTTGTTTTTGTCTGTCTCTGTTTCTAAGAAAGCAACAATCAATCTCTATGTGCGTGTCGTGTATTTTTAAGCAGATTCTACGGCGTTAATTGTTTGAGAAGATTTTCTAGCGAGTGAATCAATTTCTTACAAGTGACATCATACTGTTATATTTAAACTAATTCTAAGTATAATTGCTGATGTTGAAAATTGAAAACGTCTTAGACAGATTTTCTCTTAACAGAATTTTTGAACAGTATCATAGATATATTGTTCAATTCGTTTTCTCGAGTTAAATACGACCAAATCACGCTAGGTTCTTCATAAAAAAATGTTTTATAATGACAATCGAAAAATGACCGTCTAGATTCAGAAGTCCAATAACATTATTAACGCTTTATTCTTAGCAATTGCTTGTGACAGAGTATCATTTCATTTGGACGAGCTGTCAATTATTACTGAAGTAAACAAGCGCATGAACGTGTTCTCCGATAATGGAGATAAAAAAGTGTTTAACTGCTCCTTTATTCTACGTATTAATGGAGGGAAGCAGTATCGGTTTACACTAATTAATGATTCTTGCGATCATTTATAGGGTAATTACTCATTGAAGCTAACTGGAGCTGTGTTGCAATAATCGAGAAGGCAACAAACAATCAATTTAACCCACTATATATCTAACAAACTATAACAAAATTGTTGATAAATATTTTTTTATTTCGGGAGCTTGTCAATTTTGTTTGGATTATTACGACTATATACCAGAGTTCATTTCTATATTTGATGTAATATTGGCTTCGAAATCGTGATATGTTGTGTTAATTATTTTTCTTAATTGAAAACTGCTTCTTGAATGAAGTATCGCCAAGTTGGATGTATATTTGGACTAGATGTATCGATGAAACGTTATTTTCACGACATATACAGAAGTTATCAGTTATCATTGAGCCATTTACGTCACTAACTGTACAGAAGGACGAAAAAGGAATATGGTTTTATTATGGTATATTTTAATGTTGCTGTCATTGAAGAAAATACAATGTCCTTGAAGGTTAATGTAGATATAGATGGTGCACTTGCGAAAAACACTATCATCGTCATCGTTTTCAACATTATTATCGTCGTCTCCCTCTTAGTTGTCATCTTTGTCAGTTGTTGCTTGCTCGTTTGGTTATCGTCAACGCTCTTCATAGCTACCAACTTTTGTGTTAATCTCTGTCTTTGTTTTGGTCTTTCCAAGAATCATTCACTTACTATTATGCCTCGCCATGCGTTTTAACACAACAATTTTAAGTACCATACATACAAGGTTCAAAACAGTTTTCTAGAGTTAAATGCATTTGTGATTAAATCACACAACGTTCCTTGAGGTACTAACTTTGAATTACCGTTGATGGCAATTTAATCTTTCTAGAACGAACGTGTTGGTCGAAGTGTAAGAATATCTCACTAAATACATATATAAATTTAGAGAATATTTGCCCTTCCACGTAAGGCATCTCTTTTATATTACAAACATTCTACCATACATTAATTGACTATTGTAGTTCAACTTATGGGAATGTATTCCATAGATTCCTATAAAATAACAAAACTCCTGGAAAAGAGTAACAATAATTATATTTGCATATGAAAAATTACTTCGCCTGTCACGATGTTTCATTTGTTCATTCCAGAGATTATACAGTATTCATCTGCCTAGCTATCTTAACTGGAAGAAAACCAAAGTCTATACATAAGTAATATACGGTAAAACAGGAAATATATATTTTTACAAATTTCTTTCGAGATAACAGCTTTTGATCAGAATCAACCTTCTGTCCAAGTCTGGTAGACATTTTTAATCCACGATAGTTTAAGAAAGTTATTAGAGTTTTATTTTTTTTACCACAGAGTGAATGTAATGCTAAGTGGCAAAAAAAAAGTCCATTTATAGGTAAAAAAAAAGGATTTTTTTCTCAAACTTTACTTCTGGATACTATCTTCGGATCATAAACAAGCTTCTGTCCAAGTTTGATAGAAATCCAGGATAATTTAAGACAGTTAAAAAATTTTAACCACACAGTGAATATTTTTGGCCGCCGCCGCCGCCGACGACAGAATGTAGGATCGCTTTTACGACTTTTGTCGCAGGCTCGATAACAACCAAACCATTACAAATTGTTTGGAGATGAGATGTAATCAATATATTCAGTTTAATATAGTGGGTACCCAGGTTAGGGTATGCTGGAGCCTTCAAATTAGTTCAGCCCGCCACATTCGGTATGTGCCTGTCCCAAGTCAGGAGCATGTAATTCAGTGTAATGGTTGTCTTTTGTTTCTGTATATCATATTTGTTTTTCTTACATTTTTTTAACGTAAATCAGGCCGTTGGTTTTCTTGTTTGAATTGTTTTACATTTGGCATTCAGGAGCCTCTTTTCGCTATGTGGTATGAGTTTTACTCATTGTCGATGTCCGTACGGTGATCTATTATAGTTGTGAATTTCTGTGTCATTTGGTCTCTTGTAAATTAAGAGTTATTCACTTATCTCATTGGCAATTATTACCACATCTTATTTTTTGTTATATTGATGGTCAGCGGAATACAACTTTCGAGGTCAACTAAATGAAAATAAACAAAGATGAAGGCTCATCTTTGCCTTTGCTTAATTGAGCAAACATCGTGCAAAAACTGAGCAATATTTATGATACAATATTATATATATGATTCTTAATTTCCTGCCATGTTTGTCACTCTCTCACCAGTGACTATAAACAAAAAAGCAAGCCTCCTCACGGCCGACACTCGGCTAACCGAGAGATTGGTCGGTTAATCTATATTGAGTATGGGGCTATATCGGTGGTTGGTCTGTTAATCGGGTTGCTAAAGTCTGTTAATCAGGTGCTATCGAGAAAATCATTGAAAGTTCATTGTATAACTTTCTAAATATATTTTCATCATAAAAATTATTCATGTCTAACAAAACAATTCAATGTACTGAATTCAGTGGTGTAATTATTGTTTTTCTAGCTTCGATGTACGATCTATAAAATGAAAAGGCGGGTTACTCATCAATAAATTTATACACATTTTACACACATAAAATGTACACAAAATGACACATTGGTTAAATTTACTTGCATTCAATATTTTGAACATCGAAAAAATAAAGGCATTATGTTTGTTAACCATATTGATATCATTGTGTGCAAAAATCTACACGAAAATCAGTATTTTGGTGACATAGATCAATCTTTATTTAAAACCTGGTCTGTTAATGGGTCGGATTTATAAAACACGGTCTGTTAATTGGTCTGTTAAGAGTGGCAATACAAGTATAATTTTATTGCTATATGGGGTGTTATCGGATCAAATGAGTAGGCTCAAGACGGGCGGCTAAAATATACGAAAACAGCACATGAGCAATGAAACATAACATATACGGAAACAACACATGAAATTGAAAATTGATAAAAATGGTTTCAAAAAGTGTAATATTAAAGTAATATTAATTTCATCCAAGAATGATCGCATATATCATGTTGATTCTGTTTAATTGTCATGAATGACACCGTGAAATTTGTCATCTACATTGGTAACCAGTATATAAATCAGAGATAAACGTCGTAATGTAACTAAACATCAGTAAGTAAAATATATTGGGATGACAGAATATGAAAAATAAAGAAAGAATAATGAGTAAGATAAATAAAATGTAGAAAAAAATGACATAACAATTTAAAGAATACAGAAATAAACAATACCCCCAATCCGGACCCTCATGGTATACACGAGAATCTGGATGGAAACGCAGAATATAGAATAATATATATAAGGACAGTAGAGAGTGATACATTGCTAAAATCGAGAGAAAAATAATACTTGTTTAAGAATACACACATGAAACACCGATGGCAGTTGAAACAGTAACGGATTGCGATGTACCTATATTGGTGACAAATTCTAGAAGTTTACATGCGGACAACTATATAATGGTGGCAGGTTAATGCCATTTTGAATTTTAGCGTTTTCGCCTTACATATTCTATATGGCGAAAACGCGAAATTGCGAAGTCGAAAACGCGAAAACGCGAAACCGATTTCTCGTATTCGTCTCCGCGTTTTCGTGTTTTCGACTTCGCGATTTCGCCTTTTCGCGATTTCGCTTTTTCGCCCTTTAGAATATGAAAGGCGAAATCGCGAAAACGCAAAATGGACTTCACCGGCCACCATATACAACTGTAGTTCTCCTCTGCACTTATGTAGAAAGGAACTTAACGGAATAAAATGAATTGAAACTTAAAATAACCAAATGTAGCTGCATTCGCTCCTTTCCGTTTACTTCTTTAGAGGGATTTGTAAACAACATATGATTAAGTAATAGAAGAAAAGAACCAATTGGATGATGCTGACGAATTACGGTTTAACGTCCAGTGACAAATGTCATGTTCACATGTGAACGAGAACACGTTATATGTACCCGTGTGTTGTATTAGAAAGACACTTTCAGTCGGAATTGAGAACGTGCTACTTCGAACAGACAAAAATTCAGGCTGATTGAAAACGTCAATAAAAAATTCATGCATATTCCAGAGGCCAATCCATATCATGCTATATTGAAGTGACACACCCTTCAATAAAATGCAAAGAAAGTCAAAATAAAAATGCTCTTTCTAGGATACTGTGGCACTGTATTGTCATTTTTGTTTTCTCAGGAACATCTCATTCTTAAATTTTTCAAGGTAGCAAAATTATTGTCGTGGCTAAATAACTCTTAACTGACACAATTTCAATTGTCCAACCCATTAACAGACTTTATTCCCATAATTTTCACTAAAACGTGGTATTATTCACGTTATTTTACAATTATGAAATATTAACTAATGACAATTTATTTTTTAGAACCATAATACTATTTATTGTCCTTTAAATGATATCTAAATTTGTTTGTTTCGCCTTTTTGTTAAAAAAAAATGCTATGCGTATAAGCATAAATACTACATACTTGCGCGACGCCTTTTAGTTTTACCAAAAACTGCACAGACTAAGAAATGTTTTTACAAGTGCAAAATGTTCTATGATGGATATCATTTTGTCAGACACTTTTCTTTTTTTGATTAGTTCTTATAACATGCCAAAAATCTGTATATTTAATAGAGTTTAACATTAAATTAAGCGTTTTACTCTTAACAGACGTATAACCAACCCGATTAACAGACCAATCGCCCATATAGCCGCATACTCAATATAGATTAACCGACCAATCTCTCGGTTAGCCGAGTATTGGCCGGGCTCCTGTCATTATATGGTTGTAAAACAATCAATTACTTTATCAATGGGCGTGAAGGATACATATCTCCGAAAGTCGTTCGTTTGTCATCGTAGAACGCAGCTATGTTTTAATCCGGCTCATGACACTGAAACTGCGTTGATTCAGCTGTGACATTGGTCACAGAAATTATCAATTCTGCGTTGCATTGCAACTAGCAGAACACCCAGCAGACAAAATATTTGTCCGCTATGAAAAGAGGGGAAATAAAGCGCTGGTGATAGGAACGAACGACAATCTGAACTCAATGTAAACGTAAACTGCAGTTGAGCTAGAATGCAGACCAAGAAAAGTAGCAAGGCCGGGCAAGTCGTTTTGTTTTGTCTATAATAAAAGTGAGTTTATTCAAAGAAAAAATGTTAATTTCAAGCGATCCATATACAATTAAATTGAGAATGGAAATGGGGGATGTGTCAAAGAGACAACAACCCGACCAAAGAGCAGACAACAGCCGAGTATACCAATAGCGGATTTTTTTAATTGAAATCAAATGTCATCAAGTTTATTTCCCCTATATATCATAGATCTTTGAATATGTTTTACCTAAATGGATGGCTAAAATAAAAATGTTATAACAATACTAAAATAGTGGTCATTTCAAGCGATCGAAATACAAGTATGATTAAGTATACCAATACCGCATTTTTTTAATTGAAATAATTAAAATCAAATGTCACCAAATACATGTTAGAGACTGTACCTTTTTTGATTGACCTTTGAATATGTTTTACCAAAAAAAAGCTGACCTTATCCGACCCCCTGTTTCAACGATTATATCTGGAAGTCAGTGCTGCGAATAAAATAATATTTAACTTCTCTAATTTATCATCAATTGTTTTAAATTGTTGAATATTGAAATGAATCACTTTTTTGTATTTTTATCTTGCCTGTGACATAGCATTTCTTATCAGACAACTGTGGCGGTGGCTCTAGTTCTTTTCATATAAAAGGTTATAATTCAGAAGGCAGAAGACCTGAATACTTTGTATCTTGTATACAGATGACATTTTAGTTTCCGTCTGAAGAATGTCTGTTAACCTTGACCTAAATTTTATAAGACATTAGTGTGCTTGCTATACGCAACCATTAAAATGACTGATCTTCATCTAACTTTGCCATTATTATCATGTTTAATGTCAACGTTAAGTTTCCATGATTGAGTTCGTTTTGAGATACATGTACTATAAGTAACAGGTAAACTGCATTTTGTATATATATGCAATGATTGTAAAAAGTAAAATCACAAAAATACTGAACTTAGAGGAAAATCAATTCGAAAAGTCCATAATCACATGGCAAAATCAAATAACAAAACGCATCAAAAACGAATGGACAAGAACTGTCATATTCCCGACTTGGTACAGGCAATTTCAAATGTAGAAAATGGTGGATTAAACCTGGTTCTATAGCGCTAATCCTTTCACTTTAATGACAGTCTCATCAATTTCCGATATATTAACATTGATGCGTTAAATAAACAGACACAATAAATAAAATAGTCAAAATATGGGTACATCAGTCATCATCGTATAACAATTTTAAAAGGAACAATTTAACAGAACACAAAAACATCTACTATCTACGAACACATTCATTGATTTGAGTGTCTGACGCAGAAAATGTTATACGTCACATAAATTTGTCGTTCAATGTGCATACAAACAATTTTAAAATTTACATAGGAATGTTAGCATACAGGGTTAAAAAATCAAAAGTATGTCAGAATAAATTTCAGAAATAGACCGAGATTTAAACTAGTCCAAAAGTTATACATAGAATTTATAAGAATCCAAAAATAGTTAATTCCACTAGGCGATTGAATGATTTTGACGTTTGTGGTTCAACGTATATTGTAATTCATAATAGAAATATATCATAATGACATATAATAGAACAATATCATACTGACGGGATCTTTTAAAGTACAGAGTCACGTTATAAGAACAAAAGAAATACAAAAAGTCGCATATACAAAACAAACCACCAAAAAATGAAAGCCAATACAAACACATTGACGAGATGTATAAGTACCGAGCCACGTGAAACGGATATCACATAAAACCATTCAACAGTAAAAGTAATATTAATAATAGAACAAAGACAAATGAAAGAACTATAAAACACGCTGTAAGGTTTACGTTCCGTTGTGGCAAATTTAATTTCGTGATTATGTTTGTTCTTTAATACTCTGGCATTAGGTAAACTATATTAGGTTTCTAGAATGATAGCAAGATATTAAACGTTTTGTTAGCTGGGTGCTGACAATGACTTATTTTTATGGTGCATTGGTTCATGTTTAATTTTATTGATTCTGATAATCTTTTGCGAAATTATTTGACGAACAAGTATGGAATTCTGGTTGAGTGCACATATATATTCAAGTGGCAAGTTTCATCTCGCGTTGACATCATTTAAGTAGTTTATCAGCCAATATTCAATTTTTATGATAATGTCCGTTTAACAGATACTATCAGCAATGATTCATTCATATTTGTTGTATTGAATGATTTTAATGTGCATTAATCTTCTCTGGCAGGGTCAACTGACCTAGACCTAATTTTTATGGTTAGTTGATCTAAGTTGAATTTTGGAGATCATGTTTATTTTCAGATACAATTAGCAATAGGTTGAATATGTGAGGTGTATGGGTGTATTTTCAGATGTACATTTCGGTCTGACAAGGTTCAGCTGACCTTGACCTTATTTTCATGGATTACCAATAACGTAAAGTGCATCTAAACCTCGTCGTAAAGTCTTTCCATTAAAATTTTGTCATTAAGAAGGCGGGGATTTAAGAGTGTAAACTCTTTTGTCTTCAATACCAAAATGGAGAGATACGTGAACCTGATTGCGGATGAAACACATTGTATTCAAAATCTTTGAATACAGAATACAGAAATCCTGTTCAAAAACATAACATTTGAATTTTACTAAATTCCTTGTGGACATGATGATAGAGGAATTCTCAAGATAAGAACGAGAGCGAATTTTTGTCAATAAAGATAATTTGAAATACCAATAATTCTTAACTAGCAAACACAACATGGGATTTGAATTAGGGTTTTAGATGTATCAATTATTTAACCTTCTGGTTATCAGACTATTTACATTTAAAAGGATTTAAAAAAAAAAGAAAATGAGATATATTTGAATTACTCTAGACTGCTAAAATACAATACAATTAAGGCATTTAGCAATCACAATTTCCCAAATCACTTCTATAAGTCCCCTTCGTCAAGTTCAATATTTAACGAAATGCACGAAGAACTTGTTTTGGTAGGAACATAATGAAAATGATAAATGTAATTCAAGGATTTTGTATGGATACATTCCTTTATGATTTATTCGATATGTTTTACGCAGATAAATTTATCCTGTGCCGTTTTACCACCCTTCATGTTATACAATAATTTCCGTAGTTCTTTTGAGAAAGTGAATAAATGATTGCAACAATATCATTACCAAAACATTTCAATACATCAACCGCTTTCTGTCCATGAATATACTGTGGATGGTTGAAAGATTGGGACTTATATCCGCGAACATTTTTAGAATGAATTTCAAAACAGTGTGGCTGTGGCCATTCATTGAAACATTAAATTCATCCGTTGACTGGGATAATTTACGTGAACGTTTGTCTGTAACGACCACTGTTCACGACGTACCTACGATAGACATTTAAACTGTGGGGTCCCCAAAGGTTTCTTAACGCCTTTAATTATAAAATAATTAGAAAAATTAATCAGGAATAACCTTTATGTTTTGACTTATATAATTGATATAAATCAAAACATCGTGTTATTTCTGATTATTTTTTCGAATTACTTTATTAAGGTGTTGAGAACCTTTGGTGACCCCATAGTTTAAGTGTCTTTAAAAAGTACATAGTTAGCTGTGGTCGTTACAAACAAACGTTCACCTAAATTGTCCCAGTCAATGGATGAATTTAATGTGTCAATCAATGGCCACAGCCACACTGTTTTGAAATTCATTCTAAGTGCCTTATACAGACGCAATTAATCAGTAAATGATACAAGGAAATGTTATCTTTTACACATTATAAAGAACACTTTTGATGTTGAGAATATCAGATTTCGAGATTCTGTTAATAGTTAAGACATTAAATTGCGGAAAGACAAAAATTGATGCAATAAACTCGGTGTAAACCAATGATTAGTTTTCCTTCGATTTAACCGCTATGGCGAAATCTACAATAATTCGGGCAAAGATAAAGTTTCGTTATGCATTTTAGTGCTGCTCAATTGAGATAAGCGAACCTAAATGACAGGCCATCATCACCGACATTGGTTTTTAATTAAATAGTATCAAGTCAATGCTTATGATGGAAGAATCATTTCTCCTCATGTTCGCTACAATGTTTTTGATTTAAATTTCAGAATTCTAATTATACCTTCTTTCAATGAACTAAAATGGGAAAGGGAAATTTAATGACGATTTTGTAAAGCTAGAATTAGTGCAAAATTAGAAAACAACGGTTTCTGAACAAATGAACTCGAAAGTGCATACAAATTGTATGTTATTTAATTTCATTTCGAGAGAAAAATTGCATTACTTTAACAAGGCAACAAAAGAGGATTGGTTTCATTATTTTAAATTGCAAAATATATGGTTTAAGAAACTTCTGTGAATTGAAAGAACATATTTTTAAGGACAAAACATATTGCAAATTATATTTGTTCTGCTAAAGAAAGTTTTAAATTAATAAAATTTACTAGGTTTAATGTTACAGAGTTAATGAATGTTTTGCATATTAAACGAGTTATGACTCAGTTATTGTCGAACTGAATGTTCTAAAATTATGTCAAGTAAAGAATTCCATCGTATACGTATCAAACACAGTTAAGACTATGCAATGATATATAGTTTGCAATACCGTTTGGAAGCCTTCTTTGTGTTCTAATTTGCATTGGAATATACGATCACATGATTTATGTCCACATGTACACGTGCTAGGGGAAAGGTCAAAGAGGAACACACTTAAATTTCATACAGTTAAAAAAAAATGCTTAATCAAGAAAACAACTCAACCTTATAATTGTCTTTTTAGTAAAACATGTTTTAAAAAGTCAATGACATATAAGTTTACCACAACATTCATTTAAAAGATAACACTGCACACAAAGCAGTTACCTTTTGAGTCATTGTGAATATATCTCTGGTCATATTCAAAACATTTACGAATTAGACTATTTACCGGATTTGTAATCACATAAGCAACACGACGGGTGCCACATGTGGAGCAGGATCTGCTTACCCTTCCGGAGCACATGAGATCAACCCTAGTTTTTGGTGGGTTCGTGTTGTTTATTCTTTAGTTTTCTATGTTGTGTCATGTGTACTATTGTTTTTCTGTTTGTCTTTTTCATTTTTAGCCATGGCGTTGTCAGTTTGTTTTAGATTTATGAGTTTGACTGTCCCTTTGGTATCTTTCGTCCCTCTTTTACGCAAACATTTGGGTCGCATTTCAAACTGCAATAAATGTATTTTTTACAGCTAGTATATTTATGCTTGTACATATTCTATACTACCGCCATATAGCTTAAAGTTATTTGTTTCTTTCTTATGTTTAGACAAGCTGATGCTACTTCACATGTTGCTAGTATGGATTAGTTATTTCGCAAACATGTTCGTCCACTCTAGTACATAACCATTTCCTGCTTTGTTCTGCATATTGTTGGATAGAATAATCATTTTCATCCTGCCTTGGGCAAGATTATATGAGGATTACTGGATTTAAACATTTCCAAAATCATCCTACTTTCAAAATATCAAATGTTGACCACCTAAATTTAGAACAAGACTGCATTTATGGAATACTTTCATGAAAGTCCAGTATATGTATTTGTTTTTGTTTTGTCTGTACAGATTTTCTGTTAAAAATGGATATCCCATAAACACCATTACTTTAATTTGAGCTTTAAATGACCCATTTGCATATACTGAATATTAATTCACAGAGAAGAAAATTCTAAGAGAAGGCTAAAATTTATCCGTCAGAAATCTGCAGAAAAACTAGAGGGAATATTACTAGTAACTGCTAAATCCACGTTCAGCGATTTGTTTCATATTCTCATTTGTTGATTTATAACAGACTAACAACTATATTCAATAACAAAAGCCACAGTTGTAATGTATCATAATTTTGTGTGAAAGAAGCAATCTTTTTAACCATTGAGATGAACTCCGAAGAATGCTGATAGTCATATGTTCTGATATAAACATAAATATAAACACACCAATAAGCGCGTGCAATCGTATAATGAATCTAGGGTCTTTGCATTGAAAATAAACACATTTATTCTAACGGGTTATACGGGCTAGGTTCTTCTCGGATATTTCATTATTGTATGCCTGTGTGGTACTTTAAACCCCTAACGGGAAGGATTGTGCTTGATTTTTAAATGATGAAGACGTGATCTTTCAACTAGTACAATTGGGGTCTGGAGCTGGCATTTCAGTTACGGCTAACAGTTCTTTGTTAATTTATGTTATCATTGTCATTTTGCGTAGTTTCTTCTGTTACCTTACGTTATGATTGTGAATGTGAGCATCAAATTATTGTTTTGTATTTGCGTCTTTCTTAAATTTGAGTCGTAAGCGCGCTTAGAAAAATAGGGGAAGAAGATACCAATATAACATGAACACGTGTTTGAGCTTAGGAATCATTATTTGCTTTAAAATTGTTTGCCCAATAAAGAGGTATGAAATTGAGGATATCTGTCATTGAGATAGCAACACAATATCAAAGTCCGTATGTAAAAATGCGGTCTTCGATAATTTACAAATATAAATTCCATGACAAACAAATAAGTGACAAATCAAAAATTAAACAATGAATGTAGCAAAAAAAAAATGTCATGAAAAGCAATTTATTTTGGGGCAAAACACTGATAGCGGATAGTATCAAAGGTTCCAAGATTTTAATTTAGTACGCCAGACGCGCGTTTCGTCTATATAAGACTCATCGGTGAAGCTCATGTCAAAATAGTTGAATAGCGAAAACAACTTAATTTTGAAAATGTACAGTAGAACGGTTTCCCGTAAGTTTTTTTTTTTAACTTTAGCGCCTATAAAAATTGAAAAACCTTTCAATATTTCCCGACTTTTATCATTTTTTTGCATTGCAATCGGAGTATACAGTCTATTTGATCAAGTTTGCGTCTAACGTGCATCTACTTTTGTTATCAAAATGTTATTTGAAAAATGTTTTAAGGTATTTGAATGGTCGTTTAAACAAAGAGGCATACGGGTGATGCATGTCCTTGATTGTGCAGAAATTATTAAAAATATCTGAATTATAGAAGGGAATTAAAACGAATCCGTGCCTGTAACATCTGCATGGTCTCAATTTGAGAAATAGAGTCAGTGAGCAGCTTAGGAATTCCAAATACTAGTAGCAGAGGACCTTGAGCGTAATTGTTTTATTTTAAGCCTTTTATTATTTAGTGCCTTGTCTCGTTCTCTTTGAGCATGTATGAAATCAGTCTTTTTTAAACAATGGAAGGGATAATAATTATATTCTCATTTTTAAGACTTTTTTCTATTCATGAAGATATTTATTTATTTGCTGTTTCATTACACCGGTACTGTCGCTCAATATACAAAACAAAAATTCACCACATGCTTGTATGCTATCCAAACTTTTCATTTGAGAGACATTCTTGTAACAAACAAAACACGATAATTTGCGTTCAGTAAAAGGGGATTCATATAGAAATAAACAAATCTATTTTGATAAAAGAGTCAATCAGCTGGTAGCTTAATATAAATCTAGAGATAATTCCGCATGAATAATTGACCATTATGCATTGACTAGGACTTTAGCAATTAATAAAGCCACTGTAGAAACAGAATTTTACAAATTATTCGAGTTAAGTATTCCAAACCAAAGCTCGTGCATAGATCAAATAACTACATGTACGAAGAAGATACACATTTCTAAAAAATGCATTTTACTTTTTTGCATTGGCTAGAGGTATAGGGGTATGGTTGAGATCTCATAAACATGTTTAATCCCGCCGCATGTTTGCGCCTGTCCTAAGTCAGGAGCCTCTGGCCTTTGTTAGTATTGCATTATTTTAACTTTTAGTTTCTTGTGTACAGTTTGGAGTTTAGTATGGCGTTTATTATCACTAAACTAGTATATATATTTGTTAAGGGGCCAGCTGAAGGACGCCTCCGGGTTTCTCGCTGCATTGAAGACCTGTTGGTGACCTTCTGCTGTTGTCTGCTCTATGGTCGGGTTGTCTCTTTGACACATTCCCAATTTCCATTCTCAATTTATTATCAAAATTCTAACGTTAGGCTCTTGGCAATTCTATTTGAGCAATGTTTTGGGGATCTATTCTATGATCCACTTGTAGGTTCATCCATACCAAAAAATATGAAAGTTATAGATGTTGCATTAGGCTAAAATTTGTTGGCTTTGGGTTCCCTTTTTCAAGAAATATGTTTGTGCCTTTAAGTTACATAAATATGATTTAAAATAAATACCTCAATTACCTTGTGTAGTACCAAAACACTTTATTAACATTTAACAAAAGGGAAGCGACAGATCTCATGCATAGTTTATGCTTTGCAGGTTTGATTTGGAATCATGATCGATTAAACATATACATATATAAGTTCAAATGGTATTATCTCCCTTTAACCTGAATAAAATCAAGCCGTTACAAAATGTTTCAAGACTGTTTCGAAACAACTTATTTCTCTTATCTGTCAACTTTTTTTTCACTTTTTTTATTTTTTATTTGTGCTTAATATCAATCTGGTGAGTCAATCCCTTACATCTGATTTTCACAGTATGTGTTGTCAAACATCTGTCCAAGGTAAGGGGAGCAACAAACAATGTTTCACCCTGCCACATTCTTTATATGAAACTGACCCAAGCCAGAAAGCGGTAAATTCTGTGGTCGTCGTTGCTGCTGACAATTTGTTATTTCTCGTTTATTGCTGTAAAAGATAGTGGATATAGTAGTAAAAAGCATGCTGTTGGTTTTTCGTTTTAGTTGTTTTACATTTAGTTTTTCCGGGGACTTTTGTAGCGTATTAAATGATGTTATTTGATGTAAGCTTTCGTAGCTTTGTTTATCGTATCGATGGTATCTACTATCTTTACGCGGTATGCATGTGTTACTTGTTAAATGTCGTACGGAGATTTGCAATTGTTCCTATTCCTAGCTGCTTTTATGCCCTCTGAATATGCATATTAAATTTCGCAAATTTGATTTCATATATACTTAAACGTTATCAGAACTTCTTAAGTTCCAGAGGAATCAATGCCAAATATCTTTAATTATTATAAAGTATCAACATTTTCTGTGTATTACTGACTGGATGACTCCAATTTACTATCGCCACCACCCAAGAATACTGTTGATGGGCTTGTGACCCCTTTATATCTTAAATATAAAATGACAGACGAACAAAAGATGCACATAAACAAGGATAACCACGTGTAATAGTAGAAGGTCGTTTTTTTAGTTGTGCTTGAATACTTTTATAAACCAAATTTCTGTACGGGTGTTCCTTCTGATGCCTTCCCTAGTTTCTATTGCTCAGTTGACATTCGTTTCAAACATTGGGTTGCTAAGCACATGCAAAGCACATTTAAAACAAAGGTAAGGTTAAAAGTAGACTGGACTAAATGTGTTAAGGCATGTTTATTTATTGACTTGCAAGCTTCTAATACATCAGCAGTTTATTTAAACTAGAGGCTCTAAAGAGCCTGTGTCGTTCACCTTGGTCTATGTGAATATTAAACAAAGGACATAGATGGATTCATGACGAAAATGGGTTTTGGTGATGGTGATGTGTTTGTAGATCTCACTTTACTGAACATTCTTGCTGCTTACAATTATCTCTATCTATAATAAACTTGGCCCAGTAGTTACAGTGTCAGTGGAAAAAGTTAGTAAAAATTTACAAATTTTATGAAAATTGTTAAAAATTGATTATAAAAGGCAATAACTCCTTAGGGGGTCAATTGACCATTTTGGTCATGTTGACTTATTTTTTGGTCGTACTTTGCTGTACATTATTGCTGTTTACAATTTATCTCTATCTATAATAATATTGACGATAATAACCAAAAACGGGCAAAATTTCCTTAAATTACATTTCAGGGACAGCAACCTAACAACGGATTGTCCGAATCATCTGAAAATTTAAGGCAGATAGATCTTGACCTGATTAACAATTTTACACCTGTCAGATTTGCTTTAAATGCTTTAGTTTTTGAGATATAAGCTAAAAACTGCATTTTGCCCCTATGTTCTATTTTTAGCCATGGCGGACATCTTCGTTGGTTGCTCGGGTCACCAGACACCTTTTTTTTTAAACTAGATACCTGAATGATGATTGTAGCCAACTTTGGTCCAGTAGTTTCAGAGAAGATTTTTGTAAAAGATTACTAACATTTAGGAAAAATGGTTAAAATTTGACTATAAAGGGCAATAACTCCTTAAGGGTCAACTGACCATTTTGGTCATGTTGACTTATTTGTAAATCTTACTTTGCTGAACATTATTGCATTCTACAGGTTATCTCTATCTATAATAATATTAAAGATAATAACCAAAAACAGCAAAATTTCCTTAAAATTACCAATTCAGGGGCAGCAACCTAACAACGGGTTGTCTGATTCATCTGAAAATTTCAGGAAAGATAGATCTTGACCTGATAAACAATTTTACCCCCATGTCAGATTTGCTCTAAATGCTTTGTTTTTTAAGATATAACCCAACAACTGCATTTTACTCCTATGTTCTATTTTTAGCCATGGCGGCCATCTTGGTTGGTTGGCCGGGTCACCGGACACATTTTTAAACTAGATACCCCAATAATGATTTTGGCGAAGTTTGGTTTAATTTGGCCCAGTAGTTTCAGAGGAGAAGATTTTTGTAAAAGTTAACGCCGAAGGACGACGGACGCAAAGTGATGAGAAAAGCTCACTTGGCCCTTCGGGCCAGGTGAGCTAAAAAAGAATTGAATGCATCTTCATCGTACATAGTATCCATTTAAATGCTAGTTCAGAGTGACAATCATTCATAATCTTCTGTTTTATTGCAAAAATTACAAGAAAATGAAAAGACAATTGAGATGTAAATGATCCGCAAATTACGATTACAACAGCAAAGTCTATATAACACAGCTATAAATCTATTATTTAATAATAATGTCATTTAATTTATCTGAGACATACACAGTATGAAACAAGCAAGAACACAATATATATATTCATCATTTATTAAAAAAAAAAAGCCCAATTATTAAAAGCCGGTTTGTCACTAGTGTATTAGCACAAACATTTCTCGTACCATTCAACATTGTTTCGGTTGTCCACCTTGTTTTTCTGAAAACTGTAAATTTGTAAAATCTCCTGAACTGTTAGCATGTCTTTTGCATCATCAACATAAATTTCAAATGTAACGTTCTTATTTTCGCGGTTCAACAGAGAAATCATGTGGATAAATAAATGTTCATCAACGCATTCGTTCATATTTCCATGAAAACTGAGATTGTAATGCAATCCTGCTGTTGTGTACGAATACGTTCCGAAAGACATCAGCACTGCGGGTGAACTTGTCATATTTGAACCAATGACAAGAGTCCTTTTGTCCATAACCAAGTCAATGTTTGAAGCAACAGGCTTGTAAAGGATGTCTGATTTGAGAAGACGTTCATCTTTGAAAAGATGCTGATGCGATTCGGGATAACTGAAGATTTTCGTCACATCACGACCAAATAACCGTTTTGATGATTTTAACTGGATGCTGTGCTTTTTCAGTTTTTCATGTAGGTCTGTTATCTTTGTGTTGAAAGTTTCTTTCGTCTGAAAAAATTGTTAAAAGTAAACATAAAACTGAGTTGCATAATTGTACGATTATTTTATGTTTAAAGTTTGATCAAATGAAGAACCATTAATTTGATTTTTAAGAGTTAAGTTATTTTGGTACATGTAGTTGAACAGGAACAGGTAAATGAAGAACCGTAAATGATTATACTTAGGCAGCAACCATTTGATTTTCTGGGGGAAGGGGGGGGGGGGGGGTCTATGGATTTTTTGGAAAAAAAAGTTTGTTTCCAGTTTTTTGAGAAAAAAATAATTTGTTTTTGACCCTCAGAAAAAAACATTGTTTGTTTCACCCTCAGCTGCCACTATATGTAATGCTAAAATTGAAAGAAAAAATTGTTTTCGACTTGTCGCCAAAAAAATAGATTGTTGGCGAAGGCGAAAAAAAAAGTTTGTCCGGAAAAAAAATCCATAGCCCACACCCACCCGGAAAATCAAATGGTTGCTGCCACATTACCCTACTTTAAATTAATTTTCTTTTGACGTCTGTTGTTCTTTGCAATTATTTTAATAAATCTCTTCCGAGGAAAGAAACGCATATCAAGACAACTGTTGTTTGTTAAAAAAAAGTTTTAGATGTCAAGGTTATCAATAGGAATGATTTACAAGTTGGTTAATGTCACAATAATCATGTTTGATAGCTAGCTTGTTTTTGTGACCATGACCTTCGTACCTTTAGTTATAAAATTAAAAACATTATATAATCGTGTTAGAGATTAGAATACGGTTTATATATTTAAGACATATGCAATATTCTTTTAGCGTCAACGTGTCGTCTTGTGAAATGTTCTTACTTTTACAGGGGCCTCGATTGTCGAATAAGAATATATCCCATGTGTCACTAGTATAGCCAATTCAATCATCAGTGAGGTTATGAGTTCGAACCCAGCAAGTGTCAGGTGTGTTCGACTCCAGTCTTGATTAACTATTGTGGATAGTTTTCCTGCGGAGGTTGGTGGTTCTTGACGGCTTCCTCCACCAATTACGACTTACCGACATAATATAACCAACAGTCCCGAAAGTGGCGTTAAACACCAACAATCAGTCTTACCTTTACTGTCACTAAGTTCCAATCTTCAACTGAATATTCTTCTAGTGCATGCGTGTCAGTCATCTTAGGGTCAAAGTTGATTGAAGCAGTTTTTATCATAGGGTCTTGTGTCTGTTTAATGTGCTCGTATACAGTTTTCTTTATTTTCTTGTTATCGCTTCCTTCTTCGACTCGCAGTTTATCCAGCACCAATGTTGAACCATCGTCGATAAGGTGTGTTAGCAGAAATCCTACCTGAAAGTTAATGTATCATGTCTTTTAATAGACAAAGCCAACATACTAACATTTGGGAATCTATTTGTACTACTATAGTTAAGAGTGGTTGTTGTCAGGAATGGTCCCCTTAAAAATACAATTTAAAATCAAGCTAAAATAAAGCTATGGTTTGCCATTTATTATTTATTTTACAATATGTACAGGTACTTTACAATTTTTATTTGATGAGAAGATGGTTTTTTTTGTATTTTTTAATTTGTTGGTAAATTTTAGGCAATACTGCCTGTCAAGGACAATGGACATTCGCCGCACGGAAACTTCAGAACATGAATATCAAGTGTTCTCTTATCTTCTGAAATGTTTTGGTTTGTCGCACAGAACTCTTATGATATGGTCTCCGTAAGACACTTTGAACTTTGTGCTATATAAAAAATCTCGGTGTTGAGCGTTTTGAATACTGATACACACTGGAAAACTTTTCGGACACAGCAATATTGCTACGCTAAATACATTCAGATTATCCCTAAAATATTAAGTATATCGAAACAATCATAAGGGGTCACGGTGACCTATTAGTCTAAGTAGTCCAACTATCATATCACTTGCCTGTCAACTGTGAGCTTGTTGGTTTAACCCGTACGTGCCAGATACATTCGATTCCAATTGACTAGGGTGATGAAGGTTGGTGATTCCCTCTGGCTTCATACATATTAAAAAATAAGATGTGGTATGATTGCCAATGTGACAACTCTTCACGATAGACCAAATGATTATTTAATTAACTATAATATATAGGTCACCGTACGCCCTTCAACAATGAGTAAAGCCAATATAGCTATACAAGGCCCCGAAAAGCCTTTTTTCAAAAGTAAATATACAAGTACTTACGTCTTTTCCATCAAGATTTGCCACATATCCTGTATTCGTTTTACGACTAATGAAAGAACAGTATCTATCTACCAGGTGGTCAGTTGTATTGGTCTGATTCGGAATGGCTATGACAGTATTATAATCAGACAGAGTCGCTTTACGGATGTTTACGGTACTATCTCCGTAAAGTCCGTGGCTTTCGTTGACTTTATAATTCGAAGATTCCAAAGCCAAATTATTTCTAATTCCAGAGTGAAAAAGTCTGTTTGGTAAGAATCCTAAATAATTTGATGTCCATCGTGACAACGACGTTCTGAACATGGTCAAATGTTCAAGGTCTCTTCTAAACTGATAAGTCTATAGACTTTGACGTTCAAATAAATAGAATGGTATTTGATGTTTACAAAACAATAAGGTTTTTTTCACCTAGAATTTGCGAACTGTTGTCATGATTAATTCATTGACAGATGTAATTGACTAATCTCATTAAAAATTTAATCCTTTAGATGAACAGATAATCCCTGAAGCGGATATGTATTTCAATATGCGAGACTAAATTTGTACGATGAGTTACCTATAAGCAGTTAAAAAATGTAAACAAACAAATTGCGCACTATTGTTTACAAACAACAACTGCATGTACAAATGTAACCATGTGATGATAGATGCAATTAATTTGTTGGGCTTTCACTTAAAGTTCACCCACCGTAGACGGTACGTATCATGTACTGAAAGTGTGTTACAAACAAATGAATATGAGTAATATGACCTGGCTGGGTGGATATACGAAGACACAATGTACTTATCACAAAGATAAACAGTATATTTTTAACTCTAAGAGGATAAACATTGTCAACTACTTTTTCTTATCAAGAATATTGCTATTCAGGTCGAAGTCCAAGGCCGTATATTATGTAAGTAAGTAAGTAAAGTATTATGTTTACTAACTTTTGTTACATCTAAATATTACGAAAATCCTTTAATCACGCGGTAATGCTTTATTTACATTTTTTAAGTATTTGGTACTGCTGTTTACATAAGTTTACATTTAATGCGGATAAGTATAAATAAGCATTTTTTTTGTGTATTTAAATCCCATAAGGCAGCAACCATTTGATTTTCGGTGGTGGGGCTATGGTTTTTTTTCTGGACAAGTCGAAAACAATTTTTCTCTTTCAATTTTAGCATTACATATAGTGGCAGCTGTGGGTGAAACAAACAATTTTTTTTCCTCAGAATCAAAAACAAATTATTTTTTTCTCCAAAAACTGGAAACAAACTTTTTTTTCCAAAAAAAACCATAGCCCCCCCCCCCCCCAGAAAATCAAATGGTTGCTGCCTAAACCATACGAGAAAGGAAGTAATTTCTAGAAGAAAAAAGGGGGTATAAGATAAGGGTCAATAAAAGATTGTTGATTTTTTATTTGCAGTTATTTCCCTTTATCTTTTTTCTTCAGGGAGACGGATTAATATAAGGGAAACCTTGTTTCCGAATCCCTTTGTAATATAGTATCACTGTATTTATATGTGTATGTCATGTACATGATTTTTTGAAATAAAATATGTTTAAAGTAAAGATTGTTGCTGTTGTTCAACTCGTTATTCATTTTCAGATTTCTGTTAAAAGATGAAGAGATGCAAATGAACTCTTTTATCAGATCGATTTTTGTATCATTACGTGGATTTTTTTTTGCAACGGAATTTATTGATATGCTTCTTAAAGATTAAAAAAAATGCACCTACCAAAATCCGCAGTTTTGCGCATTCTTTTGCTCAATGCTATTATTTTGTGTATACAAATCTATATAACCAACAGTAAATATTTTATTGCACAGCTGCATTTAACTTTTAATGACCATAGCAACAGATGTAAACAATGCAAAAATTGCAACTTAGTCGATGTTTACCTTCTTTGATAAAGAGTTCAATTTATTATGTGTATATCAAGTGGATATCCCACTGTTAGGATGCAGTCGCTGCGAAACATTGAAGAATATATCCTCAAGTCGGAAAATTATTGATTTGATTTGATTTTTGGTGTTCTTAACGCCACTTTTAAGAACCGCATTTAGGCTTTTTCGTGGCAGCCAGTTTTTATTGATGGAGGAAACTGGAGTGCCCAGAGAAAACCACAGACCTTCGATAGGAAAACCGACTATCCTTATTAATTACGATTGGAGTGGAGTGCACGCGCACGCGCACCAGCGGGGTTCAAACGTCACAATCTCAGTGGTACTGGCTAGTGATTGCAGAAGTAACTACTTAGACCACTCGGCCACCGAGCCCCCGAAACTCATTGAATGTTGTGTTTAATTTGCATTTGTTCCATGTTAAAAGTCTTATTTTGACTTTATGATGAGAAACAGCAACAATAGCATATTCATTTTGCTTAACGGAGACATATAATACATGTCTCTGACTTTCTGTTTTAGCAACTGCGTGTTTTATATAATGATATCCAGTCACTTCCATGAAATATAAATCAAGACAAATAGTAAATTATTTTTAAAAAAAGAATATAAACCCAAGTTTTACAATGCCTTTCTTCATATTTATTATCAAATTCTATAATATTTGACCTTCTAGTATATAAATTTGTTTTATCATTGCATTCATTTGCTTGTACTGTTGATTATGTAAGAAGTAGTTACTTATTTATAGATTGTACTACTACATGTCAAGTTATATCATTTATGAGCAGCATAATTTTTCGATGTACACCGAAATATCCTCCCCCCTTTTAAAAAAAAAGTATAATTGATCTTTCAACTGCAATGACTTTGATTTATAATAATACTAAATTGACACTGAATAAGATTTGTTAATTTAGATTTTACTTAATCATAGTTGTACTTTGCCCAACTATACCAAGACATCATTCGTAAATATAGCTCAACATGCAGACTTCTAATGCGTTCAGGTATTTCACATCCAATTTTTTATGGTAATATTCTTTATAAAGCACAAAGGTGTCAGTATTCACCTCAGAAACTTACAAAACCTTTGAATAGACTTATTAAGAAGGGATATAATTACAATACTGTTGTCAAGTCATTAAAGATTGCATATTTTGGCGTTAATATTGAGTCACTGATAAGGTCTTTGCATCGGAACTAAACACATTTATTCTAAAAACAGTTGTTGGCATGACACGGGTTATGTTCTTCTCATATATGTTATGATGGTATGATACTAAACCCCTAACGGGACGGATTGTACCTGATGTTCATATGATGAAATCATAATCTTTCAGTCAGTTTAATTGAAGTCTGGAGCTGGTATGTCAGTTAACTGCTAGTAGTCTATTGTTATTTATGTATTATTGTCATTTTGTTTATTTTCTTTAGTTACATTTTCTGACATCAGACTCGGATTTCTCTTGAACTGAATTTTAATGTGCGTATTGTTATGCTCTTACTTTACTACATTGGTTAGAGGTATAGGGGGAGGGTTGAGATCTCACAAACATGTTTAACCCCGCCGCATTTTTGCGCCTGTCCCAAGTCAGGAGCCTCTGGCCTTTGTTAGTCTTGTATTATTTTAATTTTAGTTTCTTGTGTACAATTTGGAAATTAGTATGGCGTTCATTATCACTGGACTAGTATATATTTGTTTAGGGGCCAGCTGAAGGACGCCTCCGGGTGCGGGAATTTCTCGCTACATTGAAGACCTGTTGGTGACCCTCTGCTGTTGTTTTTTATTTGGTCGGGTTGTTGTCTCTTTGACACATTCCCCATTTCCATTCTCAATTTTATAATATTGAATTTAAATTATGGCTAATTCTTATTGAAATCTTGTAGATATAAAATATAAATAAGTTTATTAACATACTGCTCCAAGCGAAGGGAGAAAAGTAAGAAAAACGAAAATGATGAAAGATTTTTTAGAAATTGTTGTTTACCCCCTCCCCAATTGCACACACAGCACTAACATAAGTAATTAAGACTACGAATGCAAGAAGCATGTTGGCAGTTAGACTGAAGGTTGTATCTACTACGCATATTTTTAGAACATTTTTGTATCTTAAAGCAGCCAATAGAATCGAAGAGGAAGTGTTTTATTGTTTTTTTCCAAGGATTCTCAATACATAATATAAGTTGTACAGTACAAACGTACTATAATCAAAGTACTGAAGTTCTGAACATCGGATGACTGCAGGTTCTTGTGGATGGTCAAAAGCACATATGTCACAGAAACAGATCACATCTCTATACCTGAAACTGGGGTTAATTTACAGAGATATTTTTTCTGATACAAGTTCGTGCTTGGATGATGAATAAATGACAGGAAATTCAACCTCACCGTAATAACTATTATATTGTAGTGCAAGAAATCAGTATACCTTGGACTATTATACTTATATAATAATAGTCGTAGAGAATACACTGGTTTGTTGTTATATATATATTATTAATATTACGATTGCATGTTTATATAATTTTCATCTACTTGTATATGATTATTCTATTCTACTACAATATAGTGCAGTGCAAGTGCATGGTGGACACTCTTCTGTAAAACAATCAAAGCCTTAAAGGCTGTAAAAGCGATTGCTGCCATGTTTTAAATGTTTTGGGGACTTTTATTTTTCATCTACATATATAAGAATTAAACCTGACAGTTTTGACTTTATATTAATAAAAGACTTAAGCAGGAAATCATTTTTGATATGTTTTATATTTCACAAGGAGACAAGTTTACCAGGTTATGGATTATCCCCTGGTAGTGTTTGTAACTGGGCAATAATTACTTTTATTGATTTAATTTTAACAATTTTCATAATTAATTTAAATTAACCATTCAGTTAAAACATTTCACCTTTCGAGACGCTAATGTTGAAAAATGGGACAGAAATAAAATATCCCCCAAGACATAAAAATGTAAAAAATAAATATATATTTCAGCTTACTAATATTTTCATAGTGTTACTTTGACATAATTTCTTAAAACTAAGTCACACACATAATTGTTCATTTGATATGTGTCATCCTCATTCGATACGAGAAGTTTTGATGTCGCTAAATTTATTCTTCTTGTCCGTTCTTGACGCTTCCTGTCGCTAAAATTCTTCTTGTTATTAGTGAGACCGCTATTTTTAGATTACAGGTGGTCATTTACACTACACGTATAACCCTGTGTAGTGATTTTTGTTTTACGATAAATTTATGAATGAACAAGAGCACCTGACCTCTTTCTTAAACACCAATTAAACATATAAAACCGTATTTATTAAAATATAATTCAGTCAAATTTTCACCACTAAATCAACAACTGAAATGATTCCATATTTTGTTGAAACATCGTACAACCGGAGAACAGAAATCGCAGGTATGAAAATGCACTTTTTTCACTGGTGTTGAAAACCCTAAACTAATTTGACTAATTTATGCATGACGAAAATTTAAGCGATAACAATACATCGGAGTGACCTCAAGGTCATCCTCTGTAAAAAGTAGTGGCTAAGAATCGTGAATACCTGCCACTCTATGGTACGCTGCAGATGGTTTGGTTATTTTTACCCCACTAGTCTAAGAATAAACAATGAATTGTTACTGCTTAATATAAGTTGTTATCTAAATGACAGTAAATTCAAAACATCTTGTGACAGATTCTACCATTTGGTAGTTTGTAGATGTTTTCGTCGTCTTTTCCACAACATACAATATATAGAATTTATAATAATGTGGAGATTAAAAATGTCTTCAACAGAAAAAATACGAACTTAAGGTTTATGTACCCTTCTGTAGCCATTTTTGTACGAACTTTTCAAACTTCAATTGTATCAAAACTACTGATATTATGAATAATAGAGATTGGCCATTTTGTACATATTCCAAGGGGAAACTTGATGCAAAGCATTATTTTTTACTGTTCCATTGCATTTAATAGAAAAAGAGGACTTTGTGGCAAATAAATCAAGATTTTTATAGAAAATCCACAGCCTTTATCCTTGTACTCTCATATTTGGCAATTTGATGACTGATAGATATAGGATTATTGCATGCAGTGCTAGCATTGATTTCCTTAAAACAACTTTTAATTATTAATGTAGTTATTGGTTAAGACAAGTATGAATATGGCCAAAATCAAGTACACCTTTTAGGGTGCGCTCGACTTTAGTGACTCAGCACGAGGTGTTTCGGAATTTACAGGTTACTTAAAACTTTTTGTAAAAAATAAACACTAGCACATCATAGAAAATCAAGTGAGTAATTTATGTTTCAAATTTTATAACAAAAATCTCTGTATTAAAGGCTGTGGGTTTTCTATAAAAATCTTGATTTATTTGCCACAAAGTCCTCTTTTTCTATCAAATGCAATGAAACAGTAAAAAATAATGCTTTGCATCAAGTTTCCCCTTGGAACATGTACTAAATGGCCTATCTCTATTATTAATTATATCTTTAGTTTTGATACAATTGAGGTTTGAAAAATTCGTACAAAAATGGCTACAGAAGGGTACATAAACCTTAAGGTTTATCACCCCTTCTGTGGCCTGTTAATTACGAAATTTTCAAACTGCAGTAGTATCAAAACAGCAAAGATAATGAATAATAGGGATGGACCATTTTGTTTCCTAACCGTTTTCAGATGTCTGGAACTCGGAAATTATATCGGTGACCAACTTAAATTTTTCGATTTTTCATTTTCTTTTAATAAGTTCTACGTGCATGTAATTTCTTTCAACAATCGCAGGACAAGCCATTTACGTACCTGTTACCTTAAGATAAGTTCAAATGATGACATAATCACTATAAAGTCTTCTTATTTATACATGTCAGCATTTTAAGATAAATACAAGATAAAATGTTATGCGGATAGCCAAAGACGTTCACCATAAGATATCTATACCAGTACAAACAACGGGTTACGCTTAAGTGATCGTAAAAGTAAATATTTGAAGCGATACGGTTCACCCACGCAGAATTGCTAAAAGACTGCATTGCAAACTGTCTATTACAAATTAATTTAAAAAATAAGATGAGGATAAATATTGTACAGAGATTTTTTCAACATAACAATTACGGAAATATATTCATATCACATCTAAGAAAGGTAAGCCGAACAATTCAGTAAACCACGAGATAATTTCTAGTGGGTTACTAGGTCGCTATGGAGCACGTGTCACGTAACTCGAACACTTCACCTGTCGAGGATGTGTCCGTCGATACAAAAAAAATGAAATGCATTTACGATAACTGAATTGAAATTACAGCAATACAATTTATTGTACTATGCAGAAAGCTTTCCAACAGGGCACGATGTTTATAATGTTCATGTAACTCTGACTGAAAAGAAAGTTTTCTATTCTTAGACTTTCTATTCTATTTTCATTTCTTTTATTAGTTGATCTAAAATCAATAACAACGATCACATGATAGCCCCAATTTTGTACAGATTTAGTGTTGAGATAAAATGTGATAAATTTACGTATTACAATCATTTCAATAATTTAAAATGTCAAAAATATGTTCCAATGAAATGTCATGTTACCGGGTCCTGTATATATCCAAGCAATTCAGGGCCATTCGGTGAACCAATGCGAATTTATGTACATGTATCGGATTCATGGATAAGAACAAGCAAACAATGCGTATATACAAAAGGTACATATGTAGGTTATATACTAATGGTCGACAAAAATAGAGAGCTGGAAATTTGAACTGCCACTTGAAAATGAGGGTAAATCAGATAGGGACAGAAAGTTTGCCTTGCAACAAATCCCTTAATTAACGGACCAAAAAGTTTTTGCAAGGGTTATGAGTCCTTATGATTTACAAAAAGCGTGCTTTGAATATTTATATACCCCAATCACCCTGTAGCCTTTGAATTGGTTATTTTATTTCACGTCCTAATTAATGTTTTTTTTTTCTTTTGGGAGTTTGGTGTTGATGGCATATATTTGTAGTTTCTGTTTAAATTATTGTGTTATTAGAGTCGGTGATATATTGTATAGATATCTGTCTATTATTCAAGACTATGACCCTTAGATGACATTTTGCTTTTTGAGTTGTTTGGGTTGCTGTCCGATTGATGTGTCTCCCACATTTCTTTTTATTCAATTGTTAACCAAATTATTATATAAGATTGTTGATTGATATACAGAAATGACATATGTAATTCTGCTGATGTAAAAAAGTAGTACAGTATTATCTAGTAAAATTAAGTCACATTAAAACTCCTCAGAGATATCAGGCGTATGTTTTGGTACGCCTGGCGCGTTTTGTCTACATTAGAGACATCAGTTACCCATGACTCAACAGTTGGAAAGCCAAATCAAACACAAGTTGAGAGCATTATTTAACGAATATTCAATAATTTACTCTTCTTACAGGGTGCACCATGTACAACGGCTAGATATTCTACATCTGGTAAAGAGAACAAGAGATATAATGTAGGTATTCTTGGTGCGGGCAGAATCGCTAGCTCTGTGCATATTAAAAACATTCTTAGGAACCGTAAATTAGTAGTAAAATGGATCGTAGATGACAGTAAAGATGCACTAGCCAATGTTCAGGACGAACATTTAATTTTTGACGTACCATTTCATCCATCAAAAGAAGTTGACAATTTACTTGAAGATAAAAGGTATGTGGATTTGATCTTTAATTTGAAAGACTAACTAGAAATAATGTGAGCGACAAGTTTTTATTCAGTAAGTACTAGCGTATTTTCCCTGTGACTACCATTTTAACATTGACCTTATGCAGTGCTATTTAGTCTGTATTGTTTTTACATGGGTTTGACAATAATCCTTAACTTTTGATTGACTTTCGAAATTTTGAAATTAAGATTAATGACCTTAAATTGACCATAGTCGATTACCATTTTTAAAAATCATGCTCTCATTTCCTGTCTGCGAAGATAATGTATTCAATGTTCGATGAAGTAAGCTCAAGCATTTTCGTCAGTACCCATTACCAAGTTTGCGAACACGGTACTTGCCATCTTCTTAACAATTAGCAACAAGTAACATTGCATTATAAAAACACAATACACAATATGTTTATCAAGAATCAAGTAAATTGATCAAGTGTTTCTGCAAGGTTCTGACAGACTTACTGTGGGTTTAGTAGCGAGGTATTAATAAAACGGCCTTTGTACGAGACTGCATGTGAAAATACATATACATGTAGAATGACTACAAATGTAAATTCGGTTATACTGGACAATATAACACAAACAAAATGCTTAGACATATGTACCATCGAAATTTGTCAAACATTCGAAAAGAATGGTAAAAAGTAAAATCACAAAAATACTGAACATCGAGGAAAATTCAAAACGGAAAGTCCCTAATCAAATGCCAAAATTAAAAGATCAAACACATCAAACGATTGAATAACAACCGTCATATTCTTGACTTGGTACAGGAATTCATTTATGTTTTTCCTAAATCGGGTTTTATAGCTAGCTTAACCTCCCTTTGTATGACAGTCGCATAAATTACTGTCGGAATGATAACTAGTATAACTAGTATAACACATTATATTTTTAAAACTTCAGCAAATTGTTTGACCAATTCAAGTATGTGTTTGGATGTAATTTCATTAAAAAAATATACATCGCCATTTTGTTGATTTTCAGTTTAAATATAAGGTCATCTGTTCAAACTGTTCTAGGAAAGAAAAAGTCTACATGACACGGTTCTGACAAGACATCATTTGAATGCAAAACTAACAAATCAAGTTTATATAAAAAAGAAGATGTGGTATGATTGCCAATGAGACAACTATCCACAAAAGACCAAAATGACACAGACATTAACAAGTATAGGTCACCGTATGGCCTTCAACAATGAGCAAAGCCCATACCGCATAGTCAGCTCTAAAAGGCCCCGATAAACATGTTTTAAAAACAAAGCGATAGTTATAGCTACATTAGAAAAAGGTGCTAAATTTAACAGCTATTGTCTATGTTAAAAATGTCTCAAATTGCAAGAAAAAGCATGAAGTTGAAATCTTATTCATAATGTAACTTATGGTCATTTGCCTTTTCAGTCTTGATGCAGTCTTTGTTTTTACCCCAACATCGACACATGCTGATTACATCTGTAGGAGCTTAAACAAAGGTAGCAATTGAAGCACAGACCATATATATATATATATAAAATGTATTAAGTTATAATGAATCTTTCATATCCATATGAGTTCTTTTCCTCAAGCACTTTTTCCTTAAGCTGAGGACCACCTCTGCATTGATGTGGGATTTTCTCGCTACGTTGAAGACCCATTGGTGGCCTGCTCTTTGGTCGGGTTGTTGTCTCTTTGACAAATTCCCCATTTCCATTCCCAATTTTATCTTTCCCTAAATCACTATCTTTTATCATTCAGGAAGTGTTTTATTTTTAGTTTGTTGTAGCTTTGCACATTTATGCATCCATCGAAGTAATATAATTTCTCCTTCCTAAGTTAGAAAAGATATTTTATTTTTTCTCAGCGAACTGCATTAGCTTTTTACATTTAACATAACTAGTTAAACAAACTACAAGGAAATTACTGCTGTCAACTTATAGTATTGGTTAACACTAACTTTCATGATATGCTATCTTTTGTTTCGAATACAGAGTTTCAAAAGTCTAGCAACTATCGCTTTTCCTCCATACTTAACCATGTAGTTACATTGAATACACCTTACGAATTGCATGGCAGGGTCATATTTTAGAGTACAGTATATTTTTCCTGGAATTTTCCTGTAATAAAACTGTGTTGTTTTAGAATATATAACGGTTATTACCATCATCCAATGTGCTATTTTTGTAAAATACGATTAGAATATGAAGTTGTAAATGTTTGAAAAATTTACATGTACCTGTAAAAGCTTACAGACTAAAATTTTAAGCTGACAGCTAATTTTAAAATATAATTTAAATGGTATGCTTGTGTCTGTTTCTTATATGAACATCATATTAGGAATCAGTTATCTACATTAATTTGTATTCGTTAACGCTATATGCATATCTGTTAGGTAAAGATTGAAGTCAGCATACATTATCTTTTTTCCCCGTGTTCATTAGTTCAGGACAACAATGTCATAAGACAATATCTAGAATGCTTTAATCTAGGTTAGAATAAGATACATATACAAATAAGATGGAGTATACTTACCAGTGAAACGACTCTCCACCTGAGCTTAAAATAACGTATAAGCTTAGCAACTATAGATCGCTATTGGTTCTTCAGCAAAATAATAAAACCCATTCCCATACCACATAGTAAGCTATAAAAGCACCCGATATGACAAATATAAAAGAATTCAATCGAGAAAACTATGACCTTATATATGTACAAAAGAATAAACGAAAAACAAATACTATGTACAGCAACAATAGACAACCTTTGTGATGTTAAGACCATTCTACTTTGATGTTGCATTAGACAGCTACAAGTTTGATATTCGATATTAAATGATTTGGAATGAGGAAGTTACAAAATGTAGTTGCATTACCAAAATTTAATCAACCAAGGTTTAATCCCATCACATTCTTTATGTTTAATATTAATTGGCCGTGTCAATTTGTTGTTTGTTTCGCGTCAAATACAATTTGCAAACTACGAGCCAGGCAATACATTCGCAATTAAAAAAAAACAACTATCATGCACTACACATGCGATACGGTTTTGATCCCGTATTTACAGTTTGATGAAAATTTTTCCATATAGGCTATTCTTTGCCTGATTAAATCAAATATGTAATAAAAAATATACCTTCATGTGCTACTTTTTGAGTTAAATGAGGTCGAAATTTTGTATATTTCCTCAAAATTCGGATTTGTGGCCGTATTTTTATTTTCTAAAGAAAGACATAACTTTTTTGTTTTAAAAGATAAACACAAATTGTTTTTTTTGTTAAATAATTTGTAACTTCTGTATTTTATAAGTATCCTAAAAAATTATGCTTTTTTATTCAGAAATAACTCATATTTATCAAATGGTCATGAATTGAAAAAAAACGTCATTTTTTGCTGTATATTTATCAAAATTAAAAAAAAATATGACTATTTACAGTTTTATAAAATTTGGTCCACATAATCTCCCTGCAAAATGAAACAAAATGTCGTTTTAAAAAATAGGGGTCCATGCACTCGTTTTCAAATTAAATTTGTTTGAATGATAAAAATCAGTTGAAAAATGCATCTTTTCCCGATATGTTTGACGTCGCGAAAATAACATTTTACGTTAGCAACGTCATTACTTATATCGTACGCGTCTGTCGCAATTCTGTATTGGCTAAGATACGAATACTTGAAAGGTAAAATTCAATTCAACTTTCTGTCGCAGGTTTGATGTCGATTTGACAGAGGTATTTTTCAACGTCAACGACAGACATAATTTTTTGGATGAAAGGCAAAAAATAAACTATTATACAGGGAAGCGTATCAAACCTGCGACAGAAAGTTGAATTGAATTTTACCTTTCAAGTATTCGTATCTTAGCCAATACAGAATTGCGACAGACGCGTACGATATACTTAAATCAACATACGAGACTGAATATGTAGAAGAAAGTTTTAAGAATTTAATTTTTATTACAGTGTTTTTTTAATAATTAAATGTAATTTCATTTGACTTTTATTCTTTTACTAGTATGTGTGTATTCTGTAATAAGATTTTGTATGACTACCTATGTGACAACCATCCAGCAGAGACCAATGCACAAGGATGTAAAAACTGTAGGTTCATGTACGACTTTAAACAATGAGCAAAACCCTTATCGTATAGTAAGCTTAAAACATTAATGGCTAGAACAAAAAGAGAACCAATTCATAAGATTAATACCAACCGCCTGATTTATACAAAAAAAAAAACCCAACAACACTGACACCAAGTAGCGATTACCACTGAATTACAGAGTTCAGGATTCGCTTGTTTCGTTACAGACTTCTGACTTGGTTCGTTTCGATTCGTTTCGTTCAGTTCAGTTCCGTTTTTTTTGTTATAGCACCAGTCAACTATTTCAGGATAAACAAGCCAATCAAAGTGAGAACTGGGCTGATTTTGTTTACGCTGTCACAAGTCAAAGAAGTTTTGTTGTATTCAATTTTGTATGTCTTTATATAAGAACCATTTTTGAATACATATAAGTTTTATGATAAAAAAAATAATGTTTGCTATGATTCAATTTTAAAATGATACGTTATTTGTCGATCTAAAAAAATATCAATATTTGAGAAAGGTTCGTGAGTTAGATGGTCATCGTTTATATTTTCAGGAAAGAACGTTCTTACAGAAAAGCCAACGGGATCCACATACGATGAAATAAAACTGTGCTATGAAACAGCAGAGAAAAACAACAAAATATTAGTCACAGGGTTCCAGAGGTGTCATATTTTATATCTTAACATTATTTTAATTGCAAAAAGATAAATAAATGATATAAAATTCAAATCACAAGTTTGACGAAATCTTTAAAGTTTTCTGCAATTTACCTATTTTCATCATATGTGTAATGCAAGATTTTTTATGATTCGTTACAATGTATGTGTCATCACTTCGTTACTTTTGTAGCTGACAAATTTTACAATTATTTTTCATAGACGATTTGATCCATTGTTTCAAGATATATATGCAGCAACTAGAAATGGGGGAATAGGAGATATCCAAATGATAAAACTAACCAATAGAGATAATCCAAAGCCAGCCTATGAATTCTTACTTAATACAGGTACATGTACATGCATGTATAATATTTTTCTATAACGAATCATTCCATAAGTAATATTCGATATATAGTTGACTATTTATTGTCAAAATGTAAAAAAAAAATCAAAAAAAATATCACCGTATAGTCTAGCATTTAGTGATACCCATGTCTGTAAATCATTTTCCCGTCCATTTACTGAAAAATTAAATTTTAGCCGAAATAAAATAAACATCTTATTCTTTCTTAAGCGTTCCTCCTTAAGCGTGAGAATTAAAAAAAAATATATTTGTACTTTTCATTTTAGATTCAGAAGGTTGTAACATTGTATCAGATCTAGCTGTACATGACATAGACATGATGGTCTGGATGACCAATGGCGAGTTACCAGAATCGGTCTATACAATAGGACATATACATGACCCAAAGCTTAAGTCAGCAAAACAGCCAGACACTGCAGTCGTTACGCTTAAGTTTAAGAATGGGATAATGTGTACTATTGATTTATCACGTGATGCTGTTTACGGTTACGACATTCGATTAGAGGTAGGACTTTCATACTAATTTTATCGATTTATCACAAAATTCTTTTATGGTTATGACATTCGATTGGAGGTAAGACGTTCTAACTATTTTCATCGATTTGCCATGTGATGCTGGTTATGACGATCGATGAGAGGTGAGAATTTCTACCTATTTTTATCGATGCATGACGTGTTTCTGTTAATGGTAATGACATTATTTTAAAGATACAAGACTTTCTTACTATTTACTAACTTTACAACAGTGTAACCCATCTGTACATTAATGCAGTTGAAAAAAGAGATACATGTAGTATGATTTCCAATGAGAAATTTATCCATCGGAATTCAAATGACATGGCCTAATCAACATAGGTTAACTTGGTAGTACTCAACAGAGAGCAATTGCCCAAATACCAAATACCGCAAAGTAAACTTTTAGGCACCGACATTACAGAATTTGAAACAAACAAGAGAAAAAAACAACAAAAGTCTGATTTATGACAAAACAATAAATGAAAAACCAACATGGCAGAATGACAGACAGTAACAAATCCAACAGCCACTGAATTTCAGGCTCCTGATTTGGAACAGGCACATATATATTATCCGTGAATGTGACAGAGTTAAATACAAATGTATTGTACATGTGTTTGGACAGTTTCGTAACAACACAACATAAAACGCAAACTTTCAAGTTACAGCAGTTGTATCTTCAGAAATTGCATGACTCACTGAAGTTGGCCATAAGACTTTGATTCGTCATAATACAGGAAAAATATGCAATAAGAAGATGTGACATGTTTTCCATGAAAACATAAGAATATCTACATCCTGTTCGTAAACTTTATTGCCGAAACGCACTTTAATTATGTGTTGCTAAGGAGTAAATGTATTTGCGTTCATCATCCCATAGCAGTTCCAGTCGGTATATCTAGCACGTTTTCATTTTTTTTGTAATCCCGAAGCTTCCTGATAAGATGAAATGATAGTTAAACTAAGAAGATTTTCTATTCATGTTGAATTTAAAATTCGTACTGCGTTTTTAAATTAGTTTTCTATGAATTAAACATCGAATGACACGGTATCTAATATATTTTCGTGACATGATGTTTTGAAATAGATGTTAGATTAACATCTTTTTGATAAAATTTTGTTATCTGGCCATCGATTATACATTGACTATTTCCATTCAAACAATTTTGCTTCTAAGTGAATGTTTCAAGTAAGTAGTAAGGGTTACATAATTTATGAATTTGAAAGACCAAGGTATTGAGGTGTTTAGTGGGATAGTTTAGTCTTGAGCAATCAATATAACTTAATTTATTAATGTCTTAAATGATCATGTAAGTATTCATATAAATACTAGAAATAAACGTACATTGCTCCAATTTCTCATATACTCCAAAAGTAAACAAAAACATACACCTAAACAGAACAAACTAAGGGTTGACACAATTAGAAGAAGCACTGTATTAATTGATTGAGATTAAAGCAGTATTAAGTGATGTACATTTACATAGTTTGATAAAATCTAAGTGCACTTGATCTGCATCAGACTCATTTATTTCTTGAATAAATACCAAAAGAACCCAAATACACTTGCTAGCAAACGATGATAATCGTTCACTAATTCAGGCTCGACACCGTTATAAAACCGCCATGACAAAAGTCACATAAGCTATTACTTTCTGTGTTTGATTGTATGTGTGCATGACTTGATATGTATGTTTAGTTTGTTGAACTTTTGTTTTATCGGTTTTCAGCTCTTCATAGTTTATGTTTATAGTTGAATTACATATACCGACTCTAAAAAGCTTTATATATGTCTTATGTCTTTTATGTCTATATGCACAAACGATAATTTTATTCCAGTTATTTGGTTCTGGAGGAATGGCATCTGGTGAATCTCCAAGACGGTCCACATCAGTCACAGATGCTGCACATGGTGCTCTACTCCGACAACTTCATCATTCTTTTCCTCAGAGATTTGAAGGAGCATTTGAAAGTTTGCTAACTCACTTTGTTGACTGTATGGATGGTATGTATTATTTTATTTGTAAATTTTGTTATGAATATGTTTCCCTTTAATTTTTAGGGGCCTTAATAACAGGTCATATGCTTTAGTCTGAATTGTATGATGAGTGATGGCGTTTGATATTGTCTCACACGAAGATGTGGTCAAGTACTAGTACAAAGTATTATTTTCTACATCTATTTGTTTGCATGTAAGCAACAAACCAATGGTATAATGGCATCCTTCCGAATAAAATGGGAACGATCACCCTTTTGTTTTTCTATGCTAACACAACGAGTTCAAACATATACTGGGGGTTTGTCGGAAATGTATAAAACAATGATGATAGTTATATGTTATATAATATTTTGTTAAAAAACAGTTTCTGGATTTTGAAAAATAGATATTAACTTAAGTTGCCATATGCACACAACTCTGTCTGAAAGTTTCATTACCTCACTTCTACTTCTAATCATGCGTTGTTCAAACTATATGGTTTAGAGTACATGTCACCGGTGTTATTCATTTAATTATGTAAAATTGTCAATTTTCAGGGAAGACGAAGCCACTTATAACAAAGGAAGAATGTTTGTTGGTAGCCAATATCTCAGAAAAAGCTGTTCAATCGTTTGTGGAAGGACGTGCAGTCATTTTTTAAAACAAATTGATACCTAAACCATTTACAAGTGAGCATTGGAAATAAAACGGTGCATGGGGCAAACAACGAACTACGAAAAATATCTCGGTGGCAATTCATGACTTCTACATCGTGTTCAAGGCAAGCATTGCGTCTAATACAAAAACTACCAGTAATTCTTTTTTTTTTTATTTAAATGTTTAGATTATCTTTTATATTGTAGTTTAATTGTTTCAAATTAAATATTTCTGTAAACATGCATGTGGTTGTTCTTTTATGCATTTTAAAAGTTAATAATTTGGAAACTTTATGTGTTCTCTTAATTGTGTGTCTGTATTGTGCTGATTGTTAGCTTTTTTTTCTTTTTTGTAATGTAAGTTACTAAAATGGACAGAAGTTCTGTAAGTAAAAAAGTTTTATTTTCAGGTTCCAAAGATCAAATGATCAGTGTAAGCTTTCGTCAATTAAGTTTGTGTTCAGCCTTTACCTTTAATTTTTTAACTTGAAATCAATAATGTTTGAAACTAATTGACAAATATAAGCGAATCTCTGTCGCTAAAATCATGATTTAGAGGACACAGGCGACTTGTTTCAGAAGCATATCTGATTATTCTTTTAAATAAAAATTGATCTTACTAATCTTGGCGCTGTCGTCCTATACAATCAACCAAATTAACATACCGGTCTTTGGCCGGGTTTTTTTTTTTGACACATTCCCCATTTTCATTTTCAACTTTTTGTTTACAGAGTTTTTCTTTAGTGCCGCATGTGGAGACAATAGAGTGTCTCATCGTGTCTTCAATTTGTACTCTTATAGCCCGCCTACGACATCGGGGTTTTCTCTCTGGGGTTATGTCCCATTGATGACATTGAACTGTTACCTGCTTTTTGGTCGGATTTTTGTCATTGACACATTCCACATTTCTATTCTTAATTTTGTAACATTACTGAATACATACATAATTTTACTTAATGAAATTTCTTAATTGGACAGTGCATATGCTAAACGTTACAGTTTTCGATTTCATATTGTTTATCATATAATTTCAAAACCTTACACTATACAAAAGTCTGCAATCATATGCTTGATGAAACGTTGTTTGACGTCCAGCGTCAAATAGTAGTTATTTATGCATATCCGAGACCAGCAAATACATATGAAAGTTTGGATTAGAATAGACCATTATACGACAGTATTATTATTGAAGCACAACATTTTATACTTTTTGAGTGGAATAGTAAGTTTTTTGGTCGCCTGAGGTGCAACTATTGTACATACGACAGGTACATATATAATGGGGCTGTTTTAACTAGATTGCAGGCGCCATAACCCTCCCCTAACCAAAACAATGGTGTAACAGTATTAGATAAGAACAGACTATATCTATAAGGTATTAGATCGATACAAAACAGAAAGCATCTATCAAAAACACAAATCGGACGCGGCAGTAGAACTATACGGTATTCTCTTCGATGTCATGTGGATGCTTACTAAATCCATCCATCAAATCAATGTAAAAATTACTGAAGTGCACTAAACGAAAACCTTTTATTCTTCAAAATATAAAGTGATATTTCAATTACTAGTAAGTAGCTCGTACATTACATAATCTGTATTATATAATAACCACTTTATTTTGGGATCCGCCTGTGCCTTTTACTAGCGTCTAATTTATACCTGTGACTATCCTTTTTATTTAGGAAAGTTATGATATATAACGACCATTGCTAATAAAGATTGCTGAAGTACTGTGATCAAATTTTGAATAAACTTTTCAGTTGCTGGGTTTGCATCATGACTTTAAACACTATCGATGCATCATTACAGACAGTATAACGCATGTATGACAATAGTAGTTTGGACTTGGAATAGATTTCTAATGTATACATGTATGGGATCCTATTTTGAAATTTTTCAAAGGTAATAAAAAAGATATTTTGCAATAAATAACGATAAACAGGGGCGGATCGTGGCGGATTCTGCCATAATAAAAAAAAGGGGGGGGGGGTGGAACCCAGGATAAAAAAGGCGGGGGGGGGGGTCCAGCTGTATGTCCCCATTCAAATGCATTGATCGGTCAAAGAAAAGGGAGGTTTCAACCTTCGGTACCCCCCACCACCCCCCCCCCCCCCCACCCCTGGATCAGCCAATAATAAAGAATAAAAAAATGATATACATTTTACAATCTGTGTGACATATAGAAAGTAAGACAATATTTCCCTATATTTATTGTACTCCACGAAAGGAACATTTTTATTCATATCTTATCTTTGCTATTGATGATTATCATCAGTTGAACTCTACGAGTTCTCTTTTTGTTTGTATGTTCGCTTTTATAGTTCGAAAAAAATCTCATTATCTTCGATTAAGATGTACCAAGTACTATTTTCATTTCTTATTTGTATATTGATTGTTGAAGACTTTATTCTTGGACCTACCAATGCATTTTATTTCATTCTCTTTTATTTTTTTATTATTGGAGGGGTTGGGGTCGGAAAGCTTGGCTTTTAAATTATACACTTATTCAAACGAAACCATCTTTTTATCACTTTTTATTCTGCAAACATTTTAACAACAATAACAAGCAATCAATAATTAAACAATGACAACATTAAATAAAACCATTATTTTGCCAAAGCAAATAGACAAAGCATCATGAAGGCAAGGCGATACATATATTTCTTTGTGGCATATAAGCATATCATATTTACACTGCACAGCGGTTTAAAGAGAACTAAATCACCAGGTTTGAAAAACTTAACAATCGCTTTGATAGTCCCATAAATATACTTTATCGATTTATGGGTTTGCTAATATAAGGACAGCTGAAAGCTTGCATGTCAGCAGGCCTGAATACATTAGTATATTTAATTGCATAGATTTTTCATCATAAAATTGTGTTGTTTAGTATATCAGTACTTTTAACTTAAAATTTCGATTACAATTTTTTCTTGGATACTTTTTAATTGATTGATACGTGCTATTGAGATCTCAAGTCTACTGTACATAAACATGAACGCTACGATTAAAATCTTTAGAAAACATTTGATTCTCTCTCGAAAATTTCATATTTTATGACTTTTCAAGAGTGACAAAATCTCCATATCTCCCTACAGCTAACAAAAGAGAATGATTTTTTTTTATTCCACTGCTTATAATTATTTTGTTTTACTTTCTGAACAAAAATATTTATTTACCTACAATTTTCCTTATCCTTACTGTTTTCAATGTTTGTTATAATATTTTCACCTGTAATCTGTCAATCTTTGACCAAATTAATCATCTATTAATAATTATGCTTGTATTCAAATTGAGGCATACGGAACTCTTTTAGAAAAAGAACCCTAACCAAAACAACCCTTTAATGATTATGGGATAATTTCAAACCCTTTAATGATTATGGGATAATTTCAAAATCAAATGAATACTTTACGACAAATCCCAAGCAAAAAGTTATTAAATTACTGAAGTCACTCTTGAGAATATGGATTTCATTTAAACAGTCTAGAATTGAACATTTGGATGTGTTCTTGACGGATTTGGGTTATAATGACTATTTGAGTTTGAATAGTTTGAACCAGGCCTGCCATGTATTCGATTAAAAGTAGAATCGTGGTTATAGCTTTTCGACACCGGAGTACTATATACTGAAGGATCATGGTAATTGTCACGTGATCTTCTGGGCGATTCCTGTTGGGTATCCCTTCTACTTATTATCTCAACTTCTGCTTCAACATCTAAAACTGGATCGAAATGATCATTTTTATTCGACAGATAAATTACTGGATAAGTTATTTCTTGGTGCGTCAGAGGTTTAAATGTTTGCCATCTGAATTCGACCTTCCCTTTGATTCGGCATGGAAAATAAACTTCAATGACAGTCTTTAATAAAGTAGCTGCAGCTAAAATTTCTACATCCGTTGCCCATTCGCGAGGTCTTCTCATACTTGTTAAGTACTGATTCATGCCTCCTCGACTTAGCAAAAATGTTCGATATAATTCCGGATTTTCTCCAACATGTTTAGTAATGAGTTCTCGAACGCGTATATGTTCGTGCTCTGATCCAATTATACACATGCTTATGGCACGGAAAAAGCAATTTCCATCCCCTTGAACTGAAATGGTCTCCTTTGGTGCGGTTCTATCGTAAAAGTTTTTCATATGTCCAAACTTAAAGCTCTTAATAACTTTAATTTTGAATTGCTCGGCTTTTTCATTTTTCCACACCTCTGTTATAGGATAAAACGTCCTCAAGGAACCTCTATCGTCGTCTATTTTCTTTTTGGATGTATAATAATCCTCATCATCCTTTAACCTTGTAGCTGTAGCATCGTAACTTGTCCTTCCAGCATTTGCCCTTAACGAGTCTATGCTGGAATCAAATGTAGATTTGCGAGGAGATCTAAATCCAAAAGGGTTATTCATTTCTGTTCTGGACGCAAAAAGGTCATTGTTGATCTCGTTAAGTCTCGTCCGATCGACCGCAGCGTCGTAGCTGGTCCTTCCTGTATTTGCCCTTAACGTGTCTATTCCGTCATCAAATGAAGAAGGTTTGCGAGGAGATTTAAATCCAAAAATGTTATTCATACTCTGTGTTCTTGTTAGCCATTACCACATTTCGTTGGATAACTGGAAATGAAAAAAAAAGTAAAATTTGTTTAGTAACAGATTATGATCGAATGGTTAATTGTATAGTTCATATTAAACACAATAATTGTTATTGTAAATAAGTATAATGATTGTGTTCTATTAAGTCTGGAATAACATGGTCCTTGCTATTGGACAACAGTGTATATGTATTTTGAACCAGTAAGGCATCTTCAGTAACTGACTTGATTTCAGCAAAAACTTTGACAGAATTCTTATTTGCATAGTCGTTTCTCTCAGCAAAACACGAATTTTGAATCAAAAGACTTGTTGATCCTTTTCGATTATCAAATATTCAACTTTTCTTTTCAAATTTTTCAAATTTTGGTTTTTAAAATAATTTGGATTCCAGCATCGCAGAAGAGGTGGATATATGTTGTCGAAAAGCTTATCTGGTGCAATAAATGAGTTATATACAATTAACTTTTATGTGTGTAATAACTACCAAAAGGAGACACATCTCCAGAGCTTTTCGTCAGCCTATAAGCTCAGTAATTCGTTACTGCATAAAACTACATAGTAGTGTTCTATCAAAATTACATGTTGTTAAGCTTAGGAAATCACTTAAATTAGGGAATGCACATATCTCTCATGTCTAGCTCTTTCTATTTTCTTTCCAGATTTGGCAGTACATACAGGTTTTAATTATATCGGTACTTTTTCAAACGTTTTGATCATATCGGTCCTTTTTTAATCGTCTTGAATTTATCGGTACTTTTTCAAACGTTTAGATCATATCGGTCCTTTTTTAATCGTCTTGAATTTATCGGTACTTTTTCAAACGTTTTGATCATATCGGTTCTATTGCAAACATTTTGATCATATCGGTTCCTTTTCAAACGTTTTGGCCTAGCTTATCACTGAAACGACTGCGATGATTTTTGTCGTATTGCGATCTGTTACAGTAAAATTGATAATCGTTCTTGTGATAAGAGTGAGTTTATAAGTCTACAGATACTAAGATGAATTTTGGATGCATGGTACCAGCTTCAGGTTTTACATGCATATCATAGACTGATTTGTCTAGACTGAGTGTTGGTAAAAAGGAAACAGTTTGTGTTTAGTCGAGAAAGGAGTCTACATGTTTTCAGCTCTTAGGTCGGGTTAATTGTTGTCTCTTTGACAAATTCCGTATTTCCATTCTATATATATATATAGCATGAACATGTGCCTCCCATTATGGAACTATTGATTGTGCACATTCGGCTTTGTTTTATATGTTAAATTAAGAATGTAATGGGGAATGCATCAAAGAGACAACAACCCGACCAAAGAGTAAAAAACTGTCCGAGGCTGACAATGGGTCTTAAAAACAGTGAGAAAATCCCGAATCAGAAGCGGGATTGAACTGGCTCCTAAACACAAATGTGTACTCTTTCAGTAAAAATGGACGTCACATTAAACTAAAAACCATTATCATTTGTTGTTAATCAGTTGCCGTGAGAGAATGTGTAGAGACAAGAACGAAATACAATAAAGCACTTCATAACTGTACGATGAACGAAAATTATATATGTCTTGTCTACAAGCTTTAATTGTAAATCATGGTTTGCTGGAGTGCACCCATCGATAAATATCAAAATCATAGTCAAGACTTCATTTATTCTGTTTGTACCTAATCAAAGAGTGTGACCCATAAAATGAGCATAGCAATGTCGTTGTTATGATGTTCCCCTTTTACCAATATGAGACCGTTGACTTTGGTAAGTTTGATGTTTGAAGTTTGTATCTTTTGGGAGTATATGCATGCGTGTAACCGTTTTCTATTTCTGCTTTTCTAAACGGACAAGCGTTCATTGTACATGATAAAGGTTTTCATAATAGATATAGGAAGATGTGGTGTGAGTGCCAATGAGACAACTCTCCATCCAAATAACAATTTAAAAAGTAAACCATTATAGGTTAAAGTACGGCCTTCAACGCGGAGCCTTGATAAGCACATATTGTACTCGAGAAAATTGGTATCATGCTTTTTGTTTAACGGCAATTGGATCGGATCACTGCTTATAGACTTAAAGTCAATAATGGTACACAATAAATCGCTTGAGCTCTGACATAATTAGAAAGTATACCAAGACAATTCTTTACTGAAACAATTCTGACTGCGACAAACATAACTTCGACTAATATAAAGATCCAGCAACTGTACCGTGACAAACTCCTGTATAAATTTGGTATTTGGCAGCACGAACTCACGTACAAAAAGACTTTTATTATCTGGTGTTAAAAATAATTACAAATATACTGAATATGAACACATTAGTGATGTAGGAAATATTTTGTACGATTCCAAATCAAATACATTTCCTTAAATCCAATGTTTTAACCATCTATCCGGCTTTAAAATACGAGGGTCTGGGACCTTATTCTCTAGTCCTTACAGTTTAGAAATCCTCTTTTCTCTATCATCATGTTATTTAACCCCTATTTTCTCTATTCTGTACATATTTTGCCCTTTATTCCGCATTTATTGCCTATTATTCTGTATATCGTGGTCCCATTCTGACCCTCCTATAGTTACATGTATAGATCCTTTTTATACTTTAATATATATGTATATGCAATATATGAAGAGCTCCAATGTAGCATTGGGGTCCATTTGAATTTAACTTAGTCTAACATTAGATGTGCATCTCAATAGTTTATCTTGTGTTCCATGACAACCCCGTCTGATAATCATGATCTAGTCAGAACACCAACATATAATCAACGTTAAAAGATAGTAAACTCAGAAAAAAACCGAAAAACGTTAGAAAGGATTTATAATGATGTGGACTGACTTGTAGCAACCAATTTGAATAAAACGAAACTAAAATGCACCTGACTTTAGTACACAACATAGCATTGATATTTAAGCATACTCACATGTATATTTAAAGTCCCGTTATTGTGATGTTATGTCATGTTGTGTTATTTTGACAACCATAGCGAAATTCTTTAAATTTGAATGAAGATAACACAACTATTAAATTCAAATTTCGTGAGTTGCCACTTCAGTTTAATATCTACAAAAACACTGTTATGGTGTTGAAAGTGCTTCCGCTGACTGCGCAGACGATTTAAATTTGAAAAGATATGCTTAGACATGACTTTCAAAGGAATTTAAATCCATATTCTTAATGGCATTGTTTTACCTATTTTATACCTGAATAGTAATCGATCAATAAATCAATTTATGTAACAATTACGGTACTCTTTAAACTAATATTAGGTTAACCTGTTATAAGCTGGCATTAAAAGGTTTTATTTTGGGCTATTTAAAGTAATATTAATGACTTTTTAACCGACTGTCGGTAGTTTTCCGGAATTAGGTTGAAGTCCGAATCCGTCGATTCACTTTCTATTTACAAAATCCAAGATGTCAGCCCCCATAAGTCACATTATTTTCGATGTTGATGGTCTTTTACTAGGTATGAATTATAAATTGTGATCAGCAACAGCTTTATCTGAAAATATGTCTAATCTATGATATAATGACAATTATCTCTAGCCTTTGAATTGAAGTTATTGAGCTACAAATGTCAAATCAGGATGTCGTGACTTTTGACCCCCTAAACAGCTAAATGTTAAAACTTGAAAAAGAGAATGGTTTTTATATTGAATCACATACTCGCCATAGCACTTGGCTGATTTGCCTGTTATTCTAGATAAAACAGCTGAGAAATTTCAAAATAAGGCATCACTTTTGTCACCTGCATATTCTCAGTGTTCTCTTCTTGTCCTTACATCAGGAACATATATATACTGTTCCCAGCTTACATGTAGTACATGTAGTATCATGTGTAGTTTGAAGCTTTGGAACAATACCTTTTATGCCAGTTATGGTCCTTGTGATATGTTTTGATGGTTCAAATAACCAGGAAAAACTGCTTGATATTGCTGGGGAGAAGATGATTAATACTGCTTAGATATATGAAAAATCACTTTTTATTTATAAATTAAGAAAATTTAACTCTAGCAACACATTTTTGTGTCTTGAATGCAAGCTAATGTATACATTGTAATTGACTAACCATCTTGGTATCTATTAAATAGGGTGCACTATTAATTCACCATTCTGCCTATAGATCAGGAAGGTAAATAAAGGACTGAAACCAGTCAGGCTATGGACTATCTGACACAGGAGTTGTTAATTATGTGTTTTGGCATTTTACACTCTTTTTATTTGTCATTTTTTCCCCTGCTGATACACATAATTAACATGGCTTTTGCTAAGTCGACTAACAAAAGTACAGTTTTAATACTCTGCTTAGAGAACTTTCATGTCAGTATACCATTACTTTACCTACTAATCAGTCTTTGGTATTATCTACAAATGTAATAGTTTTTTTCTGTTTTTTAACCATTTGTAGCATGTTTAGGGTTACCATGGTTATCAAGGAACTGTTTTTTGTGTGGTCTTGAAAAAAAAATTCACAAGGACATAAGAAAGCTACAATTCTACAGCAAGGATGCTATTTGCAAATATTTTCTTAAAACATGTGCAAGTTATCATCATCCTGATCATGGTCATGCTATATTTATTTTTGAAAAAAAATGGTATTTTAAAATTTTTTGAGTACCAGGATGCTACTTGAACATGTCTAATACAAAATTAATTATTTATACTAAGAATGCATTTAAAAGATGAACATTATGAAATCAGAACATGAAATTTCATCGAACATGATGAAATCAAAGCAAGGCATTTCATCAGAAAAATACAAAAAGGGAATCTTATAAATTCCACTTCATTTTTGATAATCAAGTAGTCCTGAGTAGGGGACCTTTTAATTTACTTAATCCAAGATGTCTGCTTCCTTTACCCACATCATTTTTGATGTTGATGGGCTTCTTCTAGGTATGTTTGATTTATCTGACCAGTACATTTTGTATATTCTGTAAAAGTATATTTAATTATTTTCGATTTATCCATCAAGAAAAATTGCTGTCTGAAATAACAAAACTTACTATACATGTATCATACATGTACACATGAACAAGTTTCAACATTTTCATTTATAATTATTTTACCATGATATTTTACTATCAGAATGAGGATATCACTTGTCCAAATTTTGTTCTTGTTTAAAAAGTTTGTGAAATAGTGAACTGCCATCAAATTGGCATTAATTATATATGCACAGCTTAAGGAAAGTTGTATTTGAAATGAGAGTACACTGTTTTTTCAGAAGATATTAAGGAAATAAAGGATTTCTTTTAAAAATAGTCCACCTACACATGTTTTAAACTTTAAAGTCATGAAAGTAAAAATTAACTATTCAACTTGAGAGAAACTTTTTTGAAGATTACAAATATTCATGAAGTATTAAAAACTAAAGTCATTGCACAATATATAATTCAAGTACTGTATACATGTATAAACTATAACTATATTTTTTGTGCAATGACTTTAGTTTTTAATTCTTCATGAATATTTGTAATCTTCAAAAAATTTTCTCTTATTAAATGTTTCTCATGATCATATTAAGGATGTACTTAGGTGAGGTTAGGTGAAAATTAATAAATTAAGAAGTTAAAATTGACACTATAAGCTGATAGAGCATCAATTAAGGATAAAAATGAGCTAAACATATTAATAGGTCATGGACCTCCTTTTCGAGATATTTGAGATTTAAAATATGGCGGGAAAAGGCTGACTCAGATTTTTACCTTATGTTTGCATTGGTATTATTAGGTCTCAAAACAAAAGAAAGAAAATTAAGAATTTTTTAAAATTTTGGTAAATGACCTTTCATGAGCTATTTTAAAAGTCTTATATGAAAAAATAAATAGGTGTTATGGGGCAAAATATTTAACATTGTATTGTATGGAAAAACACCAAGGAGTCCAAACATTTGACACAAATTCCAAAACCTCACCTAAGTACATCCTTAAAGATAGATTGACAAATGAAAAAATGTGATTTTTTTTCCTTTTCATTTCAGATACAGAAAGGCTTTATACACAGATAACACAAGACATTGTATCTAAATATGGCAAGAATTTTACTTGGGCAATCAAAAGTCGACAGATGGGCAAGAAAGAAACTGAGGCATCAAAGATAATAATCGGTACTCCCTACTTTATGTTTTAGTTTCAAGTCATTTAGTCAGTATTAATAAGTATAATCTTCATTTAACAAGCTCAAGAGGGTAGACTGAAAAAAGTATGCACTATTTTTTCGTAAGGCCCATACATTACACATTGCAATGTATCACACACCATTTTACATATAAAAGACAAATGAAAGATAACATTATAATTTATACAGTAGAAATTGTCAAAAAAAAGTATGTTTGTTTAACAATTTTTTGGGCAAAGGTTTGTAAACTATGGTAATATTTGGTGTTTTGTATTTTATTTCAGATGAATTAGAATTACCTTTAACAGTTGAAGAATACCTAGCTTTGGCACACAAGGAGCAAGAAGTATTATTTCCAAAAGTTGATTTCATGCCAGGTATGTATGTTCTAGACCGTATGAGTATTTGGACCGTACGGGTACTTTTTTAAAATACTCATACGGTCTGACTAATGTTAAAAAAGACAGTCAGGTTTATTAGATACAAATGCATATAGCAGATCAACATAACTTAAACTATCAAATTAATATAAAAAAGTTCAATTGTAATTGAAATAAAAACTTTATATTTTAACTTTTTTTTAAATTCAGGCTAATTAAATCTGTTAATCTCTTGTATCTAGCATGTCAATCAGTAAAACATTAATTGAATTATAATCACTGAAATTGAAGATATCGGAAGTAAATATCATGTGGGAGGTCAATTGTTTTGGAATATTTAGCAACTTTACCACAAAAATGAAATGCAAAGGAACATGCATGAACTGCATATATGAAAAATTAAAAAATATTACGTTACTTGAATTTTGTCACCTTTGGCGATACTGTGATAGTACCAAAATAGGATTCAGATTTACAATTAAACAAATACTAAATTGTAATTGTTCGTTTGTTCTATTTATCTAATTGTAATAAAATATCAATAACAATTTGTAAAACTAAAAATCACTAGCAAAATAAAGATTGTGATAAATGCTTGTTTCAATTTAATCAATTACCCATATGATAGAATAACATGTATGGTCAGCTCGTTCCGGACCATACGCCTATACTCATACGGTCCGACCGTACACGTATGGTCTGGAACATATACATGTAACAGAAAATATATAAGTAACAAATTTGATACCCCACACTAAAATGGGGATAAATTGCTATCACCTTGTCAGTCTGTTAGTCCTATTTTTTGTTTGGTCATTTTTGTCCTCAGAAATGTCTGTACGGAACTACGTCATATTTGGTCACCAGTTTGACAGTAATGAATTATAATATTTGTGCACTTTTCTCAGAAACTACTGAACAGATAAACTTCTTATTAGGTGGAAAAATGCCCATTTTGGATCTTTTTATCAATGTCTGAATAAGAGTAAAGGCTTGACTTGAAAATTTAGTTTTGTTACAAAATGTAGATTTTACAAATTTCAATGTGTGTAAAAGATCTTTTTGCGGATAAAGTATCTGTTCATTTTTATTTTGTCAGAAAACAAAATTTCTGTATGTCGGAATGAAATTATTCATTTTGATAAAATCTGATTTTCAAATGTTTATGATGTGATAGTGACATCACAAGTGAATTTTCTGCTCTACATTGTATATTATACTAGCATATTCATCGATAAATGAATTTAACTTAGTTTTAAAAGTCTTTTTTTTTTTTTTTTTCCCCAATTCTAAAGGCCAAAATGAAGGCTCTTAAAATACATGTGTCATACCTCCTCCTGGGCACAAATATTTTTTTACAAGAATCTTTTTGCATGTTAAGGCATGTAAAGAGCATTTCTATTATAAATTTAAAACACTAGATTTGTTAGCAATGTATCTTAAAGGTAATATTTTATTTTTTATAAACAGGTGCAGAAAAATTGGTGAGACATTTCCATAAACACAACATTCCTATTGCCATAGCAACAGGATCCAGTCAACATTTGATGGATCTTAAGACCAAAAATCACAAAGATTTCTTCAGTTTGTTCTTACATTCTGTGGTAAGCACAGATGATCCAGAGGTTCAGCATGGTAAACCAGCTCCAGATATATTCCGTATATGTGCTCAAAGATTCAAAGAAAATCCTATCCCAGAAAAGGTATGTGCATATGGTTGTACTTCAGTTAAATTTTTCTGGCCTAGGATACACCTAGATGCCTTCATACAATATTTACAAATTTGATTTCAAGTTTTTTTCATTGACCTATCTTTTAAACTTTGTATTATTAACATATATAGGTTTAAATAATATCTATACTATAGAGAGAAAAAACCCATTATTATGTACACATGAAAAAATAAAAAGGACGTCAGAAATGACCTATTTGTTGTTATTTAAAAAAGAAGAAATTGTTTATTTTGTAAAAAAAAATCTTAAATTTTCTAAATTATATGTAGCCTTTACATTTATGCCAGGTAGTTTAAATATTTAATACCAATATATTTATATTTGAAGGTGTTGGTGTTTGAAGATGCACCCAATGGTGTAGATGCAGCACATGCAGCAGGGATGAGGTGTGTATGGGTACCACACAATGAACAAGACAGAAATACACATAAAGATAAATGTTCCTTAGTGTTAGACTCCCTAGAACATTTCGTGCCAGAACATTATGGCCTACCACCTTTTGATTTTTTATGATTGTAGGACTTTTATAGGGTAATTTTGTGCAATTTATATAGGTGAATATAATTTAATTTGATTTAATTTATTTTTAATTCAGCTGTTTAAATCTATGTGAGCCATTGTCATTACTTAGCATTTACATAGACGATAACTGTTTAGTGTCTTTAAATATTAGCTGTATTTGTACGAAACTAAGAAACATGTGTAATGGCAGCTTCAGCAAGATATTACTCCAGTTTTTTAGACGAGAAGAAATAATTTTTTCATAAATATTGGCACAAATGATTTTAGTATGTAATCAAATATTCAAAAATTTGTAAAAAAGGGGTACATGAACTCACATGCAAGTTAAACTAGTCTTAATGAAAATATCAGTCGAAAAATACCGGTACATATTTCCTGGATATGCCACAGTTTGATGTTGTGAAAAAAATATAACTTATGTTCGCAATATCATGACCTCCACTGTAACTGTATCATGTACCCTTGACACCCATTCTATACAATCAAGTTTTGAACAGCCTTTTGCAATATTTTTATTTTTTGTAAACCATTATATCCATGTAGCAATATCTTGAAATTTGTTGTTTGAAATGCAAAATGTGAAATAAACTGTGATAATTATTTTATAATAAAGGAATAGTAATTAAATCTACGTTTTGAATATTAACTTGTACTGCCTCAATTAGTAGTGTGTTCATAAAAGGTAGGTGGCATTATATTTTTTAAAGTCAAATCCTGTCCAAAACTTCTTCTACATGTGAAGATTGTTTAGGTTTGAAGTAAACAATGCTTTTATAAGATGATAAACTAAGGCAACAATAGTTTGTATAGATAGCATGTGTAGATTGTTTAGGTTTGAAGTAAACAATGCTATTATAAGATGATAAACTTTTTTAAAGGCAACAATACATACAGTAGTTTATAAATAAAAATCTTAATCCTTTTGAAATAGTGAGTTAAGCTTAGAACCGCAAATTATAACAAATCTTATTAAATGATTCCAAGAAAGCAATCAATAGCTTTGTTTACTGCAAATAAGATGTTCCTTTATGAGAGAAAGTACGCTAAAAAACCCAGACACTATTATAACCAAATGAAACAAGCTATTATACTAAACAACTGTTCACAAAACTCTACATATACAACCACGATTAGGAACAAGACAATAAAATAACTATTTAGGAACTCTACCATCAAACAGGGAAAACATCATTTCAACAAACCAATCTAGTTCAGTATACTTTAAACATAGGTCAATAACATTTTTATTAAAATTCTAATACAGCTGTAAAATTCCGTTTGAAAGGATAGAATTTTCAATATTTAAGTACAGTATTGTTTCAAAGTATTACATTTCCTTTTAAGAAGGAGTATATTCCTAAAGAAGGGTTAAAGTGTAATTTTATGATAGTCATCGTCTAGTTGTTATTGTACTTAGTGGTAAGTGACATAAAGTTTTTGACTGTGTGTGTTTGAGACAGTATTAATAGTTATCAAAGGTACCAGGATTATAATTTAATATGCCAGACGCAGTCTACATAAGACTCATCAGTGACGCTATCAGAATATTTATAAAGCCAAACTGCAATACTGTGGATTTGTTTATTTTTCGTGGGTACCAGTTTTCGTGGTTTTAGGAAAACTTGCATGTTCATGGACATTCAATTTCGTTATTTTGCTGAAGTCTGCATACAAGCCTATATTAAATTTGTGATTCGTTGACCATTTAATTTCGTTGTTAATCAGTACCCACGAAATCCACGAAAATTGGCATCCAACGAATAATAAAGAATCCACAGTATTGGCAAGTGTATTTTATCTTTGTGTCTAGGGTCTGTACTGATTTATAGTTTTTGTTATGATAGCCGTTTGTTTTGTATATTGAAACGATTACTTTGATTACTTTGATTATCTTTATATTAACAGGCAATTTTTCTGTTGTATTGTCTTGGTGTGTTAGCTATGGTAAACTGTGATAACAAATATCACCAGTAAAAGAGAACCCAAAGAGTGTACACATACTCTACATCTGAATGAGCAAACTTATATTCAAATAGACACAATACAAAATATCATTAGACATATTTTTCTAAATCATATTGATTAAACAATATTGAAAGATCAATCAACAAGGTATTATGATTTAGTTTTATTCTTCATACGTGTACTATCTTGAAATGTCATTTGAAAACATTTTTATCAAGTGTTCTACTATCTGTTTATATCAATAGAAACTTAAACTTGAATACATGATTTATGATTGATTTCCATCAAAACAGTAGTTAAAGTAACTGCTTTGATCGAAATAGCGATATTTAAAGTACAGAATAAAACAAGAGCAGTGCCTTATTCAAATAAAGAAGATATACAAATAATATTATACATTTGAAATACAATAATTTAACACACAACATGTACATTTTTCACGTACTTTCTTATACGTTAATCAATAATTTAAATGTGACATTATCTAGTCGCCTAGTAAAATGTTTGCTTTGCTCATTGCTGAAAGCCGTACAGTGACCTATAGTTGTTAATTTCTGTGTAATTTGGTCATCTTGTAGCGAGTTGTTTCACTGGCAATCATACCATATCTTCCTTTTTATATTTTCATTCCCCGAATATATAGCTCAAAGCAAACACAATTTTGTAGACAATCAAAACTAAATTGCTTTTGTTTACAGGATAATGCTAATACACATTTACATTTAACTAACACATAAGTAAAAATAATTATTAGTAATTTGCAAAATTATCAGATGAACGAAGCAAATAAATTAGTTATCAATTACTCAAAAGTAATTGCAATACAATCTGGAATTTGGTAATATAAGATTGTCGCTAATTTCCGTTTTTATCAACGGCGTTGTTACATTCAGTGTATCACCGATCTCAGTCAAGCTTTTTTCTTAGCAGTATTCTGCAAATTCTCATATTTCTTTAGGTACACAATTGTAGATTTTGACCTGTAAAATAAATTCACATATTAAAATAACACAATCATGATAAATATCAGACAAATCGATTTTAAAAATAAAAATATTAAATAAAGGAAACAAAAAAAAGAAGAAAAAAACCATATTAACAGTTCTAAACTTTTTTTTAGAAGAAAAACAATTACTTTTATAATGTAAATTTACCGCACATATAGATATTTGTATGTTTTGTTTGTTTTTCATGTTTTATATAAAAAGTAGAATACTTGTTTTTGATTTATTGTAACTACCTGGACAGACATATATTTTATTTTAGTCACATTTCATCTATACTTGGCAAATGTTTAATTATTCATGGGAATTAATATGCCTGGGCGGAGACAATACTTTCTTTGTTAGTAAACAACATTATTTCGTGTCGTCAGATGTCACAAAAGACATACTAATCAGGTAAAATATTATACATGAAATATAGATTAAGGTTTACAAATGATAATTATCTTTAATGTTAATGAATGTTTAAATTATAAAGTATCATTCTGGGTAAATGATAAATTTAAGGTTCTGAGACCTGGACATTTCAGATGTCGTTCTTTCAAGTTTTATAAACCAAAAGTAAAATTCGAAATGCAGAATTGCAGAAGTATATAATACAAACTTTTTTACTTGATGAAAAACAAGAATGTGTTTCATGTACACGGATGCCCCATCATTTTCTATGTTCAGTGGACCGTGATAATTGGATAAAATCTTTTATTTGGCATTGCAATTAGAAAGATCATATCATGGGGAACAAGTTTCAAGTTGATTGGACTTCAACTTTATCAAAAACTACCTCGACCAAAAACTTTAACCTGAAGCGGGACAGACGGACAAACGGACGGAAGGACGGACGCACGAACGAACGGACACACAGACCAGAAAACATAATGCCCACCAATGGGGCATAACATTACATTTTGTAAGTGAAGTTCTTTGACAGAAGAAAATGTCCCACCAGTACGTTTCATTAGAGCATTCGCATTAATCAAGTATTTGCTGACGTATCCGTATCGACGTTTCGTATAACATGTATATGAGGAAAGGATAAATAAAGTTAAGTTGGTCCCGAAGAAAATATTATATAATGCATTTAATTTAATTGAGATCGGGGTAAAATCATTATTGTAAACAAATCTGCTCGATTCGTATACGTCGATCCGTGCACGCATTCTGATAGGTGAATAATGCAAATGCTCTATTATTAAGTAAAGAAGTTAGACACTTTTGGAAGTTGATATTCTCCATACCTTTTATGCATGTTTATTTCTTATTTAAGTGCCTTAACTTTCACCTTCAATAGGACATTTTCAGTCGGACTTGATTTTATTTAATAAGCTAACCACTTCCTTAAAGATACTAAGATTGGGTTTAACATGTTATTATGAAGCACATAGTTAATAAGTATCACAGTTTAAGTATGATACTGTTGATTCCTTCTATCTAATTTATCGCTCTAACCGTGTTCGAAAACTTTGTGAGAGAAAATAATACCACCCAAGTTAAATATGACTCAAGGTAAAGAATATCAGGATTTAAATGATAAAGGAAGACATTTTGCCATGACTTTGGCAGCTTCCGTTTGGATTATTATTTTGTGTCTGCTGTCTTATATGCATCATTAATCTACTTCTTTTTTTTTTTAATGTTTTTGACACCACAGTTGTTTTACAATTATTGTCACGAATCAGGTGACCGATACGATATGTCAGTATGTCAACTTAATAGCGACATGTTTTTACAGTCTTAGATCTTTAGCTACTAGTTAAGTGGTCTAAACTGCTATTTGATCGATTGCGTCGTATTCCAATTTGTGAAATTTTAGTTTTGTTTGAATTCACACGAGGGGATGCATACATATCAGGAGAACTTTACTCCATCGATTCATCTGGTCTTGTATCTTTTGTAGTTGGTGCGACTCCCTAAGTTTTGTTCTAGGATTGGAGCATATATCGTTTGAATTACTGGCATTGTTTTCTCTGTGCCCGACCTTGTTATTCTAGGCCATGGCAATGTTTTCACTGATTTTCTTCCTTACAAACAATTACCATTAGAGCATTTATAAGAATTGCAGGGTTGCATTTATCATTCACTTTATAACACTTCTGTTTTGTAGTTCTATTGGATGGATAGCACGAACCACTTTCTTATGATCTTTTACCTTTCATTGTTCATACATTGTAGACATACCACATAGTGTTAGCTTTCTTGTCAGTTAAAGCGCTTACATCTTAGAGAGAGAGAGAGAGAGAGAGTCCATATAATATAGTTTCATCAAATATATCGGGCTTGGCTGGTCCTTTTATTTCTGGTGTATAGTTGTCTTATAGAAAATAATAGCATATGTACTTGATTTTTCAAATAGTGTGTTCTATTATAAATTAATGACGTTAGCCGCGGGTTTCTGCTAGACGAGAATCATTAGTGGCCGCTCGAATAAGTTTGAAGTCGAAATCAACTAACAACTTCTACAGTGGTTTTAATTTTCAGTTACTTACGTCATCTAAGAAACCTTTGAAATATCCATATCTTTCGCAGTGTCCAAACATCATTTCTGCTGATCGTATCTCAACATTTCCTGTTTAATAAGGGAATTATCATAAGTAACAATACATAGGCGTTATTAATATTTTAAACATGTATAAAGCAAATATGTACGCTCTTCTATATGGAAATGAACGGCAATAAACGGCAATCTTAAAAAAGGAAAAGGAAATTAACATAAAACTGTGCTGTTAGAACAAAAAGAAGAAATGAAAACGGAAAGAATAGTGTAAACAAATATAACCAAAAGATCATGATTCTAGAGTTGCAGCCGTTACATGAAACTCGGGTAAAAACAAACCCAACAATCCAGTGATAAAAAATGAACGAAGTAATGAAGCATTTGATTTGAAGATTGTCAGTATATAACAGCATTGGACATTTTTGATAAAGGTGAACTTTTCTTTCATTTGTATTTCAGCTAAGAAGTTGGAATTCTTGTGTTAGCAATTGAGACATCACATGCTGTATACACTATTGCATGAGAGGGATTTGAATGAATTAACCCCGACAGCAGACTATTTGAATAATAGATTTCCATCTGATTCACATAGATTTTGAATAGGGAGTTTCTCAGAAACTTTGAATTCCAAGTTTTATTGCTTAAAGAATCGATGTAAGGAATTGAAAAATATATCTCGTGGAGTACTGGAATTATTTAACTATACGAATTATTATATGGACACTTTAACAATATTGAGTAGAGTATAATTATGGACGAGAATTGAAATAATGCTTCCATGGTATATCATAAAGTAAATCCACTTTGTATTACCTTTGAACATGCAAAATGAATAAAAACATTTACATAGATAAATCAATGATATTTTGATAAGTCTAAGAGTGCGTTTAGGTATTTGTCAATTATATTGTTGTTCGATGCTAGACAAATTTTGATTTGCAAGTTCAGACATTCAAATCTTTAATTTCAATGAAATTCGACACTATGTTTAAATAGTATGGGTATTTCACATCTCTTTGATGTTCTTGTTATGCATGTTTTTATTCCCCATCACATATTGTGCTATGCATACTCTGCTATGCAATCATTTTCTTTCCCCAACATGTTTTTGTTTTGTGAACAAATTGTTTCGAAAAAATGTTTGGGACAATTCATTTCATTGAAAATTCTCGTTTATCAAAGATTAGCATTAGTTTCTTACTGTTTACTCCTTTGCTGTATGGGGAATCTCAATGAGAAATTTATAGTGAAGTTATGACTTCTGGTCACTCAAATTACAAACATTAGCTTGATACGAGAAACTTGAATATTGTCTGATATTTTTTTTCGTATTGTTTAAACTGCATTTTAATTTGTCACACAATATACCAATTCCAATTTGTTTGCGTACCTTGTGTATTCTGCTTTGCTTTTCATACTCAATTACTTGCTTATCATCGAAGATCGAAAGTTGATATGTTTTTTTTGGGTAAATATTGCTTCATAGATTCTGCTTTATTATAATAATTTAGAAGATTAAAAAAATATATACAATTACCAATAACAGATTCTCTTTTTTCTAAACCATTTACTTTGCCTGTCAAATATTCTCCGTCATACGAATATATAACATCATTCCATTCCATTGGCTGTAAAATATACAAATAGTTTTACTTCCGACACTTTATAAAATTTTGAAATTAAAATAACAAAAATAATGAACTCAGAGAAAAAAAATCCAATCGGAAAGTTCATAATCGCATGGCAAAATCAAATGATCAAACACATAAAAAACGAATGGACAAGAACTGTCATATTCCTGACTTGGAACAAGATTACCCACCATATAAGTGGAAAAGGTTGACGAGAGCAATAATTTGGCCCTCTCAATTGTAAAGCATAGGATTTTTGTCCGTCCCTTTAAAATTAAAATGCAAAAGTGATTTTTGTTTTATCACTTTGAAGTCAATAACATAAACATTTAAATAAAATATTTGTCCTAATTAAATAAATACTAGACCTATCATTTACTAAAAAAATAAAATAGATAAAAAAAAATGTGAAAGCATGATCCGGGTGATTTGATGAAATTAACATCATGACCACACACGTTTCTTTATTCTAAAGAAAAATTGTAACACCAAGTTAGGTAAGGACGGTAATTTAATTTGCAGCAATCTACACGTCTTAATCCGGTTTCTTAAATTAAATATAATAAAAATAATTTAAAACAAGACTTATAAACTCCAGACAAGGTTAATTAATCACGTATGCAATCCGAGTCTAATAAAGACGGAAAAGGTAACGAAGTACTAAATTGTAAGTACTTATAACTTACATGTTTTTGAATTCATAAGTATATCTTTTACAAACACATGAATTTGTAATAAACAATATGTCTTTTTTGCTGTCTTAATTATTTGATCAGTTGTTTGATCCTATTTTGCATAGGAAATAACACATTTCCTCAAAATCAATTTCGTACTCAAATCACTGGCAAGCAGAGAATATTTTTAAATATTAAATAAAGGGACAAAGGGAAAACAATTGTCACTGAATGTCACTGGGTGTGGGTGAAAGCAATTTCCATTAAAGTGTGGTTAACTAAATTAGATTTTGAGGGAAGACAAACAAACCACAAACAAATCATAATAAACAGAACATTTGTCAAGCGAATTTGATGTTAAATAATGTTAAAACACAAAAACGTGTTATTGTTATATAACATTACGATCTTATCTTGTTAAAAGTTAGTAACTCATCTCACAGAAAAAATCTTACGAGAAGTATACTCTCAGTCTAAACATTTTAGTTAAAGAATCAATTTTCATAAATTTGTTTTAATGAAAAATACCCTAGGACTGTTTTAAATATTTGACACATCAGATACCATACTTGACATTACGAAAAGTAGCAAAATTAATACCAAACCCCTTATCAGTGTTTATTAATCCATTTATAGGCACTTTTATAGACATTGTTACCCCTTGTCTCTATTATGACCGTTTTACTTACACTTATTTACAGTACTTTTATACCAAACATCAGGTTAAAATATACTTTATATTGCATTTGTCATAAAAGATTGTTGTACGAATACTGTATTGTTTAAATATAAAATGATGTATAGAATTTCTCATCATTGTTGGAAAATCTTTGATTACAAACAGTACTAAACATTTTCGTTACAACTGACACAATGATTCATACTTTAAAAAAAATGTTCATCCTAGGAGCCATATTATAACAAATATCTCGATCGCCTTTGATTCGTTATTGTATAATTAGCTTAGTAACACTTTAATCGAATCCTATATTTTTCAAGAAGACACATTTGTATTTTGAATTAAACTGTATATGTATTTTCAGTCATAAATGCTTAAGAGACCACCTGTATAAAGCTAAAAACCTGTGTAATAAGACCATTAATATTATATCCCTCTGTAATTAGTTATCAAAAGTACCAGGATTATAATTTAGTACGTCAGACGCGCGTTTCGTCTACATAAGACTCATCAGTGACGCTCATATCAAAATAATTATAAAGCCAAACAAGTACAAAGTAGAATTAAGAGCATTGAGGATCCAAAATTTCAAAAAGTAAAGTATTTCATATAGATTGAACCTGTATTAAAAGACACGTTTTTGCTCTACCTTGAGTGGTCTCTTAATAGAGGTCGGTCATTTAAAGACGTATCAACCGTATGATATACGTTGACGTATCCGCATCTGCAGATATACCAAAACACAGTATATGATCCCGAGCTTTAATTTTATGTATTTTCAATAATATGCAAATGGGCGACTGATTAATTTCTAATGCAGAAATTTACAAAACAATAAGGAAATATCGAGTTTTTGTGGAATATGTAACCCTACTTTTAAAGATATTCCGGATAGTTGGAACAGTTTACAGGCATGATAGGAGTGAATACGGTAAAATCGTTTGTTTTTTTGTGTATGAATTTGTGCTCACGTAGAACCAAATTGTTAATTGACAAATAGAGTGATACTCAGTACTTTCTATTACCTCTAATGATAAAATCTCAAATGAACAATATTCAAAGTTCCTTACATGTATATAAGTAGTACATTTGATTTTTTTGGGTGTTTATTCATATAAGATCTTGAAATATTTTGTAACTAGAGTATTAAAGGATTATGTACGATATTCGTGTACCTGCCCTACATTGGCTCCTTTTTAAGGGCATGTAAAAGTAGTTGATACAACCCCTTATTTCATTTTTACGAAACACCCCTCTATCACAAAGATTGAAAGTGTAAGTTTGATTGTTTCGAAAAGACTCTAATTAGTTTTTTTCTTAAATGAAGTATAGTCTTATTAATAAGCTCGGGATCACATAATATTTTTTGATATATCTGCAGATGCGGATACGTCAACGTATACGATACGGCTGATACGTTTGTAAATGACCGACATCTAATACAGACTTCACTGTAGTACTATTTTATCATATTATAAGTACCTACGACTTACATTTATTTTGAAAGTCAGGAATTTTATTTCAGATTCTGTAGTTTTCACAAAGAATGTCAAGACATCTGCAAAGCTGTTTAAGATGACACCAAAAGAAGGTTCTTCTTGTCCTGTTCCACAGTTTGTGATGAGAGGATGAGGTTTACTTCTTGACTTAGCTTCCGACTTGAACCTGAATTTCAAAGTCATTGCATGCTGGAAGTCAAAGTTTGTATATCTCCATATAATGATTCTGCTAGCACCATTGAAATAGGCCAAGTCGCTTAGCGATACAACACCTTCTACTCCAAATGGTATTTCATTTGAGGATAAATCCACGACAGCTCCTTTGTTAAAATCCATAAATACTTCAGGTTTACAGCCTTAAAAAAGAAAATCTATAATGATTGAAAGATCTCACATTAAGATTAATAACAAATGAGTTGACAATGTCTCTAAGTTGTGTCTTAGCTTCAAGGATATTCCATAGTTGAATAATCGAAGATACGATATATATGTTACAATACTTAAATAGTTATGAACCATTTGCCTTCAAGATTATTTTTGTTTTCAACTGAGCTCAAATAGAATTCGGTGACATATAGTTGCCAGCATGTAAGTTCTATGGTCACGCAAGTGTCAGTCTTCTAGTTCAGAAGTATATGAATGCATATTTGTAAATAGAATAAATCTCATCTATAAATGCAGAAAGAGTATGATTGCCAAAAGAGACAACTCTCTACAAGAGACCAAATGACACAGAAATTGACAGCCTTAGACCACTATACAGCCTACAACAAGGTGAGAAGCCCATGCCGCATTGTCAGCTATAAAAGTCGTCGAACTTTGTTTCTCTTAAACTGAGTTTAACTATGCGTATTGTTGTGCATTTGTTTTCATCTACATTGGCTAGAGGTATAGGGCGAGGGTTGAGATCTCTAAAAACATGTTTCACCCTACCGCATTCTTACGCCTGTTCCTATTCAGGAGCCTCTGACCTTTGTTAGTTTGTATGATTTCTAATTTTAGTTTCGTGTCTATAATTCGGAGTTTAGTCTACGTCCATTATGACTGTAGTATAGATATTTGTTTAGGGGCGAACTGATAGGCTTCTCCGGGTGTTGGTTTTGATCGTTGCATTAAAGATATATTGATGGCCTTCAGCTATTGTCTGCTCTATGGTCGGGTTGTTGTCTCTGGCACATTCCCATTTTCCATTCTCAATTTTATAATCTTTTATTCCTAAGCAAGCGTATAATATGGTGACTTTGTTAACCCTTTTATTTTGGAATGATTTCGACACTTACCTTCAGGTTGATATCCAATATTGATTGAGCATTCACATGTATCTTGGTCATATGCTGTTCCAAGGGCACACCTCCGTTTAATCCATCCATTATCCTTTACCTTCTCCATAAAGAACTTTTTATTGAGAGAATGTGGTTTATACGGACATTTGTTTTTACTAAATAATGAATCTTTTAAATAAGACTTGTCTTTACTGATTAATCCAAGTGCTATATTCAGAAGCGTGTTTTCCCGCTTTAAAATATTTGTTAATTGCTCTATCGATGGCTGCTTGTTTTTGATAATCTGTTTTCTAATTTTCTTCTTTTGTTTTAATTTATTTATTCTTTTTTGTAGAATGAAAGAGCCTCCGTTTAAATTTGGTCGGTTCCAAGGCTGTTTGAAAACATCAGATACTAAAATTGAAGAACCTGCTACATTAAAACCATCTTTAAAGTCATTTGATAACGAATTAGATTGTGTTTTCATGTCACGCCATATATTTTGAGGTAGGAATTCATGAACAACTCTCCCATTAAAATCGGATGAGCTGGGTTTTAATTTTGTCTTATACACCATTGTCTCTGAAATGATTGAAGACTTGACTGGTGGCGTAGCTACAGATGTTAGTATAGTTTTAACGATTTCTGTCGCTTTAAATGGCGGCACTGTTTCTGGAAAGGGAGCCACTGTTTCCGGAAATGGAGACACGGTTATTTTAGTTGTGTTGGCTTGAACTTGTGTGGACTGTACAATCTCAGCATTTCTCATACTGAAAAAAGCTTTAGTAGCTGGCTTTGTTGCAGAAAGCGGAACAGATTTCACTGTTTCTGTTGTGGCTACAGTACTTGTTTGAATGTCACGTCCTAGTAGTGGCGACGGTGTTTGAAAGTCACGTCCCATTAGTGGAGACAATGTTTGAATGTCATTTCCCATTAGTGGCGACAGTGTTTGAATGTCACGTCCCGTAAGTGGCGACAGTGTTTGAATGTCACGTCCTGTTAGTGGCGACAGTGTTGGAATGTCACGTCCCATTAATGATGAAGGTAAGGATGAATCTCTTAATAAGCTTTCAGGTATTAATGATCCAATATCCATAGGATGGTCTTTGAATAAATCTAATGAATTAAGATCTGGAAGTGCATCTGAAACGACAAGCATTAATGATAGAATTGAAACACATATATGAGTAATGTATAAGCAATTTTAGCTTTTCTCTTGCCGTGATTACTGTTGAATAATTGATTGCAACAACTCATTGTCATAACGCTGTTTAAAGAATTCAAGGTAAAGGGTACTTAAATCTTTGGATATAAGACGTTGAAAAAAGTTGTGATTAAAATTATTCATATGAAAATGTTTTATTTGATGCAAATGTCTGGTTATGTAATGTATTTCAGTTGTTTCCTATAAATAGTTAATACTTTAGTTTTATCATGTACATCTTTTGTATAGTAATTTTATAAAATTTACTGTTTGCACAAGTATAAATTATTCTAAATAATAGGGATGTTCTGGTAACCAACAGAAAACCCTTGCCGTTTTTGGCACAACTTTTGTGATCTTTTGGTCCTCGATGCTGTTCAACTTTGTACTTGTTTCGGCTTTCAAACCTTTGTATCTGGGCGTCACTAGTAGGTGTTGTGTGGACAAAATGCACTTCTGACGTATTAAAATTTTACTTTAACTTGTTGCCTTTAGTTGGCTGTTGTTCGTGTGATTTTTTGTCAATTGTGTTCTCCAATTTATTTATATTGTAGTCCTGGGGTGTTGTGTTGTCATTGTGGTGTTATATTTCACATGGCCATAAAAGTGCGAGGTTTGGCATGCCACAAAACCATGTTCAACCCACCATTTTTTCCTTTAAAAATTACCTGTACCAAGTCAGGAATATGGCCATTGTTATATTATAGTTCGTTTCTGTGTGTGTGTTGCATTTTAACGTTGCGTCGTTTGTTTTCTCTTTTATTTTTGAGTTCAAATTTACATTGCGATAAGACGTGTCACGGTACTTGTCTATCCCAAATTCATGTATTTGGTTTTCATGTTATATTTGTTATTCTCGTGGGATTTTGTCTGATGCTCGGTCCGTTTCTGTGTGTGTTACATTTTAGTATTATGTCGTTGCGCTCCTCTTATATTTAATGCGTTTCCCTCGGTTTTAGTTTGTTACCCCGATTTTGTTTTTTGTTCATGAAGTTATGAGTTTTGAACAGCTGTATACTACTGTTGCCTTTATTTATGAATATTCGAAGTCAGTAGTTATCAAAGGTTCCAGGATTATAATTTATTTCGCCAGACGTGCGCTTCATCTACATAAGACGCTCAGATCAAAATATTTATAAATCCAAACCAGTACAAAGTTGCAGAGAATTGAAGACCCAAAATTCCAAAACGTTGTGCCAAATACGGCTACGGTAATCTATTCATGGGATAAGAACGTCCTTAGTTTTTCGAAAAATTCTAAGTTTTATAACAAGAAATTTATAAAAATGACTATATAATTGACATTCATGTCAACACCGAAGTGCTGATCACGAAGCGATTTGCTTATAATTTGCAATAAAACAAAACCCAAACTTCTTATTCATGGAAATATATTATAAGAAAAAAGTAAAATCACAAAAATACTGAACTCAGAGGAAAATCAATTTGGAAAGTCTATAATCACATGGCAAAATCAAAAAACAAAACGCATCAAAAACGAATGGACAAGAACTGTCATATTCCTGATTTTAACACGAATAATAATAAAAAAATAAATAAATATGTAACTTACCTCTTTGAGCATTGCAGATAGTTATAAATAAGAAAACTAAATACGTTGATATCGACAAAAACTCCATTTCTGTATTATGTTACTATGCTACTAAAACTATTTTTCGAAGTATTCACGGACATGCATTCTTCTTGACATTCAAATTAGCAAAGGCAAATACTGAATTAAACTAAATTTTTAATTACACTTCGTGATGTTCGGACTAGTCAAATTAATTTCATGACCCACAACGTCATTTAATTTTACTATCTACACCCATGCTGAAAAAATAATTAATCATTGATGCTAATTAGGATTTTAATTTCTTTACGTTTGCATGTCAAAATTTATTTAGAATTTACATATTTTGGTTAATAAAATACTGTTAAAATTACCGAACAACTTACTTAATTAATTATGTGAAAACAATTTCCGATAAAATGACAATTTTTAATATAATAAAAGGTTTCGTAATACGTACGTTAATTGATAAGGAATACAACTAAATGAAATATATTTCAATCCAATGTGTTCTATTGTACTATCTTATACACATTTAGTCAGCATTTGATTTTAAATAAATATGACCAAGGAGGCAATCACAAGTCAAAGAAGCAAAAACAACACTATGATTTGAGGACTACTAATAAATTACAAAAAGATTAAAAAGGCAAATTCCATTGACTCAAAAGGGATAACCCCGGGTGATCTAGACAAAAACCACTAAATGTCAGGTGTACAGCCATAGAACACGCGTGTTGTGTATTTTCAATTATTCAGCCAATGTATACATATAGGTGTACTACCACCAAATCATAGATGCATACATAAAAGCGTCGAAAAAATATTCTCTTGCATCTGACATCTCATTGCAGTAATCCGTTCCTTATTTTAGTCAATAACATTATCTTGAGTGAATCAAAGTACCAATCTTTTTTATTTATTGTTTCCATTAAATATTTTGGAGACTTGAGGGTTGCTATTAAAGCTTATAAACAGGATAGGTAGGGGATGAATATTTGATTGGCAAACTTCCAGTGATGGTTATTGTCTTTTATGAAAGAACTAGTATGTGCAGTTTTGTCTATAATACTGACAGGATAAAATTTTACTCATGCCATTTATTTTTTTATTTGAAACAAAGATAAAGTAATCATAATGCTTTGAAAAGTGCAAATTTAACAAAGACTTATAAATATATTGTTGTAAGTAAAAATAATTCGAAATACTTTTGATTTTCTCAGCTCAGATATAGATATTTTTAGCCGTAATTGACACCATTTGTTGAAATTTTGAGTCCTCAATACTCGTCAACTTTATACTTGTTTGGCTCTTTAACTATTTTGATCTGAGAGTCTTTAATGAGTCTTATGTAGACAAAACGCGTGTATAGCGTACCAAATTGAAAGCCTTGTTTCTATTATAAGGAAAACAATAGGAGCTGAACTACACATAAATCCTCTCTGTACGATTTGTTTTTTTTAGAACGAACCCATAATGAAGTATCGAAAACATTAATTTCATTCGGTGATTGTTGACCGGAAACTTTATCTCATTTTTTATTTTATGGGTTTGTTGTCGAGGTTTACCTTATCAAGATGTGATAAACAATCAACGCAGACTCATTCATGGAAGAGTTGCAAAATAAGAGAGTCGATAAAGTGAGGTATGATCGTCTTTTATATTTTTTTTTGAGTTTCCATTCTTAAATCAAACTCTGCAATACATAACAGTGGATAACCGATTTCGTGTATTTTAACTCTTCTTTGAACACGATTAACCTTCCAGTACGCGTGTGTTTACATTCTTTTAATTAAGGTTTCCCCTCGCACTTGTGCTTTGTGGTTGCTTTATTCCATCGTTAGGTCTTGTAGTTTTAGTCAGTGCATACAGAAATGCTACCGGTGAATAAAAGTACGAGAAACAAATAACTTAATAGCAATAAATGTTTGAAGATTTTGATCAGATTTTTTTGTTTTTGTTTTTTTAACAACCTATTTGTTTGTTGTGCACCTAGGTTGGACATACCTATCACATTTCAAAACATTAACCAATTAATCCAAGTACTTTTCTTAGTTTTAATATTTTTTTATTGTTAAAAAAACGATAAGGCTTCTCCAATACAGTACTTTTGTTGTTTTTTGCTTGTATAAACTCCTTTTATGTTAGTAACCTCCTTGATATTTTGCATGATGAAAAAACATAAACGCTTTGAGGATGTAGTTTTATATAAGAAAACCTTCAATAATCAAATATTTTAATAGAAGACAATTTAATTAGCATTGTCCACCATAATATTTATTTAGACTTTTTGTTGAACAAAAAGTTTTAGGCAAACCATTTAGATGGTTATTCATGGAAGCTAAAAAGAATATGTGTGTTAATAATATGCCTTCTAACTCTGTAAAACATTCATGATTATTGTCAGACGTATGACAAGAAAGTCAATGAGGGTTAAACGGAACTACAAATTATAACTTGACAGACACATGCCATTACATATCTTTGTATAACGCCTTTGATGGACAATCTCTTGAACTTGACATAGTCATTATATACTCATTGTACTGCTGTAAAGGCCTGAATTGAATTTCTGCTTTCGTTTCATCAAAATAGAGATCAAGGACAAGCTCTGCACTTTTAAAAATCGTTTTCCACCTTTAATTGAAAGATTAACACTAGTTCTTGTAAAACATTTAATCATTGTTGAGGAGTTCAAATTTATTTGTTTGTTTGTCTGTATATGACATTGAATTTACAAGTTCAAAGGTTCAAGAAGCAAGGTTAATTGATAATTTTTATTCACATTTTACTATCAAGAAATTAAAATATGTAGTATAAATGGAATAATTCTTTATTGCTTATTACATTCAAATGATCATGATGTTTTGTTTGTAAACTAGACAACATATTGATATATGAACAATTAATGCAATATTCCGATCAACCTTGAACTTCGTCTGGATAAACATGATGAGTTTAATGCGAATCTTTAAACGACACATTGCTACATGTTCATTTATGTCAATGACTACACAAATATATCCTCTAAATGTTCCGATAAAAATGATGAGGAGACATCAACAGGATAATCTGAAGGGTTGTAGGAAACTGTATCCACATACTGGATTTCGCACAGATCCTGCAAAGTATCAAAGCTATAAACAAAATGTATATAACGTTGTATCATTCAAATTCAAACAAGCCTTTCATTATCCCCCCTCCTGTTTTGAATATAAACATGCATCAAACTAGTGACACAAGTGAATTGAGAATGAATTGATGACTATAAAAAGTTTAAGTCTGTTCTTTATCTTTTTTGAAAGATATATATATATATATAGACAATATTTGAACCTGAGGGACAATGACGTATTTTGTATAACAATAAATGAACAATTAAGCCGTTAACGGTTAAATCTTCCTGAAGGATTCGGAATTTAAGCTTTAAAACAATAAATGGCATTTTTGAACTTGAAAATACAAATTAAATATATTATTAGAATCATACGAACACAGACTAACTATCTACTTAAATTGCGAATCCGCGGTTACTAATTAACCAGTAGCGGTGTTGTAAAAAGTAAAATCACAAAAGTACTGAACTTAGAAAGGAAAACTAATTCGGAAAGTCCATAATCACATGGCATAAACAGATAACAAAACACATCAAGAACGAATGGACAAGTACTGTCTTATTTTCAAATGTAGAAAATGGTGGATTAAACCTGGTTTTATAGCGCTAACACTCTCACTTTGATTACAGTCTCATCAAATGATCTCCATGCCCACAATACGTATTTTCGTAGTGATTGTCATCAATTACATTATTTCGACATCTTTTGCAGTTGTGCAAATCTTTTTCTAATCGATGTATCATGCATGTTTTAAAAAGGGGTTATTTTGTTCATGTTACTTGTTTTTTTTGTACATTTATTTATATTTGTTCAATTATTCATACCAAATAAGATTACATCAGATAAAAAAATCTTAACTTTTATATACAAATACCTCTTGTATTTCGTCTTAATCCAACAAAAGCTGCTTTTTGCGTTCCTATTTACAGAAATCTAAAACAAAAGATCGGATATTTTAATGAAACCTTTTGGTTTGCATTGTCTTGCGATTTTTTGCTTTACATATATGTAGCGTTTGCGTTTTTTTGTTTGCACTTTTGAAAGGTTTCTGTTGATGGTTAACAATTAATAGTCTTTTTAAAGTTGTATTGCACATTGTTGAGAAGCCCGTTTTTAATACCGGACGTATAAATTATGAATTTTAAGTATCACATAAGAAAGTACTGGGTAAACGTACGTAGATGAGACAATATTCAAGTGACACACAAAACTTAAAAACAACATATGTACATGTAGGTCAACATCTAATCTTCAATTAAAACAAAACATGTGTTTTTGAACATGTCCAACTCTTAATCACAAGAGAACTCGAAAAGAAGTGAATAAATTGAAAAGAAATCAAGTTGTTAATACCAGAAACATAAGGATGTAAGAACAAAACCCTTTATCTTCATTTTATCACAGAGTCAATATCTAAATATTGAAAATTGAATATTGAAGAGACTTTGTCATGTTTCCATTTTATTCAAATTATAATGTTTCAAATAAGCTTTTTATTTATACAGATGTTCGTTTCGATTAAATATGTCCCTATATTCCTTTGTGGGATAAGTTCGTAAAATAAGTCAAAGTCTGCGAGAATTGCTGTTTTGGTATATCGACAGGCGTCTGTAATTTAGTTATCTGTTTATAAATAATCTCTTATACTGAAAGAATCTTAAAGTACCCACATTTTGGTTGTTAAACTATGTATTTAGGTGAAATTGAGACTTATTTCAAATGATAGAGATATAGTGAAAATTGGCCCTGTCGCTTTCATAACTATTATTTTAAAAGATTGCGTCTATTAAGGATTATTACCTTTTGGGACTGTCTCACTGCATGTTTTCACAGAACAGTCAGTTCCACATTCACCCGTTATACTATTTCTGCAGTTTAGAGAAGGGCATGGTAACCCTTGAGGTACTGTGAAATTAGTACACTGCACAAAAACGTCACAAACTGTTGGGTGTCCCCTTTTTGCACCATCATCAGTATTGCAATTACAAATATCTTCTGTAAAAATAACATTCAGAAAAAAAAATAAAGAAAAATTGTGATGATTGTTTTGCTTATAAATGACTATTGCTAGATAGGTCATTAATGTTGGACTAGAAGTCCTTGATTTCAAACCAAAATATGAAAAGTAATTATCAACAGTTTTAATAATGAACTTATCGGCATGTGGACCATGTAAAAAACATGTGATACTTCTATAAGTTTTTTTTGGGGATAATTTGTTATACCCTTAATTTGTTTTTATATTACTACCTAGAACCAGCATCTTTGATAAAAAAATTCTTAAAGTTTCTTTATTTATCATTATTTCCATTTGAACTATTAATAATTTATTGGTTCGTTTCTACTGAAACAAAAAAAAAAAACCCACGTACAACGCATGTATTGAAGATGTAGCATAACTTTAACCAGTTTCACTGAATATCAAACGAATTATAAAATCAATAACTTGTTTATCCATTATCCATGCAGGGACAGCTTGTAAAATGTGCGGTTTAGTTCACATAAGATTTAGCAGGGTTCATATCGTAAAAGAGTTGGGTTTTTTTTTAATGTTTTGCCAACTATTTGGCTTTTACTCTCTTGGTAATTTTGTGTTTTCTTAACAAATTGAGAGTTTTCTTTGTTTTTGTGTATACTTAATATACGATATGTTTTTATACCCTTTGAGTTCATGGGGAGATAAAAACAAGATTAGCCAGAATCAAACCTGGAATAAGATGTAAATCTTCTGTATCTGCAAAAATTTCATTGGTTCCCAAAGAAACGGAATTGTCCACACGACATCGTATTTTACCATTGATCATTTCAGAATAAAACAGCATGCCAAAGACGACTGTCATTGTATTGTTATAGCAATGTTCTCGTTCAATATTTGTAAATATGATTTTAATGAATTGATCTTGTAACGGTTCGAAAGAAGTCGAGCCAGTGTGTTGTATTTCTAAAATTAGATTCCCGGGAGGTTCTCCAACGTCACCACTGCATACGTGTTCAAATCCGGGTCTGTAATAACCAAGATTTATCACCTGATCTTTGTTCATTTCTAAATTTGGAATTGATGGTTTGCCTGTTTAAAACCAAGACAAATTATTCAGAGCAGATAATTCCTTCTTGACATAATTATGATATTGTATAAATTAATTAGTACTAATCATAACTAATTTATTCAAAACCCATAAAATGAATAAGACTGACCTCATATTATGAAAAAAATGAAAAGAACATAAAGATTCCTAAACCATGACTAGAAGTCTTGAGTCAAATTCAAAACAATAAGAAAAACTTCATGTTATGATAGTTTGTAAATTTCAATGCAATTGTAATTTCGTTGTACTGATTCAATGATCTATATAGAAATCTCTCGAGGAGACGAGTTGGTTACACAAAATATGTACAATTGTGAAAATGTTTCAGAAAGTTATAAAGATCCTAATACTTGAAAAAAAGTGGTAATATCTTGAAAACAATATAAATTAGCTGAGCATAAACAGAATATTTTCAGATTACCTACATTTTACTGCGAAGTATACAATTTTTCGACATGTTACCTACTCTTATGTTAGCAATCTGTGACGAATATTAAGATAAACAAAAAGTCAAGTTTTCAAAAATTACAATTTGTTTAAACAAAAAAGTTTCAAGTTGTCTTAACACGACAAAAATATCGATAAAACAGGTCGTAATTTCCCGAATTTGCAATGTTGTGTGTGGAATCTTTTTAATTATGATAACACAAAATAAGGATCTATTTATCCGCGTCCGTCAAACATCCCAATACTAGTAATATATTTACATCTAAACACAGGTACTATTTACTAAATTGTATTTACATGTATTATTATTTCACATGTCTTTATAATGATGTCAATATTTTATGATATTGTTAAAATGTTGTTCTCAACCTTTGATTCGTGGCATTGGTGGCCTACAACTATTGTCTGCTCTTTGGTTGGGTTGTTGTCTCTTTGACACATTCCCCATTTCTATTCTCAAGTTTTGAGATTTTTATGTATTTTTCGTTATTGTTCAAGAGAAATGATATTTTGTCGTTGCTTTTAAAAGATCTTTCCGACTGAATTTAACAGTTTTTTTGTGTGTACTATTATACCTTTATTCCAGAATAAAGGGTGGTTCAAGTGCTTACGGACATGGTTAATCCCGATACATTCTGTATGTTCATCTCTCAAGTCAGGAAACTGCAATTGATTTCTGTCTGTCGCTTTGTTATTGTGTTCTGTTTTATCATAAATTAGAACATTGGTTTTCGTATTTTCTTTCTTTCTTTACCCTCCCCACTGACAGTTTACAAACTGCGATAACCTATTCATATTATTAAACTAAATATCTTACGTAATATTGTTACGTTTCCATGTGCAGTATATATTTGTTCATTGGTATCAACGACAACTGAGTAAAGTCCCTCTGAATCACAAGTCGCTAATATCAGGGTAATAGTTAGTTTGCTGCCGTCAAAGTTTATTGTCATGTTGAATAGTTCCTCTACTGGCAGCATGTTGACAGAACCATCACTGCTGATGAATCCTATCGTTTTTGTTCCCTCAGTCTGAGAAGCCTTATTTATAGTTATTGAATTGAAACTTATTTCATTCAAAAAGCACAGTATTGTTGCGGGACCAGTATTCAAGAAAATCGACGTATTCGTGCACACTATAGCTGTAAAATAAGTTGAAAATGTATGAAGCATTTAAATGTCATTTTGCTTCAAAATTTGGTATGATAGTTTTAGTCCGATTACTATTATATTCAACCAACATTTTAAAGTTTATTTTATATCTTTGGCTATACTAAGTAAAAGGTTTTTCAAAACCTCCAAATCGTATGGTACTCATTGGTAGCTTGTTTTCCCCGAGTGCCGACTCCTAAATATCACGTGCTTAGTAATGAAGCAGCAAATACCAATTGTTAAGTCTGCAGTTTGACCTGGTCTGGATTTGAATCCATGACCTCCCGCAACCGAGGTGAACATGTAGGGTTTTTATAAACATGTCTTTCTGGGGAATTTTACCTTTGACCTAGTATGTTAGTCATTAGTTTTAGTTGTATATAGCAATGCTTATCGGAAAAAGCAGAATACAATATCTGATAGCGGGTTTTATGCTATAGGTGAGGTGATCTTCGTAACTGAAATTTGACAAAAACTAAAAAGAAAAGGATGCCTCTATGCTATTAATTTATTACCATCGGAAAAGAAGAAAATGATACGGCAGGAGAAGTCATTTTGCCTTTTCTTATGTTTCTATGTCCATGATCTTTTGAAAATTTTGTTTGATTGCCACGAACTATGGGTACTGCCAGCAAATCTCACGAAAAAGATGCTATTTGCCCATTGTTTTTAACTTAATATTTAAAATATTTACGCTGACCTTGGAGACGGACATTCCAACACGATTTCTTGCGACGGGAAACTATCAAGCATTATAACACTACAAACTGCCCAGAGTCTGAATTGACCAGTTTTTGTGCTCGACCAGAAAAATTGAGCACACATTTTACTCGACTAGTCTCGACATTGTATCGACTGTACTTAACTGCACTTAAGTGTACTCGACTAGTTCTCGACTTTACTTTATTAGTCTGATTCAGTTTTGAACAGCGGTATACTTTTATTATTCAGTACTTGATGATCTTTGTGAAGTCTGAAATGGTCTTGACCAAGGCTCGACCTGTCTCGACCTGTCTTGACTAGTCTCGACCTGTCTCGACTAGTCTTGACCTTCAAATTTAGTTTTGACTGGTGTAAATCAGCCTATCTAACTAAGTTAAATATATTGATCTTACAAAATTCAAGCTTACTAGGCAGTTTGATTTATTGGTGTGAAATGAAAGAATTTAATTTTACAATCGGTAATAATAAAACTTATTATAAAAATTCAGATAGGCATCTTTAATTTGTGTTTATAACTTTTTCAAATCAACTTAAAAAGAAATCTTAGTAAACAAAGCTAGGATTTGCAATTGGACAAAATAGAGATGGTACACTTTAATTTTTTTAATAACTTTTTTCAAATTAACATGGATTTTCATCAAACTATGCAGCTATCTTAGATATACATTAAGCTTCCTGAATCCCATGTCAATTAGTTATTTGTTGTATTGCTGTAACATTTAAGAATTGAAGTAATCTGGGTAATAAAAAGCTAGGATTTGAAATTCAGACAAAAAAGAGATAGTACACTTTATTTTGTTAATAACTTTTTCAAAACAACTTGAATTTTCATCAAACTATGCAGCTATCTTAGATATATATTAAGCTTACTGAATCCCCGGTCATTTTTTATTTGTTATATTGCTGTCAAATTTAAAATTTCAATTAATCTAGGTAAAAAAAAAAGCTAGAATTTACAGTTCGAACAAAATAGAGATAGTACACTTAAATTTTGTTAATAACTTTTTCACAATCAACTTGGTTTTTCTTCAAACTATATAGCTGCCTTGGTGATGTATTAATCTTACTGAATCCCAGGTTGTTATGAAGTTTGGTGTATCGCTGTTACATTTAAAAAAAATAATTTAATCTAATTAAATAAGCTAGAATTTGAAGTTTTGACAAATTAGAGATAGTACACTTCAACTTTTCTCATATCTTTTTCAAAACATCTTAGATTTTCATCAAACTCTACATCTATCTTTGCAGTATATTGATCTTACTGAATCATAGGTTGTTATGTAGTTCTGTATATTTCTGTCAAATTTAAGAATTTAATCAATCTAGGTCAAAAAGCTACGATATTAGAAAAATATCTTTCCTCACAATTTGGGAAAAAGTATATATAAAATAGTTATATAATTCCTTTAATATTCTATTCCTTTTGATATAATGACAACGCGCCGTTTAGCTCTGGGCAACAATAAAAGCACGTACATTCTAGGGATACATAAAAACTCACGAAGGAATTTATTCTTCATTAGTTCAAATCAAGCCTAGTGAAAATATTGACACGTCTCTTGTCGTTATCCCTTGACATAACTCATCAATGTTTTTTTAAATACCAGTAGCACGACGGACGTAACATGTGGATTAGGTTCTACTAATCCATCCGTAGTTACTAGGACAAATCGTGTTGTGGTGGGGTTTGTGTTCCACAGTCTTTAGTTTTCAATGTTTTGATATGCAGACTGTTGTTTGTGTTTTTTTTTTATTATTATTATTTTTTGCAAGCAGGTATCAGTTTGTCCTCCGTTTACGATTCTGAATAATTAATCTTTTTTCGCTTCTATTTTACGGATAGAATTGAAAGAAATATACGAGTTAAAGGAAATGTTAAGACTAAAGATTTATTTAATCATACACAAAACTGTATCACTTCAAAAATGTAACATTTAATAGGGCAAGTGTCAAAAACAATGTTAAATACAAATGTAATTAAAAGTAATCATAATAAAAGTCATGTTTTCAGGCTGACACTATAACGTGTTGATATTTATAATAGTTAGTATCGTTGCAATCTTTCTTTAACAATAATTTGAATAAATAGTGTTACGATTGTCAATATTTATTATGTATATACCTTTCTGTATTTGAAAGCAAATGATGTAACCCATAACTAAATCTATAAGGACACAAAAGTTCAGTATGTTTTGTTTTGTATTATACGAGTCTTTTTCAAAGACAGTAATCGCTATACTTTAGAAATAACAAGCGTTTCGTAAAAACAGTTTGCATACAACATAATGTTAATAAGTAGAAGGAAAGCAGATAATCAAAAACTTATTTAATGCTAAAAATGACGATTGTTGAGAAAAACAAATTGTTTTGTGTTGACCTTATATTAAATAAATTCATCATAGATACCAGGACTAAATTTAGTATATACGCAATACGCGCGTTTCGTCTATAAAAGACTCATCAGTGACGCTCGGATCTATAAAAATTTAAAAGTTAAAAAGGCAAAATAAAGAAAGAAGTTGAAGAGCATTGAAGACCAAAATTCCGAAAAGTTTTACCCATAATAATTCTTCGCTCTCTTTATATACCCTTTTTTGTTGATGCAAGCGACAAAAGGGAAAACTGACCAATCAATCAAGTATGAGGTATTCTCGTTATCAATATTTTGGAAAGCGTAAAATTTAAATCAATTAAAAGCATAAAAACAGCAAAACAAAATTTGATTGATTGTTGGTTGTTTAACCTTATATGGCAAATTTGTCATGCATGTCAATACGATGTAAATTAAACTCAGGACAAATAAGAGATGGGTATACTGCATATGTATATATTTCATGGTTATTTTGTGGGGTTGTTGAGTTTAGTATCGAGCACAATTATATGGAGGATGGAAGTTTTTACATGTAACTACCTTGACTGGCTATACAGCATGATGTACAATCCAGTATACCTCCTTTCATACATAATAGCACAATCGGAATCTGATTAAACATCTCCAATAAGCTAAATAGGTCGTTGAAGAAATATATTACAAACATGCATTTACAGAATGTATTATATATTTCCTTTCAGTGTAGCTTTTGACATAACTGTAAAATTTCACATACAAATGGAATGAAAAAAGTAAATATTGTGGATTCATTTATTTTCGTGGGTACCAATTTCCGTGGATAGAGGAAAACTTGCATATTCGTGGATATTTAAATTCGTGGTTCTTTCAAAGTTCACATACATTCCTTTAGAAAATTTGTACTTCGTTGAACATTTAAATTCGTTGTTCCCCTGTACCCACGAAATCCATGAAAATTGGTATCCAACGAATATTAATGAATCCACAGTACAAGTAAAGTAACACATGTAAACTAATACGTACAGAGATACATTGAACACTTACGTGAAATACTAGGAACAACAGTACTTGTCATATTTATAGATGGAATGGAAACAGCACCACAAAAATCTAAAACACATCATTATTTCTTTATACTAGTTCAATGATACTTCTGGAGTTTAAAAGCATTAATCGTTTGTTATTTGGTGTTTCTATACAATACATGTAGTTTGGAAACGTCATGAGACATCATGATTACAATAGTATATGTTAAAAGAAAAAAAGGGGTGACAATTTGATTGATTTACTTCCGGTGATGGTTATTATTGTATATATGCAATGAAATTTTATGTGAAATTTTCAATGTGGGCAGAATAAAACCATCCAAGTCACACTGATTATGTACACTTTTTGTTGAAAAGTGCCAATTCAACAAATTATATCAGGGAAAATAATGGTGGTACTTCTCCTAAATCCAAGTCATATAGTATTTTAGGATAGTCCTGTCATTGACAATAATACCACATCCCCTTATCTTATATCATAACACGTTAAATAAAAAACCCCACATTCAACCTATCTTGGAATCGACCCTTGTTATAGTTTAATCCTTTATAGAGCTTATTGATTTTCAAAAACATTGTATCTATCATTTACATGGATTTCAATACAAATACGCTTTCTTCCTTAATTGAATACTTATGACAAACATACATTATAAAAGATGTTGGGGTTGGTGTTCCATTAACTATAGGTTAATATGTCATACAATGAAATCAATATGGGCAACATTAGATTTTAGTTTATTCTTTTTTTCTTCAATAAGTTTTATTTTAAACAAATTTATGTGTTACCTGCAGGAACTGTTTCCTTGCATACGTTCTCAGAACAGTCATCGGAACAGATTCCGGTCGAACTGTTTCTACATTGATTTGCTTGGCATTGTTTTCCTACTGGAACTGTCATATTAACACATTCAACATAATAATCACATCGCCCAGGATGTCCCCGACGTATGCCCGACTGAATAGTATTGCACTTGCATATGTCTTCTGCAAAAGTAATACGCTAAAGATACATTGGAATGATATGCCATGTTCCCAAATACTAGTATAGAATTGACAATTTTCTCGTATTAAATTAAGAGTTCATACTCACATGAAGCTTTTAATAAATATACATATTCTGAGTTTTTTCTTTATTCTGAATTATTTACCACTGTCTTAATATCAGCTGCTCGCGGCGATCAGCAAGTCATAGCCAGTTATATGGATCCCAAATGATATACAGGGTACAGTTATCCTTCCAGGACCGTTTATTTGTTCTTTTTGTATTGCCGTCTATAGTGACGTGGTTTTTATATTGTTTTCTGCCTGTTATTAACTGTACTTGTTTCGTCGTCTTACGACATTTAAGTGTATTGGTATAATGGAATATTTTAGTCGAGTATACATGCAATGTCAATTTGGAACTGAGAAGTGTCAAGTATGAAACGAGAAATTTCTCAACTGTATGTCGCTACTTGTCATTTGTAAAACCATGAGAACTTTGAAAAAAAAGGATTATCTTTGTCTTATTAAACTCATGAAATGTAAAAGTTCGGGGAAGCTGGCATTTCTCCTCGACTCTTAGATTTACAAAAATGTACCTATCATATCACTCATAACAACGCATCTCTAACTGGCATATATACATTCATCCTTCAAGGACAGCTTTTAAATTTATTAGAATGTAGCCATTGTTCACGTTCCTTTACTATTTTTTTAAGTCTTGTATACTTACTTGGGATAACTCTAAGGACATGTCCATCTGTATAAGAAATTACATCCGATAGATATTTGTTTTCTACTCTGCATCGTAAAGTTTGATTATTTTGCTGACCATCTACATTTAGTAGGAATGTAAGATTTTGGAATCCATGGCAATTCTGATTAGATTTAATGTCACTCAATCTTGTGACGATTTCATCTGGTATTTGGTAAAACTGCTTTTCATCTTTTCCGGGAATATCTATTAAAATATCGATACGAAGTTCCCCCATAGGGTATCCAACATTGCCATAGCAATTATGAGCTTCATTATCAGAGCCGGATTCTACAACAACAGCAGGATTCAAGAACAAAGAAGGCTTTCCTGGATCACCTGTTAAAATAAACTCTAATATTATATGACATACGTACGTATCTATAAAGACTTACTAGAATTAAAGAAAACTGCGAACAAATATGTCAATGATTTATTTCACATTTTCATTTGTTAATCTCTTTAGATTTTATACATTTTCATATCGTAGTGGTGAAGACATTTATGGAAATTAGGTGTTAATGGCAGGTTGTTTATGATCTCTTGGTCTCTGTCAAAATACTGTAAAAAGTTAAATCTATGAAGTAGAGTTTGGTCGGATAGAGCGTACTGCTATTTATATTTAGACAACTGTCCAAATCATATCAATATAGAACTCCGATTCATAGACTAAAACACTTTTTTAGTAGTATATGCTTGTTTTACATGTTTATTTATCCCATGAAATTAAAAGAACAAGTCATTGTTTGAAAAACTGTAAATGAATTCACTTCGATCATGGAACAAAAACAATAACTGACTCACTAATTGGCTGTATTGATCCTGTCACCCTGGCTGTAATTGTTGTTCCATTACTTATATTCAACACGTAATCTCCTTCATCGGCACAAGTGGTGTTTAAAAAATCAATAGAAATGACGAAACTCGTAATAATACTTATTTGTATGTTCAAATGTTCTTGGAAGTATGTTATATCTCCATTTTTACTAATCCTAGATATATTTTCGCTGACGCCGTCTTTGATTTTTACAATCATAATCCCTTCATATTCTTTTGTTCTGTTTAAAGTGCATATCATCGTTGCTGCGTTATGTATATGAACATTAACATCATAACATTTATCTTCTGAAAAAACAATTAACACCAAATATCGTCAATATAATACACACACTTTTAATTGCTATCTTTACAAATTATTTTCTCAGTAATAAGAGTTTAGTTTCGGATTAGATTTTTTACTTTAATACCCATGACATGTATAACATAGAAAACAAACGAACTTCAAACAATAAAGTTACCTTTTATGATTTTTTAAATGGTATAGGCTCCCATAACTGAAGAGCTAATACCATTGACACTATTTTCTTGTGTGTTTGCTTTTTATAGGTAGAAATCTTTAGTATTATCATTTTCTGGCTAATGCTATTTATATCATAAAACTGACACACATAGTCTGTATCCACTTATTGTTCAGTCTTTTTTTTGAAACGATGAAGAGTTCATACAGAAATTTACTAACTTGAGAAAGTTGATAAATCCACTTCTGATCCAAGTATTGCTCCTCCAAGAAGAAAGTCGTTTTGCACACGACATCTTATAACAGCTTCATTCATAGCTGATGTAAAATTCATAGTAAATCTCAATATCTGAAAATTACTACAACCATGTGTATAGCTAGAAGTTTGAAAAATAACCAGATCTTCAGGCGGCACTAAGGAAAAATCTGAGTTATTCATTTTAATTTCTATTATCAGTTCTCCAGCTGGTAGTCCAATGTTTCCTGAACATTGATGTTCATAGTTAGATTGTTTATAGGGCAGTCTTGCAAATTGGTTTGGATTAACATAGAATACTGGAACAGTTGGTATGTCTGACAAAAGAAAAACAAAGTCATATTTTTTTTCAATCATACATAAACTGATGAATCGTATTACCGAACTATCTAGAAATAGGTTTCTACGTTCTGTAATGGTAAAAATGAAATATATGAGGTAATTGGCAGCAATCGTATAACTTTGAGTATTAAACTGCTATGTAGATCGTAAACATCCATAAATGACTGACAGAAACAACGTATTCATTTTTTTTCAAAATAAAACATAATCCACAAAGTCCAATATCAGTTGTCAATCTTAATTTTATTAAAGATTTTATTCAAAAGAAGTTGACAAATGAAATTTAATCTTTACCATTTACTGTTCTAAATACGTATTTTGTCATACAAAATACTACAATTTCCTCCTTACCTATAATCATAAGTGATCCAGTGATATTGACCCCATTAAAGGCTGTACTATTGACATGCACTCCATATAGACCATCATCTTCACATGTGACATTTTCAAACAACAACGATAAAGTAATATTCTCAGCCTGTTTAATAACTATTTTAAAATTAGTTGATGGTGATATATATTGGACTTCTCTGTGTTCGTTGATTGCTGCTATGTTTTGTCCGTTTTTAGTAATGATAACTGGTATGGAATTCAACCTTCCAGTGATGATACATGATATACTAATGTCTTCGTCGTATAAATATGCTGTTACACCTGTACAACTGCCACCTGTAAAACATGTTTTCTTATTTGTTGAATGTGTCAATCACAGATTTTCTTATTGAAAATGACATTATAATTAACATATAATTTTTAATACAAAGGATGTAGGGAACACCTTTGTGATTTTTAATTCTGAATGGAGTAACCAAGTTGTATGACAAAGGAATATGTTTTGATACATGTCTTCTTGCATCTTTAAGTAGATTTCGTATGTAATGGTTAAAAAAAAACATAATGGCGATCATGAGTTGTTGAGTCGGTGATGATCACTTTATACTTGCAACACGAATTTCGCATGTTGGAGGAACTTAATTGACTATAGCTCAGATTGTTTATCTTCATTTTAGGGGACCTTTTTCTTTAAAGGTATTATAACGGTTATGATTCGACATTAATAGTAATTTCAACTAAGGCTTTTCTACCTCAGGCATAGATTACCTTAGCTGTATTTGGCAAAACTTTCAGGAATTTTGTTCCTCAATGCTCTTCAACTTCGTACTTTATTTAGCCTTTTTAACTTTATTGGATTCGAGCGTCACTGGTGAGTCTTTTGAAGACGAAACGCGCGTCTGCCGTATATACTAAATTTAGTCCTGATATCTATGATGAGTTCATTCGCTGTGTTATCCCCCAAAATATCACAATTGTCGACCAACCTGCAGCGTGAATTCTGCTCGGTAACTTAAAATTAAAATAATTCTGAAAATTACGTGACGTTTACTATACTTTAAAATATGATAAAGAATTTTTATCATTTTAAGCTCATTCTCCTATATCATTACACGTGTGTTATTAACAGTCAAACACATTTACCTGGACAGTTTTGGTTATTGCACTGCAGATGTTCTGTATCGTTACCGTCACAAAGCTTTCCCCCATGTTGTGGGACTGGATTATTACAGCTACGATTCCTTGTTTGGATTCCTCCTCCGCATGGCAGACTGCACTTATCCCATTCATTCCAGTTTGACCAACCACCATCAACTAAAAAATATGTGTTAAATGATGTATACTTTACATTCTACCATTATCTTGAGGATAAGCTTGCGTATATCAATCAAGCATTTTGTACGGTAAAACTTAGTCAACAAAACATAGACATAAGTCGAAGACAAAGACCAAATGTTATCATTTTCTAAAAATGAAACACAAAAATAGTACTGACATTTTGACACATCTTACAGTAATTCAATTTCTCATTTTATTCTGTTTGTTAAACGCTAAGATTGATTTTAAAATCATTTCCATTGTTCGTATTGAAACAAATGATTAATAATAATACAACAATTTCAAGAATTTGTCACATGACAAAAGGTCATGTAGGTGCGTCATAGTACAGAAATAATTTATAACTGACCACATAAATAATCTAGTCATAACATCTTTTTAAAAGTGTTTTCTAATGTTTTCAATTATCACTTTGTTGTGTGGAAGGTTATAACTCTCTGAATAAAAGGGAGAAGAAGACAATCACAAGTCGGGAAAAAATTAAAAAAAACTAAAGAGAAACAAAGACAAAAAAATATAAAAATAAATATTAGTTGAAAAAACACCACGCAGAAAAATAAAGTGAACAACAAGATAAAATTGGGAAAGGAAATGGTGAATATGTCAAAGCGACAACAATCCGACCATAGAGCAAACAACAGCCGAAGGCAACCAATGGGTCTTCAATGTAGCGAGAATTCCCGCACCCGTAGGTGTCCTTCAGCTGGCCCCTAAAAATATGCATAATAGTACAGTGATACATGTAATGGACGTCATACTAAACTGCACTATGTAAGATCCCTACATAAACTGAGCTAAAATAAACTTACGACCCTGTCGGTTTGCTTCAACCGTGCGTTTTTTTGTCCGGGATGTACAAATACGCAACAACGTTTAGTCATACGTCTCGTTTTGAGAAAAGGGAACGCTTTCAATACACTATGAACTATTGAAAAATTACTGTTTGAGTGGTACCTATGTGGCATATTATTTGGTATTTGCTTTGGTCCATATCCACAATAGACCCTCATTTTCGGTTGGCAGCTCGAATTTTCAACTTTTCATTCGGTTGTCCCTTAATACAGAACCTTCTTATCACATTGATTTTTGGTCATTTTGTTCTCTTTCTAAACATTTATGAAATATTTGTCGCTGAACGTTAAGCACACACCAAATAATCAGTCAATCTGGAATATTTTATGGACAATATAATATTTCGTTAGTGTCTTAATCATGTAAAAAAGATTGCTATCTAAATACATATTCTATATCAATTTGGTGTGTGTACGGATTAATATAACCCTGCAAATAATATTTATAGAATAGACAACGCCTATTGTTTTAAGACGTCAGATAGTGAAATAACTTCGTTTATTTCACATGTGAAATTATCGGTTTTTATTTAACCGGGAAATCAATGAATCAATCGCAACCAATGTACGTAATAAATGTCTATAATTCAAATTGTAAACTTGATTAAGGTTCATGCACGTCTTGTCTTCGTTCTCTAAATAGTTTCAGGTTTTGACAGTTTCTAACTTTATTTTTGTTGATACTACCATTATAAAGTTTTGTAGAGGATTGATTCTCTTAATATTTCAAAACTTACCATTATCTCCTGGACCAGTTGTATACTGTCAAGAAACAGGCGTTTTATATCTATACTATTTGAGCTGTGTGTCTTTTCTAATGACCCAAGATTATATTGGGAGATGTGCATGTGTAGTAATTCATTGTTTACAATGTTGTTTTTTTAACAGTTGTCTCGTTTTCAATAATACAACATCTACATATTCTTATTTCATTGGAAGAATATACTAGTACTAAGTATCTTTATTCATGCTGCACTTATTGGATTGTACTCGTTCGTGAAAGATGTTTTACCTGGGCAAGGATCATTCTGGCAAGTTTTATTTTCGGTTCCATCTCCTATACATATAACCTGCTCATCATCATTAACACTTTGGCCAAAGCAGATCCTCCGTTTAAAACTGATTCCTGTGTCACACGTTACGCTGCATGCATCCCAAGTTCCCCATGGAGACCAATAGCCTATAACTAGATATAAACACACTAGTAGCTAAATGCTTTCCTTAACTAATGTTCGATTATACAAAAGAATTCAGTTGTTATGCATGAATACTGTAGAGAATGAAATACTTCAATACTTGAAACAACAAAACTATTGCAATGCCCATATCTTATTATCTGACCTACATGATGAAAAAAACCTTTCTTAGGGAAAAAAACATCTACATGTAGGGTCATACTAGTTTTTATTTAAATTGCAATTGAAGTAAGAAGTTTTGAAACACATCTTTGTTACCAAAATGAACTGTAAACTAGATTGCACGACTCCAGCTTGTAGTATGAATACCTTGACATTTCTCCTCTTCACATCCTGTGTACTCTTTTGGAAAGCCGTCGCAGAAGTTGCCTCCGTGTTGAGGAAGAGGATCGCTACATTTTCGGGATCTGCTTTTTGTTCCACTTCCACATGTCTTACTACATTTCTCCCATGGATTCCAATCGCTCCAGGCTCCGTTTACTAGAAATAATAATATATATAATATAACAGATTATACTATTACTATTGAATCAAACCGAAAGAAACAGTAGATTCAAAATCAGGAAAACATACTTTAAAAACAGTACAACTGAAAACAGATTCTTTTAATTGTTTAAATGTGCAACAATATTTTACTCTTATCGTTTGGTCTGCATTGACGATGGATTTCCAACATGGAAATGCTATATAACAATATGACAATGAACAGAAAAGGTTAACAACAAATGAATGAAAAGTGATTTATAAATATATTTACTAGGGCATGGATTGTCCTGACATGGACCAGTAGTTGTACCGTCACCGTCGCATTCATTACCACCAAACATAGGAACTGGATCACTACACGTTCTATTTCGTTGTCGAATACCACCATCTCCACAAGTTAAACTGCATTCTCCCCATGACAACCAAGTAGACCAATTACCATCGACTATTTTAAGATTGTGAAGTTAAAAAAATTTCATGTAAATTTTGTGCATAATTTTTAAGATATATTAGTATAAATAGCAAAAACCAAGACACCTTCGACGTTTTCAGTTGATGGTATAAAAGAAAAATTAAGCAGAGATACAAAAAAGCATAAAAAAGATTAACCTCGCTCCCAAGAATTCTAACCAAAAAGTAAGGATTGTTATTAATTATACAACTCTCCTGTCAATTTTATACGTATGAGGATGACTTTACACAGTTGATTCCCTAAGATAAAAAAGAGGCTTGAAGGGTCCAAATTATATATTGTTCTCACTGAATTATTACACATTCGGGTGCCTCCTTAAACGCTATGAAAAATTAAAAAAATAAAAAATGATTCCAATTGTTTTTTTTTTCAATGTTTAAAGGAAACACCCTTTTAGTCTAATTTGATACTTACTAGGACATGCAGGGTTTTCACACACTCCAATATCAGTCGTGTTTCCCTCACAGTCTTTTCCTTCAAATTCGAGACGTGAACAAGATCTTGATCTAGACATACTTCCATTACCACAAGTCACATCACAGGTGGACCACAAACTCCATTCTAACCATGTTCCATCGACTTGAAAAATACATTTTCATTTTAACAGCTTAGCTTATTGTGCATTTATTGAAATAACCACGCATAAATAGTATTGTATGTTATTACATCGTATATGCTTTTAAACTAAATGTTACCATGCATATTTAATTTCTAGAAGACACTTTATTTTGCTGACTGGATTCAAGATGGAAAGATGGTGTGAGGTTAATATATCTTTCTCATACTAAAATCTTTCACAGTTAAACACTTTCTTTCTTTATAACAAGATATAATGTGCATACTAATTCGATGCCATATTTTCATATCTATTTAACAATTAAACTTTGGGAATATTCAACCTTTATATATAGTATATGTGTATGTATTGCAATTTTTACTTAATTAAAGGTCAAGATTAATACATAGACAACGTTGCCAATAAGCAAACTAATAGTCATACACTGCACAAACTCTCATATATGAATCGTTTTCCCATTGAAGTGTTAAATAACGCCTTACTTGGACATGCCATTTCACTGCATGAATCAAACATAGTATCTTCTCCAACACATTTTTCTCCACCAAATTTTGGTGCAGGATTTGTACATGTTCTTTGTGAATGTCTTAGTCCTCCGCCACATGTAACATTACATGAACTCCAGGGAGACCACACTGTCCACATACCATCAACTTTAATGTAAAATGTGAATAAAGAAGTAAATTCGAACGAAAATCGAGAATGAAAGCTTGCAAATTATATATTTAAATCACACAACACTGAACGATAGCATATTCGAGATGCCTTTCTTGTATAAGAACAAAAAGGAAACAACTAGAAGTTTTAAGGATGATACGTACATATACTTGTAACTATAGACAAAAAGTGAAAGACATATTTTAAAATTGTTTGTCTATTTTCTATGCTTTTGATAAAGGGAGCTACATGTAACAACTTTGTACTTGTTTGGACTTTCGAACTTTTATATCTGGGCGTCACTGGTAAGTCTTGTGTGGACGAGGCGCATTTCTAGCATATTGATGTTTAAACCTGATGCCTTTTGTTAGCTATTATTCATATGTGTCTTTGTCTGATATGTTTTCTTATTTAATGTATTGTAGTCCTGTAATGCGTTGTTATTTGGGGTTCGTGTTGTTTATTCTTTAGTGTTCTTCGTTGTGTCATGTGTACTATTGTTTGTCTGTTTGTCTTTTTCATTTTTAGCCATGGCATTGTCTGTTTGATTTAGATTTATGATTTTGACTGTCCCTTTGGTATTTGTCGTCCCTCTTTTAATGTTATTTTTAACATTGCTATTAAAGTGCGAGGTTTGGCATGCCAAAAAACCAGGTTCAACCCACCATTTTTCTTTAAAAATGTCCTGTACCAAGTCAGGAATATGGCCTTTGTTATATTATAGTTTCTGTGTTTGTTACATCTTAACGTTGCGTCGTTTATTTTCTCTTATATTTGAGTGTGAACTCACATTACTTTAAGACGTGTCACGGTACTTTTCTATCCCAAATTCATGTATCTAGTTGAGATGTTATACTTGTTATTTTTCTTGGATTTTGTCAAATGCTTAGTCTGTTTCTGTGTATGTTACACTTTTTATGGTGTGCCGTTGTTGTCCTCTTATATTTCCCTCAGTTTTAGTTTGTTCCTACGATTTTGTTTTTTTGTCCACGAATTTACGAGTTTTAAACAGCGGTTTACTACTGTTGCCTTTATTTACCAAAAAATGCTATATTTGTAGTAGAAATATCCAAGCTAGATGTTAAATTATATGCATCCTCAACTTGTGAGACTTTTTAAACTCTTTAACAAATCTCAATTGCGAGTAAAATTGTTTTTTTAAACAGTACCTGGACAGTTTTCAAGGACACATGGTTTATGTTCAGTACTATTTCCCTGGCATGAAGTTCCACCGTTTATTGGCTTTGGATCATTACACAGTCTAGTTCTCTGTCGAAGAGATGTACCACATGTTTCTGCACACCCTGCCCAGAAAGACCAGCTTCCCCAGTTACCATCTACTATATTAATCAAATTAGAAGATTACAATTAAACACAACAGATTCGAAAATAATAATATGTTGGAAATTAAATAACGTTAAAATACTAAACATTATAAACATTATACAATAACATATAACAAGTAGGCATGCTCTCCTTTTTTGAAGTTCACATCCATTTCTGGAACAAAGCCCGGTGATTTAATTCCAATCATTCACATTCGGATTCAATTTCAGGTGAATTTAGTTGTAGCAATGACTTGTGACATTTCGAGTTAATTTAGATAAATAAGAATTGTCCATAAAGTTTTCAGGATGTCTTTGAGAAAGACAAAATAAATAATCTACCAATCTTCTATCGTATGATTCGTGACCCCTTAATAGATCTGATGAAAGTACTTCTTAAAATTTCGGTAATAAATTTATGGATGATTTAGAAAAAAAAGATTGCAACTCTTCAGATGTGAAAAGGGTTTTGCAACTCTTGTTAGGTCCGTTTTTGGTCAATTATCTCCCACGGTTTTTAAACAAAAGCTTTCATAATTTTTATTTAATTGGTCAAACTCATAGAAATCTAGGAAAACAATTCTTATAAACAGACATATCAATTTAAAAATCACCAAGTATAAGATATAGTGCTTTTATGTTAATTACTAATACCTTGGTTCGATGGTTCTGTGGTATGAACGAAATCCGGAATTATGCCACTTGATGCAGCAAATGATATAACTGATTGGGTCCTTATTTCCTCAACAGTAGTCATATCGTTTTCATGTGTTGTTGTACCGTTTAAAACAACAGTTGCGCCTTTTGTCGAAGATTTTATACCAGAAACCGTTTGTTGAACGTCTTCTGTCGTTTCTATAAGTGTCGAACTTGACTGGACATTGGATGATTGCGATGGCGTTACTGAACTTGTTATAGATTTCGTGGTTGTTAATGTTCTCGTTGTTACCAACAAAGTGTCCTCGGTGGATGATATAAATTTAGAAGTAGAAGACACTTTGGAAGATGTACTAGCAGAGGGCGCTGTAAGAGATGTGGTACTTGTATCTGGTAAAGAACTGGTAGTAACATTTTGCGATGTAAAAGGCTTTGACGTTAAGGTAGACAATTTATCAACTGTTGTGTGAGCAGTCGTCGTAACCTTTGATTTGGTAGTTGATGTAAATACTTCCTGAAGTTCTGGTGGTTCATGTAAATGTATAGTTGACACTTGAATGGTTTCAAAGCTGTCCAATAAAATCTGAAACCCTCCTAGCATCAGATTTCCACTTCTAAGTATATTATCCTTAATATATTTTACAGATTGATTTATCATGTCTGATTCTGATATGTCTACACAATACACAGTAAATGATACTTTGATGCTTCCTGGACTGAAATAAACAAAGTCGTGTTTAAAATAAACAATTTTAGTCAGATATTTAGATAGTGTGTATAGTATATTGTTTATCACCTGTGCTTTTAACTCTTAAGGGCTTCACATTTTGCAATAAAGTTAAATATTTTAAGGTCATTTTCGTGTTACATACAACGCAGGTTTTAATTGAAGAATCTTTTAAGAAAAATGCTATTTTTTAATACTTATCCATGTTTGTGATAAGTTTGAGCAGAAACTCCTGGATAAATTTTTCAATGTACGATTTGAAGGAACAACTATTTTTTGTTTTATTGTGATGAGTCACGTCCTCATCACAAAAAAAAGTTATTTCTCTAAATTAAAGCAACAGCAATTCGTTATATATAACATGTAATCAGATATCAAAAATAAAAGTATACTTACTTTAGAGCGAATACGATGCATCCAATATAATTATCACCAAAACCACCCGTATTATTATTCAACACCCTATCAATCTGAAAGTAATCATGTTTAAACACCTCTAGAATTTGAACATCTTCGGAGAACACTATGTCTTTTTTTTTTAACAACATGTACAATTTTACTCGAACAACTCTTTGCAATCACATGTTGATAACGGAAAAGCTATCATAATAGAGGTTTCTCAACATCTTACGAACGAACGAAAATCGCCCTAACTTGACGTAACTTGCCGTAAAGAGAAAAGAGGGAGCAGTAATTTATCTTATAATTTTGGATTATTGGCTGTGCTCTTCTTCCATTTGAAATGTCTTTTACGTGTAAAATATGCATGCTAGATTTTTTAAAACCATTTTGAATCAAATACATATTATATTTATTTGATATTATATAATATATAATATACAATTTACTGTTCAATCAACACAGTTGAAAGTCTTATTGATCTATTTATTTAAGTGAATATTTAATCAAAGGACAGTAATTGTAAGTCGACTGAATTTTAATAAACCTGATGACAACATCACTATTTAGTATATGTGAAAAAGGTAAATATAGATCATGTTTATGGACCGAAAGGGATAGGATTTTTTTTTTTATCTTAGCTAGAATCTGATTAACGGTAGAAATACTTTCGTGGACATGAGGTAAAATAAATCTAGGAGGGAACGCCTTTCGATTTAAATTTAAAAAGAAAACATCCTAATAAGTTCCGGGATAACTTCTTTGCCCCAAACACTTAACAAGACAAATAAAGGAAAATATTGAAATACATATTTTAACTTATATATTGTGTTTTTTTTTGGGTTATCATGGCCTTTCTTATTCTATGTGTGTATGTTTCCTCTATAGTATAATTATGAGTATATACATTTTTTTTCTTGTTTATTGTTTCCGTTAAGCTTCTATGGCATACTGTGCATATTTCCTTTATTTTTCATATTTCTAATTTTTCTTTTTAGTTAGGGGTGTAATATTTAAAAATACATATTTTGATAACTATATGTGACTACCAGTTGTGTTAGGGCTGTTGCACTCAAACTTTCAACAAGAACACGCAAAACTCTATTTCTAACGATATATCGAGTGCACCTTTGAATTTCTTTAACTGATTCCCAATAAATATAAGAAATAAAAAAGCTATGTTACGACTTATCTATCTATTCAAGATACTCTCCGATACGAAATAATGAAACTCATAGTAGCTAAAACCGATTGGACCCATAGAAGGGACGTGTGGATATATGAAATATATTAAAGTTGTGTTATCTTGATCACTTATCAATCCTTTACCAAACGCTAATTTCGCAATGAAATGAATGGAATATTTGCCACTGAACGTTAAACACCAAACAATCAATCAACCAATTGCAAACTATATGTGTTAATTTTTTTATTCAAGGACATTATAAAAAAAATCTTTTTGGATGGATAAGGGAGATAAATCGAACGCATATATATGACATGTCAACGAACGAAACTCAACGTAAGAAAACGAAACAGTCAACAACAGAAAATAAATTGGAACACGGACAACAATAAAATGCAAGGTTTCAAAAAAGTATATTAAGTTGTTAACTGTTGTCTTTTAAACACACTGCAGTATCGGTAGACATTTATTATGGATTATATTATAACAAAATTACTGCTCCATAACGATACGTTCGTAGAGTTTCGTCCGTTCGTAAGATGTTGAGAAACCTCTAATAAGCATAATTTTCGACGCTACGTGTAATCTTTGACCCGTATGCCCGTTAACCATTTTAGATGTAAGATGCTAAAATCAAACACTCTGGCTGGGTGACTGGGCTAGTGAATACTTTATTTCGGACACAAAAAAATAAGTTCATAGATACTTGAATAAAAGCAGTTTTCCGATATGCAAAATTAAGTCCTAGTACAATATTTCATATCGTAACACTACTTGGATATGCGCGCGCATTTAATGGCATATAATGAGATGATAATGCATATCGATGTGTAGTCTTTACATCAGAGATCAAAGGCACAGTTTAGACAATATCACTGCCTGAGATCAGACAATATCAATGCTTGAGATCAGACAATATCACTGCTTGAGATCAGACAATATCACTGCTTGAGATCAGACAATATCACTGCTTGAGATAACAATTAAAAATCATAATAACTAAAGTTCGAAAAAAAAAATGTTTTGGCTGGTCACATACTGTAATAGCTGCGGAACCGTAGCTATTATGTCCTTATGTTAATTTTGACTATTTGCGGATTGCAAATAGTCAAAAAATAACATAAGGACCGCAAAAAGTCAAAAAATTACATAAAGACATACGATCTACGGTTCCGCAGCTGATACTGTAAGTGCTTGTAAGTGTAAATCAAACGATGGTATAAATGTTTTAATTTTAATAATATGCAATGAAAAATTTTAAAATCAAGATCATCATGATAGTAAACAAACAAAATTATATGTCCGAATATACTATTATATTATCACTTTGTATATGTACTAGTATCAACTTTACTAAATACTATTTCTAGGCATATCAATAAATACTAAAATACTATATATAGCCGATAGCCCAGCAATGCTGGTGGACCCCATATTTTATTAATATAAATATGATATATATACACAATATACATGAAGCATAAGTATCAATGCACTATAGATAACTATGATAAGGAATTCTTTAAAAAAAACCCAGTAAATTGTGTTCAAAAATATGATCTCTGTCATCAACGATCCCGCCGGCCAGGAAAAACCAACAAAAACGAGTTACCTCGGTTCAAACTCCATTTAAACTGCAGTCAAAAGACTACATTTTAAATAAAGTGGAAAATTTTGGAAACCTGTGTCCAAACCCAAATGCTCGGAAGACCGTCTCGAGAGGTTCACTTGGACTGTATATAACTGACTAAATATGATCAAGTATACTATATGAAATAATAAATCAAGTTATTTTATAGTAAAATAAAAATCCCTACTAAATACAAATTAGAATAACAATTCAATTGAACATGAAATTTATTTCACTGTTGTCCAGTCTGATGCTTGGCTAGAAGTGACCGACAAGGGAAAATATTCCCGCTAAATATCAGTATCACGTGATACATGTATGTATATACGTGTACATAAGTACCCGTATCAATAGTATTCACTAGTACCGTTATTACAATAATTTCCCACTATACTATCGAACCGTTGGAAATTATAAGTATCAACTTTACTAAATACTATTTCTAGGCATATCAATAAATACTAAAATACTATATATAGACGATAGCCCAGCAATACTAGAAACACAAAGAAAGGGCGGGCACAGTTCAGTTTACAACCCAACCCAAGTGTTTGTGAAACTGACATTCTCTTTTCAAATGTATCATCTATGTACCCGTCCTTACTCGTGTCGGACTTCCACCTCCCGTGTCTCATAGTGCACCTTTCGTTCACATCAGACTGGGCAGCAGCGGTAGCACCGCCTGAACGAAGAGAATGTAAACCTAGATTAAGATTAGGGGCGACAATTCTAATTCTTTTTACAAGATTCTCTTTAGCTGATGTGTAACTCATCTTCTTATTCTTATGTATCAATTTTGCTATACCCTTAGATCTAAATATAGGTCTGAAAACAAATAAATCAGATTTCTCATCTAGACTAGCTAACTTAATAGAATTAAATTTATAACAGTGTGGTCGACGGTAAAACGTTTGTTAGTAATTATACTGAAACATTCACCTATAACTTGTTTGTCGTTGGCGATGATTTTATGCTCACTCAGTCTATCAGAGGCCTTCAAGTGGGGATTTAAATAATCACTTGTTAACACATTTTGATACATAAAATGAAACTTTCTTTTCACAAATCATTTAAGCAATATGTTTTAAATATTTTTTTTACCATCACTTAATACTACAGTTTCACTTTTAAGAATGATAATGTTCAGAGCTGATATCAATAAATAACGATAAAAAAAAGTTTATTCATGTAAAAAAACCAACTTTTAAGTAATGGGGACCTGCGTTATTTCACAAAATATCTTATTGATTAAGGGAACAAAATCATTTAAGAGTGACCTTCTATTTATTTAATGCTAACCATGTGGGCTTTGTTTGTGAAGAGTTCCAGATGACAAAAAAAAACATTTTTTTGTTGTTGTTATAAACCATAAATCGATCCGTTTATTCAGATATTTGTCAATTTGCCTTGGCTCTTAAGTCCAACACTTGGGACAGGAGGAACAAATGCGTCCTGTATGATTTTGTAAATAGATGCATCTTTTAAAAATAGTCGAAAACAAAATTGTCTGTCCAATGGAAAGGTTGAGGCCAAAAAAAGATGAACGGTGCATTATAGAAACATAGAAGCTGGTTGCAAAAGTTGACGACAAGATCTTTTTTCAACTTGAGTATGGTCTTATACTATTAACCTGAAATAGATATTTTTATAGCAATTCCCTTGATACGAATACATGTTGTCTTGGGCTTGTTTTGCTCTTTGGTTGGGTTGTTGTCTCTATGACAATTCAATTCTCATTCTTATCATAGATATAACTGCATGTACAAAAAAAGAATGTGTGGTGTGATAGACAATCATACAAATTCTTTCCAGTGACCAACAGGCGTTAGCAAAATACACACTTTATAGAATGAAAGCTCCAAGAGGTCTTGGCATGTAAAAACAAACACGAAAGTTAAGCGAGAGAAAAACAATAAGGATACCGCATACAAATTAGAAAATGGTCCGCAATATTACTTTTGTCAACTCACTAAGTTGAAATGAAAGACCTGGCGAATTTAAGCCTTTTCAATGGATGTGATGTATGTTTAAAAAATCATGGTTTGTTTAGACATTTAATTCAAGTCTTGGTTTTAAATTATTTGCAAGTAAGTTTAAAGTATTTAAAACAAATAATCACTCACAGAAAGACGTCCAATCCATCTTCAAAAGAAAGAAAAAAATGAATAGACGACCTATAACGCACAGAATATCATGTATGTGTTTGGGCCGTATGAGTATTTGGACCATACGCGTATGGTCCGGAAAATATTTTATTTGCGATCACAAAATGCACGAAGTCGTCCATTTCTATGTAAATTGGGTCGATTTGAATATTAATAAGATGAATGCGTTTCTGTTGCCAAGTGTTTTTCACAAAGTAGTAGCAGTATAGCAGAACAGTTTTACCAATACAATACCGTAAATGCATGCAAATTTTAAAAGGTTTAATCCAAATAGCTTTCTTACTATCCAATAACTTTCAAGTACGAAAAAGACAGGGCAGAAGTATATTTTGTCTATATGTTATGTATTCGCACAACTTTTGAAAGTGGATTATGCATTCGTTCTAAAATAAATTTTTTGACCAGATAAAAAAGTTAAAAGATGACATTATTCGACAATCGCAATTGTTAAATATCGTTGACGTCCGAAAAAGATAATCAATCAAAATATGCACTGCAATTTTTAAAGCCAGTAAGTCATTCTTTTTTCAAAACACAAATTCGAATTATTTTATTTAGGCGTTGAGAACCTTTGGTGACCCCACAGTTTAAATGTCTATACTAAGGACGTCGTGATCTATGGGCGTTATAGACGAACGTTCACCTAATCTGTCCCAGTCAATGGGAAATTAAAGTGCACCAATCAATGTCCACAGCCACACTGTTACGAATACGATTCTATATCTATTGTACATTTTGAATGGACAAGCTAAAGTTCTACCTATCGAAATCAAAATTTTATTACCCTGTCGGTATTGATCAGTTTTACTACGTGAAATGTGTATCTCTAAATAATCATCGAAAACTGTGATATCTTTACATTTTAAAGAACTAAGTTCTCATCGTAACGCAAAAACCCTGAATAACCTATCAAAATCATGGTCAAATCACGAACTATCAATAAACCTTCTGAACTTTCGTACAATGAACATAAATCAATAAGAATACTATTGTTAATTGGATCCTTTTTGACTACTGGTCTACCGTTCAAACGTTTTACAGATTCGGTCAGTGATTAAACATACGAATTGTTAGTAGGATCATTGAAGCCATTTAGCTCATGGGCCCATTTGATAGAATATACAGCGGAGTCTAATACACTGGGAGAACAATGTTTGTCAATAAGATATGTCAAATAAAGTGCGACATGAACTGGCTTAGCAGGTAATTCTGACATGTTGTGTTCATTAATAAAAGTTTTCCATCGTTTGAAACCATAAAAGTACTTTTTACTGGTATTTTCGGCTTTGGATTCCACAATAAAGCTGGACATCTTGTTGGCTAAATTCCTAAGTTTGTTGTCCGGGGATATACCACTGTTGTCTATGGCAGCCTGGACGTTTTGTTCCAATCTTAAACCTGCAAATAATATTGATCACATTAAAATTCTAGTTTGATTGCTAACATATGAAATCTCAAAATACGTTCACGAAATACGCCATTTTTACCACAACCTTTAACGACTGAGTGCTGTTTTGGTAAAAACTTTGTGCCTTTAATAAATTTGGTGAGATGCGAATAGCAACGGCCAAAATGGAGCTGATTTCCATTCCGGTATAACAAGCGTGCTGTTGGCTTTGTCGTTTTCTATTTTGCGTACGACCATGGAAATGAATGATGGTGGTGGAACTAACCAATTTGTTTCTGTGTTCCAGTTTTGACTAAATGCGTCAACTGCTTCCGTACCGGGATACCATATTTTAGAGTTAAATCGTTCACACTGTGGATTATAGTGTGTGGCGAATCTGTCTATTGTATATGGACCCCATAAGCTATTGATTTCATCAAATATATCAGAATGAATAGCCCAATCATCGTGATCAGTGTGTCGACTGAGCTTGTCTGCGTGTGTGTTGTTCTCTCTCGGAACCCATTGTGTAATTATGTTTATATTGCTATCAACACAAGTTTGTTTAATGTCAATAGCTATATCTTGTAACTTCTGTTTCTTACTTCCTACTCTCAATATGTGAGGTATGTTTTGATTGTCTGTATAAATTTTGACAGTTTTGTCACTAAATGTTTTATCAAAAGTTTGTACAAACCTATTGACGCATTCTAATTCGCGCCATGTGGAACTTTCGTTCCTTTTTCGTTCTGTCCAGTTTCTGGACATTTCCTTGCAAAAAAGTTTTGCATTCAAATCTGAGGTTAAATAACCACCAAAGCCTACATATGAGGCGTCACAAAACATTTCTATATCAACAATATCAAACTGATCGACTTTACAAATGTCGACTCCAGCATTATTGAGTTTTTTCAATGAAATAGACCAAAAATGTATTTCATTAATTGCTTTTTTGCAAATCTTGACTGGTGCATCCCAACTTGCTCTACCAATGATACAATCATAAAGGTATCTAGTGTTCAATCTAACTAAGTCACCAATGACTATCTGCATAGATATCAACTGACTAACAATGCTAGCTAAAAATCTAGATCCAAATATTTCTACCCCTTCGTTTGTTTCTTCTATTAAAAATTTAATCTTTTTCTCAGTTTTCATAATTCTAACGTCATTAACAAATATTTTACCTATATTTGTATCCCAAGTATACCCTAGCCATTTTAATCTCTGGCTTGGTAACCAAAAACACTTCTCATGTGCAATCAAAAAACCCAAATTTTCAAATTTATATTTAACTATTTGACTGCTCTCTATGCATTTCTCAAAATCGCTATCTCCACCTAACCCATCGTCTAGAAACATTATTATCCTTTTGCCCTCAGATCGCAAATGCTTAACTGCTTCTCTAAGTACTTTTGTAAATATGTACCCTGCAGTTGATATACCAAATGGAAGAACATTGAAAACGAAATATCTCGTATTACCATCAAAATTCCAAGTAAAACCTAAGAAAGTTCTGTGAATATCTGAGATTTCCAAATGGTGATAAGCAGATCTAATATCGAAACTAAATACATAATCTAGTATCCTCGTACTTGTATCTAAATTTTAACAGATGTGGATTCAAATGCCTACAATCTAGTACTAATCTTGGTTTATTTTTATTAAATGCTACTGTAAGCGGATTTATTACAGTTGGTTTCGAACAAACCTCAGAAATGCACCTTTTTTGAAGAAGCTTGTGAATTTCTTCAACAACAAATTCTGCATTGTTTAAAGATGATCTGTTATTTTTCAAATGCTTAACCTCTGGTTCCGTTTTTAACGGTAACTTATACCCGTTTTCAATAACATCAATAATATGTGTACTAGTAGTAATAGCTTTCCATTCATGTAATTTTGACCTCAATTTACCTACAGGTATATCAACTTCTAGTAAAAAGTTATCACCAATGACACTTGGTTTCGATTGAGTAATTTCTATCGTATGTTTATCTTCTACTTTGTTTACATTTTCACTGAATGAATTTTCAGCTTGACCAATATAACATTTTTTCATATTATAATACAAATTAGTACTTTCAAATTTTTTAAATATACTTATCTTATCTTTCTTCTCCGGACAATCATTCGCCCAATGGCCCTTGTTGCCACAATTGAAACATCTCCCTGTTCTCCAAGTTGGGGTTGGATCTCTCTCTCTTTGGTGGAATAGGGCACTTTCCTGACCGTCTTCGTTGACTTTTTCAGCTTGTCTGACTTGCTCCTACCTTCAGCTCTGTTTTGCGCTCTTATCATTTTCTTTTCATCTTCGGAGTCGTCGGCAATTGGATTAGTTGTGTACTCCTCCACGACTCTCCAACCCAATTCGGATGAATCAGCGAGTTTAATGAGTTTCTGTCTGTCTCTTACAATTGCCATACCTTCAAAAATCTTGTCTCTAGCTTGATGAATGGATTCTACGGATAAATCTGGTCCGTCTAACTGTGCTTTTGTCTCCATTAACTTCGTCAGGAATTTAACCTCGTGCTTGTACTGGTTTTCGTTCCCCTTCCTTTGGAAAGTATAATTCTCCGACAAAGTCTCCTCAATCTTGGACATCTGGGATTGACTGATATCTCGCTGAGACTGCTGGATATTTCCCTGGAATGTGGATAGCCTGTTATCTACCAAAGCGGTGATTTGGTTAAGGGTATCTTGTTGTGAGGCAGATACTGCATTTTGTACTTCTTGTACAATAACTTGCTTTACTGAATTATCTAAACCGGGGTCCGTCATATTTCACTGTTGTCCAGTCTGATGCTTGGCTAGAAGTGACCAACAAGGGAAAATATTCCCGCTAAATATCAGTATCACGTGATACATGTATGTATATACGTGTACATAAGTACCCGTATCAATAGTATTCACTAGTACCGTTATTACAATAATTTCCCACTATACTATCGAACCGTTGGAAATTATAAGTACTTTCTTTTTTGCTTTTTTGTTATTGGTGGTTGGATATTATTAACATTATCGATAATCATAAAGATCAAATTCTGTAAAACTGTGTAGACTTGCCTCTGTAGAATCGGGGAAGTGACTGTCGATTTCCGGTGGTTAGAAATAAAAAAAAATAATAATCAAGGAATTCTGGTTAAATAAGTTTTAACAGTTTTGTTGGTTATGCGTGATTTGAATAGTACCAGGCTTATAATTTGATACGCCAGACGCGCGTTTCGTCACATAAGGTTCATCAATGACGCTCAAATGAACAATTGATATTTGATTTACAACACAGTTTTGTTAAAATACTTTAATTTTATATTATTCATTTTAAGGCATATGTTTATATATACATACCTCAGCACAAAAGTCCGAGGCAAAACGTTTATATTTGTATGATAAACTGTTACCCATATCCGTTGTATACGTATCGTTAACCGTCAAGTCAAGTAAAGCATGAACTGTAGAAAATAAGTAGGTATATGAAGAGAAAGAAAAATAATATCAAAAAATAAATAACGTTAAAATTAAAGATCGTAAAATATGTAAAATTATTTCATTTTGTATTTTTAATATAAATGTCTTCATGTCGCACTTTCTTTTCAAAGTACATTATTATTTTATTTTATTTTATTTATTTAAAGAGATTATTATGGAAAAGTATTTGAAAGAACACTCAGCAGTTTTAACCCTCGGTAGTAAACCATTAAGAAAAAAAACCTATTAACTCACCGTATGCAGTCGTTTGTGTTTTCAAGTCTGAAAAGAAAAATACAAATTGTAATATTTGGAGTCTATTCATTTTATAATATGTTTTACAGATTAGTGGAAAACAATCATGAACAAAAAACAACAACAAACAAACAAAAAAGCAAACTATAGTGATATCATCCCATTACGATTTCTCCGATAGTTTGGGTCATAGTTTATTCTAGTTTCTCTATCTGAGGGAAACACATTCTTGCAAGGTTCTTCCATTTGTCTGTAAAGAATGAATACGTTACCATGTCCAATATGAAGGCTGCCGTTTGCTATGAGGCCTTGTTTAGGTACAGTGCATCACAATGTGCACAAAAGTCATGTAAGAGCCATTTCGGAGACTCTCGGCATGATCCAGAAGTGGCCTGTGGTAAGACAAGATGATATTTCAGTGGATAAAGGTAGGAAGGTTAAAGACAAGATACTCGTAATTCATGTGTTTCAGTAATGCAAAACGAAACTTTAATACAAAGAAAAGAAGGCTTCACTTTAAAAATCTGAAAAAAAGCGACATGTCTTTCGGACGTATATTTTTCGTTGTTTGACTCGGTCCTGCGTCTCTATAGATCGTTAAACACATGCACTTCCTAAAACGTCTTTAGATGTTTAATTTATCTAAACATATTGTGGATTTATTATTAATTTTTATATATGTTGAAATCTGTTACCTATTGATGGTTATTATTTGTTTGTTTCTTTGTCCTTTATTTTCTCCCATTTATCTGTTTATTTATTGAAACCCTGTGCTGTAATGTTATCATTTTAATGTTTTATTTACACTGCTATTAAAGGAGAGGTTTGGCATGCCACAAAGCCAGGGTCAACCAATCATTTTTTCATAAAATGCCCTGTACCAAGTCAGGAAAATGGCCATTGTTACATTGTAGTTCGTTTATGTGTGTGTTACATTTCGGTGTTGTGTCATTGTTGTGTCGTGGTTCGCTTACATTTGATACGTTTCCCTCAGTTTTAGTTTATAACCAGGATTTAATTTTTCTCTATCGATTTATGAATTTGAACAGCGGTATACTACTGTTGCCTTTATTTATATACGAATTTTCATGGTTTTCGTGGGTACAGGTAAACCACAAATTTAAATCCTGAATGAATTACAAAGTTGGTATCAGGTTGTATACAGACTTTGACAAAACCAAGAAATTATAAATCCAGGAAAATACAAGTTTTCAATAATCATGGTAATCAATGGAAATTAGTACCAACGACACAATTGAAACCACAGTAGCTTGAAAAGTATAATAATTTTCAAATTTCAATGATATACCAACCTTGTTCAGTGTGATCATTGTTACTTGAAGTTGACACAGCAATGACGATTAGAATGACAGCCAAAATGGCAACGCCTACAAACAATAATCCATATAATAATTTCTTCTTCCATGTTAAAGGTGTTTTTGTTTCTTCAGGTTGTGAGGCAATATTCTCATCTATCTTATACTTTGTTTCTGGGCTGTCAGACTTAAACTGAAGGAAAACAGAAAAAAAAACAAATGTAGTTTTCGATTCAAGTAAATTTTTAATTGGATACAAGTTCATTAAAATTCATACTAACGTAATTGTCAATATGGCACGTTCGAGATGATAAACACAACTTTGACTCGCTTAACATGCACATCAAAATAAATTTACAGACCTGCTTTCTTCTTATTAGTGATAACCAAGTTCAAAAGAATGATTTCTTATTCGAATAAGCTAACATACATGTAATAATTTTTGAAACCAAATATGTGATTAATACTGAAACCATTTTGTTCACAACATGATAAAGTATCTTTCCCCCTATCATTTCTCCTTAGTAAATCACGAGGTAATATATATCAAACCAAATAAGATATAAAACCTAGAACTCAAATCAAAAGTTATATAGAATTCAGTCAAACAAGGCTAAAGGGTTAGAGCATTTTAATAAGATACAAATAATAATAATTTACAAAGGAGCTCCCATAACTATGGACTTGTGCATTAAGAACTTGTCGTTAGTTTATGTCTGTCATATTTGATTTTAGTATGCTGTTTTGTTAGGTAAATAAAGTCGGTAGTTTTCTCGTTTGAATTGTCTCACATTTTTCACATGGGGACCTTTTTAAGCCGATTATACGATACGAGTTGTTATCATTTTTGGAGGCGTATGGCCCTATTATTTCCTAAATCCACTGCAGTTTATTTAATAATACCACATCTACATTTTTTATATAAACCGAAATCAAGGAAAATTATATACTTACTTTCTGCATGAATTTGTACCACATGGTTTCATTGTCAGTGTTACTAATATCAGTTTTATTTAAATCTGATTCACCAACAAAACCATTTTTATGCCGACTAGTTGAAACCTCTAATTCGTTTTCTTTTATTGGAATAGATTCTATGAAATGGATTTCGTCATGATTGCCAGCACGTGAATTAACAACCCTTTTCTTATGTGTAATGACTTCCTTTCGAAATTCAGTTTCTTCTACCTCTATATCCTCGCTATCTGTTGCCAATGTTGTTCCACTGTCTATGGTATAGTTACATTTTGTTTCATGCGACTTTAAATTTTCATTACTTTGCCTATAAAAGTCTTTTCCCTCAGCTTTTCTATTTACGCTGCTTGGTGCCACAATTTCATAATCATCTCGTTCGTTTTTAAATTTCGTTTGATCTATTCTAAGGCTTTTACCATTTCTCTCCGCACCAGATATGCATAATTGTATTTCTTCGTGATGAAGATTATTTCCGGTCTCATCGATAATGTTGATTGATATTTCACTTTGGTGCCCATTCGATCCTTCGTTCCATAATTCGCCATTTGGAAGATCGTCTGCGTTTTTTTCTCCAATTATTGTAAGGTCATCAAATTCTGTTTCTCTCCCAAATTCTTTAACTTTTGACATTATCCTTGTTTTCAAAAATTAAAAACTTTCATTTCTTTTTTTCTTTTTATTTTAGCCTTCATTTTTAAAGCATAATTATTTATAAATATCATAAACCAAATAGAAGAAGAAATACTATACGGTTTTTGAATAGAAATTGTTTATAATTGAACGACTCAAAACAATGGCGAAACACTATGTTGACACGATTTTTACAAATTATTAAAAACAATAAATATCTGACCGGGCATGAAATTTAAAACACTTTTTCTATTCATTGTTGTAAATTGATATGTTTTTTTCTTAGTGCAATCTTTGACAGTAGTTTGACCGACATTTATAATATATGTTACATATTTCTAAATATAAAATTCAAATTGAAACAAAATATCTTGTGAATCTTTGTTCTCGTATACTGTTATTATACCGATATAATAACAGTAAAACAGTTTTAAGTGCATTAATTAAAATATTATACACATATCTTTTGATGAAGTTAATATTTGGTTTTATCATGTACTAAGACTAAATAACATATGATTTTTACTGTTTGATAACAGCATTAAATTAACGTAAATTCCATATTTTTCAAATTGGTGCTTAGCGGGCTGATATGAAAAGTTTATCACATGTTTCGAGTGTTATCACATGCCTTTCCGTAACGTTATCGAATGGCATTCCGGTGAAACTCGGCAAATTCCGGAAAATACACCTCAATGCTACGTTTTCACTGAAAACATTACAAAGTAGTGTATACAAAACAATTATTTAGATACTGGAAAGTATATTTTGTAAAATAATTAAAAAAACAAAAACAAAAAAAAAACACAATCAAAGTATTAAATAAATGCATTTTTTAAAAGTTTTTGAAACATAATTTAGAAAGTTACTTTACAAAAAAGTTGACTTTTCCAAACAGTGTTCATTATGTATATATTTGAATTATTTTTTTTGTTGTTTCGTTAAAATTTAAATGTTTGTCTTCTCTCTTGAGGCATATGATAATAAGATTTCATATCGAATGTACTAAATTTGGAGTCCGGCGTCCGTGAACTTTTCACTCTTTGAACTTCTATTCGGGAACCACATAAAAGGGTCAATATATGAATCTGTGATTTTTCTCCATCGTTGAAGCTTTGATAAAAAGATCATAACATGTCATTTTTCATATCGCATGTATTATCAACCCTCGGTCAATATCAGCCCTCGAGCCATGCGGCTCTTGGGCTGATATTGAACCTAGGGCTGATAAAACATGCGATATGAAAAATGTCATGTAAAAATCTGATATTATTGACTTTTGAAAAAAAAAAATATTCACCGAGGTATATATGTCTCTATTAACGATCTTAGTGAAAAGCAGTTTTTATTTTAGAAATCTATTAAAACTCATATATACCGAAACAAAAGACAGTAGTTGTTTTATTCCATAAAAAGCAAGACCATGTATTTATATAAAGCAATTATATAGCAAAAGCGTTCACACTGTACAATCGATCGGTGTCGGTTTAGTTAAAACCTTTAAATATACGATATTGCACCGCTACTGTCATATTGGACAAGCTTTGAATATTTGCATTTGTTTTTTTATGTCTTCCCTTATTCATATTTAATTTTCAATCCTCCCTGAATTTGTTATTAGTAAAAACTGACGATACTTATAATAATTAATCTATGGCTATAATTTGATATAGTCAAGCTTAAACTGATCTAGTCATTTGCACATACCAGTATGACGTTATATGTGCCGGGGTCATACTTTAACATCAGTGATTTCTAAACTTTTTGTACGATTCAGAATGTAATAACATTTGACAAAATTGTGAGTATTTTGTAACTTTAGAAGAAATCACTTATACCCGTAGCCATTGACGAAATGTAAATCTTCATACCCTTTGAAAGTCACCAATGATCTGACAAGTAGACATATAAATGTCGTGATATCGTCTCGTGATGTTGGATAAGCCAATCAAACTAATGCAGTTTTCGAATCATCTTTCTTTCGTATTACGCTTCATGTACGCGAAGTGATACCAGAAAAATCCATGCAAGAATAAATAACAGGATATTATCATAAAAGAAATAATATGGAAAACCCTTGGAATAAAACTACAGTATTATGTTTACAAATTGTTTCTTGCACACACTGCATTATTTGTACAGCGCATACGCGGTGTACAGTAAAGTTGCTACAATTATGCGTACCTCGTAGTATAATTGGATAAAACAAAGGCGGGTAATTTTGTCCTATACCTCAACGTCAGTTATAAAAAGCTCCGAAATAACTAATGTAAAACGATTCAAACGAGAAAAACAACGGCCTTATCAATATAACGAAAAGAATGAACGAAAACAAAATATGTAACACAGCAACAAACGACAACCCCATACATATGTTGGCGGGGTTGAAATAGTTTTCAGGCTTCAACCCCTTTCTTGGGACACTGGTGTAAGAGTACATCAGAAAAAATATAAAAATCAGTTAAAAACGTATTTAATCTTCTGATGCATACATAGTATAGTAGAAGGTATTCATATGGGCACCAACTGTGCCTCTTTAATAGCAGATTTATTTCCATATTGCTATGAATCTCAGTTTGTGACCAAACTCAGTGAAGACCCATCATTGTTATATTTGGTTGATACATTCAAAAATACCTACCGTTATCTTGAAGATATTTTTTCGTTGAATAATCCAGAGTTCTCTAAATATACTTCAGAAATTTACCCAAGCAGTTGTCCTTTTCTAGATTTAGACATTTCAATTTCAAACGGGAAACTTCACACTAAAGTTTACGACAAAAGAGACGATTTTTCATTTCCTATTGTTAATTTTCCTTTTTTAGACGGCGATGTGCCTTTGGCTCCATCATACGGTGTTTATATATCCCAACTCGTTCGGTTAGCCCGTGTGTGTTCTGATGTGATAGATTTTAACGAACGTAATCAATGCATCATCGGGAAATTGTTGTGTCAAGGGATTTCGATACCATAAATTACTTAAAACTTTTACTAAATTCTTTCATAGATACAAAGATTTGATTAGTAAATTTGGCTATACCTGTAGAAAACGTATTAAAAATGGTATTTCACATCCTAAATTTTATGGTAATATTGTACTTAAAGCGAGGAAATCACTATGTGATCCTTGTAAACTCATCGAACCTTTAAACAAACTTATAAGTAAGGGTTATCGTACCAATATTGTAATTAGATCTCTGAATATAGTTTACATTGGCACTAATATCGATTTTGTCATTAGCAAATTAAAACATAACTAAATTTTATTATATTTTGAGGCGAGATGTATAGAGACACAGACACGTTAATTTTTATCTCTTTAGAAGTCGCTCCTCACTATCCTACTACCTGTCGATACATTTATTTTTGGAATTGCACAAGTCATGTCTTCTCTGACTGTTAATGACATTAAAATACTAAATCCCTGGGATGTGTTTTAGTTGATTTTAGTCTCTGATGCATGATTTTTTATTATTAATTGGTTTTGGCTTTTAACTAGCTGTCAGTAACTGCGAGTACTCTCAAATCGTATTTTCTTGTTAATTCGACCTGTTGATACTGTTTATAATGCTTTTTTGTAATTTTATATTTATATGTATCTTGTCTATATACCAGCTTTGCTTAGTTGGAATCTCTTCAATTTTTCACTTATTCTTACTAAATTTGTATAAACTTCAAGATTAAAATTATTTTTTTTAAAACCGTTTTTTTTTCTAAAGTGAATATTGTTCAATATTTTCGAAGGGTTAAATATTTCTCAGTGGTGTCTTGCCATCACAGGCACTTGTTTCTATCCATTGGAAGACCCACTCGTAAATATACGTTGATAATGGATAGAAACAAGTGCCTGTGCTTGCCATGGCTTTGTGTGGACTTGTTTATTTGCTTTTTGGCCTTGAATGTTTGTCTCTAATATTTTATTAACTGTGCATTTGGATTCAGTTATCGCAGATCAAATTTATTCGATCATTTTGTTTTATTTACGTTTTTTGATTGAGTTAAGTCTGCCAATTGATATTTTATCGTGTGTTTTTCTATGTTGTGATGTTATGCTATTGTTTCAGAAAAAGGGAGAAGGTTTGGGGCCATTAAAACGTTTAATCCCGCTACAAATGTTTGCACCTGTCCTAAATCAGGAATCTGATGTACTTTAGTTTGTTTATGTAATATATATGTGTTTCTCGTTTCTCGTTTTTTTATATAGATTAGACCGTTGGTTTTCCTGTTTGAATTGTTTTACACTAGTTATTTTGGGGCCCTTTATAGCTTGTTGTTCGGTGTGAGCCAAGGTTCCGTGTTGAAGGCCGTACACTGACCTATAATGGTTTACTTTTTTAAAATTGTTATTTGGATGGAGAGTTGTCTCATTGGCACTCACACCACATCTTCCTATATCTATGTACAAAACATATAGTGAACGTGGACAGGTACTTGTAAATCACAACAAACAAAGAGACACTAAGTACAGATCTAAGAGTACTCGCAGTTACTCACAGCTAGTTAAAAGTCATAAACAACTAATAAAATAAAACCTCAATTTAAGACTAAATAATCAATTAGAACACATCCAGCATCCATTTTGATTTAACTTAGCAACTAAAATATGTATAAATAAGTGTATGAGAAAGGACTTTGATTTGGCATAAAAATTAAATAAATTTGTCGTTAACTTTTCTCCAAATACTTTTACCAGAGGTCGGTTATTTAAAGACGTATCAACCGTATCATATACGTTGACGTATCCGCATCTGCAGATATACCAAAAAAACAGTATATAATCCCGAGCTTTAATTTTCTGTACTTTCAATAATGCAAATGGGCGACTGGTTAATTTCTAATGCAGAAATTTACAAAACAAAAAGGAAATATCGAGTTTTTGTGGAATATGTAACCCTACTTTTAAAGATATTCCGGATATATAGTTGGAACAGTTTACAGGCATGATAGGAGTGAATACGGTAAAATCGTTTGTTTGTGTATGAACTTGTGCTCACGTAGCATTGACAAAATTGAAATTGTTAATTGTTCATTGACAAATAGAGTGATACTCTGTACTTTCTATTACCTTTTATGATAAAATCGCAAATGAACAATATTCAAAGTATCTTACATGTATTTAAGTAGTACATTTGATTTTTTTGGGGTGTTTATTTATATAAGATCTTGATTTTTTTTTTTAAATAGATTATTGAAGGATTGTGTACGATATTCGTGTACTTGCCCTACATTGGCTCCTTTCTAAGGGCATGTAAAAGTAGTTGATAGAACCCCTTATTTTTTTTTTACAAAACACCACTATCACAAATATTTCATTCTCAATTTTATTGATTGTTTCGAAGAGATTCCAATTAGTTTTTTTTTTTTAATGAAGTACGGTCTTATTAATAAGCTCGGGATCACATAATATTTTTTGATATATCTGCAGATGCGGATACGTCAACGTATACAATACGGTTGATACGTCTGTAAATGACCGACCTCTACCGATACCTCTGCTGGTGGATATCGGTCCCAGACGGTATCATCAGCTCAGTAGTAAATAATATTGTGCTGACATGATTTATAACAAAACTTTCTAACATTGTACTTTAAGGTAATTATACATTCTTTGTTTTATAGATTCGGCTTCAGCATTCCTGATGAAGAAAAATCCAGAAAAGAGCTTTGTGTGCATGAAATTTACAATGTGTTGTTTACATTTTTTTACAAGATGTACGTTCCTTGCGTGGTGTACTGCAACGTTTTCAGTTTATTGAAAAAGTCGTGCAAATTCGCAAAACAAAATTGTCTCCTGATAATGTCACAAATGTGCTCGTAATTATAAAATATGTCAATGAGCAATGGGCTTCTTTAATTCAAGAGTTGGATGCTAATTTGTTTTAATATGAGGATGTGAAAACGTTTACCATTGTGTGTGAATAAAGTTCATGATCAACGCTTTTACAGCCTACACAATAAAAAGAAAAAGTATAATCTTCTTACTATTACATTTTATGCTACAACCATTAAATTGATTTAAAAAAAACCTTTTTGGACATTTGTATCGAAATTATACTAAATCTTCCTTTTTTATATGGCATGCATACAATGGCTGAATTATTCTAAGTCTATTTGGACATTTCCAGTTTTCTTTAAAATAAAAATGTATATGATTGACAGGGACATAATATTAAAACAAATGATATTTTGTGATACATTGATTTGATCAAGTCGATTTAATTTTGACTCGATAAAATAAGCAGTTAACTATAAAAGCATGAACAGATGTTTTTAAATTTTTATGTGTGGAACCGTATCATTGCAGGCTCTCCAAAACATATGTTAATATTTGGTATTGTTAAAGACATGTTATTTAAGGCAAATTTCTACTATTTGTACACATTGGCTTAAAAAAATGTGTAAATAAAATCCTCAGTTTTGAAAGTAAAATTAAATTAAAATGAATAGCCGGCATTTTCACAAATAAAGACAGAACATCAGCCTTTTGTAATTTTTAAGCATAAGTATGGTTTAATTAATATATATTATCATCAATTATATACATTAAAACTCGTATATAAAACTCGTATATAAACACTAAAACACCATCGTTCATCTTTTTATTGAATGTATTGTAACACAAATAGATATATTCAAATTTCTAGTGCAATATAACTTTTGAAAACAATGTGGGATTAACTACAAGAAACACGATTATATTTTGAAGCTTGTCTATGTAAACATATCCGTGAATAATCAAATAAGATTCAGCTTTCGGTTGTATTACGGACATGTTTTTACCAGATTGCAATATTCACAACGATCCTCTTTTAAACTAAAGCAAAGACCACTCGAGCATGTATGGACGTAAGGTGCATTCCCTACACAAGAAATAAATCTATGACAGGTTGTTGGATGATGATATTTGTTGGTTATGGTGCTGTTAAAATTCTGGTTACAAAAGTCACCTGAAATGAAAGTTTAACAATATCATAAGAACATGAGGAAAATATATATTAACTGTAAGTAGACAAAGTTCTACAACTTGCAAGAATAACTAGTACAAGATACATATGTACATTTATCACGAGTTGGTTGACCGTTATGACATAACCGTTTCACAAATGATATCGGATATGTTCCTTACGTCGTAACTGCAATCCCCTTCCCTTTCATAAATGTGACCTACCGAATAAGACCATTTACCGGATTTGTTATCACATAAGCAACACGACGAGTGCCACAAGTGGATCAGGATCTGCTTACCCTTCCGGAGCACCCGAGATCACCCCTAGTTTTTGGTAGGGTTCGTGTTGTTTATTCTTTAGATTTCTATATTGTGTCATGTGTATTATTGTTTGTCTGTTTGTCTTTTTAATTTTTAGCCATGGCGTTGTCATTTTATTTTATATTTATGAGTTTGACTGTCCCTCTGGTATCTTTCGTCCCTCTTTTATTAATGATGAAACAAATCCGAAAAGTAAAATCAATCTCACATAGTTCAATGATTGTTTAACTTTACAGAATGACGATAACTGAATCCTAAGTATTATTTATATGTATTTCTTTCATTTAATGCATGTGTGCTTATTCAATTGAAGCTGCTTTATTTTGTTAACTGTAATTTACGTGTTTTATTTGTTTGTACATTTCTATTTAGTATAATTAGTTTTGATGGCAGAAAAGATAAACATGTTCTTGTTAAACGATTTTCTTTCGCTTAATGAGATATTTTATTATTATCATTATTTATTCTAAATTCTAAAACCCGCATATAACAAACCGCTACGCAGACAAACGTGTTCTCTCGGGTATATTGAAAGAATATAATTCTGTAGTTTCTGTTCTACTTTGTTGGGAGCATATCAATGAGACGGGATGGTATGGGAATATGTTCTCCAGTAATTGGGGCAGATTATTTATTTTCATTTTGTCTTAGGCATGGTGTTTTTCGTTAGTCAGGGCAAGAATGTTGATAAAAAAAATCCATCGACCACAATGCCCCCCGTAAAAAAAGCAACGCTAGTTTTGCTTTTATTCATTCAAAAGTTTCGGAAAGGCCTTATCGGTTTAAACGAAACGGCCGTCTTTGCTTGTTTTATTTTAATTTTGATGCAATATACAAATTATTATTTATGAACATCTACTTACTGGAAACCAGGTAAAGAGTTACACTGTTAGAGTAGATCGGCGAAACATCCGGATGAAAGCCGTTTTTTACTCTACATCTAATGGTTGCATTGTACATATCCACAGTGAATCCAATCCAAAACTTGAGAACTCTTTTTAATTCGCAGTTTTCTGTTGTATCTACTTTGGTTGTATAGCTAGGAATGATTGTTTGGTAATTATTATTCCCTGCCAACTGTATTTGAACTTGTATGTCACCCGTTAGATTGCCAATTAAACCAGAGCAACTATGTAGATTTGAAGCTCTTGTGGAAGTCAGCCCAGCAACCTGATCAGAATGTATTGTCATATTGACTTTGTTCTGCTGTAAAAGGAATAAAAATAATTTCAAGAACATTACAATATTACTTTGAACTAAACAGTTTTCAAAATAGTCTTTCTCCATTACTGTTACATAAAGGTTATACCACTGTACCAAGTGTGATGCGACATTTATCTACTGGAGATTTAAATTTTCACATTTAAACCGCGAGGTTGGCCAAGCATTTTACATATCTAAATTTATGTGTTGATACTGGATATTTAACGTATTGCACCAGATTTTTTGGTGAAATCTGTTTCTCTAATGGATTTGAGACGAAATCATTCTTTTCGAATGATCTCATCATTGTGACGTCATCAGGCAGGATCGTCTTTTTCATAACTTCTGAATAAAAATTTCAGAAAAAAAGCTAGACAATTTGAGGTCATATCGAATTTTAACCAATGGCAAACTGATATCAAATGAACCACATATTGAATAAATGAAAATAATCAACAGATCAGTTTTTTTTAATTAATGTATGAACAGGTTTCAAATAATCTCATCATAGATACAAGTAGTATTTATCTTAATATTGTTTATACATAACATTGGAGTTCAACATTGTTCAACCTAAGCTATACATTGATGTTTTTATATATACAACAGTAAAGTCGTCTGTTCTATAATTTTACCGTTTTTGACATTTTGACTTAGTGTAGATTCGAATTGCGGATGATGTAGTATATATAGCTGCGGATGATGTAGTATATATAGCTGCGGACGCTGACCTTGTATGCGCACCCGGGTTTTCTCCTTTTTGAGTTCATGCCGTTTCTTCAGTGTTTATCATGATTTTTTTAATCGTCTTCTGAGATTTGATAACTGTTGCCTTAGTAAACACGTTCTTATACTCATTTTCAAGTAAGAATTGACAATGATTTTGATATTGTGAGTGTTATAAAATCAAGTCAAGGGAAGTCGTCCATACTCCTTAACATAGTGAATTAAAATTGCTTATTGTGAGCTTGTTTCTGCATGTGAACAACTGTAGCATGTATCGAAACTACTGTCTGCCTTTCTTTTTAAAATTACAGAATGAGATGCTTATTGATTATCTCTGATAAAAGAATTAAATATGTGTTAAGGAATTGAAAGATGTTTTTTTGTTAATGTAGTATACTTTATATAGAATTTACATATTAATTGTTTCGAAACTGGTCAATTTGCTTCAGTATATCAAACCTATGTTTCGTTAACATCTGCTTAGATGCTTTTGTTTGGTTTGATTTAAAACTATTTGCTATTGATACAAGTTTAAAAAGTGTTTTCTTTTGATATATGGTCATCTTTCTTTCAAATAAGTTCTATATCTTTTAAATTTTATTATATTACCTTCTGAACAACAGTCGTATTTGTGCAGGAGCTACCTTTGAAGGGAAATAAAATTTTCTATAATAATACATTAATATTTTTTTGTCATGATATGGTGAAGATCACAAATTAAACATCGTTTATTCAAATACACTTATGTCTTATTCTGTGGCATACAGCAGTTACTTGATATTTTTGCGTCTTACTGGTTCTGAAGGGCATAAAATAAAATCTATGAATTGGAGTAAATTCACTATTTCTTTCCATTTCCATATATCACCAATGAAAATTAGAAAATGCATGATATCAACAAGATTTGTTATTAACAAGCTAAAGATTAAAATATCAATTTACAAAACACAAAACTAGCTTTCAGTAACTGCTGAATCTTTTGTTGGTATTTTGTGTCTTTTGTTGTTTTTCGTGTTTTAAGAGCCGATTAAATTTTTCAAGCCATTTTAAACTGATTTTTATAAACTTTGTACATATGTTGTGCTGTTTAATAACTTTCAAAGGTTTAGCACTTGCTAACACGTTTTACAGCATAAAATTATTTGGGCCGGTTTCAAGTCAGGGGACTTTATTTCATTGGTTAATATATGCCATATTTGTTTAATGTAATCTGGCTTAAAATAAATCAGGTCGTTCGCGTTTTCATTTAAATTTAATTTTGTGTGGCCTTTTTATCGGTATCTTATGTGGCAATGTTTTGTCAATTGTTCAAGGACAAACAATGACCTATAGTCTATCTTATCAACATCATGTCGTCTCTGCATATGGGATAAGTATCTTATTATACGACTTCTACTATTTTATATAGCTAATACAATGAAAGGTATTTTTGATACTGCAGTTAATGCGAACTTCTACAATTTTTGTCTCTTCAGTGATGCTCAAAACGAAATAAATATAAAGTATATTAAAAAAGGAAAAAGTTGAAATTGACATTGTACACATTGAATTTAGATATTTGTTTTTACATCTATCTTTAATTGAAATTTGAAAACCTTCCACATTTTAAGTCTGAATCTTTAAAAATATTGCTATGTCTATTGTCTTTTAACTTCTGGATATTTGAATGTAATTTGTTCTTCATTGGATTTTTTTTTGCATTTCGGAAATAATTGATATAACATTGAAAAGAACGTCCAACATATATCTGCGCTTTCAAATGATAATTAAAACTCAGTTGAAATTTTCTAAAATAATGCATAGTGTTTTTATTCATTACCACATTTTAAATATGTTTTCTTTATGCGAACACTTTCTTACTTGTTGCTGGACATGTAACATCATTGCAAGGAGTGCATGTTTCTACTGTGTATATTCCAAAACAATAGCCGTACTGACATGCACGACCATAGGGTTCTTTGTTCTGGCATTCAATATAATATTTACAGTTTGTAGGATGTACACGGTTGCTTTGGGATACAGTGTTATCTTTACACGAATCACCTGAAATGATTTTACTGCTGTAAATATACATACACAGCTTTTTGATATGAGTTGATCAAATAGTGAATTCTTCACTTACATTGCGTGATGAATTATTGGACGTTATCTATTCAAAGAACGACAATTCAAACTGTTTAAGAGTCGGGCATTTAATCACACCTGCAAAAACGTATTCGGTATTGTTCTGTTTCTTTTATTTATATGCATTCACAGTAGTTTGTATCGCTTCATAATAAGATTAAACAAATAGCATACCAAATACCGATGGCGTTAATCTGATGATATTTTATTTTGGCGTGTTTGCATTGTGAAAAATACGGATAATTCTTGAACCAATGCATGCATATATCATAAACTTAATCATCTTTTCAACATGTATAATTATAGATTATCGTTGATCATCACAACGAGATTGATTCTCTCGCTTTAGTCGGTACGGCAAAAGTAAGAAAAGCAATCGAGTTAAGATGACCAATGATAATCGCAAATTGTACCTATGACGACGTTGTCAATTTCTATGAAATCTCATTCACAACGCCATGTGCCCCCTTAGTTTCTAGCGATTTTTTTCCCATATCACTAGAGTCCGCTGAGAAAAGAAATTATCACTCAGTAAGATGAAAGAAAAATTTCGTAAAATAGCGATAATGAGATATATACATTTTTTGAATGACGGAGCGATGTTTACGCTTGTTGAATATCTCTACTAATCTGGTTTACCCCTTCAAACTTGCTTATTGTTATTTTCGGAGTTTAACGTGAAAATTCACTAGTAAATACATACGGCAAATATGCCGGCGAATTATTGGCCTACATCTACCAATCACAAAAATGTACACTTCTTCTAAATTTTGAAAAGTTAAAGAGTTGTCTTCAGAAAATAATAAAATAATTAGTTTACGAGTTCTATAATTAAAACTAGCCATTTAGTTATAAAAAAAACAATATGCATTATTTTTTTTATTTTAATTTTCATATGTTTTTATGCAGCTTTTCATGTCATTAGATTATTTTTAGTTTTAACATATCTATAAAAAGTGGATTTGGAAACAAGTTATTTCAACTTATTTTAATCCCATTCCACTTTGTGGATTCAAATGCAGCATTGTAGGGACATAAGCCTTCACTTTTTCGAAATCAACAAGAGTGTCGTTTACGTGCAAGAGATATGGTTTTCACTTACACGGGTCAGCCATTTATCGTCCCCCTCCGACGGAATATCAATCTTTCTTAAGACCTTACTCGCAAATGGTTTTAAGGGAAAGCCGAAAATTCATCTAGACTAGAATTCACACTAAATGCTAATAAATATATTCAATCCAATGCATTGTAAATTGCTTATTTTAGATTTTTCATAATTTGTATATAATATTTAGTATGCTATAAACCAAAAGTTGGGAATTTGAGTCAAAACGGTGAACATGAATTTGACAGCTACCGCCTCTTTAACAATAAGTTTATTTACATAAAACGCAATATTATTTTGATAAACGGTAAAATAAAAATAGTTATTAGTAAGAATAAGGATAAAGATTTATTAGGTTCAACTGAAGTCCATATTCACAACAATAAACAAGTGATATTTACCTGGTATTAGACGAACTGTTTCATTTTTTGAATAAAAGGCTGGAGAATCTGGGAAGTGTTTATTAATTACTGAACATCTGATGATAGCCTTCTCCATATCAGATGTAAATACTATTCTAAATACTATTTTTCTATGTATTTCGCATGACGTCCTGTTGTCCACTGTGCTCTCAATGATAACATCTAGTTTTCTGAACTCTTGCTCTCCTGACTTCAAAATCTCAATGCTTATGTCTCCTGCAGGGTAACCAACGTAGGCTTCGCAAGTGTGCGGCAACAAATTTCTGCTAACTTCCGGGTCAGCTATTTGATCAGGATTGAGTTGAAAAATGATTCTATCAGTAGGTGAACCTTTATGGTGTAAACGAAAGAAATCATGTTTTGGATTTAAGTACTCTTCATAATTAGTAAAAAAAAAAAACACACAAAAAAACAAAAAAAACCCCAAGAAAACACAAATTGAAATTGACTTATTTACAACCTTCTTTAAAAAGACCAACAACTAGAAATAGTCTCATCATAGATATATTAGGGTCACAATTGTGTAAACCAGGCGCGAGTTTCGTCTACAAAACCTCGAGATAAAAGAATAAAAAACACAAAAGAGTATGAAATTTTGGAGCTTCGAAGACTCAAAATTTCTACTCTTCGGGTAGAATATTCTTAGAATTTCAAATAATTTAACATTTTTTTAATCTTTATGATAATATCAAGGATATGTCATGTCAAATTCAGGATACAGTAGTTTACTGATGTTCAAAACTCATAAATAGATCAACACATTAGTGCTGAAAACTGAGCATTGGATAATCCCGAGATTAAACCTCTACAAGCAGTGTAATCGACACATTAGGTTTAGGTAAACTAATAAAAGAGGGACCAAAGATACCAAAGGGACAGTCAAACTCGTAAATCTAAAACAAACTGACAACGCCATGGCTAAAAATGAAAAAGACAAACAGAAAAACAATAGTACACATGACACAACATAGAAAACTAAAGAATAAACAACACGAACCCCACCAAAAACTAGGGCTGATCTCAGGTGCTCCGGAAGGGTAAGCAGATCCTTCTCCACATGCGGCACCCGTCGTGTTGCTTATGTGATTACAAATCCGGTAAAAAGTCTAATTCGGTAGTTCAAATTCATGAAAAGGAAGGGGATTGTAGTTACGACGTAAGGAACATATCCGATATCATTTGTGAAACGGTTATTCCATAACGGTCAACCGACTCGTGATGGCGTCCGAACAATTTACGAAGGGATAATTTCAACTTCACCATTTGGAACTCTTGGTTTAATAGCTTCCTTGTGAGCAGTAACCCTCTATCATAAGAGATACTAGGCATATAATTGTGATCCATAGACGCTTGTTTCGTCTACAAAAGACTCTTCAGTGACAATCGAATCAAATGAGTCAAAACGTCCAAATGAACTCCGGATTTGAAAAGCATTAACAAACGAAAATTCCAAAAGGTTTTGACGAATAAGGTATTCTGATTGTGTAAAACATCTTTAGTATTTGTAAAATCAAAGTTTGGTAAAAAGTTTAAAAACGTTGAATGAATTATCACTTCCATGAAAAAAAATTTGACTCAAGTATCCGTTTTAGTAAAAGTCTGGTGACACCTGTCATAAAGGCTAATGACGAATAAACACCGAAGTTAAACTTGCAGTCTTTCAGGATATCTTATTTTATTTTATCACTCACACATTTTTTTGAGAAATGTTTTTTTAGGTTATGTATTACTTTATAATTTGTTGTAAATAATCCGGCTGACGCAATGTCAAGTTTTTATTCTTTATAACATGAAATAGATGAACACTATCTCTGAATACTAGGGTCCAATATTATCTGTTGATTAAAGAGGGGCGAAAGATACCAGAAGAATAGTCGAACTCATAGATAGAAAAAAAAACTAACAACGCTATGGCTAAACACGAAAAAGACAAACAGTAAATAGTAGTACACGAGACACAAGATAGAAAACTTAAGACTGAGCAACACGAACATCACCAAAAATGGGAGTGATCATAAAGGCACCCATCGTGTTGCTCATATGAGTACAAATGCGATATATATCTAGTTCAGTAGGTCACATTCGTGAAAAGGGAAGGGAATTATATCCAATATTATCTGTGATACGGTTATTCCATAACGGTCAACCATTTCGTGATTGCGTCCGTAAAATTGACGAAGGGATGATTTCAACTTCATCATTTAAAACTCTTGGTTTAATGGCTTCCTTTTAAGCAGCAACCTTTTACCAAGGAAATCATGATAGGATATACAAGCGCGGAAATATGGTATCAAATGGGAGATATTGTAATAACTGGCCAAACGGGTGTCTTTTACTTTGCTGCCACCACCTGTGTTTACAGGTACACAGGGAACCTCAATAGACTAGAATAACTAGTCTAAAACAGAGAATGGTTTAACAACAGGGTTAAAACACTTCTGACACATTAACTTTACTTTATATTTAACGAGAAACTCAAATTGCGAGAACAATATGGGTAACGAATATTCAAATACGTAATAGTCTGTGTATCTAAACGCACTTTCTATCGTGTAGTTTATAGAACAGCATTACACTGTAAAATAGAGGCTGCACCTCTATAAACTGGAATCGCATATAAACTAACACTCAAGAAGTGGAAACTTCCAGGACAGTACCATCAGACTATTCCACAAATGAATATTATCTATCTGACAATCGAATAGTCTCTTGTCTCAGTCTAACAAGAAGATCTATTCTCTCATGAGACAGTCTAAGGACAACAACCAGAAACCAGTTGGACAACAATGGCGTATTATATGTGTTTTCAGCAAGGAAAAGTAAGATAAATGTGAGCATAAAGATGTTTTATCAGTAAATTCATGAACTGTTCAGTTAACAATATTACACAGTTTTTATCTAAATTATTTGCTTCAGTGTTCAATCAACTATCAAATATGCTATAACATTAACATACATATATTATATCTATGCCATCTTCTAATAAATTATACATTAAAAATAACCTTAACTTGTTATATTTAATACTATGACTTCAGCCTCCTGGAGTAAGCACAGGAAGACAACTTCAATCGCTGAGATTGAGATTATTTACAAAGCAGTTTAACTATTCTAGCTTCTTACAATTCCTAACCTAACAAATATTCAGAATTAACAAATATTCTCTCTGAATGCTGGAAAATCTCAGCAAACAGGATACTTAACAAAATGTCCTTAACAAAATGGGAGGGGAAAGGGGAATGGGGAAGGCATGTAACTTTATTCCGATTAACTAAAAGAAACAAGAGACCAGCTATTTATATGTACATGTACAATTATATTAAATCCATTTTTGATTCTGATCTAAGTCTTAGAATACAAAGACTTATAATGAACAGAACAAGTCCAAAACGTCCGGCTAAACTGCAGTAAAACTGCTTAAAATCTCATGAAATACATGATAAAAATATGATAAACTTCAGCTATTGACAGTATCAACTGACCGAAAATCTGGCAACATCTCCGTAGGTCTGACAAAGTAGGAAGAGCCCCTGATGAACGGGTGCAAGCCTTTTATACCCCGATGAAGCTATCGGGGCAACGAACGGTTCTTAACGGGGAAACGAACGGGGAACTGTGAACGGGCCTGACAAGAACGAAAATAATCCCCGATTGCTAGAATTAAGTACATAAAAACGTAAACAACATGTTTACGGAACATAAAAATCATCTTAGTATCATTTACAATCACCAACAATATCGTTTTAATACAATAATCCTGGAATAATCAATCTACGGCGCTGTAGTATTCATACACTGTTTTACGCTAGTGGTACATAAAGTTCACTGAGGTTACTCACAGGTCACCTCATTTGCATAATCAATACACTAAAATCATTGTGCCGGAAATGGCGACTGAAGTGAAAGTGAAAGTTTACTACAAAAGTTATCTCGTTTATACAACAATAAAAATGGTTTTACACTTGGAAAACGGATTACATAGAACACTGAAAACATAATGAATTGAATTAAAAAGGTGAGAACCGGTGTCAAACTTTAAAATAGCCAAACATCGAATCATAGGCGATAACAGGTGCTCGACATGAAAATACACATGTTTTCCAAGGAATTTCGCTTGGCCAAGTCATTACAATATATCAGACAGACTGTACAAGTGTTACAATTTAGTGGTCATATGTGACATATACAACTCAAAACAGTTAACTAATCATAATATTGGCCTTAATATTTCCCAAAAAGATGTCTTCAAATGTACATTGAGAATATTTGGGTCAATATTTCCTCATCAGCGACAATCATCTACCAAGAGAATCATTAACAGACGTGAGATAATATTTGATAACCTTACCTTTTAAAATAGAAAAAAAACAACAGAAAGGGAAAATGACAATATACCCAATACTTTACATTGAATTTTCTTTACAAACTATTTTCCAACGTCCTTCTGTAATTATGTATACAGTTTCGTTCACTATTTTTTTTATGCAATAAAGTACTTACAGTAGATTTCCGTAGTTGAACTTGGTGCTTCTGACGGGCTACTCTCTGAATGGAAAATAAAACACATCTGAGGATTAACAAAATATATTATCTTAATTCCTATACATTTCTAGGAATATGAATGGTTAAAAGCAACCGTGTGGAGGCCATGTATATTCCATGATAGATTAGCGATACTTTATTAGTTACATAGTGTGCTAGTGACCTAATACGGATTAAATTTGGTCAGTAAATTCCATATGGGGTGAGAGCTAAAGGAAAATGTGGTTATACATGCGAAATGTGAATATGATTTATATTTTGTACTTACATCAAAGTAAGGCAACGTCGCATGTTTTTAATAAATATAAGACAGCAACGAAAGAAAAAAAAAGAGAAGCCGATCACTTTTCTTTTGCATGTCAACAGTTTTGGCTCTACATGAAAAACGTACCTTTTGTAGTTGATAAAACCTGATCGGTTGATGTCGTAAGCGTAGAAGCTGGATTGGTAAGGGTATCCGTTTGCGCTTCTGTACTAAATATTAGTGTTCTAAATGTACTTGATACAATCGTTGACGTAATACTATGCTGGGTGTTGTTTAATGTATCAGTTTTCTCATCTGAAATATAACATACCAGATAGCACACACTATTACGTTTATTTTGGTTAAAAGTGATGTTCATGACACTCCTTCGTTTCAATCTAGTATTCATTTTTAGTGCCCTTCCTAAAGTAACTACGTGTTCAAAATTTAGTTAAATGAAAATTAAATCATAAAATGAAGACCAACACGATTCATAATTTATACGTTCCATGTTACAAAACTGGCCAAGATTTTTAAACTAAGTTATATAACTTGTTCTTATTTTGTGCTTTTACATCACTTTCCCTAGATTAGGGAGAGATTAGATACCCGTATAAATGTTTAACGCAGCCACATTCTTTAAATTAAGTTAATGTCATTTGTTGCAATGTATCGTTTTTTCAATTGAAATGTTTTACATTTGTCAAATATTGAAAGGAATTGCAGTAAATGTATCTATTACAAATGTATGATAGCAATAGACATTACAAATTGATAAAGTGTAATTACTGATTGAACACTCTTCAAAATAGATACAATGTATTTTGTATAATTTCACTGGTCCAATTTAAATACGAAACGGGTTGAGGTCTAAACAAAAGTAGTGCAACCCAGTATTAGGTAATGTGTCCTTCGACCCCCTAACCTGTTACTTCGTTTATGTTTGTGTTTCATCTTAATTTGTTATTTTATCAAAATTTGTGTTAATGGAAAATGTGTGATAATCTAGATATATGGATCTTCTGCATATCGTTGAAAGCCGTTCATTGACAACCTTTGACTTTAAGGTTTCCGTATTGGCGACATGCTGTAATATTTACTTATATACCAAATCACCTATCATTTATATTTTAAGAAATATTTGTTAGAACTGGAGTGTACAAAAAGCTTTTTTTTATTCGCCAGTATGTCATTAAAATGTCCTCTCCTTTTCTGTAGAATTAATTACTTCTGACGTCCCTTTTTAACGTTCAAAGACGAATGATAAAGAGGAAACTAAAGGTGAGTCTCGAATAAGAATAGTACAGAAGCATGTCATTGGTTTATATATCAAAATAATGTATGCGTTTATTTATTTGTCTGAATATTCGGATATTTCATTTCAATCAACCTTTAAAAATATAGTTTGTCATTCAGTAAACTGTAACCGAATAGTTACATTAGATATTCAAAAGCTTTAAAATGTCCAATTTGTGACGTATACGAAATAATAAAACAGTATACTAATATTACACATAGATTTGTTTAAACTGAAAATTATCCATGCCTAGTTTTAACCAGTTGAAACATGGTACACGCACACGTACGTTTTCATATTTGAATTTATTACCTTGCTTTTAATTTTTTAAGTTTAAACGTTCTAAATGAAGATGGATCTAGAAGGGAAATTTAAGACGCATGATCTGTTTTGTTTTTTTCCTTCAATTTATAAACAATATATAAATATTTAAGTACATTATCGTCAATTATTTGTCTTTATACGTACACGGATATATATTATTCAGGAATTTTATACAAACTCATTAAAAATTCACCAGTAACAATTGAAAAAACCCTACAAAAATTCTACTGATTTAAAGTTTGTTGGAATAGCATATCAATAAAAAAGTTTTTTGTTCATTAAAAATTAACTGAACCTGAATTAAATTTACTAAGTATTAGGAAACGTTATACTGTAGGTAAAAATGTTATCAGTACACGTTTCAGCTTTGGATACGAGCTAACAATTTAAATTAAACAAACTTTCATTGGTATTTCTAAGCCATAAGAAATAAGCTGCACAGCCAAGGCCAATCAGGAGTATTATTATTATTGCAGCAAGAATAATCATTCTACAGGGAGAACAAGGAGAATTTGCAGATGGTTTATTTGCTTCTTTGTCTTGCGGCAAGCAGTAGTCATCTGCTGGTCCAAGTACCTACAATTAAATATCTAAAATGGCAAACAGCATTCAAGAATGGAAAGAGACAATATATAGCTTGAAAAAGAAAAAAAAATCCAAAATGAGAGCCAAAAAGTTATATTGTCATTAAATTTCAAAAAGGCCTTAATTTGGTTTTTATATGGATCTATTTTAAATGCCGTTATACTAATTTAAACAAATATTTAAAAAAAAAAAAAAATATAGGATTCAAAACCAGCAAAATATGAAGTTTTTCTGCCAGTTTATGGATATTAAAAAGTTATCAAAGGTACCAGGTTTGTAATGAAGTACGCCAGACGCGCGCTTCGTCTACATAAGACTTACCAGTGACGCTCATATAAAAATAGTTATAGGGCCAAACAAGTACAAAGTTGGAGATCATTGATGACCCACAATTCCAAAACGTTGTGTCAAATATGGCTAAAGTAATCTATTCCTGGGATAAGAAAATCCTTAGTTTTTTCGAAAATTTATAAAAAAGACCATATAATTGATATTCATGTCAACTCCGAAGTGCTGATTACTGGGCTGGTAATACCCTCGAGGACGAAACGTCCACACATCAGTGGCTTCGACCCAGTGGTGTTAATACATGTAGCTATCAAAGGTACCAGAATTATAATTTAGTACGCCAGATGCGCGTTTCGTCTAAATTAAAGCTTACGGGGACATTTGGTTCGCCAGCCCAGCAGTCAACACTTCGGTGTTGACATGAGTATCAATACTGTGGTCATTTTTTTTAAAAAATTTCCTGTTTACAAAACTTTAGAAATGTTCGAAAAACTAAGTATTTTCTTATCCCTGGCATAGATTACCTTAGATGTATTTGGCACAATTTTTTGGAACTTTGGGTCCTCAATGCTCTTCAACTTTGTAGATATAGGAAGATGTGGTGTGAGTGCCAATGAGACAACTCTCCATCCAAATAACAATTTAAAAAGTAAACCATTATAGGTTAAAGTGCGGCCTTCAACACGGAGCCTTGGCTCACACCGAACAACAAGCTATAAAGGGCCCCAAACTTTGTACTTGTTTTGGCTTTATAAATATTTTGATAAGAGCGTCACTGATGAGTCTTATGTAGACGAAACGCGTGTCTGGCGTACTAAATTATAATCCTGGTACCTTTGATAACTATTGGACACAATCTAAGTTCCAAAATAGTCTGTAACCAATGGTTGTTAATGATGATATTGAAACCATAGAAAAAAACAAAACGGATAACGAGTGACAGCTGCAGTAAAGTATGCTAAAAAAACCTAATAACTATTGAAAATCTTACCAAAATATTTCAACAAAAATAATGCATACTTGAGGAGTTACTAACTTATCTTTTTTATGTCATACGCCAGGGATAGGCACTAGACAATTAGAACCCCGACTATATGATTCGTAAATGCCAAAAATAAAGCTTAATAGAAAAAATTTCATCTACAGATAACTTGTGGTAATGCAGCATAGCCTGAAATAACTCAAGCTGCGAGAAAAAGAAGATATTCTAAATTAAAGACAGTCAGCTGTCTTGCGGTAGTATCATTTTCGCTAAAAAGCAAATAAAACAAAATGCTTTATCGGACCCAGTCATTTTTAAAAGGGAGTCCAACAACGGTTAAATAAATGGGGGTTTCAAACCAATTAAAATGCGGAGGGTTTTCACCGTAGATAAAGGTAGGGTAGTTCCATCCATACATCCCCATTCAAATACATTAAGAACAGATTTTATCTTACAAAGGGATCTTTTAGAGGACAGTGGTGGATCCAGCTATTTTGTAAGAGGTCCAACCATGGATAAAGGGGGTTCCAACCATATGTCCCTAATCAAAAGCGTTGATTAGCAAAAAGTGGAGTTCTGCACCCGGACCTCCCCCCAGGATCAGATACTTATAGAGAACAAAGGGGGAAAATCCATCTTAGTCATTTAAAAAAATCAGAACAAACAATATTTAACTCATTCGATTATTATCCTTAGAACAACAACACATGAATAACCATATATACATAATTTGATCAATAAGACAACCGCATGACTTCTAGCAACGTGTAAAACATGTTTGGTGCTAATCCTCTCGAGTCTTACCATATAACCAGTTGTCAGTTCAGTTTTTACATCATTCCAATGATACGTTCGGTAATTCTGATATCGTAAGCTTCCTCTTTAAGTGAAAATCATTTTTAAACTTGTTTAGTTTACACAACGGAAACATAAAAACGAAAATGAAGTATATTTAGATTATCATACGACCTTCACCAATAAGCATAACTAAGACAAAATAAAAAGCTATCAAAACTTTCGATATGGCAGGCCGTTGTGAAATGTATTCCCTATTTTTGATATTACAGTTTAGTTTTTAAGATTTGGGTTACATGTATACACACATTAATGATTGCAAAACACTTACATATTCTTTTTGGTCAAAACAATTGACGTCTGACTGCCCAGACGTTCTAAGTTTTGTTGAATCTGCTATTTCATTGTATATTCGATCATCATCAGTGACGGGAGGTTTGTTTGATACTTTATCAACTTGCGATTCTTCTCTGATAGATCCCTGTACACTGAGATAATCATGGTTGGAAGATATACCCTTTTCATAACGATTACAAGGGTGTAAATATCCATTAGAATGCCTCTGTTTACCACAAATATCAGGAGGCGGAGAAAACCCGTCACTGTATGATCTGTTAAGGTATGCGCTAAAATTTCTGTCATCGAAACTCATCTTTTCGTCTTGGAGCTCCATATAAATTCTATAACTGATTAACTGTTATGCGAGATTTGAAATATTTTTTTAACATATCTATTTCAATTTAAAGTCTTTTGTTTGATTAAATAAACAAGATGCTACCGGTTTGATATGAAATAGAATAATAGTAAAGACTGTTAAAAGATTTGCATAAGTATAGTTCATGGTATATGCATTATTTGAATGCATATATATAGAGACACCATCATAGTGGGTTTTATTTTCTGTAATACCTATTGAAATTCGAGTAATAATTAATGTTTAAATCTACAACATGTATATTTTGTTTATTGTGTTGTATTGAAAGGAAGATTCTCAACTAACCTATCTTTCAAAAAACTTTAAAAAAAAACAAATGCAGAAAAATGCAATACAAATGATTGTTTCAATTCTGTAAAACGTTATATCATAATTATAAGTTTCTTAGTCGCTGTCATTGGGTTTTCAGGATCTGTGCCGCGGCATGAGCAATGACATAAAATATCATCATTTTAATGTAAGTCGCGGAACAAAGTTTTTTCAACTCCTTTACACTGTAAGCTTAATCTAAATTATGATGATAAGATAAATCAATCATAAGCCGATGTTTTTTTAATACCTGTGAGTTGAAATACCCAAAACTGACTAACTCTATAACTTTTAAAACGGAGATGAAAAAAATATGCCATTCTTTCAACCTTTATCAACCTCAAAGTTTGTGACTTCTTCAGGATTGTTCTGACCTTTAAAAATTTTACATGCAGAAGTGGGCAATTCAACATCTGAAACTAACTTATTAAATGTATGACAAATGCTATAACATAAAAAAATTACAAAAGGTCTATCGGAATGATTTATAAGCAGTTCTAGTTGGTAAATGTTTATTGGTGACACAAATATTTCAACTAAACAGAGAAAGGTGAGAAGTTTATGTTGAACCAAAATAATAAAAAAGATAAAAGGTCTTGAATCGTCAGTATAAATTCTTTAAAAATTAATAAATGCTGATTGAAGAGTATTTGTTGTTACACATTTAAAGTATAATTTCAACTGATAAATAAACACTGATTTTCTGATTGAAACATACTTCCAACGGATTTAGTATAAAGACGTCATTATTTTTTTTGACAACATAAAAATACCATGATGGTGTATGGCTCGAAAAAAATGTGTCGACCAAATGTGAGGACCAATACGAAAACGAGTATTATGTAAACAACATTTCAATTGAATTTTTTGCAGTATTCCTTTTTAATAGAGATTCTACAGGTACAATTTAGAACCAAAACCAAATCCGTGTATATGTGAAAGAGCTTTTAAAATGTCTTTAGAATAGTTTATCAAAATTAAACAATAGACACAATTGCTGTTCATATTAGATTAATAACAAGTCTGTTAAATTCCCGAACTACAGGCTGCTGACTTTGGACAGGCACATATGAAATGTGGCGGGTTTAAATCTGTTTTCTGGCGATCAACACTCCTCTCCCCTCGGACAGTAGTATAACAGCACAATAAAAGAAAAAACAACCAAGTATAAATCAGTTCGAAAAGTTTCACTGATCATATCGACATTTAGCACAAACAATATATTGGCAAAAGACACAAAGTGTCGACGTAAGAGAACTCACTGTCACTTAAAACATTGTTTAATCCATCATTTTCATCATAAACAAATGTCTGTACTAAGTCAATATTATTACAGATGTTTTCCATTCGGTTTTTGTGATAAAGCTTTGGATTTTGCTATTTTAGAAGGGACTTTCCGTTCAGAACTTTCCTTGGAGTTCTTTTTTCCCTCTTACTTTTCACCACTTAAAGCTTGTACAAATCTAAAAACAACAAATTCTAAAAATCATGATCCTTCAAAATATGGAATCAATCACTACACATTCCCTGGATGAAAAGTAAAGACTCCATTTACGGTTTGAGCAAAACAAAATAAAATGCAAAATATTGACGAGATATAGGACATTATTAGTTCATAACTGTATTACATATATTGTATTTAATTTTACAAAAACGAAAATCTATTCAAGTGCCGATGAAAAACATTTAAAGATCTTACAGGGGTATTACATTGCTATTCTTTAAGAATACGTTTAATCAAAGGATCGATGAGTCAATGTAGATTGTATCATGCATAAGTTTGATTCTGTCATTTAAATGTCAACTTCCTTGTTCAAATGTTTGTATATTTACAATATTTTTAAACCATAAAAGGAGGTTGTCATGGTAGGTTATATCAATATCATGTTTTAAACGTCAATATCGTTAATAATATCAACTTATTTAACAATTGGAAATGTTAAAAAAGATATTCGACTAATTGTACAAACTACGTACTAAACTGACCTGGGAAAGTCCCGATTTACCACTTAAACTGCGTAGAAAACGGGATAAACCGGATTTACCGGCACAAAAGCATAAACGTTTAGAAATTCATTTAATATTAAATGTATGTCTAAATACATACAAATAAAAAACGGTACTAGAAGGATAATGCTAATCGATTTTTCATTTATTGTTCCAATAAATGCAAACCTTAATTTTCAATGAGCTTACACTAAAGTTTTTAAATGTTTGCACTTATGACATTCAATGACATTCTTCCTTTGTTATGTTATGACCAATAAGTACTATGTTTACTGTTTTGTAAATTTGTCTTATTGTTTTTTGCTGATGTGAAAATGTCACAAGTTTAGTAAGGGTTTAACTCCGCCATATTCGTTATGTGGTGTTCATAAGTCAGGAGGCTGTAATTCAATGGTATCAATTGTTGCAATATATCATATTTGCGTTTGTTGATTGTTTTATGCACAATTCAAGCCATTAGATTTGTCATTCATTTGAATCATTAAACGTTTGTCTTTTCGAGGCTTTTTTTTGTCTTGAATGCTGTATGTGTTGTTTTTTTTTGAAAGCCATACGGTGACATAGAATTTTAACTTCTACGTTCTTTGGTCTTTAGTGAAGAGTTGTAATATTGGCAATCTTACCTCATCCCATAGTTTTATACGTAATGTTTACTTAGTTGATTGTGCGAATAATTCGTAACCGTTACCTAAAATATGAATCACATATCAAAATTTTGAATTGTAACAATAACATTTTAAAGATGTATGATTGTTTATTTTATTTTATCAAAGAACAAAATTAAACAGTTAAAAAACCTCTCAATAAAATTTAAATAAAAAATCGACAGCCATTTCCCAAGTCGGTAGGACTAAAATGATTTAATTTGTATATTAGAAAATAATAGTTTGACAAATTAAAGAGAACCAATTCTCCAATCATTTATTTTTGAAATCAAATTCCTTCATTATGATGAACAAAAAATCAATGCTTATTTTCTATTTATTTGAACACAAAATTCTACTGTCATAATTGTCTTAATGATGTTTCCCTGTGTAACTTATTTTATTTACATTTGACCTTAATCTTAGAGTATTTCATATTTGGGGAAACTGCAATAAAACATATGGAAATTATGACAGGTAGGTCTTTTGAAAAACGTATTTAACTCAAATTAAGTTTAAGAATTGGTAGAAAGATGTCATACATTTCATAACAAAAAATACAAAATATGAAACTTTAGACACATAGTGTGATTAGAAATATCGAGCTTATAAAACACCAGATAAACATCTACAGCCATGTTGTGTCATACAATTTGCCATAAGGTTGATACTTGCACATTATCTATATTTCATGGGCAACGTCTATATGAAATATTACCATTTTCAACGAAAAGCCTGTGTTTTAGTTTAAAAAAAGTACAGTAGAATATTGTCACTGATGAGTCTCTTTAAGACAAAACGCAGGTCTGGTGCGAATGCAAAATTTCAATGCTGATTTGTATGACTTTATTTGACATGTTGAGACTTAGTTTTGAACTTTGAAAAAATCCCCTTGCGCACCACTATAAAGTCATTAGAGTAAATGAGCAGTTGGTCCAGTAATATTGGGTTCGATAATGCTATAAGGAAGGTTCTGTCGAATTAGATTTAATTACCACTTAGACATGTGGGTATATTTGATAAGAATAGATATTTAGCCATACAACTGTCTATCTACAGTTTCCCAAGAAATTTGTTGCACGGATTTTTGTAGAAAGCAAGGTTATTACTGACGAGAGGTGTCTGATAAAACGTCCCTATGCATTTGAAGTATCAGCGTAATCAAACATCACGTAAAAATAATCATATGTCCTACTTTTTAATGGAGTTCACATACAGACATGTCATTTCAAAGATAGCCATATTTCAATACATAGTGGTAATACATTACAATATTTAAGCGGTATTTTCAAGTTAGTTTTATGAACAAGGAACTTTTTACACTGAATTTGCTATTTTATATTATTGTAAACATGTACAAGGATGAAACAGAAACTGGATGAATATCCATTGGATTTAAATTTAGAGAAATTAGCATTTGAAGGATAAAGCATAAGCGGAAACGTGAGAAAAATTTGGTGCAAACGTGTCTTATTATTTGCAATCGTTTGTTATTGTTATTGGCACATTTTAAGCAAATATAGCTGTTAAGGAAACATGTAGGTTTAAAGTAGTTTTGAAGTATAATACATTTTTGTCCATTCTCAATTTAATTTTTTACAGAGTTTGTCTTTAGTGCCGTTTGGAGACAGTAGAGTGCCTCCCCGTGCTTCAGGTTTATGCTCTTATAATATACTAGATTATGGAGTGTGTGTCCGAGCGAGAATTTCTCTAGTTCATTACTTTAGGAATATTTATCAAAAAGAAGTGTTTTTTTCTAAGGTCGGGTTGTTGTCTCTTTGACACATTCCCCATTTCCATTCTCAATTTTATTCATTGCTCTTCAACTTTGTACTTGTTTGGCATTGTAACTATTTTGATCTCAGCGTCACTTATGAGTCTTGTGTAGACGAAGAGCGCGTCTGGGGTATTAAAGGACGACGTATGATAAGTTGAGTATTTGGACCCTTTGTATGCAAAAAAATGAATAACAATACTTGGGGCAAAAATTACTACTAACAGTTATTGAAGTTTTATATATTTTGTTGAAAAAAACTTATTTTTCAAGTTTATGCAGGAAATCGATTATAAATGATACTATGAATAAATCATTAACGGGTGTCTATACGGAAAATCGTACTTTTCCGACTCTACTTTGAATGATTAAAATTATACGAATGAGCGCATGTGAGAACATGTAAACTATTTTACATATGGTATGTTTGATATAGTATTGGCATAATATACAAATTTCATAGATGTTCTCAACTGCGCTCATATTTAAATCCTTAAAAAATACCATGTACAGTCGTTAATTTTTGCGTGCGGTTTATTTATGTCTGACAACTTCCGGTTTCAGTTGCCAGGGAAGCTGGATAGCATCAAAGTCAACAAACTACGCTGCTGTGATAGTATTTGATTATAGAATGGTAAATGTAATACCTATTCATGCAAAAACAGAGATATAGCATAAATTTCATGTGGCAAAATGCACGGGTTCCATAAAAATTCCCAAGAAGAAAGAAATGAAATCATAACATAAATTCACGAAAAAGGGCAGATGTCACATGTAGCTCACTATATTACCAAGCAATAATTATAATAAGAATGGTAAATTTGATAGTTGTATATATGTCAAATACTGATACATATTACAAACATCTGGCGTATAAAATTATAATCCTGGTACTTTTGATAACTAATTACTTGGGATAATGCATATAGGTTCCATAAATACTTCCAAACCAAAGAAGTATAAATTCACAAAAACTCGGACCGCCGTTCCTGCTCAGAGTCAGAGGCTGAAGCCAGTGAAGGAACAGACATCATACTTGTTTGAAAGCAAAAAATGTATTGCCCTAGCAGATCAATTGTTTTCCGAATGTAACCATTGTTAATGCCATTTGACATCCAGATGGTCAACCATCGGGTCTAAAAAAAATACTTGTATTTTTTACGGAATTCTAAAACTGATTATGAACTTATTTTATTAAATACAATGGGAAATAGAAAGATTTAGAGACAGCATATAATTTGTGTGTATATGTAAGTTCAAATCCCTTTAACTTACTAGTGAGATATATAGACAGGAAGACAGACAAGACAAACTCATTTCACTGTTACTTATAATGTAGTATTTTATTGCATTTCAATAATAGTATGGAACGTCACGCACGCTGTTCCTACAACCCCTATGATTTAAAACGGAATCTTCGAAATTTACTCCGCAAAACAAAATAAAATGTTAACAAACACTAATCACTATAAAAACTAATTCAGTATATGTTTTCCTTTATGTTTTTATAGTTCTTGGTCATATGCTTAATAATATAAAGTATATTTGAGGATTAAAACAACAAAGCTATGTGAAAAACACGGATGTCTAACGTTACATTTTTGAACAACTGTTTTATCTCTTATCTATAGTGATCGTATTTCTTATTCTCTAATCTTCCCGAAAATTGGCAGAAGCAACGAAGTGTGTCAGTTCTTGGTTAAATTAAAGCCGTTCTTTTCTCGAATTTCGTTTGACTCGGTGGTTGATATTAAGCTAGTATAAGAAAAATGTCCAATGACGTTTTTCGTTAACTTAACACGGCTGAAAGGTAGTTTTATTAGTAGACATAGCTAAAAATGTCTATAAAATGTGAGACAATTATACCATCTACCGAAAGTACAAACATTTGCCTCATTGTTCGTGAGTTTAATAGTTGTACATTTTATAAAACCATCTCTACACAGTCGTTTTTCTAGCGGTAGCCATTTTGTCCAAGTTGATATTTCAATGGTCCAAGCAGTTAATGTGGGTTTTTTACCTGATATTTCAAAAAGTAATTTATAATTTACCAAAACAAAAGTTAGATACACGAAAAGAACATAAAGTCTAGATTCTTTTTTTATTAACTGCATGTTTGGGTCTTGAAGGATAAAATGCTACGAAACATTACAAAACGGTCGCCATTTTGTCCAAACGTCGAAAAACGTTGAAAAATACAAACAAACGCTTTTTTTTTACGTTACATGTGCAAAATTTGTTCCATTGTATATTCCTTATGCATTTGTACTTAAAACGAATTGCGTGGTGAAATTTAAAAAAGAATTGTGCTGGTTGTCGAAAAAAAACCACGGTGCATGTTATGCATGAAACGTAGGTAACTGAAAGACTTATCGGAAACAGCGACAACAACAGTTTCATTGAATTTTAGCAATACGGACGAGTCAGGAGAAGATTAGTACATTTTAAAAGCAAGCAAATTCAAAAGACTGGGGAAATCGTTTTCAAGATTGGGTTATGATAATTTTATTTAATGGTTGTATTTCGACAAGTTATGTGTCATGCAAATTTTTAATACAATTCAATTCAAATTAATCAAGGGTAAATATTTTTTTTAACTTGCAGAGTTTCGGATATATTTGTATTAGGGTTGAATCAAGATATGAAAAATTTACAATGAAAGATGATATGCACCATGCAATTTTATCAACCTGTTATAATTCATTTATTGAAAACTGTATACTTTTGTCCCATTTTACTTCCTTCAAGTTCTATACCTACGACAATACAACATTTTAAGGTAAATTAAGGTAACCATTAATCAATCGCGAGTTTCCACAAGTTGAGGTAAATAAATTCATGGTAAATAGCCATCACAAAATTAATAGAGACAAATTTAGGATTAACCAACTACATAAAAAAAAGCAAATGAAACTTGCAAATTGAATAAATGTACGTTAAAAGTTCCAGAAAACCCTCTTTGACGTCGTGGTAGTGTAACGTCGTGTTGTAGGAACATCGTGCGCAACGTATTGAATAATTAAAAGGATATTAGTTTTTTAAAGCTTTGGTTGTTTTCTTTAGTTCTAAATGAGAACTGAATGGTAAACAGAGTTCATAGGATGACACTGCTTCTAAAAAAATGTGTAATGAAACAGAGGTAAACTACTACATTTTTTTTTGAGTGTTGTCAACTGGATACACAGAAAATGTGACCCTTTATATATATTTCAAAGAATTTTTGTAAACAAAAATGATCCCTTGAAGAATGAGCAGAAAAACAATCTTATAGAAATTTACCAAAAAAGTTGACTGAAGGTTTGAAGTTTCATATTGTGAGTTTGATTAACAAACAATGAACACCTGTGAATTTTCCAAAGAAAAAAATGCAGTAAATAATGTTAAAAAAGACAGTCACGATTACCCAACTCATCTGAGAAAAAACCCATAACACACAAAGAAATGCAATGCAGAAAGTATGCATACAATTAAGCTCCCTTTGCAACCAATGCACATACTGGTAAACCTGTTGTGACTTTTTAAAAATAGTATAGTTGAAGAAATCATAAGATACACACATTTTTATGCAGCTACATTAAGAAAAATACTGCAGCTTATATATATATGAAAAAAACATTGATATGTCGAAATCAATCATATATTTACTATACACAAATGTAACATTTTTGCAAAAAATGGTTACCATGCAAAATTGACATTGCAAGGTAGTTTCAGGTCAAAGAACTAATTTGAAACGAATGCATAAGAAACCAAAGCTTGCAAGAAGAAAAAGTTTGTTGTTGTCATGCCACGAAAAGTGTATGTGCAAATACATATTTATTTCTTGAAATAGTATATAAAAAAGAAGATGTGGTATGATTGCCAATGAGACAACTATCCATAAAAGACCAAAATGACACAAACATTAACAACTATAGGTCACAGTACGGCCTTCAACAATGAGCAAAGCCCATATCGCATAGTTAGCTATAAAAGGCCCTGATAAAATAATGTAAAACATGGTTGCTATGTAAAATACATGTTACTAGGTAGTTTTTGAGCAAAATACCAGTCTGAAACTTATTAAAGGAACAAACTAGCTTGTCTGTATAAATAATATGTTGTCAAGCACCAAATGTATGTTATGTATGCAATAACATACAATAAATGCCTGAAATAGTATGGTTGCTATGGAAAATACACGTTGCTCGGTAGATTTTTTATTGAAAATACCATTATTAAAACTAATGCATTTGAAAATCTATCAAGTAGGTATTAACTATTTATTTGTGGTTTTGTGGTATGTGCAACTACATCCGTGAAATGCTTAAAATAGTCCGGTTGCTATGCAAAATTCACGTTGCTAGGTGGTTTCCAAGCAAAATTCAAGTCTGAAAGTGATGCATGGTACAAACTAGCTTGTTTGTATTAATACTATGTTGTTGTCATACATCTAATGTAACTTTTTTGTGCAAATACATACATTACATGCCCTTAATAGTGTAGTTGCTAAGGAAAATTATCTGTGTTCTGTAGTTGCTATGCATAATACATGTATTTTCTTTGTTGAATGAATCAAAAAACCTTAAACAGATTATCAATATAATATCGTTTAACATAATAAACCATCAAAAACATTAAAAAAGAGATTTTTTGACGAAAAACAGACAATGCAAGTTTTATTTTAGAAATTGGTTGCTAGGCAACTATTAAGTCACGGGAACAAATAAAAGTTTTTTTTTTTTTAAGTACCTGTCCAATGGCTATTGTTGGTATAAATATGAACAGGTTCTGAGAGGGGGCCAAAAAATACTCTTATCATACATCGTCCAAATTTATATCCTGGTACCTTTGATACTAATTATGCTTTATATTATTTATGTTATTCATAAATAAAAATAGTAATTATAAATTTATATATTTTTATTTAAATAAACATGATTTATAGCGTTAAAACAAACAATGTGCAAGTATCTACATCATTTTCGTTTAACATGTATAAATAGAACCGACTAAGAGTTTTGATCATTCTTGTTTAGAATATCTATTTTAACGAAATTCTGTATTATATATTTAAACATATACCATTTTTTTCCCTGGTACACGTTTTTGCAAATGGTATTCAATTAACTTTAATTTGTATGAAACAAATAAAAATTATACCGTTTCATTATGTACATGCCTGAACATCAGAGCACCAGTCACAATGATCTATTTTAACACTAAAACAAAGATCACTTGGGCATGCGTGCACGTAGGTTACTTTCTCCTCACAAGTAACAAATCTTTTACAATTGGTTGGGTGAGTATATCTGTTAGTTCCGTTGAAATTTTGGTCACAAAAGTCACCTGCAATTACAGTTTTACATTACATAAGATAATGAAAGTTAAATATAGATTGTAATGATTATTTTGTATAATATTTTAAATACAAAGTATTTCTAGTGAGAGATTTGATAATAACACGGTAAAAAATACAAGAGGGCAATTATACCAGTTTATCAGAGAAAACTAGACAAATCAAGTAAAAAAAATGAAAAACAAGACGAACAAACAGACAACAGATCACGACTATAAACAGGAACTACAGATTTTGTTTGAGTTCAAAAATAGTCACAATGTTCGTTTTTAAGACAATCATTAATTGTTAAGAATGCTTAAACTTTCTTTTGATGTAACGTTAATTCAAGCACCAATCTTGTTCGTTAATGTCTGTAGTATGGAGCACAGTCTATTAAAAGTGAAAGGTTTAGTTACCTTCAATTTATAAAAGCAAGTTTAATCCATCATTTTCTACATAAGAAAATACAAGTACCAAGTCAGGAATATGACAGCTGTTTAATGTGTTTGAGCGTATGATGTTGCCTTCTGATAAAGACATCCTGTTTTGAATTTCCTTGGAGTTCGGTATTTTTGTAATTATAGCTTTTTTGAAACCTCATTAAACTGAAATTCAAATTACGAAAAACTTAACCAAGGAAGAGCTTTATTTCTGCTGTGTGTCATCTGAAGGTTTTGATAAGGCCTTTGTTTTAACGAATCAAATTATCTTTTTTGTTTTTAACTTGCATTTATAAAGAGTAAATCACAAAAATACTGAACTCCGAGGAAAATTCAGAACGAAAAGTCCTTGATCAAAGAGCAAAATCAAACGCTCAAACACATCAAACGAACGAAAAACATCTTGTTACAAGCGTTTTCTTAAATAGTGGACTAAACCTTGTTTTATATCTAGCTATTTAATTTGATGCAATTTATAACGTATTCCCTGTACATTTCTACTTACTAGACACCAGAGAAAGCATGTCATGGTAAGAATACATTGGTGAATCGTCAGGTTTAAGGCCATTTGTTGCTTTACATCTAATAGTTGCATTGTACATAGCCACAGTGAATCCAATCCAAAATTTGAGGACTCTTATAATTTCACAGTTTTCTGTTGTATCTGTTGCGATTATATAACTTGGACTGATCGTTTGATAATTACCACTTCCTGCCAACTGTATTTCAACTGCGATGTCGCCCGTTCGATTGCCAATATAACCAGTGCAAGTATGAAGGTTTGAAGTTCTTGGAGAAGTAAGACCAATAATTTGATCAGCATGAACTGTCATATTCACTGTGTTCTTTAGTAAGAGAAATATGAATCAAATATAATCTTCTTCAGAACTATGATATTCAATGATTATTTATTTACACCAGATTCCAACTTTATTGTTTCGTATAAATGAGAGCAAAACTTTTAAAAAGGTACTGAACATCATTGCTTTTAACAAGAACATTTTACATTTCCATCATTAAAATGATAATGATGAACCATTTTTTTCAATTTTGTGAAGAAATGTACTGACGGGCAGAACATACACTGTATGTTGATTGGTTTGATGTGTTTTATCCTTTGATTTTGTCATTTGATTATGGACTTTCCGTTTTGATGTTTCCTTGGAGTTCAATATTTTTGTGATTTTACTTTTTGATATAGAAAATCGGGATAGAACAGATAATTGATGTAGATACCCTCTAGGGCACTTGAGATGAACCCAAGTTTTGGTGGGGTTCGTGTTGCTTAGTCTTACTATGGTTTGTTCTGTGTGTGTTCTTTTTTCTATCTGTTGCCCTTTTCTTTTTTCGCCGTAGCGTTGTCAGTTTATTTTCGATGAGTTTGAATGTATCTCTATTGTCTTGTGCCTATCTTTTCAATACTAGTATGTTTAATAAATTCGTTACTGATTGTTTTATTTTGTAATAGGTCTTTATGCATTTTGCTATTAAAACTCGGCTTTGTAAAAGGGATATGACTAAAGTCTTTAATTAGATGTGAGGTGCAGACCATCTACTCAGGATATCAGTTTAAGTGTTACTTAATTTAACACATGTTTTTTGTGTCTAACAAATAAAGTGCATACTATTGTTTAAATATTACCTTCTGATTTGTTGTCACTGTAGGACAGGATGCATCTTAAAGGAAAAAGGGAAATTATATAAAGGTATGCACAATAATGTTCTTTTTTTATGATAGATTAAAACGAAAGAAGAAAATTTATCATTGCTGAATACATGTACGTACATTGCACTAAGCGTGAAAATATATAGTCGCCCCGTGTGTGAGATGCATGCTCTCACGTGCGTGTATTTTAAGGTATGGCGTATATATAAATGTTTGATTTTTTTCCATATTTATTTGTTCATATTATTCAATGTTTTAATTCTGTGAATAACAATTATGACGCGATCGTCATGTTGCAACGATTTCCACTGAAATCTTCAACCTACATTGATGTGAGAGTGTTTTCGAGACAAATAACAGCATAAAAAGCGCCCTTTTCTTGTTTTGTATTTTATTCTGTGCATGTACTTATTGTGAGCCATGAATAAATACATCATATCCTTTTTTGTCTATCATACATTAGAAGTAAGCATAATGTTGATGTCTAATTTTGATTTGTTTAACCTTATGGGTCGATACTTTCTACATGCTAACTTGACATTCTGCGTTCCTCATTGAAAATAAAACTTGTTAGTGCTGCACTTTTTTAATCGAAAATATTTTGTTTGCAGTGAACAAAGTCAATAAAATAATTCTGCATACTTCTATAAATAAAGGTATGTATTAAAACAATTCGTTGTTTTTCTGTACATCACAACTTTTTAAAGTTTTGTTTTGTATATAAAACAGAATCTTTCTTACTTGTTTTTGGACATGTTACTAGATTACAATAGTTGCAGGTATCAACAGAATATATTCCAAAACAAAGATTTTGATGACAGGCATGCCCATATGGTTCTTTTAGTTGGCATTCTATATAATAATGAGTTTGTTGGATGTACACGAATGCTTTTGTAGACAGTGTTGTCTTTACATGCATCCCCTGAAAGATATGTACCATCTTTAAAATACATTACTAATAAATAATTATTAAACAATATGATCAGCTGGAAAATATTGAACAATCCAATGAACAATTTTACCGAACGACTTATTTTGGTGTGCTCAAAGGAAGACAATTCAAATAGTTTTAGATTCATATCACTCTTTAATTAGATCACTAGTATCAATTAATCATAATGTTCGCAAATAGAATATTCTTTCAAAATAATTTTCTAAATATTTTAACAGCTACCATTGTAACACTGATGACAATAGTACAACGTTTTCTCAAATTAGTGGCGATTCAAATAGTTCAATTTGAGCGGTTCTGTACAGGATCAGACGCTACATATTGCGCCTGGTTTATGATGTGCCGAAATTATATATCATGCCTTCGCTACAATTTCCTACCATGCTTATTAATTTGTAATGGAGTGTTTTATCATGAGTTGTTTAATTACGTGAACAAGCAGTGGCAATTATGAGTATTTTCAAAATAAGATTGGCTTAAGATTTGATTTAAGAAATAATTGATGCAAGCTATACGTTATTGTAGTTTTAACATGGGTAGGCATTATATTCGTGATTATTTTTGCCCGAGCGATAGTGAGGGCTAAAATAGCACGAATATAATGCCTACCCACGTTAAAACTACAATGAAGTAGTAGCTTGCATCAATTATTTCTATTCTGATTAGGACAATTAAGGTAATTTCTATGTCCGATGTGTATAGGTGTAGCCCCGTTTGTATAGGCTCTTCCATGAACCTCCCTTTCTCGTTTTAAACAAGCAAACGACTGGCAATATGATTTTTCAGAGGGAGAAGTTTGACCAGCCAACATGAACGGTTGTCGTATCTAGGTCAAATATGTCAATTTCCAAATGCAACACATTACAATCATAACAAATGAATAAGTAACAACATGTGCATCATTTAAGAGTTTAGAAGTGTTTTAAAATTAATGAAATATATTAAATGCATGACAATTTGATAAAATTCATTATTCTGCAGTAGTCAATATACGCATGTACAAACAAATGTTATTTGATTTAGAGCATGGGTTTATTCACAAAGTGAAAGAAGCACGTCGTATAAGAATTACTTTTCCTCCTCACTTTTCATTTGCTAGAACGAACAAATGACGTTACAAATAAGAACTCTGGAATGAAAGATTAGAAAAAAACCACGAAGCTATCCTTTAAAATACACAGTAACATATATAATATTACAAATATGTGTTATGAAATTGATTATCCAAAACAAAGGAAGAGCGTATGCTATAAATACAAACTAGACCACTGTATTTTTAGATCTCGATTTTAGCGGGTTAAAACACATATAGTATTTGCTACTAACGTCGAAGGGTCATTGTCGATTGGTCTAAGAAATCGAACTGCTGTGTCACTAGCCCGTAAACACTGAGTTTGTGAGTTAGAATCCCGCACGGGGCAGATGCACTCGAATCATTATTGACTATAAATGCCAGTTTGCTACCGACGGTCTGTTGTTCTTTCCGGGCACTCCGGCATCCTCGACCAGTAAAAACTGACCACCACGAAATAGAAAAATAGTATTGGAACACCGATTTATCAATACTAACGTCGACATCGGTATTTGAAAATATAGGACACTCTGCAAATTCAAATGTTGAGTTTGGCTTTAGCAATAAAATCAAACTTAAAACCATGAAACCATTCTGTTGGATGCATATACAATCTTATGGAGATAAAATATGGAAGAAGTTAACACAATAAATAAACTAGTTTTACGATATTAAAGTAAGGAGATGTAGTTTGAATCCCAAAATGAGACAACTTTAATTGAGGATCAAAAACGTTGAAAATGTTGACAACTGGTTCAATGTCCGTAACTCAATGTTATAGGCGTCAATGGAATATATTCGTCGTTGTCTCGACTCTTAATTGAAACCTAGATATATAGTAGGGTTGTAAAAAGATCTGAAATTCAATACTCGAATACTCGGTCATGATACTCGCGAGTGATCGAGTACTCGGATGAATCCTAAACGTTTATTGAAAAGTTTAGATTTTTGGGGGGATGCGTCTTTTTGTTATTACCTTTCATAAACCTCGTAATATTATCATGACATTGCTTGACGTCTTAACAAAAGACAAAGATATTATTGCAGAACTAAAACTGCATGACTACAAACATAACCTGACCCTTTGTCTTCTTTTTTTGTGACAATTAAACAATGAATTACGGACCGCCGTTTCTACAAATAACCTCTCATAATTACAGTTTCTGTTTCTGTCCGTGTTCATGAACTTAACAAGAAACATCCCAATTTTATGTACTATTGTTTGTCTGTTTGTCTTTGTCCTTTTAGCCATGGCGTTGTCAGTTTACTCCGCTTCTCTTTAAATTGTAAATGAAACAATTATAATTAAGTTTCGAATAAAAATTATTACTAATCACATTAATTTACATGTACAAGTATGACGTCCATTATCACTGTACTAGTATACATATTTTTTAAGGGGCCAGCTGAAGGACACCTACGGGTGCTGGAGTTTCTCGCTATATTGAAGACCCATTGGTGGCCTTCAGCTGTTGTCTGCTCTATGGTCGGATTGTTGTCGCTTTGACACATTCCCCATTTCCTTTCTCAATTTTATCTCATACAAATAACGTTTGCATAGAAGTCTTGATTAACATACAAAGGTATGGGCTTGTGATGAGTTATTAATATAAAAGTGTTGATCCGTGTACAAACACAGTTACAAATGTCTCTAATCAGTTCTAAGGGTTCACTGCAGGGCACTTTGATTTTGTTCTTGTTTAGAGATATGATTTCGTCCACAACTTCCGACGATATACTGTTTGACTTTCTAAATTTTGCTACAAGTCCTGTACATGAAAACATGCCATCGGAAAGAACAGACATTGATGACACTTATTTAACACCAATGTAGTCTCAGGATAAAGATAAATACGTTGTAATAATATTTTGATTACGAATTACGAAGGGGATATTTCAACGGAACTTAAGTGAGGGGAAATATGAAGAGAAATATCTCAAGATTTGTAAAAGACAAATGAGAAGACTGAGTACTTTGCCTTCCGAGCTTGTATCCGAGTACTCGTTGCCATCCCCTATACATAGTAATTCATAGAAATTATCGCACCAGATCGTGTAAACAGTCAATATTTTGATCAGATTTAAACAACATTCTATAAAACTGGCAACTTTTGCAAATTTTTGTATAGAAAATAGTTTAATGTAGTTGGCCGGGATTATTTTTTGTAAAGTTTAACTGCATACAAAAGCCATATTTACCTGGTATAAGTGAAACAGTATCATTATTTGAATAGAAGGCCGTAGTGTCTGGGAAGTATGTATTGATTACTTTACATCTAATAATAGCTTTCTCCATATCAGATGTAAATACTATCCCAAACTCGATTTTTCTATAAATTTCGCATGAAGTAATGTTGTCCTCTGATCTCTCAATTGTTACATCTAATTTTCTGAATTCTAAGTCTCCTGACTTCATAATTTCAATGCTTATATCGCCTGCTGGATAACCAATGTCTGCTTCGCAAGTATGCAACAACCAATTTCTGTAAATTGCTAGATCAGCTATTTGGTCAGGATTTAATCGTAAAATCGAATTTCCAGTAGGCGAACCTAAATGAAATTATAAGAAGCATTTTATTTACCATTGTCTGCAAATTTAAAAACAATTTAGGCATTAAGTAACAAAAAATAGAATTTAACTTCGAATTTCATCTTGATGCACATTAATTCATTGTCCTTCCAGACTATAAACAGATATTATACAGAAGTAATTAAATGACAGGTTTATACTGTCACTTTTCTGACTTGATCAGAACAGAAAATTAACTGAGATAATAAAGACGAAGCTACATGTTTTGACTATGCAAAGAGGATAAAGATATATTGTTTAATAGGGAATTGTTTGTTGCTCTTTTTTTATTTGACGTTTAATGTTTGTAATATTTTTCGCCATTGCTTTGTCAGTGTCCCCTTGAAATATGAGTCTCTAGTTGTCCCCTCGGAGAATTTAGTCACTTCTTTAAACATTATTTAACAAGTATAAAAAATGCAATGTAAGCAGAAAATACACATTGTATATCCATGTATTCATCTATATAAATTGAATAAGGTGAATCACGTTAATTAAATTGCAACATATATTATATCAACATTCAATTTTAACAAATATGGGCATCTTTAAATAAAACTGTCTCCTTCGTTTTAATTCTATATAAATAGTGTACGCAATTGGACCAATATAAAGCTGCAATGATTATCCTCATGCAAGGAGCACGGCGATACAAAGGCTGAAATAAACACCACAATTTGAAGAAAATACAAGATATTGCCATACAAAACCGAATTTCAAATATGCGACTGTTATATTTCTGGAATATTGCTTCTTTATAAGCGACAGCATCTAAAAGGGAATCTTTAACAGAGATATGTCTTTCTCTTTTCTCGCTTTTGGAAAGATTGGAATTGTAACCCGGATTTTGGTTTTTTTCTCAATCGATTTATGAATTTCGAACAGCGGTATACAATTGTTGCCTTTATTTGGAACAGTTCATTCAAGAATGTATCTCATTAAGGTGTGTTAATGTGCAAGCTTTTTTTAAAATCATTTTGATTAGGTAATTGATACAATACATTTATGATTGACAAATGTCATTATCACCAGACAATCAGAGACAAGGTGGACCTTCAATTACAATGCCCCACCTCCTAAACTGCCATTCAAATTGACCACATTACTTATCAACCCCAGTCTTACATAATTATACAGTTGGTTTCCCTGTTTGAATGGTTTTACACTAATCATTTTTGGCGACCCTTTATAGCTTGCTGTTCGCTGTAAGCCAAGGCTCGGCGTTGACGACCGTACTTTGACCTATAAAGTTTTTTTTTACAAATTGTGACTTTGATGGAGAGTTGTTTCATTGGTACTCATACCACATCTTCTTATATCTATATGTGACATAAAAATCTTATAAAGAAGAAATCTAAAGTGAAGGGGGATCAGAAAGGATAAGATGATAGCATAGTTACAATTTTCATGCAGCTACATGTATGTCGAATCGCCACGATCATCTTATATTCTATAACGTATTTTATATGCCGCCCGTTTTATACAGTAATGTACTTACAGTGCGGTTGTATAGTGGTACTTGGTGCTTGAAATGAGCTAGTCTCTGTAAAGAAATAAATACGTTCGTTCTTTGCATGACTAACTATAATATTCCTCGGAGGATTAAAAGCTCATTTACACTCCACTGAAACATAAACACGCAATTATTATGACCAAACTTCAAAAATTCAAAATACTTACTTGTTTTAATCTTACAAGATTGAATGAATGAGTGACAGATTCGTACAAGTACTCCAAAACAACATATAACGCTGTAACTGATCTTTCCGTATTTCATTCCATATGAAACTAAGCATATCGTACTTTGTACTTGTTTTGGTTTTCAAACTTTGTTCATCTGGGCGTCGCTGGTTAGTCTTGTGTGGACGTGGCGCACGTCTGGCGTATTAAATGTTTAACAAAGTACCTTTTGTTGGCTATTAATCGTTTGTTTCTCTGTCCTATATTTTCTCCCATTTATTTGTATTGTAGTCCTTTCATGTAATGTTGTCATTTTAATGTTATAATTAACATTGCCATTAAAGCGGGAGGTTTGGCATGCCACAAAACCAGGTTCAACCCACTATTTTTATCTTAAAATGACTTGTACCAAGTCAGGGAAATGGCCATTGTTATATTATAGTTCTTTTCTGTGTGTGTTACATTTTAATGTTGTGTTTCTGTTGTGTCGTAGTTCTCTTTTATTTGATGCGTTTTCCTCAGTTTTAGTTTGTAACTCGGATTTGTTTTTCTCTATCGATTCATGAATTTTGAACAGCGGTATACTACTGTTGCCTTTATTTATATTGAAATGGCAGATATATCATATAAAGATGATACATTTAACATAATAGTGGGTTCATATAGTTTTATGCAGTGTATGTATCTTCATTGCAGTTTGTATGGGTTCAAATTCAGCTTTGAGTTCCCATAGCCCAGAAGAGTGTTTTTTCTCTTTGTTTTTGTTTAAACAAACACCGGTAAATTCCATGCAAAGATTTTCCAACACCGGGTTCGGGATTTTTCTCACTTTGTTATAGACCTATTGGTAGCCTTCGGCTGTTTTCTGCTCTTTGGTCTGCTCTTTTGTTGTTGACTCTTTGACACATTCCCCATATCCATTTTAATTTCATTTAGAATGATTTAATGTATTCTATAATTTGACACACAGCAATGATGAAAAAAATGTACCAAATCAGAGAAAGGAACTTCTCTTGGCTTTTGCATGTTATTATAATATCGGTATTGAAGGTTCGTCCTGCTGTATATACCTAAAAAAATACAGCCTTTATAGGTTTCACAACGAGAATTACCACCTCAAGTGTTTAATTACAATATGATGATCAACGAGTCTTTGAAGATATACCATAAATCATTTGCTACAGAGGAAAAATAGCCCATGATTACCTTTTATTGTCGTCATTGACCTCATATATAGCGAATGGAAATGTTTTACATTTCAAGACACATTAACTAATTTAAAGCACATTAATTTTTATAACATTTATTAATATAACACTTCGTTGAGTGTGATACATGATATACCTCATCAAACGCAAACTGGTTTACATGCAATAACCGTGAATAAATATATAAATATATATTGCACTTACAGCTGATTCACAAACCACGCCTGTTTTGGGGAGATATATACTCTTCATAGATATAATTGTTTTAATCATGCACGACTTCCCAGATATGATCTCTATGTTTCGTCACATAGAGACATATCTTGGAAATGTTACCAGAATGAATACACATGGATGCGAGAAAAATTGAATTCTGAATAAGACCCATAGTGAAGGGAGGGGTATTGCAGAGTTTAAGTATCAGTTTAAACTCTTAAAAGTTAGGGTCATATACATTTTGAAAATATACCGAACAGCCATATGTTCTGACCTTTGAATAAAATAGTAGTACAAATCATTCCATTCTGGGATATAATATTTAACGAAATTTCATAATTAAAGTGGAACCGTTTCAGCCGTTAAGGGAGTTTCTATTAGAAATTGCATCGTCTAAATTTACAGTAGTGTATTCTATAAGTGGTTGAACTTTGGATAATTGAACTTTGTTTTACACACAAATCTGAAGAAGGTCATAAAACAAAGTTTTAATCAAATCATATAATAAAGAGTTGAAAAGATAAATCGATATTGTATATTAACATTTTTACTTGTACCTGATGATATATCCTGATCATGTGTTGGTGTTGTGAGCAAAGCAGCCGAATTTGTAGTGGTATATGTTAACGCATCCGTACTGAGTATTGTTGTTCCAAAAGTAACCGATTGATCAGTCGTTGACGTATTCATGGTTTTGTTTGATATTGATGGTAAGGACGAAGAAGTGTTTTTCTCTGAAATAAATAACATATACACTACCCATTAATTTTCGTTACTTTTAGTTGTTGTATTAGAACAGTTTTTGAAAAATATCGATTTCAATTCAACTGACGAATCTCCATTAAATATAAATCTAGTTTAGGTTTCACGACTAGTGTCCTTCTTGAAGATTTTACGGTTTGATATTTAATAGGGGTAGGCTTGGATACGGAAATTTGGGTTTGAGTAGGCGGGAATCGGGAGCCACTGAGAGGGAACTAGAAAGTTCGAATAAAATTATGCATATGGTTGAAAAATTTCGTTGACAGATTTTCGTCTGGAAGTTAGTGAGGGAAGTGTAGAAGGAAAACTAGGGGAAGCTGTAAACTAAGGAAACCATCCAATTGTGTTACTTTTCAGATATTGCTAATTCGTATTTTTGTTGATGATGATTAACAAAGCAAACTTATGCTGGTAAGAAAACAGCGTCGGAGTTGGTTTTTTTTTTTTTTTTTTTTTAAGAATTCTACATCGATAAAATTTAGTATCAAACTTAAATGATCGAATCCATTGGCTTTGAGTATAAAAAGAATTTATCTTTTTTTTATTTTTAGAAAGTTATCTTCTAAAGAGGTCTCTTTGAAACGGTCATAGAAAAATGACAAACATGAATGTTTATCTAAACCATCAAACTTAAAGTGGAACAACACGAACCCAACAAAAAGAAAGAAAACCCCAATATTTCGTTTTAAATTGAATGGAGTTAAAAATAAGGTACATTATTTATATCTCATTTAAATCCGATGTTCTAGGGGAGTGTAGCGTAACATAACATCAGATTTTAATGAGATTGCATCGAATCAGTTCTATAAGAATAAAACAATGAATGTGTTAATTAGAAACAATCTAAGCAGTAAAGTTCTAATTTCGGAAAACAAACATACATGTACAACTTAAAATAAACCGACCTTTACTGTTATTTCTCAGAATTGGGAAATACACTCCAAGGCCAAGGGCAGTCATGATAATGACTGTAATCATAACAATTGCAACAATTTTGCAACGTGAACAAGGTGAACTCTTCAATGCTTTTTGTGTCTCATTCTCTTGACTGTTAAGTGGGCCTTCTACCTATAAGTAAACAGTCTGTCAATATATTTCACATACAGCCTATACCATACCAAAAGATGAAGAGCATACATTACGACAATGAATAACATTGAGGTGGTGCGATATGTGTATATAGAAAAACTGTATTTGGTGCTCTATATACTGCACAAAGAAGTATTTTATAGTTCGAGGATTTTATTTCTAGCTGTATCAAATTCACAAGCATACATTTCTAAAAAGTTTGGTGAAATAATTTTTTTTCGTTAAAAAAAGCATATTTATATACTTGTTTCATAGTAAAACATAACTATTCAAGTGTATATATTTATCTCTCTTTTTTAATTGAACTGTTATAGGAATTAAAAAAAACCCAAGAAGTAATGAATTTTCGATATATGACTTTTTTTTTTATCCTTTTATAATTTAAGAAAACAAACATATCGCCATTCTATGGGTTACTATATCACTTACATACTTTATTTGAGGAAAAGCTTTGACGTTCTGCTTTATATTGGAATCTGCTATAACTGAATATGGACAATTATCAAGATCACTAAACTCCTTTTCGTTTTCACAGTGATTTCCCCTTTTTTCTTTTTCCATGGAGTGAAGCCAACTGTGGGGTTCATCTGGCTCCTTATCAGGTGGCAAATTACTTTTTATGGATCCATGAACCATCAAGTAATCATGGTTAGATGATAGTCTATTTCCGTTTTCGTTTATCGGTTGTAAGTATCCATTTAAATCTGACTGTTTCCCACAACATTCTGGAGGAGAATGATACTCTTGATTGTATGAACTGTTTCCGAATGCACCAACATTACGTTTTTCAAAACTAATCTTTTCATTTGGGAGCTCCATTTGAAATCTACATCTAATAACCTATTATGGCATTTATACAGTATGCGTTTAAGTATATTCACATGACACTCGAGTCTTTTGTATGATAAAAGGAACAAAAACTAGCGGTATTATGTAATAACTATACACTTAATAATTAAAACGAAGAAGAATGGGTACTATTACTTTATTTATATGTCTGACTAAATATTTGCTAAGGTAAATTTTTTCTTTGAATGGCTGTAAATCATCATAGTGCAAATCATGGTTATATATACTATTTGATGATTTTAAAGCCGGATAAGAATCAAGTATCAACTTCAACGTATTGATTTTTATATCGTATGTCATGTGAAAAAGAAATGTACCGTATTGAGCTAAAAATCGTTTAATCAAAAATGTAACGCTTTAGCACAATTGTCTGGTTATGTAAATGTATTTCAGTTGTTTCCTGTAATTAGTTAATACTTCAGTTTTATCATGTACATCTTTTGAATAGTCATTTTATAAAATTTACTGTTTGCAAAAGTATAAATTATTCTAAATAATAGGGATGTTCTGGTAACTAACACAAAACCCTTGCCGTTTTGGCAGAACTTTTTTGATCTTTTGGTCCTCGATGCTGTTTTACTTTGAACTTGTTTCGGCTTTCAAACTTTTGTATCTGGGCGTCACACGTAGGTCTTGTGTGGACAAAATGCACTTCTGGCGTGTTTAAATTTTGAACTTGTTGCCTTTTGTTGGCTGTTGTTCGTGTGATTCTTTGTCATTTGTGTTCTCCAATTTATTTATATTGTAGTCCTGTGTTGTCATTTTGATGTTATATTTCACATGGCCATAAAAGTGCGAGGTTTGGCATGCCACAAAACCAGGTTCAACCCACCATTTTTTCCTTTAAAAATGCCCTGTACCAAGTCAGGAATATGGCCATTGTTATATTATAGTTCGTTTCTGTGTGTATTACATTATAACGTTGTGTCGTTTGTTTTCTCTTACTTTTGAGTGTAAATTCACATTGCGATAAGACGCGTCACGGTACTTGTCTATCCCACATTCATGTATTTGGTTTTAATGTTATATATATGTTATATTTGTTATTCTCGTGGGATTCTGTCTATGTGTGTTACATTTTGGTGTTATCAAGTCATGACAGACAACTGCAAACGACAGCCACTGCGCGTTAGGTTTGAGACACGCATATCTGAATGTGGCAGAGTATCAAATCATTACCCCACAAGGACCTTTCCAAACACATCAGTTGTGAAGGACTTGCCATATATATAAAAGGGACTATGGAACGATTCTGAAAATAACTAGGGGTATTGGTGGCCGAGTGTTCAAAGTCTTTCAACTCCGTATCTAGGTAAGCCACACTATAATCTCCATTGACTATAATTGTAAGTTTTTCTACCGAAGGTCGTTGGTTCTCTTTATGCACTTTATTTTCCCGTGTAAAATTTAAATTGACTACCGAAACAACCAATAGTGCTGAAAGAAGCCTTTTTAACACCGTCCGATCAATCAAAATGATTCATTACCGATCGCATTATATTTGCATTTATGAAAATCCTACTTCCAAGTCCTAGATCAACAAATAGAATAAATAGGTCATTATTTCCAGACGAATGAAAACTTCGCTTGGATTAGTGACTCTCCGTTTTGATTTTTTTCAGAGTTTACTTCTGTATTTTTGTAATTTAGATTTTAAGCACACTTCCAACGGATTCAGTGTATATACGAGGATAGTTTTTATTGTTTGATGCAAAAATATGAGTATCGGCAATGTCCAGGGCCATATGAGTTAATAAGTAGATTGCAATGTATGCTTATTTAGCTATAGGTATTTCAAGTATTAAAATAATCGATGCTAGTAAATATGAATAGAAAATTTGACATCGATTCAGACTCAGCACAGGACAAGAAAGATTATATTGCTTGTATGTTTATAATTACTGATGAGCTTTAATTAAGATTTTCTGATGTTTTTTTGGAAAAAATATTTGATTTCTTTAAAAGGGAATCAAACTACGATGAAAAGATCGAAGCAAATCGATTAATTTTAGGATTGTACATTTGTGAGACTAATTTTGTAATAAAAATTCTGCTCGTGAAGATTTAACATTTGGCTGTGCACTTCCTTATCCTATAAGTGTGTTAAGAATATTTATAGTCCAAAAAAGGTCGTTGTCATACATGTATAGAATATAGCAATCTCATGTAATAAACGTCAAAACTTTTATTGTACTTACACATTAAACCATTTGAAATCCTATGGCCGTATCATCGACTTATTTTTAATACGTTATGCAGATCTCTGTGGAAATCCCTGATTGTACATGAAATCGATTTTGGAAATGGAATATTCAACCAGGTCACGAACCGTTATTAATTTAATCTAGCTCTACCTTTTGTCTGGGTACATATCATTACCAAAATAATGAGTCGTATTAGAAATATATGGCTCATAGAGTCATTCGTTGAAAGAGAAAGTAAAATCAGTTATTTGATTAAGTGGATGTATACTATTGTAAAACGTTCTTAAATCTATATATGACTTTTGATTTGCTTCAAAATGTTTGTGATCGATGTAATCAGCACATTCAAATACTTTAATGATATAGGGTACCTCTTTTCATTCTTTTTAATGGTTTCTTACTATTGTATATATACATTGTTGCAAATATGTTTAATTGTATACCGCAACACTCTATAAATACCATTATTTCTATATGTTTTGTAAGTTGGAAGGAGGAATGATAAACATATTAATTTAAATTTCTAACTGCAAGGTAAATTAAAGGGGCAAAGTCTTAAAAACCTGAAAAAAAATTAGAACGCTCTTTTAACTGAATCGACGGAGCGAAAGGAAAACGTGAATAGTATTTCTGACGTGGTATGGGCATTTTCAGAAGAACATGATAGGTGAAATATATCTACATATTATATCTGGCTAAACCTGACACTTCTATAAAATTTATTTATGTTTTCGATATATTGACAAAACGAGAGCAACCAAAACACACATACCTATATAGTTAACGTGATACATGTAGTAATCGAATCGTGATCCAACTGCCAAGATGTGCAAAACTTACATCACAAACTTGCAACACAACTGACCTAAATAACTCAACAATAATACTTATAAATATGACGAAGATGCTATCAGAAAAAAGTTTATGGTTATTTATGGTACATACAGTATAGTAAGGCATCAACAACTTGACATTGTTGCGATTGGACATTTAGGATATGACATATAATGGTCAATGAGACAATTATCTACTATGATCAAAATTCGAAAGATGTGACCAGGTTTGCGTTCCATATCCATATATACAATTCAAAATAGGGAAACACATCAAATATATGAGGAAAACAACGAAACAACAGAAACACTAAAGTGCAACAAAAAAATATGTTTATCATTCCTCCTTCCAAAAAATCTCTCGTGGATAGTTTGTTATTGGAAATCATACTACATCATCCGATTTTTATATAACCCACCTATTTCCAATTTGTCTCACAATTTGCATATTTATGCAGATACATGTAACTAGACCTTTTATGAGTTGTTTTTGTTAGAATCCAAGATGGCGGTATAAAGTTAATCAAACAAACTTACTAGTAAAATGTAATCTTACTAATGTGAAGATAAGATCTTCAAGTTTGTATATTTCGCTTAACATTGGCACAAATATCGATTTTGTCATCAACAAATTAAAACAGAACTAAATTTGAATTGTTTTTTGGGATATCAAAATACACGTCCACGTTTATGTTCTATATAGAGATTATACTTCATATATATGTAACATGATACATATTTATTATAAGGTTAAATTCCAACAATCTTACTGCCTGTCGACAGTTTTATTTTGACATTGCACAGGTCATGTCTTTTTTTGCTGTCCAATACGTAAAAAAAAATAAAACCCCTGGGATGTGTTTTGATTCATTTTGGTCTCAGATGCATGCTTTTAAATTTAATAGTTTTTTTCTTTTATTTTTATAAATTCAGTAAATGCCAGTACTCTCAAATCGTACTTTCATGTTTATATGACCTATTGACAAAATTTGTAATGCATTTCTGTTAACTTATACTGTGTTTTACATCTCGTCTTACTCTTTTAATGTGTACCAATTTTGATAAGTATTTAGTAAGACAATAAATTTTCACTTCTGTACTCGTATCGTGAACAACAAACTTATTTATTTTATATATCAAATTTATTCATTCAGTGTATGTTTACTTGTTTTCTCTATATTTCTTTTTGATCAAGCTCAGCAATTTGAATTGATATTTTGTAGTGTGTATTTTTATGTTTGAATGTAATACTATTGTTTCAGATAAGGGTGAATGTTGGTGTCTGTTTAATATTTAAACCCACTGAATTTGTATGCACATAAGTATTGAAGCTGTTCACTATTTATCAGCTGTTGATGTGGTTCGTAGGTGTTTCTCGTTTTTTTATATAAATAAGTCCGTTGGTTTTCCTGTTTGAATTGTTTTACATTAATCATTTTTGTACCCTGTATAGATTGCTCTAGCCAAGGTTCATTGTTGAAGACCGTATTATGACAAATATGACAAATTATTGTTTACTATTTACACATTATGACTTGGGTGAAGAGTTATTTCATCGGCACTCATTCCACGTCTTCATATTTCTATGTGACACCTTGTCTAACAATAAACTCATCACAAATATCAGATAATATTGTTTTGCAAGATGTGCGTTCCGTCTACAAAAGACTCGAATACAAATTTTAAAAGATAAAAATGTTCCAGATTAAAGAACATTGAGAACCCAACATGTCGAAAGGATTTGCAAAACAAAAGGTAAGGTAGTGTATTTCTAGGGAAGACTGTCTTTAGTTGTTGGGTTGGTTCAATGTAGTTCTAGCTCAAAAGGGTTTAAACGTTGTCTTTACCTGTTAATCAATCGTATGCTAAACAAACAGTTGAACAATGTGAATTGTTATATCTTTTTTTTTTAATCATACCTTAAGAATGAAAATTGTTATCATCATTAATCTCTTTATGGTCTCGTGACTTCGTGTTTAGTAAGAAAATGTATGTAAAAAAACTGATAACTTGTACTTAAACTCTTGACTTGTAAAACAATATCACTTATCCACGGCATCAATATGTATATTTATTTTGTGTGACCTCAATGTGAAAGCATTTTAAGGTCATTCGTCTTTCGTTATTAGTAAGCGCTTTGTCTAAATCTGTTTTTAGTTCTAAAGAAATTTACAATTTTCATTAAATTCTGTAATATTACAATTCAACGATAGTTCCCGACTTCGTTTACAAAATTTGTGTTTTGTCGAAGTAAATGTCCTAGCCTATTTTTTAATGTAACAGATTAATTGCTCTGGGTGTTCATTAATTACAGATTTTATTGATTTATTAATTTATGAATGTTATTGCCACCAAACAATAGTTCAGATGAAATGTGATACAGCACAGATAACAAACATTTATCAAACACCTGAAAATGATTTGCTATGTATGATATATTCAAACATCTTAAAACCGCTCTTTCCCTCAAATACACCGCCCGAGTTACACTTACCAACAGAAAGTTATGGGTGTAGGGTTAATAAATAAAAACAAATAAAAAAAAGGAGAAAACAAATATTTTCAAAATAAATGTAAATAAAATAAATTTATATAACTCCAACAAAAACGACTACGCAATTTCGTCAGGTCATTCTCCTGGTTCATTTGACGATCCACACACACGTATAATACTACTAGATGGCGCAATAAGGAATTTTTTAATGTAAAACGAAACTTAATGTGTGTTGCCATCATAGTTAATACTCTTAGATATTCACCATATATCATCAGTTGTCTAGTTGACAATTATGACAATAATATAATAAAGATTAAACATAAACAGCCCAAAAGCCCTTTTAAGCTCGTCGAACAATTTATACAGTACAATAAAAGCCTGTTCGTATCTTATCTGTTAACAATAGGACAAGTAATTGACAAATTTCAGGGAACCAACGGGCCAATCATCTATTTCTAAAATATATTTTCGTCTTTTTATTTTTGTTTCAATATTTGGGGTCTGAAATTATATTTTGACATGAAAAGCACAAGAAGAAGATATTTTCATAAGCAACTAATTGTTTTGTTGACACAGTATCATCGCATGTCCTCTGTGAAAAATATGTAATAATTGTTTGTCATGTTAAAGTAACAATTGGGGCAAAGTTATTTAGCATGTGTTAACATTGGCTTGTATAGAGGTAATTAAAAGTGCATCTGGTAAAGCTATTGCAAAAGTATAAGCACAGGTTTTAACATAATATTATTAAAAAATAATTATAGAAAAAATCTAATTTGTAGCTAATTATAGTGAAAAGATATCTTTTATTAACTACATGTAATCTGCTTTTAACTAACACTTCAATCGCAGAGTATGGTTTTAATGTGAATTGAATATCATAGTTACCTAGTAAGTAAATGTATTTATACTTGGTTTGATAGTTGTGTACTCGTGTATTGTTATGTAATGTTTTGTGATCAACAATAATCAAGAGCGTAAATTGAAACTTGTTCCTATGATCACAGCAATGCAAATCAAAAAAGTTCAACTTCTCGGTTTCGTGACGGACATGTTTTTACTTGAGCGCAAAAATCACAATAATCTTTTTCTAAACTAAAGCAAAGACTGCTTGGACATGCTTGCACAGAGGGTCCCTTATCATCACAAGTAACGTATCTATGACAGGTTGTTGGATGATGATGTTTCTTAGTTATGGTTCCTTTAAAATTCAGGTCACAAAATTCACCTCAAATATGGTTGTAGAATATCACAAGATAATCAGGAGTCTTATATCAATTTCAAAAATTAACAGACGTTCCGTGCGATTTATACAATTTAAAAGTATAACCAGTAAAATATTCGATATACATATACATGTAAAAGCAACGAAAGATCCAAAAGTTCAATAACATACAATAATTCGGAGATTAACAAAATAAGGCAGAAAAACGGTCTATAAAACATGCAAACAATAATCTTGATGTTCATATAAACCCACTTGGAAGGCTATATTATTCTTCAGCTATCTAAAATTCATTTCATCGTACAAAAACTTCATATTTAAAAAAATCAAAATGGCCAAAATGCGAAAATAAACTTTCTAACTGTGTATTGCTAACTTAGAAAATGTCTGTACTAAGTCAGTTATATGACAGTTGTTTTCCATTCGTTTGATGTTTTTGAGCTTTTGATTCTGCTATTTGATACGGGTCTTTCCGTTTTTAATTTTCTTTGGAGTTCGGTATATATTGTTGTTAATTTACCTTTTTCCCCTCAGTTGATACATGTGCAAACTAGGCCAATATACCCACAGACAAATCTATTTTTCTTATTTTGTCTCGTTTTGATTAATAACATGTTCGACTTGTAAATAATGCTTTCAGGTTGTACGAGTGTAACCCATCTTGCGTATATATGCGAGTAGTCGAGTAAACCTGAATTATACAAAACTGTAAATAAAAACCTAAGCACCAATGAGAAAAGGATTCCTAATGATGCAAACCGTATAACAGTTATGTTGTATTTATTAATGAAACTAATTTAGTACGCTCACCTTACAAAAACAGGTATGGAACAGTTTTAATATTGCGAATATACATCCAAAAGATTTGATAAGGGTTAACGGTTTCACTGAAATTGTCTTCGTGCTTATTTTATTTTCATTTGATACAAAACACTTATTCTCTATGAATTTCCACTTACTTGAAACCAGGTAAAGAGTTTCACTGCTAGAAAATATAGGCGTAACATTCGGATGAAGACCATTTGTTACTCAACATCTAACGGTTGCGCTGTACATAGCCACAGTGAATCCAATCCAAAACTTGAGGACTCTTTTAATTAAACAGTTTTTTTCTGTGTCTGTTTCAGTTGTATAACATTGAATTATTGTTTGATAATTATCAGCTCTTGTCAACTTTCAACACTTATTTTACCAGTCAGATTGCCAATATAGCCACTGCAAGTATGGAGGTGTGAAACTCTTGGGGAAGTAAGACCAGCAATTTGATTAGGGTGTAATGTCACACTATCGTTGTTCTGCTGTAAAAGTAATTGACGAATTGATTTGCAAGAAGTTTGCAAAAAGTTTTCTCCACATTTTTTCTTCATCGCTTTTGAATATAGACCAACGTTAAAAGTTTTGAATAACATTTTATTACAACATACCTTGATAAGTTATATAGTGCATTAGTACATGTACTATAAACACATATGATAATGATAAATGATGAAAAAGATGTCCATTGTAGTGGAGCAGTACCGTTTTTAAAAAGTCAATATTTACTTAAACTCAACCAAAGGTGTGTACTTCAAGGTTCTAACAATCGTTTGCTTTATTTCCAAACAGGTCGTTAAATTACAAACGTATGAAGAATGCAAAAACAAGAAAAATATAATTTTTCCAAATTCTCTTACATAAAAGCTTTTTGATTTTTGTAACCGAAAGATGCTATCTTGGGAAACAATAATAAATATTCATTTTGCATGTTAATTTATTGTTTCTTAACAAATATATATGCTTTAATCCTAAAAGTTATGTTGCATATTACCCACTGAACGATTGTCATATTTGTACAGGATACACCTTTAAAGGAAAAGTTTATGCATGAATAAGAGTCTCTTGATTTTTGGAATCGAAACACTAATGAAGCATTGCTTTTTTTTAATTATATTGTGTACATATAAAATATTTTTGGTCTAATTGGTATTACAGGAAATAAAATAAATTGTAATATTTTTTTTTTTTTTTATCATACTCTACCTTTCCATATATAAACAATTAGAATTTCAAACGACAATTTTGATTGGATGACGCTTGTCATCAGTTCCACGATTAACGGTCGGGGTCATTGGCAAAATTGTTGCGTAATCGAAGTCGAGGTTTTAAAAATTTGAAATGTAAGAGATAATTAAAAATAATCATGTTAGAATAGGAATAACAGTACTGTAAAGAGTTTCCACTGCTCCGCGTCGCCAGTAAAACTGCATTTGCGAAAGATATATCCAACTTGACAATGGCAACTCTTCCGAATGCATCAAGATTATCTATTAACCAGCCAAAGATTTCAGATGCATTTTTTTTTAGATGGTGATATATTGAGAATTTAACTAGATTTATATAAAAAAGAATTAGAAAAAAAAATAACGTAATATTTTGTTCAAAGTGATAAAATCAATGGAACAGAGAAAAGAACAAGCAAGCGTAAATGTATTTTGATTTTGTTTCCTTAAAAACATATAACAATGAACATAAATAGCTTTCCGTAACTGTGATAATTCTTAGCTGGTACTTTGCGTCTTTTGTGTTTGTTAAAGTTTTTTTTCGAACTGATTAATAAAGCTTTTTATAAATATTTCGTTCTCATGTTGTGTTGTTACATTACTGACAACGGTAAGGGGAGGATTGAGCAGCTGTTATTATGTGTAGCCCCGTCAAATTCTTGTTCGAAATCAGAAGTCTGTAATGGAGTGGTTTGTTGACTTATGTTTGATTGATGAAATGTGTGCTCGCATAAATAAGGCCGTTTGCTTTCTGGTTTGGATTTTGTTTACATTCTATGATGTAGATACTTTTTATCTGTGTATAAAGCGCTATGAAGATATTGCTCATTGTTGAAGGCCGGACATTGTGCTATAGTCGCTAACATCTACGTCATATAGTCTTTGCCATAAGGAAAGTTATCTCCTTATCAATCATAATACATCCCATTATCTTTATATTATAGGTTAATGCCATTACAAATATGACTTCTACTTCACCAACTGCACATTTTGACAAATGCTCACAACAAAACAATTTTTAAGTAATTCAAAAAGAAAGTGGCATGCATCACGGAAATATTTAAAATTTGATTTTATGAAGTCGGATTTTTTCTTACTTGTTGTTCGACATGTAACGTCACTGCACGGACTGCATGTTTCTAGTGTATATATTCCAAAACAATAGATGTACTGACATGCCTGACCATAATGTATTTTATTCTGGCACCTAATAAAATGATGACAGTTTGTAGGGTGAGCACGATTGCTTTCGGAGACAGTGTTATCCTTACATATATCACCTGAAAAAATTTACTATCGTAAACATTATTATAATAAATAGCAAATTCCTAAATACCTACTTAATAAACATCACGTGATTAATTATTTTTTCGTAACCAAAGAAAGACAATTCAAATTGTTTAAGAGTCGGGTCTTCCATTAAATATCCACAATAAATAATCAAATACGTATGTAATACGCGTATGCAGTATTGTTGTATCACTTCTAGATATAAAGAATTATTAAAAAAATATTACATTGCTAAGGTATGCAATACGAATGACATTGCCATACTGACATTTATTACAGATTTGCCACATATTACTCAAAAAGCGAAAATTGGATCGATCTTATGCAGGAAATTTTACTTCAGCTTGGTCTGTCTTACGCCTCATCAACATGTACATTTATGCATATGAGGCATAAGCTACAATTTCCTTACATATTTTCGTTAATAAAAAGACCTACTAAGTCGAAATTTTGTTGGTTAGTGTTTTATAACAAGTTGAAGTACAAAAAATGCTTCAGTATGGCAAAGTCGTCCCGGGTTCAGTAAAGCGGGGATTTATTCGAGGAAAAAATATAGAAAATGGTTCACGATACATTCAAATCATTAATTGTGTTCCGACAATTCCAAACAAAACAACATTTGGTAGATATGATGTCCGGATGTTTGCCGACAATGGTCGAACAGAATGTATTCATTGTAAACAAAGAAACCACCCTTCCTATGCTTGCAAAGACAAACCAGATCATAGTAAGCGCTGCTATAACTGTTCAGAAATTGGGCATTTTGCACGAGACTGTCTTAACGAATCCAAATGTTCCTTCTGCAAAAAAAGCGGTCATGTCCGTAATGATTGCGCTGATTTTAAACACCATACTATGATTAAGTCTTATGGTAATTATGCTAGCGAAATTCTCGAAGGTAGAGAAGCTCAAGAAAACGATAAAAATGAAAGTCAGTCCATAAACCCATTAGTGGCAACAAACCATCTACAAACACCTAACACATACTACACCAAATCAAAGGGAACAAATGTAATGTTGGGAGCTTCAAATAGTTTGAGAGTTGGTAAATTTGAGGACAATTTAATATTAGCCTCTATAAATGGTGCCACTCTAGAAAAAATAGATGAGTCTTTGGGTGCGGCTTTTGAAAATCATCGTGTGAAAAGCAATGGCTCAAATGTAGGCAAGGTCATCATCAGCTTAGGTTGTAATGACTTGAGTAGAAACAAGCACGACAGTGATCAGGTGAATGTGTACGCAACACAGGCTATTGTCAAAGTTAAACAAGCATTTCCGAATGCAGATATTGGTGTGTGTGGTATTATTCCAAGAAAAGGTAACAGTAACCACATTCACACAGTCAATGAAACAGCTACACATATTAATAAATTCTTGGAAAAATTGTGTCTCAAAGATGAAATGCTGACCTATATTGATGTAGAAAATATCTTCATAAAAAATGGAAACGTGGTTAAGGCGTATTACGATAAAACAGATGCTAGTGGAGTTCACATCACAATTGAAGGGGCCCAAACAATTCGTGTCAAACTACGTGAATTTCTTCACCCTAAGATGTCACCAAACCAGAACACTCCTCGTCCTTGTGACACCAAGCGCAAACTTAGTAACATATCGCTGACGCCAATGTCTGCAGAGAAAGACAGTAAGCAAAGTAAACCAGGTTCCCCAGATGATTATGAGTAACAATACACAAACCGAAATTTGCTATTTGCTACTTTTTATGTAAACAAAATAAAAAAAAAAATCAACCCGAAAATGTTATATGTACATATGTTTTATTCTACTGATTTGCAGCTTTTGAATTATTATTTTATATTATTTTTCTATCTATTGTACTTCAAACGGTATCGATGTATCTGTATTGTTATTATTGTAGGTGGACACTTTGAAATGTGTTCACCAAATGTGTATTGTTATAATTGGTCAATGACTCGTAAAATTGAAAGTAAACTTAAAACGGTGGCCTTGACCGTGACTTTCAATAAATCAATGAGGCATAGCGGTGTTAAAATGTAGATCAAATCGTGAACTTTAAAAAAAACAAACACCAAAGAATGTCGATCCAAATCATAACTTTGAATGTAAACGGCTTACGTGATAAAAAGAAACGTAATTTAGTTTTCAATTGGTTAGCCAACAAAAAATATGATTTAATTTGTCTACAAGAAACACATTGCACAGTAAATGATGTAACGAAATGGCAAAATGAATGGAAGTTAAATGGGGGCAATAAAAGTGTTTGGAATTGCGGAACTAGTGATTCTCGTGGTGTCTCTATTTTGCAAACAAAACATTGTCCGGGCGAAGTCGTGTTTGATAATATTAACCCGCAAAACAGTCGAATAATAAAATGTAGTATCAAAACGGAAAGTGCGATTTATCATATTTCAAATATATATGCCAACAATAGTGGCGTCGAGAGGAAACGGCTTTTTGAATCGTTTCATAATTTTTTTGGTAATTTTACAGACGATAGTGTAGACCATTATAATATTTTGGTAGGGGATTTTAACTGTACTCTTGACAAAACAATTGATAGAAATCCCTCCCATAATCGTGATGATATAGGTACAAAGGAATTACTTTTTTTATTGTCACAATATGATCTAACAGATATTTGGAGAGACAGATACCCAAAAGATAAACGGTATACATTTCAGAGAGGAAATTCAAAGTCTAGAATAGACTATATCTTTTGTGATAAAAGTCTGTCAAATAAAGTTTACAATGCTGGTATCGCGCATTGTCCTTTTAGCGATCATGATCTTGTGTCATTCAAATTAAAACTTGATGAAATACAAAGAGGTCCGGGTATATGGATAATGAATATAAATACTATAAAAAGTGAAGAATTTAATAATGCATTTAAAATTTGGTGGCAAACCTGGAAAACTGAAAAAAGTAGGTTCGAAAAAATTCAAGATTGGTGGGATGTAACAAAATCACAAATAAAAAAGTTAACAATGGAAGTAAGTAAAATATTAAACAAAAATTCTCAAAAAAGTTATATTATTAACCTTGAAAAGAAATTAGAAAAGCTTAAATTAAATAGTACTTCTTCTGGGGAAATTCAAAATAAGATATCAGAAATAGAATTACTAATTAAAAATTACTATGAGAACAAATCAGAGGCGTCTAAAATAAGGGCGCGTGTAAAATGGGCGGAAGAAGGGGAAAAATCGTCGAGCTACTTCTTCAACCTCGAAAAAAAACACGGAACAAATAAATTATGGAGTCGAATTAAAACAGACAATGGACATTTTAAATATAATATAGACGAAATACTAAATGAACAAGTTAAATTCTACTCAAATTTATTTAGCTCCGAGGGATGGAATTTGGAAAGTGCTAAAGATTTAACCAGTCACATCGAAAATAAACTAAACGATGACGACAAAAAAATACTTGACCGTGATATTACCGCGAAGGAAATAATGAAAGTTCTAAAAATTATAAAATCAAATAAATCCCCAGGGGAGGACGGGATCATATCTGAATTTTATGTAATATTTTGGAATATCATACAAGAAGAATTTTGTACGTTATTGCAAGAAATATTTAATGACAAAACATTGTCGGATTCGCAATATAAAGGAGTTTTAACATTATTATTTAAGGGCGGGGAACGGGAAAATATACGAAACTGGCGCCCTCTTACACTACTGAATTGCGATTATAAAATTATAGCTAAAATACTAGCTGAAAGATTAAAAATAGTCCTTCCTAAGCTTATACATCCCGACCAAAAAGGGTTTGTAAAAGGTAGACACATAACGGAAGCGAATAGAATGATACAGGATATCATAAAATATATTGATGATGAAGATGAAGAGGGTATAATTGTCTTTTTAGACCAACAAAAGGCCTTTGATAGGATGGAATGGGGATGGCTAGACTTCGTTATGAAGGAATTTAATTTTGGGGACAATTTTCGTGGTTGGGTTCAAATGCTATTAAAAAGTGCAAAGACTTGTATTAAAACAAATGGCTACGTCTCAAAATATTTTTCAATTTCTAGATCAGCCAGGCAGGGGTGTCCTATAGCCCCCTTTTTATATATATTACAGGCAGAGCCCTTGGCCTGTGCAATAAGGGCAGAAAAAGACATTCAAGGCATTATATTGCCTGGGGAAGAAAATGGGGAGCTAATAGAAACCAAATTAAACATGTTTGCAGACGACATCCAATTATTTAATAAAAATGAAAGTTCTGTAAAAAATTCCTTTGAAATATTAGACAAATATGAAAAGGCATCAGGTTCTAAAATTAATTACGAAAAAACTAAGGGAATAAATATTGGCGCAAATAAACGCAGACGACAAACAGATAACATAAAAACATTAGGTATTCACCATGGTTATAACATTGACAATGACAAAATTTGGAAATCAATATTAGAAAAAGTACAAAATTGTGTACACGTCTGGAAAAGTCGAAAATTGACTTACTCTGGAAAAGTCCTTATTGTTAAAAATTTAATTATATCAGTATGTGGTTATGAGTTAGAAATAAGAGGTATACCCGAAAAATACAAAAAAGAATTGAATAAGATAATATGGAATTTTATTTGGGATGGGAAAGTGAATCAAGTAGACCGGAAGGTTTGTTGTTTAGATGTTAAAAAGGGGGGCATGGGAATGGTAAATTTAGATAGTTGGATAGAAAGTAAATATATCAAATCTTTATATTCGATATTACATAAGCCATTATCTAGTTGGAATGCAATAGGTAAATTTTGGTTAAAAAAATGTGATAAGAAATTTGAGGATGAACTATTTCTGTGTAAATGTTCTGACCTTTCAGGTCTTGAAATAAAAAACATACCACATTATTACAGAAGCGCTTTACAATCGTGGTCAAAACTGACAAAGATCACACAGAGTATATTTAACGTAATGAAAGTAAAGAAACAGCGATTATTTGGAAACTCAAATATTTTATTTCAGGGCAAACCTTTATTTTATTCTTCCTTTTCAAGAAGTCAGATCAAAACTCTTGGTGATATATGGGACGATAATACCAAAGATTTTAAATCGTGCAATGAAATATATAGACAATTAAAAGATAAACGTAATTGTATTTCGGAATATTCACGAATTAAAAGTTCCATACCACAAACATTCATGCAGATTTTAAAAAATAACGATGATCAACCTGCTTTAAAAAGCAACAAAATAAAAATTTCTGAAAACCTTGAATTTTTAAATCCAGACAATAAAATCATTAATATCAAGGATTTGACATTAAAATATGTTCAATTAAACATTAACATAATTGAGACCCCTAAGTGTCAAACAAAATGGGAAAATTTGCATAGCGAGTATATAAATTGGGAAAAAATTTGGCTAAATCTAAGTAAAATGAATATTAATAGAAAAGTTAAAGAATTTCAATGGAAATGTATACACAGAATTATATATACAGAAAACAGACTGAAAATAATGCGCATGTCAAATGGAAAATGTCACTTATGTGATGAAATTAATAATATTGAAACTCTTGAGCATTTATTTTATCAATGTAACAATGTTAAACCATTGATAGAAACGGTTGTTAGAAATTTACAACTTTGTAACTTTATAAACGACGAGGTTCTCGTTAAAAAGGATATTTTATTAGGAATTTGTACAGAGAATTCGAGTAATTTCATTGTTAATGCAATAATACTTTATTTCAAATGGGCTATTTGGAAAATACGTAATAAATGCAAATTCGATAAAATTAAACTGAATGTGCAGTCTGTACAGGTTATGCTAAAAATGCACATGAAAAACGAATTAAAATTTCTTCTGCTACGCTCGGATATAAAGTATATATGCAAAACGAAAATTAAACTCTTTATCGAAAATTTTTAGGAAGATGTACTTAGTTCAACTGCTCTAAACGAAAGGTGTGTTCGATTCCATATATACTTATCTTATTGTATATTGTGTATAAAGTAGTGAACACTATGTTATTATAACAGAAAGAAAAAAACAGTATCCTTTATTGTAATTATTATTTGAATCTATGTCTGTGCATATTAGTTACATAAGTAAATTACCACATATATTATCCTTCGTAATACATTTGTACTCACCACATGTGCTTTATCCTTTTTTATAATCCATATATATATATATTAAAGAATACTTTCAAATTCTGTTCAATCACATCAAAATTCTTCAAGTCAAACAATAACTTACTTTCGCAATCAAATTTTAATGTATTTCCAGTTTAAATCAACACATGTTTTGTTCAGTGAACCGGATATACGATAGTGATGTTATACAGTGATCCTATCAGGTGGGAAAATCAATTGTAATTAAATATAATTATGTATGTAAAACTATTGTATAAACTCATTTGATATTTTCCCTGGTCAAGTGAGGATGTTAAAAAACAGGGGCCCCTAAGTATGCAACCTGGGCTACTTAGGTATTTATATAACAGGAAATGATTGAATAAAATAATTGTTATCGTTAAAAAAAAAAAAAAAAAAAAAAAGTACAAAAAAAATCCATATCATTTCAGTGTAAAATTTATGATTGATTTTGCTATCAGTAAACCAAAAGTTCCAAAAAGGTCTATTCCCTAAATCAAAATAGTCATATGCTGACTGTGTGAGTTAGAAAAGAAATAACAGTACTGTTCTTCAAGAGTTGACGATTTGAATTTGGATTTGATGGTCGCAAATATCCTTTTTCTGGCTCCGCATTACTACATCTGCGACCATCAAATCGCCAATTGACGGCGGCAACTCTTAAACAACAGTACTGTTATTCTTTTAATACATAAAGTACAGCCCGAATAATGCCCTTATATTTGATGGGATCTTAAATTCACAATGAATTAGCTTAACAGTGTGAATTCGTTACAGTTTGTAACAATTCCGAATGACTCACCATATTTTATTATTTATTATTGATCTTTTGATCTATATGTCAAGTTCTTTTTATAATCTATATTCTTCAAAAAAGTAATTGTTTTGTCCTGCTTCGCTCAAAAAATTACAACAAAAAGTGTGTCAGCCATTTATTTGCAGATCTCCGTGTCTATGCGTGGTATAGATATATCGAAAATGTTATGAAATTATAATCCTGAATTATAAACCTCATTTTCATTTGATTTTAGATTTATACAAAGACAACGCTTTTAAGATTACAGTATTTCCTCACTGAAAATCATTTAGTTTATGTGGTCTCAATTATTTTTATTAAATTTGGATACAATTTGAACATTTACCTGGTATAAGTGAAACTGTTTCATTACAGGAATAAAAGGCCGGAGAGTCTGGAAAGTAGTTATGAATTACTTTGCATCTGATGATAGCCTTCTCCATATCAGAGGTAAATACTATTCCAAAATAATTTTTGTTATGAATTTCGCATGATGTCTTGCTGTCCTCTTCGCTGATAGTTGCTACTTTTAATTTTCTGAACTCCAACTCTCCTGACTTCATCATTTCAATAGATTCCCTGCTGGAAAACCAACATCGGCTTCGCAACTATGCAACAACGAATTCAAGATTAGCTCGTTGATGAGGGTTGAGCTGTAAAATTGTTTTACCAGTCGGCAAACCTTAATGCAAAAGAAGGAAAAATTGTGTTGCCATTGTTCACAAATTCTAAAGATTTAAAATAACACAACACAAATAAAAATTTAATTTCGCCTTCATCAGTATCAATTCTTATCATTCTTCCTTCATTTAAACAGTACTTAAACAAAAGAAATGAAAGCGGTGGGTTTATATTTCAACTTTTTTGATAATATTAAAACATAATAAAAATAGGAAACGAATTCGCATTGATGATTATACAAAGAGGATCAATACTTTAATTTGTTGGTGGGGTTCATTTTTCTCAGTCTTTGGTTTACTACATAACTTTTTTTGAATTTGTTTGTCTTTTCTTCATCTTTCGTTGTTTTACTGCTTTTTCGTTGTCAGATTCTCGTCGACTTATTCTCCCTATTTGTTTGGACATTTTTCTTAAACTATAATGCAGTGAAATGTAAACGGAACATACAGAGATAAATACAGTTAAAAGCAAATCTATTAATCACTTTACTGCCATATACGATTTAGAAACCCTATATAAATAGTTTACACATTTTGACAAATACAGTTTTGAATAAATAACCCCTTATGCAACCTTCCTAACACAAACACTTTTAACAACTTAGTTACAATTGCACCCTCTGATGAAACATATAGGAAATAGGAGATAAGAGTAACATACAAGTGGTCACATGTGACATTTTGTAAAGTTGAATAAAATCATGATGGTGTCCACATAAAGGCAACAGTAGTATACCGCTGTTCGAAATTCATAAATCGATAGAGAAAAAACAAGTCCGGGTTACAAAATAAAACTGAGGGAAACGCATCAAATATAAGAGGAAAACTACGACACAACAGAAACACAACATTAAAATGTAACATACACAGAAACGAACTATAATATAACAATTGCCAAACCACTGTTTTAGAGATGACGTCTACTGTACCATTGATAACCTTTAGATCAAAGTTTTCCATGAACGTGACAACCATTTATCAAGGGAATATGTAACAGAGGTGACATACTATTTGACTACATAAATTTCTGACATTGAAAAATGCACAAAAACCCAAACTATTTCCCTCGACCTCTAATGTTATGTATACAATGCTATATACTCATCCTGTTATACAATAAGGTATTTACAGTAAAATTGCGTTGCTGAACTTGGTGCATCAGACGGGTTTCTCTCTGAAAGGAAAGTAAAAAGAGGTTGGTATGATAAACGATAATTTTTCTCATAGTATTAGGATCGTCGGTATCATTCCATCAAAATTCAAACACTAGGATAAATGGCCCCGATAAAAAGAATTTACTTATTTTCAATTTATAAGATTGAACAATCGAGTGAATAATTGAAGGATTCGTATGAGTACTGTAAACATGCAAGCCTTAAGTGAACTTTTTGTATGATCTATCAGTGGCAGCTATCTAAATACTTCATTATATATCAAGTTAACATGAAAATAGTATTATAAATATTCAGTTAATCACATAAAATAGCGTCATGTACTGTTTGTTTTTGTATGTATTGACCGTGGTACAGATACAATGTTAGCTGTATTGGTCCCGAATCCTGGGGACTAATTTCAATTTTTCATTGTTTATGTAGATAATTTTTGGAAAAGGTAAGTCTCAATTCCCATGCAATTTTTTTATCAGAAAATTAAATGTTGTCTGAATTTGAATAATTATTTGACACATAACAATGTTTAAACCAATAGAAAGAAATACGCATAGGTCATGAATAGCTGTTGCAAGTTATCATAATATCTTTATCAATGGTTTATCCTTTTCGTCATTGTTGATAAAGAAAGACAGTGTTGTGGTTTACGAGTAATATGTACATAGGTTTCTAATCGTTAAACCGATTTCTTTGATTGAAAAATTGCTTTATTTAAGAAAAATGAGAATTCCCCGAAAATTGAAGGAATTTTATACATACATAGTGTATTTTTGGAAAAAAATTACATGTCTCCGTTGTCACCGAATAAAAGAAAATGCCATTTAAAAGTCTCTATTGACTAATAAAAAGCCAGTGGAAATGCAATAATTGAGCATTTCATATGCAGGACAAAGTCAATCATATTATTTATCTTTACTATCTCAACATTTTTGGCTGTACATTAACAACATACCCTTTGATAATGATATATCTTGATCGTTTGGTGTTGTAAGCTTCGAAGCCGGATGGGTAAATGTATCTATTGTTGACGCTTTCATACTGCCAATTGTTGTTTCAAATGAACTTAATGCAGTCGTTGGCTTTTGCAGGGTTTTGAATGTTGTTGATATCACGGCGACCGAAGTAGTAGTTTTTTCTTCTGCAATATAACCAATTTAGAAAATTAAGCTGAACAGAATAATTTTAGACAACATCAAAGATAATTCTCAAAATGTTAAAAACGAATTATTGTTTTATCTACACATACTTAACCAAATTAAACAAACATGTTTTATTAAAAGCTATGTTTACGACACAAGTCTGAGTTCTGGATATGATCGTACAAAAACTAATAAACAAACCTTCACTGACATTTCTAAGGATTAAGAAATAAACTCCAAGCACAGTAAGGAGTATTGTTATTATTGTTGAAACGAAAACCATTTTGCAAGGTGAACACGATGAAGTCTTCAATGCCTGATTTGTTTCTTCGTCTTTCTGTTCGCAGTAGATATTTGGAAGTCTTTGAACCTGTGGTGTAAATAACTTGTTGTATCCCAAATACGTTCAAGGATAAAAATCAGCAATGTAAGATCAACTTAACCAGCACAAAGAATTCAAAAATGTTGAAATACTCCGCGTTCGGTATTTGAAAAAAAAGACAAATTTGATAAGGGCAACTGAAAAAAGAAAGTAGCAATAGAGAGCTTGTGGAATTTGACAAGGAAATGCACAGATAATGGATTCAAACAAGAGGCGAGGTAAAGAAATAAAGTAAATATAACAAGAACACACTTTTCATTAATTTATGATGAATATAAAATAATATGATTTTAGCTATTAAGTACTTTTTATGTGTATGTGTAGAACAACCAAAGAGAAATAAAAAAATAATCATATGTATTCCTTAAGTAAAACATATAGTATTTATTAATTTGATAGCCACGTCGAAAATATTCAGACCATGAAATGGAAACACACATAAACGAGAGTAAGACCGTACGAAATGCAGCCATTAGGCAAGGCAGTTGGACCTAAGGAATATCAGAAACTAAGCAAAACCGTTAGAATTTAAAAATAGCAGACATTTAGCAACAATCCCAAATGTTCAACTACAAATGTTTTCTTTGCATGCTTTGTGGCAAGTTGCTAAACGTAGTTGCCTACACATGTTATTTGCTTGTGTCTTACCATCTACACATTTATTTATGTTTCAGTACAGATATGGATTAAGTAATATATTACTGTAATTTTGAAGCTTGTGGAATATTTATTTGAACTAAGCTTAAGGCTAATGCTGAATTCTTAAGTGAAAACAGATCTTTAACAATATTGCATGCTCAGTTTGACCCGTTTGCTATTGGTGCTTTTCAATATTTTATATATAGTTTGTGGAATAATAAATAGTTGGTTTGAGCGTACCTGCTCTATTTAAAATTAAGGAGATTTTGTAAGGTTATCATTTAGACAACTATCGACTTCAGGCATATGCTCACAGGTGAAGCATTGATAGGTTACCATAGTGCTTCAATAATACGTAAAACTGAAACTGTATAGTAAGCTATGAAAGCCAACGACATTACGTTTACAAAATTTATTTTGAGAACATGTGTCACGTATACTAAAGTCCGATATGTAAATATATATATAAAATGAACATGGAAAAGAAATAATGTTGTTGACGCATCCGCACAATGTTTTTAGACAAAAAATCAATGGAATTCATCAGTTATCATCGAGTTTTTGTGGCGAAAGATAAATGTGCTATTTATGACGTCATAAAAGGAACGTTTATACATTAACTTTTTACAAAAGATATATTTCTTATCTTGTTTTGTTCTTCGGTATGATTCTGGCAATATTAATCAATAAATCCTATTGTCAAATTTGAGTGAATAGTGAATAGTGAACGAACTTCAGCCCGGTCAAATTTAAGCGTGGAAATGCAAGCAGTTGTATTCCAAATAAAAATTAGATAGGTTTTTGTTTTTGTAACATTTTCGACGGGATATATTGTTTCTATTAAGGATTTTATGATTTATGCAATACTTACATTTTGACTTACTTCTCTTTACTCATGACGCCTACATGTATGTTGTTTGGCCAGCAGGTACATCGCACATTAGTTTAAACTTTATCTTAAAGGATGATTGGGATTTTTTTTTAAAATCAACAGACGACATGCTATTGTCGTATAGTGATGAGAATGGCAACCACTGGCCCTTCAGAGTTGTTTAGCTAAAAGACAGGTCATTTTAAAGTTTTGTTAATAACTTACATATTCTCTTTGATCCTAATCTTGGTCGTCTGACTGCTCAGTCGTATTAAGCTTTGTGAAATCTCCTATTTCTGAATATATGCGAATATCATCAAAATCATTATTAAACTCCATTTTGTTTTCATAGTGATGCCTTGTTTCTCCATCGTACATGATGAGTTTGGGAAATTAATCTGCTACTTTAACCTGTTTCGTATTACTTCTAATTGACCCCTACACTATCAAGTAATCATGGTTAGAAGATATGCTCTCTCCAATCCAATTATAAGGCTGTATATATCCATTGGAATGATGTCGTCTTCCACAAATATAAGGGGGCAGAGGAAATTCATCATTATATGCTTTGTTACCAAATGCAGCAGACTGTCGTTTCTCTAAACTTGTCTTCTCATTTGGGAACTCCATTTGAAGTATGTTACTAACAACTAGTTATGGTAGTAATGCAGTATGTTTAAAAACATTTTATAGGAAATTCAAGTCTTTTATTTGATAACAGAAACAAGAACCAACAGGTTTGAAATAGAGATGTTTTGTACTGTGCAAATGCGAAGAGGTATAAATAAAGGTTATCCATGGTAGACTTCTAGTATTTCTTTTAATGCATATAGATATCATCATCGAGCAAATCATTCTATCTCAAATGTCATTCTATTGCATCAATTAAAAAAATCGAATGAAAATTTAATTTAAACCTATAACGTGTGTAATTTGTTGTATAGGAAAATATTCAACTAAACAATCGCTTAGACAAATATTTAAATGGCCAGTGTCAAAATGTTAAACTTGATTGACTTTTTGATTCCCGACATAAGAAAACATTATATTGGGGAATTTGGGGTTAAATAATGTTTTTGGGACAAAGCCTTCCGCCAAAAGTTTTTGATGTTATATATAAATATAAGTGACCTTGTCGCTATCGTTGAGTTGTCAGAACTCTGGTATACTATTTAAACAGAGGTAAGTGCTTCGACATTGCGATGATTTATTGTAAGTTCTGAAATAGATGAATTGTTTTAATTATTGCGAAAATAGCAAGCTGATAGGTTTTGCAACTATTAAAAAATCGCATTTAAATGTTGATATTATTATTATTTATTTGTACGTAAATTCCCTTTATATCGTTATCGCTATTCCTGCATCTGTTTCTGTTGTTCAACAATTTCAAAACAGACCCTTCTGAATCAAGTGTTAGCTATATATCACGTATTGAAAATTCAAACAAATTTTTAAATGCAATAAAAGTACAGTTGCATACAAATTTAGACTTCAATGACTATGCATTATGTGTCTATTCGCTTGTGATGCCCAATAAATTTTTTATGTGCATTTAGTATACTAGTATACAAATACTTTGGTTACAAAAAAATCTGTTTACTAGTGCCCAGTTACATTTTTACAAACAGATGATAGGTTGTCAATGGATCAATACAAATTGTCTTCACGAAAACATATACAAATAGAAATGTTTGGTACGCTTTTTGGTAATCTATCTTAATCAATCCATTTGCTCTTATTTTTTCGACTGTGCGAAATACTAAATACTTTGCAGGTGCATACAAAAATGTCAAGAGCGAAGCAAACTGATGCACTATGAATCATACGGATTTTTCTGATTGTGTTTTTGATCTAAATATTGAAATTCCAAAGCTTATGTCTGATGTTAAATAAGCAGATGTGGTGTGATTGCCAATGAGACAGCTATCCAAAATAGTCTAATTGTAGCGAAATTAAGCAACTATTTGGGACCGTGAAGCTTTTAACAATGAATAGAATATAAATTAACTATAGAAGGGCCTGACTTGAACAACATGTGACACAATTCAAATTGACAAAAAATCTACGGCTTGATGTATGACAAACAAATTTAGATGTGAATGACAATAGTAAGCGCTTAACACAGAACAACCAGCTCTTGTTTTTGGGTCTTGTACATATAGAATATGTCGGTGTTCCACATTTTCGTGAGCGCTCTATTCCTCTTACACGGGACAGTGGTGGTGTAACATCTTAAAGTAAAACAAACTGTTATGATAAGTTAAAAATGGTTTAATTCATCAGATCGACACGAAGCACAAACACAACTACTATAAAAACTATATACACAAAGACAAAAAGTTTTTTCAAAGGACAATGCTTTTACAAGAATCGTATCTAAACCTGTTCAGAATTGCTATTTATATGTGCACTTCCTTCTCTCAATGGTATTTTTAGAATATTTATAAGATCAATTAAATGACGTTGGCATAGCAGGAGATGGCATTGTTTTATATTATTTATCAAAGCAGTTTATTATGTCAACAGACAGAAAAATTGGAAATGAAAGGCTATATTTTCAACTTGTTAAAAAACAGAACGGAAATCGATCACGGACATCCCTGATTTGAATGCAAAAACTACCTTGAAAACGGTATGATATTAATGGCACAAAATCACGAACCTTAAGAAAATTGATTAAATTTACACGTAAATCTAGATATAGACAACAAACAAAGTACTGATAAGAGGATCTTAACATTTGGACAACGCGAAGTTCAGTGATTCATCTGAAGATCATTCGAATAAAGGGAGGTATAAAAGTGTAAATTTCATGTTTCAAGAGATTTTCTTTATGATCGAGTTAGTTATTACAAATGGATACTTTCTTGATAAAAGTTACTTATTCACATTCCATATAAAGTTTGCTTTGAATGTAGTTAAGAATATAAACCTGTTTGTTTCATTACCATATGTATTGCAATCTTCTCTATAAACCTTTATTTAGATTTGTTTATATTCTTAATTACAAACTTAGTAATACATATTTTGATTGTAATTAAGGTGATGTGGTATGGATCCCAAGTGCAACAACTACTCGGTAAAAAAATCCAAGGTAAATATTCATCAACAAAACGAATGAAAAACAAGTCATATTCCTGATTTGGTACAGGCGGATTTAGACAAAATGACTTGGTTGTAAGCAACTGTAGGCCATTGTACGCCTTCAATATTGAGGTAAACCTATTTCGTAAGTAATCAAAGGCCTTGATTTGACAAAATCTAAAACTATCTAAACGAAGATGGTGTTTCCCGCTTAAGTGTTATGGCCAAGGTGCATTAGCTGGTTAGCAAAATTGCAATGGTAAAAACATGCAATATCTATCTCATTGGTGAACAAGTGCTTAACTTAAAGTTGTATTTCTGATCTTTTCATGTTTAAATGCCCCCGCGACAAAATTAAATATCGAGGGGCGTATTAATTTACCACTGTCTTCCCGTCTGTCTGTTCGTCCGTTCGTCCGTCCGTCCGTCCGGATAAGGATACAATGGTTTTTTTTTTCGGATATCTCCTCCTACAGTTTTATTGGAGGTACAACTTTAATATTGTGTAGGATGTTCATACACATAATGAAGGTGTGCATAGCTACAGGATTTTTTTTCTCAAATATTCGGAAAATGACAGGTAGTTGGACTTAGTCATTTTGTTTCGGTACTAGCTGCATATATCCATCTGAGAACTTTTACTGTATATCAGAACATTATCAGGACGTCCATATATACTCTTTCTTTTGGGTATATAAGATTCGTAATGAGGGCACAATCGTCACTTTAAGATGGGTTTTTTAACTGCTGATCATCTATACTGGCGGCCAACAATTGCGTATTTTATGTCCAAATTCAATGCAAGTAATATACGTACAACTGGACTATTGTGTCAAGGATTTCGTTACCACCAATTAATCAACGCCTTTACTCGATCATTTCTAAGATACAAACATTTGGTTTAAAAGTTTTGAGCCTCCCGTAGAAATCCTATTACAAAAATTATATAACATATTCTTATTATTACTTTCATATTGTTTATAGGACCCGTAAACTGATATAATAGATGCGATCTGTAAACTTAATGGTCTCTGAATAAACTTATTTTCGAAGTATATCAATAAAACACTGTGATAATTTCTTTGAAAAAATTCTTCAATAGTACTATCTTTTATTTGGGTATTAATCAATTTAAACATATCTTTATATATATTGCTATATAAAGTTATCATTCTAAACCTGTCGAAACAATTAACTTAGGATTGCACATGGCTTGCATGTTTTTTTTCTCTCTCTTGCACTGCTTATGATGTATTTTACACTAAATCGATTGTATATGTACTGTAATTATTATCTAATAAATCATGATCTAATCATTACTTGTAATTGACTGTCAACTTACTTCAAACAACTGTAAGTAGTCTTGAATCGGTAGTTAATATCTTTGTCTTTACAATTTGTACCTCATGTAGTTCTGATGAATCAAACCCTTCTAACTTATTTACACATTTGTTAATTTCGTAACTCAAATTGTTTGATTTCCTCGTTTAAATTGTTTAATATTGTCAAATCAAGGACCCTCAACTTTACGGTAAAGGTTTTATTTCTCATTGTTGAAGGGGGTACAATTAAGGAATAACAGTACTGTAGTTGAAGAGTTGCCACCGTCAATTGTCGATTTGACGGCCGCAAATGTAGACTCTTGTTCCAATAAGGAGTAAACCGACAATATTTGCATTTTTGACTAACATTTGCCGACTTCGTGTTGTAAATAATTTTTACTATTCAATGTTGTATCTATTTTAGTTTCTAATGTCATATGTCAAAACGCAAAGCTTTTGGCAAACATTTTCTTTTAAGGGCAATAGCTCTTATAAATAGTCAATTAATGATTTCAGAATTATCGTATTATTTGAGGATCTTGCATTCAGAAACATTTACAATTTAAAGTTTTTATCGATCTAGCATAGTTTAAAATATAATAGGCAGGAGCCTGGTTGTTGTTTGTTGGTGTGGTTCAGAAGTGTTTTCTTTTTCTCACGATTTTTTCATATAGATTAGACCGTTGGTTTTACACTAGTCATTTTTGTGCCCTTTATAGCTTTATTTTCGGTGTGAGCTTATGCTCCGTGTTGAAGACCGTACTTTAACCTATTATTGTTTACTTTTAACACATTTTGATTTTGATGGAGAGTTGTCTCATTAGCACTCATACCGCATTTTTTTATATATATAAATACGCAAAAAGGAAAACAATCGTCATCAAACGGAGATAACTCCACTGAGGTTTAGACTGATAATTTTACCCATTTGACCTATTTATTGGTCTAGTCTTGTTGACCATTTTAGCAATTTTCTCTCGTTCTTTTTATAGATATTTAGATAAAAAAATATCATAATCAGTCATTCAAGGACAATGACTCTTATAAGAAGTCGTACGACAGATTAACATGTAACATAAAAGAAAGGCGAAAGATATCAAAGAAAAATTCAAACTGATGAGTCGAAAACGAAATGAAAGTGTCAATGCAGAATAGGTAAAAAGACCAAAAGACAAAAATCAGTAAACACAAAACAACATAGAAAAAAACCACAAAATAATATAGAAAACTAATGACTGAGCAAAATGAACCCCACAAAAAATAGGGAGTGATCGCAGGTGCTCCGGGAGTGTAAGTATATTCTGCTCTACATGTGGCACCTGTCGTTTTGCTAATGTAAGTACAAACCCTGTGATATATAATTATAAATTCTTAACTTTCTCAGACAGTCAACAAACGTTTCAATATATAGACCATAGTGTTTCAACGTTTGTTTTATTTGGTTAAAAGACGTCAACAGTAATATACCGTTCTTATATAGTTCTTCTGTTGCCATTTGTTCTTCTGTTGCCATTTGGTCAAACAAAAAAAGGCAACAGTAGTAAACCGATGTTTAAGTTGTTAATATATTCAGTGAATACAAATCATGGTTACATACTTTGACCGAGGGAAACCCATCCACTAGAAACTTTGTAGCATTCATGCATACACATGTATGGCTTGTCATGAAATTGAAAACTAATTTCAAAACTACCAATTTCAAAACAACAGACAAACGTTTAGATTATATATCAATAAAATTAAAATCATTGTCGACTCTGTGTTCTGTTAGGTGCATTTCCTTTTGTATCCATCTGATGAGTAAAGCCTTTTTCAACTGATTTTTATGGTTCGTATGTTGTACTTTAAAACATCTGTCCAAGGTAATGGGAAGGGTTTGGAACTGGCGTATATGTTTAAACCCGTCCCATTATATGTGTGTCTATCGAAAGTTAAAAACCTGTAATTGAGTGGTTGTTGTTCGTTGCTGTTGATCATATGCATTGGTGTTTTTTTTAATTGTTTTGTGCAGTTCTTGTATTGTTATGCTACAATTATGTCCAAGGAGTATGGAAGGGTTGCGCGCCAACTAACATGTTTAACCCAGCCTTATTATGTATGTGCTCGTACAAAGTTGGGAGCCTGTAATTCAGTGGTTGTGGTTTATTGTTGTGTTACTTATTTGTTTTATTATGCACATAAATTAAACCGTCAATTTTCTCGTTTGAAATATTTTACAATTGTCATTTCGGTGTCTTTTATAGCCGACTTGAATGGACTTTACTCATTGTTGATAGTCGTGTGGTGACCTATAATTGTTTATTTCTGTGTCATTAGGTCTTTTGTGAAGAATGGTCTCATTTGCCATCATACTTCATCTTTTTTGTATATTGTAAACCAAATTTGATATGTGTCAGCAAACTATAATTAAAACATATCTTGAATCATCTTTATTTAATATCCATAAAGTTAAATACAAAATACATAGTATGGTTCATATATATTGAATATTATGTTGATAAAGTAAACATTTTTATACTTTGTACAATTTATAAAGAAAGTGATTTAAAAAAGTTTCTAGTAATCGGTTTCATTACGCAAATGTTTCTACTGTAGGGCAATCATCACAATAATCGTTTTCTACACTAAAACAAAGACTACTTGGACATGCAATGACGTATGGTTTATTCCCTACACAAGTCACAAATCTATGAGAGGTTGTCGGATGGTGATATTTGTTAGTTGTGGTAAAGTTATAATCCTGGTAACAAAAGTCATCTGAAATTAAGGTTTAAACGTAATATCATGTTCAACATGTTCAAAAGATTGTCAAAATTTATTTTCGTGGGTATCAATTTCCGTGCATTAGGGAACACTTGCATGTGGGTGGATGTTTAATTTCGTGGTTTAGTCAAAGTCTGCTTATAAACCTATAGAAAATTTGTCATTCGTTGAACATTTAATTTCGTGGTTCACCTGTACCCACGAAATCCACGAAAATTGTTATGCAACGAAAAATAATGAATTCCCAGTATTTGAAAGTATTTCAAGTTAAATATTTGATAAACATATACATGTATTTGCAATGCAAAAACTCGTAAGTAAAATCAAATACCATAATAAGAAGAATAAAAAAATAAGCCTACTGAAAAATAAAAAAAACACAACACCAAACAGCTCCATAAATACGTGAGATTTGGTTGCTCTTTCAAGTACTTTGACAGTCTGACAGGATACTATATTGGTCACATCTAGTTCTTTATTAACACATTCAAGTACACTTTGTTAACCTCTGACCTGACAATAACAGGGAACGTTTATAACAAATAAAATCATGAGACGTCGTTCTCCTCAGTAAAAGCTAAGTGTTTGTACACAATGTTAATGTAGATACAGGCTAATATATTATTTAAAGAATGTAATCATTTCATCGAAATTTAAGTTTAATCCATCTCGATCAATACACTCACAAATATTTTTTTTTTTTTCTTGAAATTTCATTTGACCTTCCAAACCTCTCATTGTTAATATTTCTGTAACGTGGAATATGTGTAACATGACTTAAAATTGTTATCTTGTTTGAATATCCTAGTATTCTAACCAAAAATAGGAAAATAACGTTAAAAGCTAACCATCTAAACACAAGATGTCTGATAATGTTTAAATGCATTTTTTTTTTCGTATACTAACTTTGAAATACCTTAACCAATTGTAAAGTGCCGTTAGTGCTGCTGATCATATGGAGTCATGAAAGACAACGTTTATCCGAACCCGTTGTTTGATTTTTTTTGGCAAATCACAACTTATCAAATATTAATTTATTCTTACCAGAAACCAGAAAAAGCATTTCAGGATTAGAATATGCCGGCGAATCATCTGGATTGAGGTCGTTGGTCAATTTACATCTAATTGTTGCATTGTACATTATTGTAGTAAAACCAATCCAAAACTTTATGACTCTTGTTATTCTACAGTTAACTGTTGATTCTGTTTTGGTTGTATAACTTGGGTATATTGTTTGATAATTTGAGTCTCCTGCCAACCGCATCTCAACCTCTATGTTCTCTGGTGGATTGCCAATATTACCAGTACAAGTATGGAGATTTGAAATTCTTGGAGAAGTTAGACCAACTATTTGATCAGCGTGTACTGTCATATTTACTGTTTTCTGATGTAAAAGGAATATGATTTTTTTTTCAGAATATGAAATACTATGAACGGAAGAGAGTATGTGTTAACTTATGTGTCAATTGTCTCTGGTGAATAGTTGTCTCATTGGAATTCATGCCATGCCTTCGTATTTTCATATTCACACGATTCTTCATTTAACGGTTACTAATTGGGACATTGCTTTAATAAAGTTGGGAGGAAAGTTAGTCATGTTTTCTAGAAATTTGACAATTATCTCAAAATGGAACACTAGTTGCATTGATAACTGTTCATTTCGTCATGGGTTTAATTGCCTTATGTTTTCGGAATTTTGTTAAATACATGAACTATGATTCAACGAGAGTTAATTACATTTACTCTGTATAACCGTTTTAAATGTGTACTTTATATATCTGATTGTTAAACTGAAGTGCAAGCTACATTACCATTGTTACTTTATTGGCATATTACCTTTTGAAGGGTTATCGCATTTGCACAGGAGTCATCTAAAACAATTGGAAATTGAAAAAAAAGAAAATTATGCGTTATCATATTTCTAATGATGTATAAACACAAATCATTTGAGTAACGAAACATGTATTTGAGAAAACTGTCTTATAGATTTATTGTTTTAAGAGAACACGTATATAATTCCAACATTCTATGCAATTCAGTTGCTTCATTTTGTATTTAGTGTTAGTGGTACACACGGTTACTTTGTGTTCTTTTGTCTAAGAATCCGATGCACTTATATGTTTCGTAAATCAGTAAAATATGCTTTAAATGTTAAAACTCTTTAACCATACGTGGATTAAATTAATCATAGAAACTAATATATATTCCTACGAGGAATATTATTGAACCAAATACGTATTTTTAATTCATATAAAAAGTAAAAACACAAAAATACTGAACTCCGAGGAAAATTCAAAAAGGAAAATCAAAAATCAAAAGGCAAAATCAATTGTCCAAACACATCAAACGAATGGATAACAACTGTCATATTCCTGACTTGGTACAGATAAACAACAGATGAAAACAATATTAGACGAGAAACAGAGATTCAATCGGTTTAGTATGTTAAAAGGCATTACGGAAATATTCAAAATTTGATCTTGCATCTGGTATAGCTATAAAGTTTTAAAACTATTTGTTATTTATCGGCTATTAAGTAACTTTATAAAAACTTGTTCGTGTAATATACCTTCTTCTTTTTTTTTCGAAATTCTGATTTTAATCATGTGTTCATCATTTCAAACAAATTTGGGTAGTTTGTTATTTTGGTTCCATGAAATACATTAGTTTATCTTGAAATCAATCTGCATAATAGATATGCGCATTAAATAAACAAAAGAAACAAGGGCTAGCAAGATGTGATGCTTCTGTATTTTTAAACACCTATTTAATATTCTTTTAAGCAATCTTATCTTACTTGTTGCTGGACATGTAACGTCATTACAAGGACGGCACACTTCTACGGTGTATATTCCAAAACAATAGTTGTCCTGACAGGCCCGACCATATGGTACTTTATTCTGGCACTCAATGTAATAATGACAGTTTGTAGGATGTACACGATGGCTTTGGGATACAGTGTTATCCTTACACGCATCACCTTAAACATGCATAAAATATTATTATTACGTGACGATTTGTTTTTCTTAGTCAAAGAAGGATAATTAGATTTATGTAAATGTCTCGTCTTCCATTATATGTGCAAAATAGATTATCAAAGAAATATGCTTTAGAAATGTAAATGGTATATAATTAGGGTGTGAGTAGATGGAACATGCCACGCACACATTTAGATTTACGGTGCAATATCTAGTATTTTTAATATAAATGACTGTAAAAATAAATGTCATTGTGTTGTTAAATTATGTTTTACTCATAAGTTTGAATGTCCCTTTGATTTCTTTTGCAATTTTGTTTCAATAACAGATGTTGTCCATATCAACGATAGTATAAAACTTTAAAATTGCTTGACGTATCTGTACACAAGTAATCTTACCCGATATAAGTAAAATAGTTTCATTATTTGAATAAAATGCCGAAGAGTCCTGGAAGAATCTATTTATAACTTTGCATCTGATTATAGCCTTCTCCATATCAGATGTAAATAGTATCCCAAACTCTATTTTTCTATGAATTTCGCATGATGTTTTGTTGTCCTGTGAGCTTTCAATTGTAACATCTAATTTTCTGAATTCTACGTCTCCTGACTTCATAATTTCAATGCTTAGATCGCCTGCTGGATAGCCAATGTCGGCTTCGCAACTATGAAGAAACCAACTTCTGTACGTTCCAAGATTGGCAATTTGGTCAGGACTAAGTTGTAAAATCGTATTACCAGTAGGTGAACCTAAATGAAATTAGAAGATACATTTTATTTAGCATTGTCTACAAATTTAAAAGCAATTCAGGATTTGAATAACAACAAATAGAATTTAACTTCCACTTACATACACATTACATCATTGTCCTTCCCGATATTAAACTGAAGAAATTTAATGATAAGTTTATACTGTCACTTTTCTGACCTGATCAGAATAAACAATTAACTAAAATAAAAAAGACGAAGCTGCATTTTTGACTATACAAAGAGGATAAAAGAAATATTGTTTAATGGGGAAGGGTTTGTTGCTCTTATTTGTTATTTGACGTTTAAAATTTGTAGAGTTGTTTGTTATATTTTTTGCCATTGTTTTGTCTCCTTAAAATATGAGTATTTAATTGTCCCCTTGGAGTTTTATTTCACTTTGTTGAACATTTTTTGACAAGTATAAAAAATGCAATGTAAGCAGAACATACATATTGTATATCCATGTATTCCTCTGTATAAATTGAATAAGATGTACAACTCACGTTCCTAAAAGAGGAACGAAAGATACCAAAGGGACAGTCAAACTCATAAATCTACAACAAACTGACAACGCCATGGCTAAAAATAAAAAGGACAAACAGAAAAACAATAGTACACATGACACAACATAGAAAACTAAAGAATATACAACACGAACTCCCCCCCCCCCAAAAAAAAACAACAAAAAAACTAGGGGTGATCTCAGGTGCTCCGAAAGGGTAAGCAGATCCTGCTCCACATGTTGCACCCGTCGTGTTGCTTATGTGATCTGGTAAATAGTCTAATTCGGTAGGTCACATTCATGAAAGGGAAGGGGACGATGTAAGGAACATATCCGATAACACATAGTATATCAACAGTCAAGTTTAACAAATATAGGCATCTTTAAATAAGACTGTCTCCCTCGTTTTAATTCTTTATAAATAGTGTTCGCATTTGGATCAATATGAAGCTGTAAAGATTATCCTTATACAAGAAGCACGGCGATACAAAGGTTAAAATAAAAACCACAATTTGAGAGAAACACAAGAAATTGCCAAATAGAACCGAATTTCAAATATGCGACTGTTATATTTCTGGAATATTGCATATTTATAAGCAACACCACTTAAAAGGCAATCTTTAACAGAGATTAATGTTTCCCGTTTCTCGTGTTTTATATAGATAAGACCGTTGGTTTCCCTTTAAGGCTTGCTGTTCGGTGTAAGCCAAGGCTTGGTGTCGAAGACCGTACTTTTACCTATAATGGTTTTCTTTTACAAATTGTGACTTGGATAGAGAGTTGTTCCATTGGTACTCATACCACAACTTATTATATCTATATATGACATACAAATCCTATGTAAAAGTAATCCAGACGGAAGGGGGAATAAGAAAGTATAAGATGACATTATTCACATTATTTTCATGCAGCTTCATGTATGTCGAATACGATCTTCTTAGATTCTGTAAACTATTTTGTATGCCGTCTGTTTTTTACAGTTTTGTACTTACAGTGCGGTTGTATAGTGGTATTTGGTGCTTGAGATGAGCTGCTCTCTGTAAAAATTAAATAAGAACTTTTCATAACTAAATCAGAGGATTAAAAGCTCACTTTCACTCCATTGAAACCTAAACACGCCATTAAATGATCTTATTTGTACTTAATACTTACTTGTAATAAACTTACAAGATTGAAGGATTGAGTGACAGATTCGTATAAGTACTTCAAAACGACATAGAAAGCTTCAACTGATATTTCAGTAATTTTGCCCATATGAAACTAAGCATGTCTTATACTGAAATGGCATATATATAATATAAAGATTATACATGTAACCTAAAATTGTGTTAATATAATTTTATGCAGTAAATGTTACACTTTTGTTTTACATATTAAGCCACATTGACCAGCTTAATGCAAATGTCGTAGTATTTATTAATATAACACTTAATTCGTGTCGTGTGATACATGATATATCTCGTCATACGCAAACTGGTTAACAGGCAATATCCATGAGTGAAAAAATATATATGTTGCACTTACAGCTGTTTGGGGAGAAATTTGGTATTCAGAGATATATTGTTTTGATTACGAATGGCTTCCAAGATATGATCACTATGTTTCATCTCGTAGAGTCATACCTTGGGAATGTTATCGAATACACATGTTAGCGGCGACAATTGAATTCTAAATAAGACCCAAAGTGAAGGGATGGGTATTACAGAATTTTAGTATATGTTTATACTCTAAGAAGTTACTAAATTTCATTGATAAAATTGAACAGTTTTAGCCGTAAAGGGAGTTTCTATGGGAAAATACATTGTCTATATTTACAGAAGTGCAACCTTTAAGTGGTTTGACATGTGAACTGGATATTTGACCTATTAAATACACCAAAATCAAAAGAAAGTCACAAAGTTTCAATCATCATAACAAAGAGATGAGAAGATAAATCGATACATATGTCTCAGTTATTTGTCATGACTTTTAGTTGTACCTGATGATATATCCTGGTCATGTGTTGGTGTTGTTATCACAGAAGCCGAATTTGTAGTGCTATATGTAACAGTAACAGTTTGATCAGTTGTTGACGCATTCATGGTTTTGTTTGATTTTGACAGCAAGGACGAAGAAGTGTTTTTCTCTGAAATATATAGATTTCAAACGACCCATTAATTTTCGTTACTTTTAGTTGTTATATTAGAACAACATTTAAAAAATATTGGTTTCAATTACACTGACGAATCTCCATTTAATATATTTCTAGTTTATGTTTCAGGACTAGTGTCCTTCTTGAAGATATTACGTGTTTGATTATTTGATAGGGAAATACTTAAATACAAAAATTTGGGTTTGAGTAGGCGGGAATCGGGAGCCACTGAGTGGGATCTGAAATAGAGGAAACAAGGAAAGTTCGAATAAAAGTTATGCATATGGTTGAAAAATTTCGTTGACAGATTTTCGTCTTGAAGTAAGTGAGGGAAGTGTAGAAGGAAAACATGGGGAGGCTGGAAAATAAGGAAACCATCCAATTGTGTTACTTGTAAACGGTCATAGAAAAAATGACAAACCAACCAGGAATGTTTATCTAGACTATTAACGACGGGTGCTGCATGTGGAGCAGGATCTGCTTACCCTTCCGGAGCACCCGAGATCATCCCTAGTTTTTGGTGGGGTTCGTGTAGTTTATTCTTTAGTTTTCTATGTTGTGTCATGTGTACTATTGTTTTTCTGTTTGTCTTTTTCATTTTTAGCCATGGCGTTGTCAGTTTGTTTTAGATTTACGAGATTGACTGTCCCTTTGGTATCTTTCGTCCCTCTTTTAAACTGAAATTGAAGCAATACGATCCCCACAAAAAGTAAAAACATCAATATTTCGTTTAAAATTGAACTGAGTTAAAAATAAGGTACATCGAATCAGTACTTTAAAATAAAACAATAAATGTGTTAATTACAAACAATTTTAGCAATAAAGTTATAATTTCGAAAAACAAACATACATGTACAACTTAAAATAAACCGACCTTTACTGTTATTTCTCATAATTGGGAAAAACACTCCAAGGCCAAGGGCAGTCATGAGTATGACTATAATAATAACAATTGCAACAATTTTGCAACGTGAACAAGATGAACTCTTCAATGTCTTTTGTGTTTCAATCTCTTGACTGTTCAGTGGTCCTTCTACCTATAAGTAAACAGACTGTTTATATATTTCAAATACAGCGTATACCATACCAAAAGATGAAGAGCATACATTACGACAATGAATAGAATAACTTTATTTGATGCTCTATATGCTGCAAAAAAGAAGTATATATTTTATAGTTCGAGGATTTCATTTCTAGCTGCATCAAATCACAAGCATATATTTCTAAAAAGAAACCTTTTTCGGATTTTTTTTATATATATTTAAACTTTTTTCATAGTAAAACATAACTATTCAAGTGAATAAATATGAATTGTTATAATATGAAGTATGATAGGAATTTAAAAAACCAAGACATACAGAATTTTCGATATATGACTTTTTAAAATCCTTTTATAATTTAATAAAATAAACCTATAGCCATTCTACGGGTTACTATATCACTTACATATTTTATTAAAGGAAAAGCTTTGACCTCTTGCTGCTTTATATTAGAATCTGCTATAACTGAATATGGACAATTATCAAGTTCACTAAACTCCTTTTCGTTTCCACATTGATCTCCCATTTTCTCTTTTTTCATGGGGTGTAGCCAGCTGTGAGATTCATCTTGCTCTTTATCAGGTGGCAAATTACTTTTTACGGATCCCTGAACTATCAAGTAATCATGGTTAGATGATATTCTATTTTCGTTTCCGTTAATCGGTTGTAAGTATCCATTTAAATCTGACTGTTTCCCACAACATTCTGGAGGGGAATGATACTCTTGATTGTATGAACTGTTTCCGAATGCACCAACATTACGTTTTTCAAAACTAATCTTTTCTTTTGGGAGCTCCATTTGAAGTCTATATCTAATAACCTATTATGGTATTTGTGCAGTATGCGTTTTAGTTTATTCACATGACACTCAAGTCGGTTGTATGATAGAAGGAACAAGAACCAGTGATATTATGTAATAAGTAGATACTACAAAATTAAGATTGAAATAAAGAAGAATGAGTACTATGACTGTATAAAGAGGTCTGACTAAATATTTACTAAGGTAATTTTTTTCTTTGAACGGCTGTAAATCATCATAGTGCAAATCATGCTTATAGTTATATATTCTATTTGATCATTTCAAATCCAGATTAAAATCAAGTATCGACTTTGACGTATTGATTTTTTATCGTATGTTATGTGAAAAAGTAAAGGAAAGTATTATAGTTAAACTTGAAATTGTTTGATCAAAAACTTAAAGCTTCAACACAAATGTAAAAAAAAAAAATAGTGAAAAACCAATGTTTTTTCTTATTACTGCAGAGCACAACTTTATTTTAATTCTGGTGAATAGTTGTCTCATTGGCAATCATATCACATTCCTATTTAAAAATAAAATTAAAACAAATTGATACGAGCATAGTTGAAAGTCTATCCATGCTAAAATAGATATTTTACAAACCAGGTAATATGATTCAAGCGATAGGTAACATTCGGGAAGAGGGATCGTTATAGTTGTAACGATATTTGAATATATCTACTATCATCCATGAAACAGATATTTCATGACGGTCAACCAACTCATGATGGCGTCCGTAATATTGCGATGCTAAATTGTACTATGTGAAATACTAGACAGGTGCATACATCAATATATATTAATAGGACTCGTCAATTTCCGAATTGAAACAAACACGATCCCGGAACTATCATAATTATTAAGTAATGAGATATTGCATATATAGCTGTACGAATTGGAACCAGGTTAAAACTTTATTCACTATTTTCAACGTTTTATGACTCTTGGAAAAAGGCAAGGTAGTATACTACAGTTTAAAAGTCTTAAATTTATTTCGGGAAAAAAAATCCAGGTTACAAACTAAAACTGAGACTAAACTAGCATTTAAGTAAAACAATCAAGTCATGACAGACAACTGCAAACGACAGCCACTGTGCGTTAGGTTTGAGACACGCATATCCGAATGTGGCAGAGTATCAAATCATCCCCTCACAAGGTCCTGTCCAAACAAATCAGTTGTGAAGGACTTGCCTTATATATAAAAGGGACTATGGACTGATTCTGAAAATTACTAGGGGTGGCCGAGTGTTCAAAGTCTTTCAACTCCGCATCTAGGTTAGCCCCACTATAATCTCCATTGACTATAATTGTGAGTTTGCCTAACGAAGGTCGTTGGTTCTCTTCAGACTCTTTTTTTCCCGTGTAAAATTTAAAATGACTTCCAATTTAACCAATAGTGCTGAAAGAGGCGTTAAAACCACCGACTTATTAATCGAACTGATTAATTAGCGATCACATTGTATTTGCATTGATGAAAGCCCTAGTTCAAAGTCGTAGATCAACACATAGAATTAATAGGTCATTATTTCCAAACGACTGAAAAGTTCGGTAGAATTAGTGACTCTAATTTTCTTTAGAGTTTACTTCTGTATTTTTGTAATTATAATTTCAAGCATACATCCAACGGATTCAGTTTATATACGCAAACATATGAGTATCAACAATGTGCAGGACCATAAGAGTTTTAAAATACGTAGATTGCAATATATGCTTAGTTAGGTATTAAGAATCAAAATAATCAATGCTAGTAAATATAGAAAATTTGACTTCGCTTCAGGCTCAGCACAGGACAAGAAAGATAATGTTGCACGTATGTTTAAAATTACCGATGAGCTTTAATCTAGATTATCTTAAATATATGGGAAAAATGATTGATTTCTTTAAAAGGGAATCACACTACGATGAAAATAAGATCGAAGCAAATCGATTAAGTTTCGGATTTTACCTTCGTGTGAGCAATTTTGTAATAGATATTCTGCACGTGAAGATTTAACATTTGAATATGCACTTCCTTGTCCCTTAAGTGTGTTAAGAATATTTATACCACAAAAGGTCGTTGTCATATAGAGTATAGCAATCTCACATGTACTAAAAGTCACAGCTTTGTACTTACACATTAAATCATTTGAAATCACATGGCCATTTTATCGACATATTTTAGAAACATTTTGCAGATCGGTCGGGAAAATCCCTGATTACACATTAAAAAACTTTAAAAATGGAATATCCAACCATCTCACGATCTTTTATTTATTTAATATAGTTCAAATTTAAGTCTTCGTACATGTTATTACCAACATAATGAATCGTATTGGGAATAAATGGTTCAATTAGTCCTTTTTTAAAAGAGAAATTAAACGCAGTTATATGATTCAGAGAAGGTATAAAAAAGAAGAAGGATGAAGAGTTATTTCATCGGCAGTCATTCCATATCTTCTTTTTTTCTATGTGACACATAGGATAACAATAAATTCATCAAATACTATAGGTCACAGACGCATGATTATAATTTATTGCGAAAAGAAGAGAGACGACGCACACAATAAGGTCTCCTCGTTAAATAGTATAGATAATTCAATTTCGTCAGGTTAAATTCTTGGTTCATTTGATGATTAAAACACGTGATTTTTTTTTTAAAGAATAGGTGTACTATGTATATCGCTGTTTTTTTTTATGTTGTTTAACACTGACACACATATCGATTTTGTCATCAACAAATTAAAAAAGAACTTATTTCGAATTGTGGGATATCAAAATACACATCCACGTTTATTTTCTAAATATAGGTTACTTCATATATACAAAATATGATACATGTTCATTATGAGGTAAGATTTCAACAATCTCACTGCCTGTCGATGTTTTAATTTTGGCATTGCAAAGGTAATGTTTTCTATAGCTGTCCATGGCGTTTAAAAAAATAAATCCCTGAGATGTGTTTTGATTGAATTTTCATATCGTACTTTCATGTTTATATGACGTATTGACAAAATGTATAATGCATTTTAGTTATTCAATATTTACTTATTTTGTGTTATATCTCGTCTTACTCTCTTTTATTTGAACCACTTTTGATAAGTATTTAGTAGGACTATAAGTTTTTACCTCTGTACTGGTATTGTGAACAACAAACTTATTTATTTTGTAAAATATAAAAAAAATATTTTCGTACTCCTACATGTAACAAACAAGTCATTTTATTCAAATGTTCCTGTGTACCTTACCTTATTAAACGCCATTTTGTCCCAGGTTAAAGTTGTCTTTTTGACATTTTAAAAAATACAGGCTCTAAAGAGCATGTGTCGCTCACCTTGGTCTATGTGAATATTAAACAAAGAACATAGATGTATTAGTGACAAAATTGTGTTTTGGTGATGGTGTAGATATTACTTTACTGAACATTCTTGCTGCTTACAATTATCTCTCTCTACCAGAGATGGGTCCGATTACTTTCAATGTAATTGATTAAATTACAATTACTTTGTCATTTGTACGATTAAATTAAATTAATGATTACATCATTTCTGAAAGTATCTGATTAAATTAATGATTACATTGGCAATGTAATCATGATTACATCTGATTACAATGAATTTAAAAACAAAACATTTTGAATGATGTGAGTGAATAAACGTTCAATATATATAACTATAGCATTTTTGAGAAAGTATTTTATTTGATACATTATAAAATGATAACTTCAAATTAAACTTCATCAATTTAAATAAACACCAATTTCACTACATATATATACATTACACTTTATTACCAATGACCAATAATCCCTGAATTATTTTGAATTCAATTTAATGAAGATTTATAAAGAGTTTGTCTTCTGACCTCTTTCATAATTACTAATATGTATTGCAATGTGCAGTTTATGGAAGTTTAAATATGGATGAAATAAAGTTACCAGTTAAAACTATGTTAAATTTTAATAGAAATGTTTAATCAAATTGTAAACATTATGTAAGTACTAAAAATCATTGCATTTTACATGTCCAGTGCAAATACATTTTTAGAAATTTTAAACAACATATTTGTCCAACTTTAAATTTAGTTTGTGCTAATTAGATAAATTTTCATGTCTGATTTATCTTTTATCATTTATCATATATTTCCCTACAGCTATACTAATTGGTAATTGCAATAAAATCAAACCTTAATTAGTCTCCTACCTGTCAATTCAAAGTTGACAAAAATTAACAAAAGATTATAATTCAGGGTTAAAGCAAAATGTTTTAATTGAATGTATAACAGTTATTATCACAAATTAATATGAAGATCATTATAAAACGATGAATATACATGTATGTACAATATCTTTTACTAAGATAAAAGGTATATAATTGTATATGTGTCTATGCTTAGGCTAATGATGACTTTTCAATACTGTAACAGTTTATCTTATACTGAAAGTAGACATCCTTAAAGTAACCAAACCATTTTAGCATGTTAAAAATTTATCCAATATGAATAACAAAGAGGTTCATTTAATGACCAAAAACAGAATTTTAGATTTTTTTCATTGTAATCAGAATGTAATCAAAAAGTAATCATGATTACAGGGTATTTTGAAAAGTAATTGATTAAATTAAATTACATGTAATCAGATTTTAGGCTGATTAATGATTACACTGATTACTTGAAAAATTGTAATCAATTACAGCTGATTAACGATTACAATTACAATTACCCCAACTCTGCTCTCTACAATAAACTTGACTAAGTAGTTACAGTGGAAAAAGTTAGTAAAAGTTACAAATTTTATGAAAATTGTTAAAAATTGACTATAAAGGGCAATAACTCCTTAGGGGTCAATTGACTATTTTGGTTATGTTGACTTATTTTTAGGTCTTACTTTAATGTACATTATTGCTGTTAACAGTTTATCTCTATCTACAATAATATTCAAGATAATAACCAAAAACGGCAAAATTTCCTGAAAAATACCAATTCAGGGGCAGCAACCTAACAACAGGTTGTCCGATTCATCTGAAAATGTCAGGGCAGATAGATCTTTACCTCATTAACAATTTTATCCCACATCAGTTTGCTCTTAATGCTTTGTTATTTGAGGTATAAACCAAAACTGCATTTTACCCCTCTGTTCTATTTTTAGCCATAGCGGCAATTTGGTTGGTTGGCCGGGTCACCGGACACATTTTTCAAACCTCAATGACGATTGTAGTCAAGCATGGTTTAATTTGGCCAAGTAGTTTCAAAGAGAATATTTTTGTAAAAGATAACAGACGACGACGACGCCGGACTCAAAATGATGAGAAATAACATTACCGGTACCAATTTTCGAATTCATATTTTATAGTGTGTATTTTATGTTTAAATGTAACAATATATTTCAGATAAGGGTGAAGGTTGGTGCATGTTCAGGTTTTAATCCTCTGCATTTGTATGCACCTAAGTATTGCGCCAATTAGTATTGGTCAGCAGTTGATGAGATTGATGAGTGTTTCTCTTTTTTATATATAGATAAGTCCGTCGGTTTTCCTGTTTGAATTGTTTATATTTGTAATTTTTGTGTCCTTTACAGCTTGCTCTAGCCAAGGCTTCCTGTTGACGATTGTAATATGACAAATATGACAAATTATTGTTTACTATTTACACATTGTGACTTGGGTGAAGAGTTATCTCATCGGCAGTTATTCCACGTCTTCTTATTTCTATATGACACCTTCTATAACAATAAATATATTGTAAACCTACAACAAAATATTGATTAAAATAAATCTAGCCTGCAGGTTAAGTTTTTAAGTTTTACTAGTTTAAGTGTCTATAACTAGAAACTATCTGAAACTCAGGAAACAGAATAAGATATTCATGTGTGTGCTGTGTGTGAAAATCTATGTTTTTCGAATATCCAGTGTTCTACTTGTGCACATATCATACATGAGCTGTGTTCAAAAGGAAACATATCTGATACTATATCTTGTCACCTGTGTTCAAACAAAGAGGTCATCAGAAATGAGAGAAAGCATTCGTCAGCCTCTGTCAGGATGAAAAATCTATCGGAAAGAGTTTTAACGGAGGTGGATGTTGGAGAAAATGTATTAGTTGCAATTCCCAATGTGGATCGAGGGAAAGGAGACCCGCGTAACCTTATGGCTGTTCAACAGTTGCCAACGTTGGAACATGCCCATGGGGGTTTTGCGTACAAGATGGCTGTCATAGTCCAAAAAAAAACCTTCAAGGGGCCTTCAAATACATTTAAATATTGTTGTTTGGGAAATCCCCCGCAAATAGTGACAGTTGGCAGGTATGATGTTGTTACTGGAAATGAAGAGCATGGTTATAAACTTGGAATTAAAGATGGAATACTACTTTGACTTTACACCAGGAATCAGTTTAAATTATATGACAGTAATTTTATTGCTATTCATTATGTAAATTATGATAATGAAATATCCTTTAGAAAAGCTGTCAGTAACGTTTCTTTGTGTGATGTGTGATGGTCAGAGTATCACAAAATGTGGCTGTAGTGTTAGTGGTAAGACTAGATGTAATACTAAACGTTGCCTTTGCAAAAAAGTCTGGACAAATGTGTAACAGTCACTGTCATCCAAACATTACATGTAGCAACAAATGATTGTCAGTGTTTATGTAAATGATTTAATTAAAATTATAAAACTTTTACTGTTTAAATTTCTTGCAATATTTAATGATAGAATAAAATTATTTATTTGATATTTCTAGTCGTTAAATTTGGAGTACATTCCATTCAGTTTTAGTCTTTTAGGCATTTTGTAAAATGCCTTACAATTTTTTCAGGCATTTTATAAACTGCCGGAAAAAAAAACAATTTGTAAAATGCCTAAATCATCCAGGCATTTTAAAAAATGCCTAAAAAAATTCAGTCATTTTACATAATGCCTAAATTTAGAAAATGCCTGTAACATATACAATGATGGCGTGTCATAGGAAAGGATATATTTAATCTCACCTATAGATCTGGGTCTGAACAAATTATCAGAGAATATAGAATTGACAATATAAAAAAAGATGTGAGATGATTGCCTATAAGACAACACTCCACAAGAGACAAAAATGACACAGAAATTAACAACATTTACTATAAGTAACCGTAGACTACGGTCTTTGACAATGAGCAATAAATGCTCTTTATGGCATTTATTAATATTATGCTTCAGACTTTCACTCACAAACTATGCATATATAATCAATCCTCCTGACTTCATAAATTATGTTAGAGAGTCGGCTAAATTACGACTTTATATGATGAGAATGAGTCAAAAATCCTTCTGTGAAAATGCATCTGCATCGCATATACAACAGTTATGAATCGCTCTACAGTGAAAATGCAATCTTGATATCATTATTAAACAGTAAACATGAATCGCTTCACAAAACAACAAAGTGGAATTTGATTCAATATCAACAAGCTGAACAACAAACCCGGTTTTAAGTTATACTTCATTATTGATCATGTTAAAAGGTAATTTTTTCTACAAATGAAACTTGACTGCTACTTTTAAAACTCTTGTGCGCTCTGTTCTTTAACTATTCTCAATACTTGTCTATCTGTGTATCAATTTTACACCTGGATGGCTGTAGGGTCCGCATCAAATACATTTATCATGAATTTATAATTATAGATTATCGCTATTTTGTGCATTTTTTCTTTGATCTTTTTTGTGATAATTTTTATATCATTCTACTCGCTGGAGATGGAAAATTATCGCTAAAAACTAAGCATGCACGTGGCGTTGCTAACGAAATTGACATGAAATTGACAACGTCGTCATATGTAAAATAGCGATAAAAAGATTATCATTGTTCATCTCAACTCGATTGCCTTTCTCGCTTTCGCCGTCCCGGCTCAAGCGAGAAAATCAATCTCGTTGAGATAATCAACGATAATTATAGCTTGAGAAAATCAATCTCGTTGAGATGATCACCGATAGTTGTATATTATTTCTTATTTTATTCAAAAATCAGGAATTTTTCGTCTGTTTATTTATCATTCTACATAAGAAACTCATCACGGATACAGTGAAAATGGCATTTCAGGATTCGCACATTACACACACTGATTACACAGATTTTCATTGATTCGTGTTAGGGACAACATCAAAAGATCGATGTAGGATAAAAAAAAACTTAAATCAAATAGTTTGGGGGTGGGGGCAACATTGCTGCAAGTTTTGTTAATATAAAACCGATTTTACATATATCCCTATTGGTCAATCAATTTTTCCCAAATTGAGTTAAGAGGGGTGTGTGGATGTCAGTGAAAAAACAATGTGAATTAAGTTCTTTTTTATCCTTCATTGAACTGTTGATGTCGTCCCTTATGTCGGCTTAAATCCAAATCGAAATTGAGTACTTTCATATTCTAAATTCGAACTTTGAAAGTGTTTTTTATTGTAATTTTACATATAGTTTTAAAACCAATAAGTTTTAAAACTGTTGACCATGTCACGCGTAACGATTCGGCTTCATAAACGGTTAAAGACTAATGATGTCCTCCTAATTTCTTTTGGTTAGTTTTGTAGCTGGGTTACTGTATCATGGACCTATAACCCCTTATCTCCCTTTGTTCATCATAAACTGGATCAAAATTTAAAATAGAGAAAACAAACAAATATATAGTTTACTAGGAAAAATGTAAAAATAAAAATTACTTTTGGACTAGCTGCCACTTTTTTGCCACTTTTAAGTAAAAGTCTTTAACTATTTGACTAGTGTTGCCGCTCACGATATTCTTGACAGAGACAAGCATGGACATACGGAGAAAAGATTCTATGTGAAAAAGTAGCAACGCTTTTTATGGATTTGTATATAATTAATCGAAAACTAGTTTGAAAGAGCAGTGACTTTCAAAATACAATTGTAGAAAACTACGAAAAGTAACATGACATGTTTAATTTACGCTTTGACAATTTCACCCACTAAATTTGGTTAAACAGGCTTTTTTCCTTCTTAGGCAATTAATATATTGTGTAACTTCGTTAAATAACAGGCGCTATCAAACAAATTTTCAGTATTAAAGAGAAACACATATACATTTATTTCGATCTAAACCATGACAAACTTGACCAAAACCATGACGAATTTCTAAACTCTTAACCGAACCATGTCAATCTCTTAACCAAATCATAGCAATTCCGATATCTTGCTTATTCTGCATTAATTTCGTGAAACAACAATTCCAACGTAGATCGTTTGACCTCGGAGTCCAATACAGATTCAAACATCTTATTTGCTTTTCTGTGAAAAGAACTGAGGCAAAAGTTTAGGAAAGTAACATAAATTAACCATGTCAAACTTATCCAATTATGACAAAAAGCACTGTACTAAACGCTCCTCGATATGACGACCTTACTACCCGTGAATTAATATTTTTGTATTGAACAGGGCGATTTGCACGGGAACATGAAAATTAAAGTCGCATGACATTGCATCCCGAATTTATATACCTGTATTGTTTCCATTCATTGTGGACACAACATATTACCTAATTATTGTAAGTTAACTTTGTTATACAATTAATATTTTCACATGTGAAAGATAAATTAAGAAAAGTTTCTATTGTATGATTTCGTTCTCCTCGTAAAGTTTGGTCATTACATAAGTATGATAGATATTTTATTTAGCTTCGTGCTACACATATTTTATTATCGACCGTTAATTTGTCACGATAAAATATAGAACTAGATAATTTGTATAGCTATTTGATTATTGACACAGATAATTTATATTTCATAAATGGCGGCATATTTATTAATAAGACAAAATAAGGAAAAGTGTTAACGTTGATATTTATTAGTATACTTATATTATATACATTGTAATGATAGAAGTATAACTATGAATAAACTTGAGTTATTTTGTCATATTGCATATTTTAATATTTTACTTGTCCGAATGTTTATGATTGCATTTTGCTTTTAGGACTCCATTGGTGTAATTATATAGAGAATGTATTAGTGAACTGTGCCTTGTCCTAGCCAGTACAAACTAACTCAACAAGTGGTAAAAGTCGGAAACCCGGTTGAAATAGAACAAAAGAATCGAGGCTCTTTGTTAGAGAAAGCGATAAATGATTACTGTAATGTTTACTATAGTGACAAAAATTTTAAAAGTTAATAGAAACAAATAAAATAACAATGTTCATCTCAATAACGAAGTGTTTTATTTTAAAAACACCATTTGCATAAGTTTTCAATTTATCTATTACATAATTAAGCAGAATAATTAGATATCAAGTCGACGACATGGGTATCTTTCTAGTTGGATGAAGAAATTGCATCATCTCCGATTTTTACAATAATTTACCACGGACGGAAAACATATCAATCTATTATTTCAGTAATCGTGTCTAACCTTCGATTATGTGACTCAGGAACAAATTCCAAAAATGGGTAATAATTTTATTCAAAAAAGATAATCGAGTGCACCTTTTTATGTTAGGACGTGTTTGAGTTGAATATTTTGTCTTGATATCGTACAAAACAAGAATATTTCATACATCGTCTCGCTTCAGATTATATCATTTTTATATATCAAAGCTACAGGTTGACTTTATAACATAAAAAAAAATCACAGTACTAAAAGATGAAATATACGGTCAAGTGAAAAACCTATCTAATGAATCACAAAAACAGTAGGTGTGTTCGAATAGCTATTTTTTACTGAAAGTACTTTACGACAGTTTTTCAAGTTGGATGATGAAAATGCATATCTTCGAAAAATTATATTTTTTTTGTGTGTGATAACTAGGGTTTATAGTTTTCAACCACTAATAAATTCTAGTCTGCCCTCCCATGAAATATTGAATTAGAATTTTTGTAAATGTTTATGAAATTTCGAAAATTCCACCTTACAACCGATCAGACAATAGTTTTAAATTGAATCAATGGTGCTTATTTGCTAGCTGATACATTTGTCTTTAAAATACAACTGACATATAAGGATCGTAATGGTGCAATGTGGATGAATCTATCGGTTTATTGATCGATTTAAAAGCAAAATTGGCAGCGCGTCATCCCTACGATGGCTTCCAATTCTACGATTGTGAAAATGAACTGGCGTAATGGGGAGATAATTTTGACAAAGTAGAATCCTGACTGGTAAGAGTCTATCTATTTTGAATTATGTAATGTTTTAAACAAGACGTTATTGATTATTTTTCCCTTTAAATATGCGGTTTGAAGCATATTTGATATATTGGCCTAATTAGTCTTTTTGAACATAGTATTTACAATTTAATGATTGTTGTAATGTAATTTTATCTAAAGAGCAAATACAAAATTATGTTCCTTTAAGTTAATGTAATATTTGCAGTTTTAACTTTAGTTTTGTACCGTACTTAAAGTAAACCAGTATATATAGTATATCATTTACGATCAAAGGTAACATTCTAGTGATATGTATACTAAAAGTACACATGACAACAGCTCATTATATGTATTGGAAGTATAGTACACAATATTAAAGTGCATTTTATTTTACTAATACTATATGTGATAATGTATAATTTAGGATACTTGTGTTTTATAATTGAACTGTTATTTATAAATGTGATATTGTTATTTCAGAAATTATTTTCTTATACTGGTATTAAATCATCCGAACCCTAAACAGAGTTTGTGATATCTTTATCCAAGATTCGAACCTGTTACATCAACAATACTATGTATAAAATTGGTGTCTGCCAAAAAATTCAATTATCCAAAAAAAATGAAAGCTTAACACTTCTAGCTTAGAAGTTTGTTTCGCAGACTCCCAAAATAAATCTTGCATGTGGGTTGAATATGTCAATTAATAAACATGAAATATTTTCCAGCAGTAGCAAACAGGTCAATAACTCAAGTCCAGTTGTGGGTTGAGCGTTAAAGGATACACGATATGTTCCTCAACCTGAAAAAGAAATTTTTGATTTTTACAAAATGTATCATTGTCCTCATCTCCAATAAACACTATAAATAAAGGCAACAGTAGTATACCGCTGTTCAAAACTCGTAAATCCATGGACAAAAAAACAAAATCGGGGTAACAAACTAAAACCGAGCGAAACGCATTAAATATAAGAGGAGAACAACGACACAACACCGAAACGCAACACACACAGAAACGGACCAAGCATCAGACAAAATCCAACGAGAACAACAAACATAACATCTAAACCAAATACATGAATTTGACTAAACAAGTACCTTGCCACGTCTTATCTTAATATCTCAAAAAAAAGAGAAAACAAACGACACAACATTAAAATGCAACACACAGAGAAACGAACAATAATATAACAATGGCCATCTTCCTGACTTGGTACAGGATATCTTTAAAGGGGAATAAAAATGGTGGGTTGAACCTGGTTTTGTGGCATGCCAAACCTCGCACTTTAGTGGCAAAGTTAAATATAACATTGAAATGACAACATAATATTACAGGACTACAAAACAAATAAATAGGAGAACATATTAGACAAAAAAACACATGAATAATAGATAACAAAAAGAATCAGGTTTAAAATTCAATACCGTTACGTCAAAAACGCGCCTCGTCAACACAAGACTCACCAGTGACGCCCAGATATAAAAGATCGAAAGTGAAAAAAAGTACAAAGTTGTACAGCACTGAAGATCAAAATCTGAAAAAGGTTGTGCCATATACGGCGTTGTTTTTATGCTTGGGATAAGAACATCCTTATTATTTATAACAATTAATGCTATTGTAAATAGTAAATTTTATCAAATGAATATGAAAGAGATATACATAATGAAACTGAAGTATTAACTAATTACTAAAAACTAAACCCGAATACATAATGTTAAGACCAGCACATAAGACACACCCGATTAAGTTCAGGCCTAAAAGCAGTAAATCGTAAATTTTAAAATGACGTCACAAACGATGGCGAAAAGGCACAAACATTACGCCACATTTGAATTTATGAAATTTAGAAACAGCATGACGTCACATATGAAAAACTAAAATTCAAAAGTAAGATAGAATTAGGATTGATTTTAGATTATATTAGAACTAAATACTGATATTACATTTAAATACGATGCATATTGCAATCCTTAATAATAGCAATTAACTATAATATATATATGTCCAGTTTGTTATGAATCCAACTTCTAACGTAAATTATCGTACAAAATTAAATATAATTAATAAAGGCGGTGATTAATTTTCTATCCGTAACACATAAATATAATAAAAAAAGGGAAAAGTCAACACATTTGACAAAATCCGATGAGAATTACAAATATAACATTAAACATTTAAACTAAATACATGAATTTGGGATAGACAAGTACCGTAACAACGTCTTATAGTAATGCGAATTCACATTCAGCAAAACAGTCACAATCGGGAATAAGTCACGTTTGGTTATTAAAAAATTAGACGACATAATGACAAACCACAATCTACCATGTGGTAAAAATGTCCTTAGCTAGTTTGGGTAAACATCGTATGGATCCATCAATTCGTGATGGTGTCCATAAAATATACAAATACTTAAATGGTGCGAAAGTTTTAAATTGGAAAGAAACCAAATATTGTATTATATAATCTATAAAATTGCAAGTATTATTAAACTTGGTTGAAATTTATTACACTCGGTAGATTGACATTTCATTATCTCTCATTTGTTCATAGTTCTTCCAAAACACTAAAATACTATACAGCTGCAACAGCAATGTAAACACCTACTTCCTAAACCCTTATATTCTTACCAATAAAAACACATCAAACTTATAAAATATAGACTTCAATAACCCAGTGTCCTTCCAGTGCCATGCAACAAGAGATGGGAATCCGTATGTCATGCAGGTTATCCTGATGATCGAACTAATAACCTTATTTTCACAGATTATAATCTTAAGTTCTTATTCAATAATACTTCCGTTCATAGATAGCATAATAAAAATTATTTAAACACTATAATGGTTTACTTTTTGTTTTTCGATGGGGAGTTGTCTCATTGTCAATCATACCACATCTTCCTATATCTATTAGCCATAATAAGCACCTCATGAAAAAATCATCGTTCTCAAATGTAGAGAGCTTAATGAAATATACACCATGTTTACCTGCAGACAATGAGATAACTTTGAACTGACTCACAAGAAATAGACAATTGGATGATATCTGCGAACTGGCCAGGTCTTGCGGTCATAAAACTTTCGAGTACAATTTTTGTACTCAGACTCAAGAATCAACCAATCAAAATGCTGGATTTCATGTTTCGAGCATGAGTTTTGTGCTCCGAGCACTGAGCAAAGTTTTATGCCTTCTAGGCCAGAACTAGACAATGTTATCACAGAAGTGACTCACCAGGAATAGACAATAGATTGATATTTCAGAATTGAATTTTTAGGAATAGACAAAAGGAAATATTTATGGACTTGCAAACTAGGAGAAGAAAAGGGATGCTATTTGATAATTTAGTGATTGGGAATAGTCAATAGGATGATACATATTTATAGGTTAGACAAATTACTAAGTACTTTAATTTAGAAAGAGGTTTCGTGGAGCACTTGGAAGACCCAGCAATATACCGTTGTTTGTAAGGACACGTATGTAGTTTAGGTATCCAATATACAGTGATTGAAGATCCAGTTCTTCATCTTTGGTTGAAATTCCAAAGAAACATAGAACAGACCTATGATTATCCAGGATTTTCTCTTTGGTAAGTTTTGCTAGGGTATATGTAGGGTATATGTTGAGTTTCCAAGTGAATTCCTTATTCGTTTATCAAGCAGTTATTGTAATGAGTTTTACACACAAAAAAGGATGTTGTTTGGGGCTTTATCTGCGGGGACAACAACATATTTGTCATGGAGGTAGGATAGGTGTTTTGCAACATTTGGGTCTTTAAAGATTGACGTAGCATGGTCATTGATAGACCCATTCAGTTTCTTAAATCTGATTTGTATCAACAACCTCACAGTCTAGATCCATTCGGGAAGAGTGTACGTCTTCATTCTCGCGCTTAGTCCATTGCCTGGCATACTCCTCCACTGAATCCATCAAAATTTCAAAGTTGTATTTCCAATTGATGGATTTTTGGCTCACGATATTTCAGACCTTTCGATAACACATTTCGTAGAGAAGTGTTATTAACAATGTTGAGGTCACCGGTAATAACGTGGCCATGCGGAAATATATGTGCATTGGGAATTAGCACAAGTGCAATCAGGAGGTTTAGACTTGAAGTCGTCAATATCGAGATCCTGCAAAACGTGTTTGTAATTGAAAATTTTAGTTGAAATAGGTTTGGTAAAGGTATAAGAAATGATTGGTACAGACTGGTCTTTGAAATAAGGAGGTATTTTCGATTGAACTAATTTATGATGAAGGATATTGCCTTAGTTGACGCCATCAAGACCTTTGTTGGCAAAGGAAAGACTTAGGAAAGATCTTTTTCTCTTTTTCGTAAATATCCGAAATTATTGCTTCAAGTTTGAATTTGTTTGAATAAGGGTTTGTTACATTGGATTTCAAGCATAAATTGAACAGAGAATGAAGTTTTGAAAGGGGTAATGAATAAAGTTTCATGCGAATGTGATGAACACGAAAAAGGACTTTTGTGCAAAAAATACCGTGTTCACTCTAGAAAATACAATTTGCATTATACGTATCAAGTTATCTAAAAATTATAAAAAAACCAAAACAACTGGAATGCAAATAAGAGAAATAATATCAACATGTTTCTGTGGCTTTATATGCTTTGAAAACATTAATTAGAAAGAAGTAGGCCCGGTAAGGGCCGATTTTTGGCCTCACATTTCTGGTTCAACTAGCGAAAGATTTTGAACAATTTTTAAACACTTAAGGCGGTATGGGAGTCTAAAATAAAAATGATAGAATTTGTTCATACTTTGTCAAAATGTAGTATCTATTGATACATGATCAAAAATATTATAAAAATGATAGGTCACCGTGCATTTTCTCAAGCTACAGGTTGTGACAAAATGACAAATTTTGTATGGATTATACAGGAAAAATCACCATTTTGTGAATATAAACTAAACAAAATGATAGAATAATTTTTGTAAAATAAATTAGGAAAAGATTGCTTTCAGACAATGCTTTGAGAATATCAAATTAAAGAAAAGATAGGGTCACCGTACATTTTTTCCGGCTAAAAGACAAAATAGGAAAAATTCATGTATAGTCCTTCAGAAAATGCACTGTTATAGAGTTACCTCCCCTTAAAATACCAAATTGAAAATATTCAAAAACAACCAAAATTAACTTACACTTGTAAAAATATAAATATTTCTAAGTTATATTCTTATAAATTGGTTCTTTTAAATGAAAGTTCACATTAAATTTCTGCATTCCTGCATCAAGTTTTGCTAACTTGATAGAAAATATGGACCTTAGATTCTCTGTGTTTTAAAATCCAAGATGGCGAAAGACATCCATACCACCTTAAGTGTCTATTTCAGTTGATTCAATTAGTTTATGTGAAAGATTTTAACAGATTTAGTCATTAAAAACGGTTCAAGCTCAAATATGACAAATGAAAGTTAGCATGCGTGTTGAACCTCAAACTATATATATGTTATGTATTATCATCAAATACAACTTACATTTCAATATTAAGAATGAACACGAATGCGGCCACTTTCATGTAAGACGGAAACCGTCTAAAATTTAACTAAAATTCTAAAATTGTGAAGATTTCAGTAAAACAGGGACGAAAATCACCATAAATCGAAAATAAACCGACAACGCCATGGCTAAAAATGAAAAAGACAAACAGGCAAACAATAGTACAAATGACACAACATAGAAAACTAAAGAATAAACAACATGAACCCCAGTAATGTAGCATGACTTAATGATGCTAAGACCCGATATATGTGCAATGTACTGAAAAAAAACCCAGCTCATAGTGATGTAGCAACAGCATTCTACTTTTCAATAAATAACTTAAAGTTTACATTTTAACAATTTTGTTAAGCTCTATAGTTTGGGGCCAAAAAGGGGACCTACTCCTTTCGGGATATATTATAAGAATGATTCATTTATTTAAATTGGACAAATATATCATGGAAATGAAATTAAAATTAATCAATATAGTAGATATATTCTAGTTTAGTAAAGAATAGTAAAACGAAATGGTAAATATTTCAAAATATTCAAAACGTTTGAATAACGTGAATGTGAAATAGGTAAAAAATATTTTAAAATTTTGAATCCAGTATGGTTTAATTTGAACGTAAACTTTGGTAAATGAACTCAGTAATGTGGATATAGTTAAATGAAGTGATATAGTGAAAATATTAGTGATATAGTGGAAATATTAGTGATATAGTGGAAATATTAGTGATATAGTGGAAATATTAGTGATATAGTGGAAATATTAGTGATATAGTGAAAATTTTGTGATATAGTGAATAATATTATCCAAAATATTTGTGAATAGAGGATGATCCTTTTAAATATGATAATCATGATAATTTGTACAAGGAACATATCAATAAGTGTAAACACAAAATGTCTAAATGAAGGAATGCACACAGTTGTTCTGGCGTTTATAAATCCAGGAAATGTGTCCAGTAATTAAGATTTCCACGGAAGCAAAAACAAATGGCTTTTAGTTATCTCCTATTAGAAAAAAGTGATATCAAAAGGGGGTCTTACAACAATATACAACAAATCAAAGTACTCAAAGTATTTAGCTATGAAAGCATTTAGAGGAAATGTAGTGCATTATACGACATGCAATTAAAATCCTTGCAAATAAAACGTATAGTCCTAATCTGGCTTGCTTACTCCTAAAATTTGAAATGACAGTAAAATCAGCTCTTTTTTCTAGTAGATAAAATTGAGAATGGAAATGGGGAATATATCAAAGAGACAACAACCAGACCATTTAACAGACACCAGAAGAACGTCAGCAATAAAACCCATAAATGTTGTTTTTGTGGGATTTGTTTGACCAATTATTTCAAGAGAAAACAACTCCTATTTCCTTTACCTGTTTAAGTATTCTCTAATAAAAAACATAAAAAAATGATTCTTTTTATTAAATCAGCAGTTTTTATCCAATATTAGACCGTGAACTAAATTTGTGTATAGTGGTCATATTCCAGCTTTATTTTATACTATTAATCCAAAACTCCGTATTAATATTTTACAGATCAGTCTGTACCAACAGTTTCTTATACCTTTAATAAACCAAATGCAGCTAAAATTTTCAATTACAAACACGTTTTGCAGTATCTCAACATTCCGATCTCAAGACTGCAACTGTGCTAATTTCTAATTCACATTAAATCTGGTTGGTCACGTTAATAACTTAGACCTCTTAATTGTCAATTACACTTCCCTGCGAAATTTGTTATTCAAAGGTCCGAAACAACGTGAGCTTAAATTCATCAATTGGAAATACAACTTTTAACATACTGATGGATTCAGTCGAGGATTATACCAGGCGATGGGCTAAACGCGTGAGAGAAGACGTTGATACTCTTTCCGAATGCAAGACTATGACGTTGTTGATACAAATACTAAATGGGTCAATCATCACCCATGCTATGTCAATGTCTACAGACCAAAATGTTGCAATACACTTATCTTACATCCATGACAAATATTTTGTTTTCCCCGCAGATAAAGACCCAAAGAACATCGTTTTTGTGTGTAAATGTCATTACATAAACTGCTTGATAAAGGAAATTCGTATTGACAATTGACATGGAAACTCAACATATACAATCAATACACATACTAAAGAGGAAATCCTGGATACACATAGGTCTGTTCTATGTTCATTTGGAATTTCAACCAAATATGAAGGACTGGATCTTCCATCACTGTATTATAGATACCTAAACTACATAAATGTCCTTACAAACAACGGTATATTGCTTGGTCGTCCATTTACTATACGAACGATTTCTAAATTATTAACATCTATTTTATCAGCCATATATATTACTAGTAAAGTCGGGTTTCAAATAATGGTGAAACTGCATATTCTAGAGGTGTCGAAACAGGTGTAGTAACTCGCTAAAAGCTCGCATACACCTTGTTTCCTAGATATAGCCTCGTACAAATACAGCTGATATTTAAAGACACTAAACAGTTATTGTCTATATTAACCAAATGTAAAAAGAGTTAATTTTCTGTCAACCTATACACTCAATGATAATGGCCTATTTCATTAAACAAATTATCTAGACAATCTAAGTCGAGCTAAGGTGGTTTTGGTGCCTTATTCCATCTTGGATTTGAAGTAGCTGATAACGTTAACGTTGGTCTAGATCTTTGATAAAACGTGGACATTTTGACAGTAGTATTAATTTATGTGCAAGACTTTCGATGCACATATAGAAAATTGTGTTTCATCATAGTTATGGATGTTATGTTTCAAAACATCTCATCTGTGTTTGATGTTTTCCCCTCAACTTTGTTCAATAAGGGGACATAACTCAGATAGTATATTTTGTTATAATAGAAAGTGTTGTGAATTTACCTATTTCAATCTGTAGCAAGAAAACAAGGTCGGTGAACCCATTTTTTTCAGTTTATTATCTGAAAGCATTTTATGAAACTATCTTCTCACATTATATGTTAAAATTGTATCAAATAGTTTTATTTTAATCACACAAAATTTGATTTTCCATGCATTATCCTTAAAAAATCTGAGAATTTTGAGTAAAAAAATTTTTTTATAAATAAAACCAATCCACACTCTAAAATTCATAATTATGTTTGGTTAGATAATAAACATACACTATTGACAATATATGTATATGAAAAGTACTTAGATGAAATATTCTTTGATGATTTAAAGTCTGGTTTCCTTGTTCATATATCCTTGCGTTACAATCAATTAAAGATTTTTACCATTAAACGAATTGACTTGGTTATACAAAAAATTTCATTTAAACCTAAGTTGAATAATAATTGTTGAAATTGAAAATCTAACTGCTTCCAATATTAAAGACATTATACAGATGTTCCCGATAACAGTTTTGAAGAATACAGTTGCTTGTGGATAGTAATTTTAACCAGTACTTGGCACTCACACAACATCTTTCTATATTTACTTCACTATTTTGTACATTGTAGGATATATCAACGGATATCTACACAATTGATTATTAAACCATTTAACATTTGTTGTTCTACGATTTTTCAATATTTGGAGCTTCATTGAAGGCCCATATTTTTCACCCGTAATATAGAATACGACTTGTATAAGTATCAAACAAATTCAAATATGTAAAAAAAAACATTCAAATACAACGACTATGAGTTTAAATTACCATTTGGTATCATTCGCTAGGGCTCGGCTTTGCAATTTGGTAACCCCGAAATTTTCGCCCAGATTGAGATTGTAACAACATAAGCGTAGTTTACTCACTTCCAGTAACAGAAAGTTTAGTAGCTGAACTCTGTCCTGTCCCAAGACTGTTGGTTGCGAAACATGTGTAGGTTCCTATATCACTTTGACCTGCGTTAAAGATGGTAAGAGATGGTGTGTCGGTCGTACTGCCACTATATTTTTTGGTGTTGGTTGTAATTTGTGTTATTATACCACCAATATTTCTCCGCCAAGTAACACTGGATACAGTTAATGTAGAGGTCACAGTACACAACAAAGTCACAGGGCTACCAGTTGGGACTGAATATAAATATTGTTCAACTTGGACTGTTGGCACAGCTAGAAAGAAACAACAAACAACTTACTTGATTACCAAATTTTATATCTTTTCCACCTATCAATTTTTATTTTAAGTTATATTTTTACCATTTACTGAGAAAAAAAAAAACACGAATAAACAACTACTGGTGGGCTTTGCACATTGTTGAAGGCTATACGATGACTTATAATTGTAAATTTCTGTGTCATTTAGTCTCTTATGGATAGCTGTCTCATTTGTAATAATACTATAGTGGAGTAATCAAGCCAACAGTTTTTCAACTTTAATGGACCACCCTACCTGCAGACCAAATTAGACCTTTTTGGAAAGAGAAATATTTATTCTTTAATTTTTGCCTGGTCGTAGAATTAAAATATGGTGCATCTTTTCATTAAAATAAATAATGCTTTGATGTATATTGATTGCCAATCACAAATATTTCACAAGGCAATGAAATCAAGTAAGTTTAATAATGGTTTCAGCGTACAACCATCAGACCCTTCACGTAAACACATATTGGTATATACGCGGATTTATGTAGGTTGCATACACAGTTGTTATTGCAAGCTGTTTGTTCTTGCCCGTAAATATACAAACAAGGTATTGAAAGAAATATACTGACATAGGTCCCTCAAAGAAAACCGAGAGCATACATTTAGCGTTTTATCCTCTTGCCAACCAGAGTCTTTGAAAAGTATGATCACTGGTTAAGCAGTATGAGAGCAGCCAACACGACGTTTGAAGCATTGCACGTTGGATATGCTGTAAAACGTGTTTTCATGGGGGAATTTTCACAAGACTGTCATCCTTTGTTGCGGCAAATTCCACCCTTAGCGTGTTTAGATCATCATGAAAATACATGAACTTTTCCTTTCGGATCATATATACAATGAGGCGATAAATGCACTTTCAATGTTAACGGCGATTCCTGATCTCCCGTTTGAAAACTGATCGGAGCAGGGTATCACCAGCCTATAGTATTTAGCACTTCGGTGTTGACATTAATATCAATAATTTGGTCATTTGTATTATTTACTGTTTGCAAAAGTATTAATTATTCTAAATAAGAAGGATTTTCTTATCATAGGTATAGATTACTTTAGCCGTATTTGGCACAACTTTTTGGAATTTTAGTCCTAAATTAAATGCTATTCAACTTAAGACTTGTTTGGCATTATAATTATTTTGATCTGAGCGTCACTGATGAGTCTTATGTAGACAAAACGAGCGTCTGGTGTATCAAATTATACGGCTGGTACCTGTGATAAATTTTGTCATAACTTGGAAGATAGAAAGAGGAACGAATATCCTTTTCAAGGAGGCGAATTATATCAGATTTAAAACATTTCCACATGCTACAATCTTCATGGAACAGAGCGGAAGGTATGGGATCAATAGGATATGCCAATATCCTGACTATAGTTAAGGATGATCGACAACGTTAAATGAATCGGTCATATTTGAATGCATATACCCTCAACAAATCAGAGATATTCTTCTTGTTTCATGTCATTGTCGTTGGCTTGTTTTCTTTTCGTGTTCAATTTGTGCTTATGTGGCTAATCCAGATCTTGGTCTCATTTTAGAACTAAAAATGCGCAAGGATGTGTCTTGTAAGCATCCATCGAAGTGACACGTTTTGTTTCCTTGTCAGTCATATGATGCCTCTACAACCTTTGGAATCTTTAATACTAGTTTTCGCTGTAGCCATATCTCTCCAGATACTATTAAAGGCTCCAATTTATGTCTGGTTATAAACTCACCTGACATAAAGACAGATTCTACATATTCAATATGTAGGCTGGTGTCCACCTTGCATAGTTCGTCGATTGGTAATGAAAAAGCATCGCAACATTGCAGCTACCATTTGCAAATATAAAGCCACAAGTGCCCGATACCGAAACCCATCAAATCCCCTATATACAGGTATATCATATATACCATAAGAAAGCTAATACTAGAGGCTTTAAAGAGCCAGTGTTGCTCACCTTGGTCTATGTGAATATTTAACAAAGGAAGCAGATGGATTCATGGAAAAATTGTGTTTTGGTGATGGTGATGTGTTTGTATATCTTACTTTACTGAACATTCTTGCTGCTTACAATTATCTCTATCTAGAATGAACTTGGCCCAGTAGTCTCAGTAAAAAATGTTAGAAAACATTTACAAATTTTATGAAAATTGTTAAAAATCGACTATAAAGGACAATAAATCCTTAGGCAGTCAATTGACCATTTTGGTCATTTTGACTTTATTTTAGTTCTTACTTTGCTGTACATTATTGGTGTTAACAGTTTATCGCTATCTATAAAAATATTCAACATAATAACAAAAAACAGCAAAATTTCCTTAAAATTACCAATTTAGGGACAACAACCCAATAACCTGTTGTCCGATCCATCTGAGAATTTCAAGGCAGATAGAACTTGACCTGATAAACAATTTAACTCCATGTCAGATTGCTCTAAATGCTTTGGTTTCAGAGTTATATACCAAAAACTGCATTTTACCCCTATGTTCTATTGTTAGCCATGGCAGCCATCTTGGTTGGTCGGCCGGATCACCAGACACATTTTTTTAAACTAAATACCCCAAAGATGATTATGGCCAATTTTGGATTAATTTGGCCCAGTAGTTTCAGAGGAGAAGATTTTTGTAAAAGATTATCTAGATTTATGAAAAATGGTTAAGAATTGACTATAAAGGGCAATTACTCCTAAAGGAGTCAACTGACCATTTTGGTCATGTTGACTTATTTGTAAATCTTACTTTGCTGAACATTATTGCAGTTTACAGTTTGTCTCTATCTATAATAATATTCAAGATAATAACCAAAACAGCAAAATTTACTTAAAATTACCAATTCAGGGGCAGCAAACCAACAACGGGTTGTCCTATTCATCTGCAAATTTCAGGGCAGATAGATTTTGACCAGTTTAATTTTACCTGTGTCAGATTTGCTCTTAATGCTTTGTTTTCAGAGTTATAAGCCAAAAACTGCATTTTACTCCTATGTTCTATTTTTAGCCATGGCGGCCATCTTGGTTGGTTGGCCTGGTCAATGAATACATTTATTGAGCTAGATACCCCAATAATGATTGTGGCCAAGTTTGGTTTGATTTGGCACAGTAGTGTCAGAGGAGAAGATTTTTGTAAATGTTAACAGACGACGCCGAACGGCGACGGTCGACGGACGCAAAGTGATGAGAAAAGCTCACTTGGCCCTGAGGAACAAAAGCTATATACAAAAGTGTATTCTGAATTCTTCAAACAATGGCAACATATGTTCTTTCAAATTAGAAAACAAAATGTTCAATACCTTCAGTGCTTCAGGGTGTTTCAGCAAATGAGCTGTCACCGTCAAAGAACGTCTTCCATACATTTAGTTCATTATTCATTAAACGATTTTCGTCTTTACACTACTTGAGAAATACTTTTAAATTAAACAAAAGAGTCACGAGAGCCTAATATACCTAGCTAATCAATGAACACGTCTGGCAAAGGCTATTTTACATTTGGGCAATAGCATACAATTAATTGTCAAATGTTTAAATGCTTACCCTTCCGGAGCACCTGATTTCCCTCCCGGTTTTGAGTGGATTTCGTTTTGTTTCTTATTTATAGGTTTTTTTAGTCTTTGTTTACTCCGTGGTTTTGATTGTTATTATATTATAACCCTTATGGAACTTATGAACTGTAGCCATTGATTGAAATGCATTTTTACCATCGAATGTTTCAGCATTTAAGTCAATATTTTCTGCTCCCTCCTGTAAAATACGACCACCTTTTTAAATAGAGCAATACCATAAGGTACATATGACATGTCTTTCATTCTGCCTATTTCCAAATTTGCTAAACTAATCCGATATCAACGCACTTCAGAATAGGATGCATGAAATCACGAAAGTTTGCATTTTCAATAATAGTACTAGAGCCAAACTCATGGTGTAATTGAAATGCCGTTGGATCTGTCACTCCACTCCTACATCTTGTTTTTTTTAATATAGGAATAAGGAAATGTTGTATAATTGTAAATTAACCAACTGCCAGCCAAAGTTCAAATGAAGTACTCGTAATCAATTATATACAGCAGAAAAACCTACCGAACAGTCTGCTGTGAAATGCTCTGACATGAAAAATGTGAATCAATTTTATCAATTTTATTGGAAAAAGTAACTGCCTTATTTATAACAAAACAATTGACAAAAAAATAAAACACACAGGACCCAACGGCAAACACTGCAACTACATGAGATATGCTGATGAGAACAGTTTTTATTACAGCATATTTCAATATAATAAATATTTCTGAAAGACCATTTATATTTTTCTTTTTGGAAAACACTAACAAGTTTATGGTAGCTCACAAAATTGCAGTTGTCAAAAACTACCATTAATTCTGTTAACATTTTTTTGTAGTGAATAATAGAATGCAATGAAGAAGGGATGGCATGCATAATTTAGATAAAAGATAGTGCTACAACAAGATATAAAATAAAACAGAGTGAATATAAACATTACTTACTATTTGAAGTAACAGACACAAATGTGTTAAAACTTTGTCCTGTTCCACCACTGTTTGATGCAAGACATCTATACGTTCCAGAATCATTTGAATCTGCAAAGTATATGGTGAGCGATGGAGTAGATGGAGTACTGCCGCTATATTTGATGCTGATAGTAGTGAATCCAATTGTAGTGAAAATACCATTGAATGTTTTCTGCCAGGAAACACTTGTTACAGGTGTAGTGGATGATACAAAAACTTCCAAGGTCACAGAACTTCCTGACATGACTGAGTAGTATGTCTGTGTAGGGATTATTGTTGGAACAGCTGTAACAGAACGAAAAATTGCATTTAAAGAAATTTTCGACACTGTATGATATGAAGTTGTCTGGAAATTTTGAGATAAAAAAGATGTCCTCTGATTTCAAATATTTTGGCCACGAGCATCACTGAAGAGACATGTATTGCTTTTGTTTTACCTGAAACAATAAATTCTAAAAAAAAATATTCCATTAATGTTAGTTCTTCCACAAATCATTGTTCAGACTGCAGAGTTTTCATGATAATAGTCAACTACCACCTATATATAGTTAGTTTAAACATATGTATTGTATAGTGGATTGGGAAACATGATACTGCAACTTTAAATTTAGTTATATTTATCCCCTTCCACTTTGCGGGGGCGAGTGATGTCCTGTAGCGGCATTTTAGCCTACTCTTTTTCGAAATATACAAGCGTGTCTGTTACGTGCAAGATATATGGCTCTCTCTTAACACGGGCCAGTCATTTATCTTCCTCTCGCAAAGACGGACTATCATTGGTTCTCAAAACCATACTCGCAAATGGTGTCGTTGGAGAGCCTTAAATCTAGTTCCTGAAATTTTCACTCCAGACCAGGGATCGAACCAGGAAACTTTTGTGTTAGTAGTCCAATGCCTTAACCACTACACCACGGCTAGTGTTCACAACACTTTTTGAAAAAAGAAATTCATAAAAGCATCAAAACAAGACTTACGACGAGCATTATCAACCAATTGAATTATTGTTAAAAGAGATGACCCAAAACATAGACAAATTAGTGTGTTACAAGTATTAGTAGTGTTAAAAGCAATTTAGGTCATTTTGTTCTCTCAAGAAATTGTTTTGATGTGTGACAAATTATGGTATCGGTTAATTGTCATTTGTTGATTTACTGATTGAAAATTTCTTTCACATTACCGTGTTTTGACTATGGGTGTTTCTGTTTACCTTTAGCTATTGTTCAACCAGTTTATAAAATAAACAATACAATACATTGTAGATACATTTTAATTGACAACTTGGTATTGTTAAAGTTTGGTTTACCTTGTTGCTACCTATATAGATTTTTTTTAACCTAACCCAACCTTAAAGCATGCTTTTTCCTGATTTTTTTCTTTACCTATAATTATTTTATTAAAAAATGAAAGGAAGAAAATATTTTTGATCACTCATACATTTTAATTTAGTGTCTACCTGGATGATAGATTTTGTCAAAACTTATAAGTATGGCATCAAGGCTTCAATCTCTATCTTTGTTGATTAACATCATATGAATTTAGTCTCAAAGGGTGACGAAAGGTACAAGAGGGACAGTTTTCATTTAATGTGAGAGAAAATGAAAATGTACAAAATATCATTACAATGAAGCATAACAATAGCTAAAAAAAAGTTGAAACAAAATACTGTTTTAAATTCTACTATACAGAAGCGAATTTAATTATTTAAACTGAATGCAATGACATGTAACTCTGTTTAAATCTTTTGTTTGTAGTGCATAAAATGATTAAATAAGGAATATCAGTACTTAAACTAGATAATAGATAGTGCTTCTATTAGATATAAAATAATACAGAATGAATGTAAAAAATACTAACGAATTGGGTTAATATAAAGACTTGCTGTGAGAGCACTTTGTCCTTTTCCAGCACTGTTTGAAGCAAAACATTTGTAGGTTCCAGAATCATTTATTTGATCTGCATTGTATATGGTGAGTGATGGAGTAGATGGAATACTGCCGCTGTATTTGCTGGTGTTGGTAGTGGATGTTATTGTAGTGAAAACAACATCGAATCTTCTCTGCCAGGAAACACTTGTTACAGGTGTAGTGGACGATACAATACATCCCAATGTCACAGAACTTCCTATAATGACTGAGTAGGATGTCTGTGTGAGGATCACTTTGGGAATAGCTGTAACTGAACGAAACAAATGCATTTTAAAGAAATAGTTAACTTTGGGTGAATTGTTTTACGGAGTTTGGAGTTCCAAGACATGGCCTCTGATGGATTTGTTTTTATCTGACATAATAAATTCTGAAAAAAAAATTAATTACTGATAATTCCCCAACAAATAATTTTTATGAACATTATAGGTCAACATACGTCCTTAAACATTAATTAAAGCTAGTACCGCATAGTCAGCTATAAAAGACTGCAGAGTTTTCATGATGATTATGAATTATTTGCATTACTTTTTACAGAATTTCAGGGAACATGACAATGTGCATGATTATATTACCATGAAACATAATAGTACCGTAACAATAAATTTTGATCTAATTGTGATAAAATACCGGTATTGTTAAAAATTGTATTCTACTAAAACTTTTAAATAAATAATTTTTCGACCGAAAAATACCCCTAATTCTGTTCAAATATTTGGTTTGTAGTGCACTAAAGTATAAAATGACAGAGACCCTATAATCTTCATGGAAATGGGGCCTATACAAAAGCTAATAAAACTGCAAACCAGATAGAATTGGCTTATCATTGGTTGTTCATCTTAAACAGACTTAATCACAAACCTTAACATTTACATTTCTAGTATAAGCATTTTAAGTCAATGAATCATGCCTAGTGTTGACGGACAAATAGTCTCCTTTAAAATGAGATGCGACAATACTCATACAACTGCATACTAAACACATTTGACTCACCACTAGTGATTCCCCAAAACTAACCCAGGGGATACAATTATTGAAGGGCTGGGGTCCATTACCTGCCACTTTTAGTCGGTAGTTAGTTACACCTAACAGACATGCGTTGTTTTGCAGTTTGAACAACAGTAAAATTTAAGAAAAATAATCTTAAAAATTGTAACTTTACTAAAAGAAAAAGCTTGTTTGCTTAAATTCTGCACAATTTATTAGAAGTGCAGTCACGTGACGAGTCGAAGTACAAGATGCCTGGACACGCAAAAATATTATTTTAACATAACTAATAATTTAAACATAACTATTAAATAATGTGAGTCATATTTTGAGGTGACATTTTTTAAAATAAAACCTAAGGAAACATTTTCTATAAAGCTAGATAGAAAGGATCTGAATAAAAACGAAAATCTTACATGGTATCAAAAACAAAAACGTAAATGTTCGCCGAAATTGGAAGTTTACTATCCTCAGTTGGATTTTGATGATTAATCTGGTTTATTCCACAAACATTGAAAGGGAAATTGGCCCCCTATTGCAAGTCGAAAAACAAAACCATGGTATTATTTGACACCGTTTGGCCTATGTGGAACCCTTGAAACACAAATAAAATATGTACCCAGTGTTATTTAACAGAATGCATAGTGCTGTCAAAAGGTTAAGCACAAGAAATGATGATTATTTTTAGACACTTGTTTACAGGTGCCATATTTCAACAAAATATGATGTGACATTGCCTCTTCCTATGAAAATTTTAATTTTGTTAAATTTTGTTTTCATGCGGTCAAAATGGATGGTTGAATATTGCGTAACATGACCAAATTGCGCATATTTGTTCAGATTCTTCTGAACATATGTAAATTAAAAAACCTCCGCAAGGGTGGATCAACTTCATACTTTACAAAACGAACAAGTATACCGACAATTCCAAGTTTATAAAAAATATTTTGCTGATTCACTTATGCGGACGTATTTTTCTTTAGCAAAACATGTGCAGGTTGTTATTGCTCATAAATCTTGAAATCGGAAACATTCGCGATATATCCGTGTCTAAGAACGCCAATTAAATAAAAAAAAATAAAAAAAAATGTTTGTGTACTTTGTATGCAGTTCATTTTTGATGCGGGAACGCTAGCCTGAATTTAAAACCTAACAATCATAGAATACAAATAGCAACAGTCTACAGTACAGAGCAAACAACAAAAACCATCCCAGCAGACACAACAACGTTGATTCAACAGTGAATAAACGTCAGATTTGAACGTTGAACTAATATTGAATTTTGGTCTGATTTGGTCAGCGTATATTAAACAAGTCGAATGCTGGTTGAACTGTTGTCTTGCATGTTGAAATCAGGTCGAAAGCTGGTTAAAAAGTGATCAGAGTATGCTGAAAACATGTCGAATGTTAGTTGAACTTCTGTCAGTGTATGTTGAAAATAAGTGGGATTAGGGTCTAGGTACACTATTTCAGGATTAATGTAAGTTGAAACTAGAAATGTGGTCAATATTGAGAATAGAATGTTGAACATTGATGTTTGTTAACAGCTAAAATCATTACCCGTTATCATATCCATCAATGCTATTTTATGTGTAATAAAACTACATTGTATATGTACTTAGTGGGAGTAGTCATGCTTCAGTGGTTCATGTACATGTAGTTTGTAACTGCAGATTTCAATATTAATGTCATTGAATTTCTGCCTGTTCGTATTGTTCCTCTCATTTCTGAATCTGATGTTTATGATTTGATGAGAATTGACAAGAAGAACAGACACAACTAATTTACCTCACCACGCATAGATAATCGGACACTTTATTTTTTAATTATAGACAGGATCTTGTTGTGTTCTGTTCATACACAAACTATGTTTTTGACAAATTACAGTAAGTTAACTACGTCATCCCGTTTCGGGACCAGATGAAATGCTCGTGCGCATGTATAACTTCAGTTCGTAGCTTTTTCTCATAGAAGGCAGACATGGTCTGTAATTGTAGCTTCTAAAATGAAATATTGTATTACTATAAATACGAGGTAGTTATAATTTGTTGTTTAATCAAGTAAATACACTCGATCGGTTTATTGTTTATTTTAGTTCTATTTTATTTTTTATGTTGTTAATTTACAGCATTTGAATTTTTTGTTACAATGGCGGACGCCATGCTTTCTAAAACTGATACAAAATCTTTGAAGAAAGGTTTAAATGCTTCAAAAAAGGCAACAGGTAAAAACTCTAGAAAGAGAACATCAATCGTTGATGGTTCTCGTTCCAAGAATGACGATACAATAAGTTATAGTGGGGCAAAGATTCTCAGCTCTGGACAGGCCGGAATTGCTACTTCACCACCAAAAGGTCGTAGTCCAAATACTAACGAAGCTAGCACAGAGCCCACTTTAGCTGACGTTTTTTTTCAGTTTCGGAAAATATACAGCAAGAACAGAGTTCACAAAAAACTGATTTCGTGTCTCTAAAGTCAATAGAAGACGAGTTGTATTATGCTGAGCCTGAGAGTTACGATGAAAGCCAGGGTTGCGGACCCTGAAGTTTATGATGAAAATAACAATCATGACACTAATGATGATCATGTTGTAGATGATGAGGTTGCAGACCCTCCAGCTAAAAAACCTAAAATACAAAAAACTGTTGACAAAGAGGGTGACAATGTTTTTAAAGCTGCCGCACAATCTTTTAGGTCTAAAGGTAATGTAAATAAAAGTGTAGATGACATATTAGCTGATGCTGTTTATGAATATTTCCGTAAGGTTATATCTGATGAAAATGAAATTAATTGATGAAATCAGTGGCTAGATCAGAGAATTGTGTTTTCCTACAAGAACTAGATTTTATCAGCTTATTCGGGATTTACTCTCTCCTCAAACTACGTCTTTTGGTTCAGTTATACAACAACATCAAGAAACTGTTGTAAAAGGATCTTGTAGCATTACAAAATTGTTAAACACGTTGTGTAAGATGAAACCTGACTTGGGTGACGATTGTCAACAAGAAATGCAGTCTTGCATAGATTTTGGGATTGATTCCATAGCGTAACTATCACAATATAACACGACGACAAATGTAAAGAGAAAGGAATATCACAGATTTGATCTAAGTCCTGAATATCATCACTTGAGTTCACCCTCTATTCCTTTCACTGACATGTTTTATTGTAATGATGTCCATTTAAAGTCAAAAGAAATTCAAGATATGAACATACTTGGTCGTAATTTAAATAATAACAATAATACTAGAAGTAGAGGAAATTGTTTTGTCGAGTGAGTAGTTTTGGTACAGGACGAAGTTTTGGTCGAGGCTGTGAAGGCCCTCATCGTGGTGGATACAGAGGTGGTCGTGGCCGTGGTTACGGTAGTAGGGGCTAGTATCAAAATGATTAAGGTGGATAAAAAAATGGAGAGGAGTTCCAAGTTTCCTGAGGAAGTAAATTATGCTAAACAGGTAAGTTTAGCGGGTGTCCTTAATATCAAAATTTTTACAGCAGGTAGATTGGAAGATTATGTAGGATCAATCATAATTTTCTTTAGAGGGAAAACACTAACAAGCTTATGGCAGCTCACAAAATTTTTGCAGTTGTCAAAAATGACCATTAATTTTGTTAACATTTTTTGTAGTGCATAATAGGCAACAATGAAGAAGGAATAGGGTTACTAAATCTAGGTAATAGATAGTGCTACAACTAGATATAAAATAATACAGAGTGAATATAACATTACTTACTATTTGAAGTAACAGACACAAATACTGTGTTAACAGTTTGTCCTGTTCCAGCAATGTTTGACGCAAAACATCTATAGGTTCCTGAATCATTTAATAAATCTGCATTGTATATGGTGAGTGATGGAGTAGATGGAATACTGCCGCTGTATTTGCTGGTGTTGGTAGTGGATGTTATTGTAGTGATAACAACATTGAAAGTTCTCTGCCAGGAAACACTTGTTACAGGTGTAGGGGACGATACAATACATCCCAAGGTCACAGAACTTCCTGAAATGACTGAGTAGTATGTCTGTGTAATGGTTACTGTTGGAACAGCTGTAATAGAACGAAAAATTGCATTAAAAGAAATTCTCGGCACTGTACGATCTGAAGTTGTCTGGATGTTTTGAGATAAAAACATGTCCTCTTTTAGTTGCTTTTGTTTTACTTGAAACAATAAATTCTCAAATAGTATTCCATTCCTGGTAATTCTTCCAAAAATCATTGTTTAGACTGCAGAGTTTCCATGATAATAGTCAATTACCAATCATAGTCACTTGAAACATATTTATTTCCAGTGGATTGGGAAACAAGTTATTGCAACTTTAGTCATATTAATCTCTTTCAACTTTGCGGGTGCGAGTTCTGCCTTGAAACAGCATTAGCCTACTACTTTTCAAAATCTTCAAGGGTGTCTGTGACGTGCAAAAGATACGACTCTCTCTTTAAACAGGCCAGCCATTTATCATCCCCTTCCGACGGATTATCATTGTTTCTCAAGACTATAGTCGTAAATGGTGTCGTGAGAGAACCAAAAATTTAACCCCAGACAAGGGATCGGTCAGGAAACTTTTGTGTTCGTAGTCCGATGCCTTAATCACTACACCACGGCTGATGTTCACTACCTGCTATAGTTTTCAATTAATTTAAAAGGAAATGAAAATGCGCAAAATATTATTAAAATGAAGCAATATATTAGCTGCAAAATAGACTTTTGATCAAGTTGAGACAAAATACTGTTTTAAATTCTACTATACTGACACTAACTTAAAGAATTACTGAATAACATTACTTCTAACCCTGTTTACATCTTTTGGTTGTTGTGCATAAAATGATTGAATAAGGAATGTCAGTACTAAATCTAGATAATAGATAGTGCTACTACTAGATATACAATAATATAGAATGAATGTCAACATTACTAACGAATTGGGATAATATCAAGACTTGCTGTGTAAGCACTCTGTCCTGTTCCAGCACTGTTTGAAGCAAAACATCTATATGTTCCAGCATCACTTAAATCTGCATTGTATATGGTGAGTGATGGAGTAGATGGAATACTGCCGCTGTATTTGCTGGTGTTGGTAGTAGATGTTATTGTAGTGACAACGACATTGAATGTTCTCTGCCAGGAAACACTTGTTACATCCGATGACGATACAACACATCCCAAGGTCACAGAACTTGTTAAAACTGCTACATAGTATATCTGTGTAAGGATCACTACTGGAACAGCTGGAAGTGAACGAAACAAATGCATTTGAAGAAAATAGTTTACCGTGTGTGATTTTGTTTACGGAGTTGGGAGATTAAAGACATGGCTTCTGATGGATTTGTTTTTATCTGACTCAATCAATTCTGAAAATAGTTGCTGATAATTCCCCTACAAATTATTATTTATAAAAAAGGAAAAAAAAAAGAAATAAAAAATGTGGTATGATTGACAATGAGATAACTCTTTCAAAAGAAAATGACACAGAAATGAACAACTAAAGGTCACCTTCAACATTGATCAAAACTAATACCGCATAGTCAGCTATAAAAGACTGCAAAGTTTGCATGATGATTATAAATTATCTGCTTTACTTCTTACAGAATTTCAGGGAACATGACAATGTGCATGATTGTATTACCATGAAACATAATAGTAGCTTAAAAATAAATGTTGATCCAATTGTGAAAAAATACCGGTATTGTTAAGAATTTTACTCTACTAATACTATTAGATAAATCATTTATCGACAAATAATACCCCTAATTATGTTCAAATATTTGGTTTGTAGTGCACTAAAGTATAAAATGACAGATACCAAATAATCTCTTTGGAATTGAGACCTATACAAAAGCTTATAAAACTGCAAACCAGAAAGGATTGGCTTATCATTGGTTGTTCATCTTAAACTGACTTAATCACAAACCTTAACATTTACATTACTAGTATAAGCATATTATGTTTCAAAGTCAATGAATCATGCCTAGTGTTGAGGGACAAATAATCTCCTTTTAAATGAGATGCGATAATACTCATACAACTGCATACGAAACACATTTGACTCACCACTAGTGATTCCCCAAAACTAACCCAGGGGATACAATTATTGAAGGGACGAGGTCCACCACCTGCCACTTTCAGTCGGTAGTTAGTTACACCTAACAGACATTCGTTGTTTTGCAGTTTAAACAACAACATTTAGATAAAAATATTTAAGAAAAATAATCTTAAAAATTGTGACTTTACTTAAAGAAAAAGCTTGTTTGCTTAAATTCTGCACAATTGTTTTTAAGTGCAGTCACGTGACCAGTTGTGGTACAAGATACTAGGACTCGAATAAATATGATTTAAACATAACTAATAAATAATGTGAGTCATATTTTGAGTTGACTTTTTTAAAAATAAAACCTAAGGAATATTTACTATTCAGCTAGATAGAAAGGATCTGAATAAAATCTTACATGGTATCAAAAGCGAAAACGTAAATATTCGAAAACGTACATATTCGCCCCAATGAGAGTTTATTATCCTCAGCTGGATTTTGATGATTAATCAGCTTTATTCCACATACAACGAAAGGGAAAATGGCCCCTTATTGCAAGTCGAAAAACAAAACAAAACTATTATTTGACACAACATTAGGCTTGTGTGGAACCCTTGAAACACAAATACAATATGTATCAAGTGTTATTTAAGAGTGTGTAATGTTGACTAACAGGTGGTTGAATATTGCGTAACATAACGAAATTGCGCATTTTTTATCAAATTTTTGCGAATATATGTAAATTAAACAACCTCCGTAAGGGTGGATCAACTTCATACTTTACAACACGAACAAGTATACCGACAATGTAAAGTTTACGGTAAATAATTTGCTGATCTACTTATGCAGACGTATATTTTTTTTACAGCAAAACATGTACAGGTTGTTATTGCTTATAACTATTGAAATCGAAAACATTCGAGATATATCCGTGTCTTAGAACGCTGACTTCGGTGTGTGTACTTTGCAGTTCATATTTGATGCGGGACCTCTGGCCCGAATTTTGAACATTACAATCGTAGAATATTAATAGAAACAGACTACAGTTCAGGGCAATCAACAAAAACCAACCACAACATCTTAAATCATTACCCGTTATCATATCCATCAATGCCATTATATAGAATCGAATTCGTAACAGTGTGGCTGTGGACATTGATTGGCGCACTTTAATATCCCATTGACTGGGACAGATTAGGTGAGCGTGCGTCTAAAACGCCCATAGCTCACGACGTCCTTAGTAAAGACATTTAAACTGTGGGGTCACCAAAGGTTCTCAACGCCGAAATAAAATAATTCGAAATACTAATCAGAAATTTATGTTTTGAAAAAAGAATGACTTACTGGCTTTAAAAATTGCAATGCATGTGTTGATTGAGTATCTTTTTCGGACGTCAAAGCTATTTAACAATTGCGATTGTCGAATAATGTCATCTTTTACCTTTTTTATCTGGTCTAAAATTTATTTTAGAACGAATGGATAATCCACTTTCAAAAGTTGTGCAAATACATAACATATAGACAAAGTATACTTCTGTCCTGTCTTTTTCGTACTTGAAAGTTATTGGATAGTAAGAAAGCTATTTGGATTAAACCTTGTAAAATGTGCATGCATTTACGGTATTGTATTGTTAAAACTGTTCTGCTAAACTGCTACTACTTTGTAAAAAACACTTGGCAACAGAAACGCATTCATCTTATTTATATTCAAATCGACCCAATTTACATAGAAATGGACGACTTCATGCATTTTGTGATCGCAAATAAAATATGTTCCGGACCATACGCGTATACATACTCATACGGCCCGAACACACACATGATATTCTGTGCGTTATAGGTCGTCTATTCATTTTTTTCTTTCTTTTGTTGATGATATGGTTCTCTTAATCAATAACATATTTTGTAAGATAACGCGGGTTCCCATTACTTAAAAGTTTTGTTTTTTTTACAATGAATAAACTTTTTTCTATCATTATTTATTGATATCAGCTCTGAACATTATCATTCTTAAAAGTGAAACTGTAGTAAGTGATGGTAAAAGAATTATTTAAAACAAATTCCTTAAATGATTTGTGAAAAGAAAGTTTCATTTTATGTATCAAAATGTGTTAACAATTGATTATTTAAATCCCAAATTGAAGGCCTCTGATGAACGACAAACAAGTTATAGGTGAATTTTTCAGTATAATTACTAACAAACGTTTTACCGTCGACCACATTGTTATGAATTTAATTCTATAAGCAGTTACATTTAATTCATGTTTGAAACGGTGCAAATTGGTAATTTGATTTGACTTTTACCAACAGAAGCATTGTAGCAAAGGAGAAAAATAATTATGTTCTGAGGCCAGACACGAAAATAATTGAATTTAACAGAAAGAAAACATATATCGCACTTTGGAAAAAGGGAGAGGGCTTTTGATACCTTTTATAAAATTCTCTATGCATAGTATCTTTAACAAAAAATCATCCTACAACAGTCCTCAAGCTGTATATGCCATCGATTACGCGGGTGTGTTCTAGTATATTTTACATAAAGAGATTGCCCTTGATTATCTCTGCGATTTAATACTTACAATTATTGGTCATTACGAATTAGTAACAACTATGTAGTACCCCTCGTCATAGACTAGATATAACTAATTAAAAAATATCTCCCCCCCCCCCCCCCATATACTTCTATTGAATGAAATTTTAAACCCCGACATATGAACTTCCTGAAATATGAAAACAGCCACCTTTCTTCTTTAGTTAGAAAACTTAATATCATTCATGGTTCAGATCTAGAAGTAAGCAGATCTGTGTTACTATTAAACTAAATCCCGCATGCAGCTGTGGTCATGCTGTTGAGGATTATATTTACATTTTTGTCGAGTGACCATTTCACAATGAAGCAAGATAAGTATTGTTTTTGATTTTCAATATAAATGTTATACCATTTGAACTTATATTCGCTGTTCACGGTGACCTTTCAATGATACATTTTAGCAAAGTAAAACAATTTTTGAATCTGTGCAATCTTATATCAGAATTACACAAAGATTTAGAACGTCACATACAATTAAAATTCTGAATGCCTACTTTTCACGCCAATTCAAATTACAAAAATATTGTATTGCATTTTCGTTTTTGTTTATAGTTTGTATTACATGTATTTCTATTTTTTTATCTCGTTAATATCTTATGTATTTTGTGTTCAATCCCATATGCTACTTTTGAAAGTAATAATTATGTGTTTAAACAAAAAAACAAAACAAAATCGAAGATAAGTCGCACAACAAAATACTCAAAGTAACAAACTTGTATATTTGGTACATGTATATGTCATAGAAATCACTAATCCATAACAATGTTAAGTTTTTTTTAAAACAATACAACGGAGACAAATACTATGACCTCAATTTACTTTTTTCTGTTCTTGTAATTCATCTACACAAACTCAAGGACGTAGCTCGTCTCTTTGCTTTTGAAGCTCGTTTTCATAATTTTTATATTTTTCTACAATATACGAATATTTTTATGTTATCATCACTGTAAGGTTAACACGCTGTGTAATTCTGAAAAGAAATACTTACTGACAGTAACAGACAGGGTAGTAGTTGTACTCTGTCCTGTCCCTACACTGTTGGTGGCAAAGCATGTGTAAGTTCCAATATCATTTTGGTCAGTATTAAAGATAGTCAGAGATGGTGAGTCAACAGTGCTGCCGCTATATTTGTTGGTGTTGTTTGTGGATCTTATTTGTTTTATGCTTCCAGTAATATTGCGTTCCCAGTAAGCGTTGGTGAGAGATAGTGTAGAGGTCACAGTACACTCCAATGTCACAGGGATACCAGCGAAGACTGAGTATGATGGTTTTTCAACTTGGACTGTTGGTACAGCTAAAAAGAAATATAAACATATAGATATAGGAAGATGTATTGTGAGTGCCAATGAGACAACTCTCCATCTAAATAACAATTTATAAAAGTAAAACATTTTAGGCCAATGAACAGCCTTGGCTCACACCGAACAACAAGCTATAAAGGGCCTCAAAATTATAAGTGTGAAACCATTCAAACGGAAAAACCAACGGTCTAATATATATAAAAAGTATGCACATGTACTTGACTTCTAAAATAGTTTCCTTCAACTTATGTTTATTTTGAATTAAACATATATCATTTACTGAAAATTACTAAAAGATAGAAACTGAAATGGCAACTAATATAAAAATTCGATAATGTTGTTGAATTGTCAATTAACTAACTACCCACTAGAGTTCAAATAGAGCTTTCTTACAAATTGACGAAAGATACGAACGAGCGTAAAGGGAGCACGTATTTCATTTCCACAACAACAGTTAAAAGAGTCTTTGTATTATCCAGTAAAACAGCATTCTTTTCTAAGTCAAGTTTATTTTTCAAAAATGATAATATCGCAAATAAAACACGATCTTAATATAATCAAACAGAGAAAAATTGTTCAGATTGGGGAGTTCCATTAGCCGAAGACAAAACCGCACAACCCACATAAATTTTGACCTTTTTAGGTATTGAATTTGATACCTTAAAAAAACTAAGAGAAAACTAACTAATTTAAAACACATTTTGCAGCTGTCTCTACATTTAAAAGGTAACCTTGCGCCAATTACAGTCCCTGAGTGGTTTGTTAAACTTTGCATGCCAAGTTATCGCTCCAGGAAGGGCTTTTTGCCGAAGATTGATTGATGCTACTTGTAACATAAGAAAGGCACACCACGGGGTATCCCGGTGTCATCGGTTCTCGATAGCATAACAAACATGTTGATCGTATCGCAAGTACAGCTAATAAATATACCCAAATTGTTGTGTGTTATTTTATTTAACACTTGCTTCTGTTTTCCCCAAACCCTGCAGCTTTCCCTGTGTTCATTTTACACGTTTATGAAATGTTGAGCACTACGTCATCAGTTCTCGATAGTTTTCAAAAGTATGATATAAAGGGCATGTATCACACTATTAGTAAATGGAAAATAAAGAAACATTAATGTATACATATTTTATCACTAGCAATGACATACTTTTATTTTTTTTAAGTAAATAATTAGCAATTAACACTGAAATAAATATGCAAAGTGTATTTTTCAAATGTCCTGAATGTAAATCAGCTGATTGTGTCACAAGAAATTATGTAAGTGAGTTAATTGTCACTGTCACAATGAGGGCTTACACATTTTGATTTAGTTCTGACAACAGTTACAGGTGAACAGTAGCGAACATGTGTCCAGTGATCACACTTATCACACTGAGTCCAGTTAAACATAGTGAGTGAAATGCAATGTTTTAAAGAGAGTGGATATCTTTGATTGCATACACTGAACTATCAGTGGCCCACAAACCCCTGAAGGTCTTTCACTATCAACATGATCAATTTTCTTTTCTAGTTTAGATTTCTTTGGTTTTGTCGTTTTTTTCATTACTGGTTTTTCTTTTCCTTTTGTTGCTTTCTTACTAGGTGCAGTTTTTACAGATTTTTTTTAAAGTTGTTTCTGCTGTACATGTTCATAAATTAGATTAAAAGTTTCATCTTCAGTTACAGCTTTTCCACTTGTTATTTTAAATAATGTTTTCCTAGGTTTTGATGGCTTTGTTGTTACCTTTGATACACGTTTAGTGAAGAATGTGTTTATGTCTTGTGAGGGGTTGTCATTTTCATGTTTCTGATGAACAACTAGGTCTCCTTCAGCCAGTGTGTGAACAACCGTATGATTTTCTGGATTATCATCAGACATGCTTAATGCAGTTTTGTTTGGTTTCAAAATAATAGGCTCCGATTCTGTAGTAAGTTCTTGTAATACTTCAGAAGGTTTGATTACTGATTTGTCAAAAGCTTGTGGATTGAATTGATGAATACCAGTACGCTTAAAGGAGGAAAGAAGGTTGCTAGATGTCAGTGAAGTCAGGTTCGCTTTAGAAGCAAGACTACACATTTCGTATCTTGTGACTTTTTGTCCTATATCTGCATGCATATAGCTCTGGCATTCCTTATTATATTTTTTTTTGCATTGGTACAAACCAGGCAACACATAAAGGCTGAAGACCCCATTCTAAGAGTTCAATCAAAACATGAGATGCATGCCCATCATATATTACCAAAATTGGATTGTCTGCATTGCAAGATGGAGCATACTTAATAAAGTGTTCCTGCATATATCTTAGGAAAAGTTCTGTGTTGGACCAACCTGAATCAGAGACACCACCATCTGTTTCAGGCATTCCACCGTTCATTAGTTCGCTCAACATTCGTTTACCGGGAAACACAAAGAAGGGAGATTTGTGTGTACCGATTGTATTTCCACCAGCTATTACAGTCACTGTTTGTGTTCTACCTGATGGTACTGATTGTATAGTAGCATTCTTATCTCCTACTACATCACTTGGTTTATGTTCTATATTAAAACCTTTTTCATCAATGTTATAAATGCATTGTGGTTTCTCACTTAAATCATATTTTTCCAGTAATTTCTGCAATTCTTCAAAATAACTATCGACTTTTTCTTTCGTGGCAGACTTTGCTCGAGATACCTCTAATACTCTTGGTTTGACTAATTTAATTTCCTCTGACCATCTACTCATGAAGTTGTAATACCACTGGTTAGTTAGTGGTTTCTCTTTTGGACGTTTCTGGAGGTAGACTGCAAAATCAGAGACCATCATTATAGTTTCGGACCTTGAGTATCCATAACCATAAGCTGCCATCATCCTGACATGGTCTACTTGTTTGGCTTCTTCCTCTTGGCTAAATAGTGGAGATGGACCAGATTTTAAGGTTTCAATGGGGACTCTTCCATCAACTCGATCTCTGAGTGTTGTGAGTGGTACAATTTACACAATTGAAGCCCTGTGAACTGCCATGTCACTGTCTTTACCGGTCTGGTAAGCATTCCGCAGCTTTGTTGGTGAATACTTTCTAAGTGTTGATTTATCCTGAAAATAAACAATAGAAACAATAATTAGTTTAAGCCTTAGATATAATTTCATATACATGTGTAAGTTAATTGACTATTCAGATGCGTATTTGAAATTAGTAATATACTAAAAAAAATAGTTTTATTAAGATAAAACCGTCTTTCAATTTTTTTCTTGCTCAACCATTGCCGATTTTTGATAAAAAGATATATTTTTAATAATGAGATATTACCCAAACGGCGTTCCATAGTTTTTTCCGCTGAGCAACGTCACACCTATGTTTCCGGTTGCGTATGATATTTGTGTACTTGACCTTCATTTGAAGCTATATTTTGTTTACATTTAAAAACGTGTATTTTATGAAACGAGAGGGTGAAGTTGGGGCAGTTTTGGGAATAAGAAAAAGTAGGTTTTTCAAGGAATCTATATTTATTAGTTTTATACATACCTTAAAACGTAACATGATGAAATGGTCGAATGCGATCAGCGAGGTGTTGTTCTGACGATGAATCCTGGCGAACAAAATACACGTGCGATTTCGCGAAATATGTCAAAATTGTACACGCGCATAGTTATCGAGAACTGATGACTATCGAGAACAGCACGATACGGGTATCATGTAATATGCGCGAGGACCTTAAAGTTTGGACCTATTTTTAGAGCAATATAATGGAGTTACAGTCATGATTGAAAGTTTATGGACCTCCAACGATATGCTTGAACTGTTTACAGATAGTGCCGGGGGTCACACCAACAGTCTTGGCATTTACTTTAGGGAAAATGGGCACAAAGTTGTTGGCCAAAAAAATGGGCAGAACATGATTTATTGAAGGACATTACTTACTTTGAACATTTCCCAGTTGTTATATCGCGTCATATATGGGGAGTACATCTTAAAAACAAACGAATCATTTTCTTTGTGAATAATTAGGCCGTTGTTACTATCATAAACAAGAGAACTTTTAAGTCAATAGAGTTATGTCCCTTATCAGAAATCTAGTTTTTTCCACATTAGAATATAATATCGGTTTAAAAGCAGAACACATTCCTTGTAAAATGAATACCATAGCCGATTCATTATCCCGTTGTGATTTTCAGCGTTTCAGAAACCTTTTCCTAGAAACAGATCAGTACAGAACAGCAATTCCAGACCACCTTTGGAAGTTTTAGAAATTGAATTAAATCATCCTCTTACCAGTTCTATGGCCAAAAAAAACCCGGAAAACATACAATACGGCAATCGAATCCTTTAAAAACTTTCGATCAGCATACAACTTACACGATATTCGTCTAGCCCCGCTGATATTTTTCAGCGATTTAATATTTTACATTGCCTTCCTTTCATTCAAAGGTCTGTCAGCCTCTACTGTCTTAACATATATGTAACACTCCAAAACGTGTCCTTCCCCCCAAACGTGTCCGATTCTCCCAAACGTGTCTTTTCTCCCTAAACGTGTCCGAAATGCACAATATTCCCCAAACGTGTCCGATTTCATAACCCCCAAACGTGTCCGATAATTGTTATTCGCCTAAACGTGTCCAATATTTAACGTCAAAACGTCACACGTCTTTTAGCGCTAATACATGTATCTCCTAATTAAAAAATCGCTGATAACGTTAACGGTAATTCTTTGATGGGAGATACACGTGATGAAGTTGTCATTTATCAGATTAAGTTAGTTCGATGTAGATTTTTATTGATTATAATAATTGCAAAATTAATCTGTTATTATTAAATAATTCTTATATCATTTGCATATCTATAAATACTTGAATTGGATTGGTCAAGTAGAATTTTTCTCTTGGTTTACACTTAGATTAACCATGTTTCCGAAACTAAATTTTTAGAAAGTCAAGATGGCGGCGTACTCCTTAGTTACGACATGCCATTGTGCTTCTGATGGTACATATAGTAGCCATCAAAGTAATAATTTAAATTTATAATCGCGTATGTTTGGCTGAAGAATTATGAGGATTAAACACATTTTTTCTAGAGGTTATTGATGTGTAAACCGGGGCGGTTAACTCACAAACTGAATTAAAGTGCTTATTGTCCAGTTGCAAGTATTTCATATTCATTTAGAGCGAACATACACATGGAGTTGAATTAATTGTTAACTTTGTTAATTATTTTGTACTTACATGAACTCCGATGATGCCTTTTATATTTATCCGAATATTGCAGAGAAAGGGACACTTTGACCCGTTATCTGTACAGTTTAATTCAACATGTTTGCTTACAATTTACATACGATATAGCCGAAATGACGCCCCCACTTTAACCCAATTTAATTCTTCCGTTTTGAAAACGTACTTACGTGCTTATGTATATTTTTAATGAAATGGTAAAATAAGTATACGTTAATGAAATAGCAATAACCAAATAACGCTTGATATGGACACGTTTTGGGAATTGGACACGTTTGGGGGTTAGTTTACAAATGGACACGTATGAGCGTTTATACAAATGACACGCTTTGGCGCAGTTTTCAACTAGACATGTTTGGGGGAATCGGACACGTTTGGGGGGAAGGACACATTTCTGAGTGTTACATATATGTCAGGAATAATAAAATTAACGGTACCAATTTTCTTGCACCAGATGCGCATTTCGACAATACATGTCTCTTCAGTGATGCTCGCGGCCAAAATATTAGAAATCCAAAGCTTATATAAACGATGAAGAGCTATATTACAAAAGGTCCAAAAAGTATAGCCAAATCCATAAAAGGAATCAGAGCTTTGCATGAGGGAGATACATTCCTTAATTTATAATAATTTCTAGTATTTTATAACAGCAAATTTTAATAACACAAAAAATCCGTATGTTCATGTCAACACAAGATTCAAGATTTAACAGATACATGTCGAACAAAATTCGTTTTAGTAGGAATAACATTAAAAGGTTTAAAAAGGTAAAAAAAAACGATTTGCGGGTACCAGTTTCAATTGATTTATTACTAAAGTTAATCAGGTCACTTCAACATGTCTGTTTTTCGTTGTATGAATCCACCGTGTTTGCTTCAGCATTAAGTCTAAAAAAAAATTCGCTTTATTTCGCGTGGGTGACATAGCTGCGGAAAGTAAAACTGATTTAGGGGTACATGTTATCCAAATATCTGACGTTTTAGTTGTCAAATTTAACTACAAAAGAAGAGATTCGTCTGTGTATACGTAGTTCCAAAACAGATCAATTACACTCTTCTTTAACTTTGATTATTAGAGAACAAACGACAAATCTTTGTGTCCCATTCACATACTGAAGGATATTTTACAAATTCGATATCCTTTGTCCGGGAGTAATTTATCAGGTATACATTTTGATGGATCAAGTCTTACTAGTTATCAATTTTCGTCTATTTTACAAAAGAGTTTGTCATTCTCCGAAATCAATGGACATTTCAGAGCACATTCTTTCAGAATCGGGAGAGGAACTGAAGCAAAAAGGCTAGGAGTAGAATACGAATCATTAAAGAAATGGGGTCGTTGGACATCGGATGCTTACAGAAAATACATCTGTTGGAAAAATTTAAACCGATAGGCTTTACTTTTTAAACCACAATAGATTATTAAAATAATACATACATCAATTTTAGGTGTCAAAACAATTTGGTTAAAAGGATCATCTATAGTATATTGGGCCAATAAAGAAGCTTTGTCTAGACCTGGGGGACTTCACCTTGGCCTACATAATACAGGTGCTCATATGGTTTTGATTGGTCAAAGGGTATGAATTGGGGTGATTTAAATAGAGTCTTTGAACAAATAGATATAGGAAGATGTGGTGTGAGTGCCAATGAGACAACTCTCCATCCAAATAACAATTTAAAAATTAAACCATTATAGGTTAAAGTACGGCCTTCAACACGGTGCCTTGGCTCACACCGAACAACAAGCTATAAAGGGCCCCAAAATTACTAGTGTAAAACCATTCAAACGGGAAAACCAACGGTCTAATCTATATAAACAAAAGGTTACTTAACCGCCCCCTTCCGAGTTTCCTTGTTATTCAACTTGGGTCTTATGATTTGGGTATATTGACACCAGAGAAATTATTCAGTGATATAGAATGTTACCTGCTTCGGTTACATGCATTATATCCAGTTTTAAAAATAATATGGTCAGACAAAGTAATGAGACGGTACTTGCACAATGCCAATTGTTGTCAAGCTATTGATAAGGCTGTCCGAGTCAAAAACTTAGTTTTGAGCATCGGTGAATGTGCAATAAGGCACAGTAACATAGGTGCTAAAGAAAGTAATTTATTCAGATACGACGGAACACATTTATCAAGGATTGGTAATGATATTTATCTAAATAATTTACAAGGAGCACTTGAAACGTTCATGACATCCGGAGGACCAGCTGATTTTCCTCGGCAAAATTGATATTATTATGAGCATTGTCATAAATTTAGATTATTTTAATGACAAGTGAAACTCGGTCGGGACTTTAAAGGGCACCAATCAGTTTAATTTGGTGTTGTTTCATGGTTTATTTCTTTGACACTCATTTGGCGGGATATGGCAAGATGACAATGGAACATATCCCCACTTTGTACGCTAGCTTTTTTTCAGCAGTCTGGCATTGTTTTCTTTAAAGAAACAAAAATCACTCAAATGTTAGGTATATGAATTTAATAAGTATTATTTTACCTACACCCTTACCCAAATTGTTTTGTTTATTCTATGTATGTGTACCGTTAGAAAATGTATGAAAATTTACAAAATTTAAGATGTTTTGATTTAATCATTGCTTTTTCATCTTTAGTAGTCTCTTTTCAAATGAAAAATGCCTTAAGGGTTTGTACACTTCGTTAGTACAGTTATCAGGAGTTCACTTTCATAATTATATGACAATGAAAAGTCATTCATATATAGCATTTCATAGTGCATGGAAAACCATGTATTTTGAAAATGTTGAAACTGACTTTTCATTGGAAGAGAAGGGATGAGTATATTCTAACAATGTGGATGTAATTTGTTTAGTTTATGTGTGAGTTACACTAACACAACACCGAGTTTAGGTCAATGTGAACACGGCCGTAGACGCATTTGTGTGTACCCTGCCTGCATGTTCCTCAGTTGTAAAGGGGTAGTTTCTTGATAAATATATATATATATATATAGATAATGTATAGTGCTACAACTAGATATAAAATAATGCAGAGTGAATATTAACATTACTTACTATTTGAGGCAACAAACAGACTTGCTGTGTTAACACTTTGTCCCGAACCAGCACAGTTTGAAGCAAAACACCTATAGGTCCCAGCATCATTTGAATCTGTATTGAATATGGTGAGTGATGGAGTTGATGGTGTACTGCCGCTGTATTTGTTGGTGTTGGTTTTGGATGTGATTGTAGTTCTAGCACTGTCGATTGTTTTCTGCCAGGTAACACTTGTTACAGTTGTAGTGGACGATACATTACATGATAAAATAATTGTACCTCCATTGTTCACAGAGTAAGATTTCTGTTGAATTGTAACAGTCGGAATGCCTGGTGATATAATAAGAAGAAACCGGATTTCATACGTGTTAGTTTTAATATAAAACAAAATCATACAATGATATTGGTCATTTAGATAAAAGGTGAAATTTTGATTTGCAAATGAAATCAAAGTTACTACTTACTATCATGCTCATAAAAATCTGGACAAACAATACTATATATGAACTAGAGGCTCTTAAGAGCCTGTGTCGCTCACCTTGGTCTATGTTAATATTAAACATTGTACACAGATGGATTCATGACAAAATTGTGTTTTGGTGATGTGTTTGTAGATCTTACTTTACCAAACATTTTTGCTGCTTACAATTATCTCTATCTATAACAGTAGTTTCTGTGGAAAATGTAATTGAAAATCTACAAATTTTGTGAAAATTATTAAAAATTTACTATAAAGGGGGTCAAGTGACTATTTTGGTCATGTTGACTTATTTTTAGTTCTTATTTTGCTGTACATTATTGCTGTTTACAGTTTATCACTATCTATAATAATATTCAATAACAAAAAAAACAGCAAAATTTCCTCAAAATTACCAATTCAGGGGCAGCAACCTAACAACCGATGATCCAATTCATCTGAAAATTCAAGGGCAGATAGATCTTGACCTGATCAACAATTTTACTTCATGTCAGATTTACTCTTAATGCTTTGGTTTTTGAGTTATAAGCCAAAAACTGCATTTTACCCCTATGTTCTATTTTTAGATGTGGCTGCCATCTTTGTTGGTTGGCCGGGTCATCGGACACAATTTTCAAACTAGATACCCCAATGATGATTGTGGCCAAGTTTCAATTAATTTGGCCAAGTAGTTTCAGAGGAGAAGATTTTTCTAAAAGATTACTAAGATTTACGAAAAATGGTCAAAAATTGACTAAAATGGGCAATAACTCCTTAAGCGGTCAACTGACCATTTTGGTCATGATGATTTATTTGTAGATCTTACTTTGCTGAACATTATTGCTGTTTACAGTTTATCTCTATCTAAAATAATATTCGAGATAATAACCAAAAACAACAAAATTTCCAATTCAGGGGCAGCAACCTAACAACGGAATGTCAGATTTATCTGAAAATTTCAGGGCAGATAGATCTTGACCTGATAAACAATTTTATCCCACATCAGATTTGCTATAAATGGTTTGGTTTTTGAGTTATAAGCCAAAAACTGCATTTTACCCCTATGTTCTATTTTTAGCCATGGCGGCCATCTTGGTTGGTTGGCGGGGTCACCGTACACAATTTTTGAACTAGATACCCCAATGATGATTGTGGCCAAGTTTGGTTAAATTTGGCCCAGTAGTTTCAGAGGAGAAGATTTTTGTAAAAGTTAACGCCGGACGCAGGACGACGACGACGACGGACGACGGACGCAGGACGCCAAGTGATGAGAAAAGCTCACTTGGCCCTTTGGGCCAGGTGAGCTAAAAATGGAATATTAACGATATCATACAATAATATACCAAAACATTCTAAAATAGGTGTTGCAAATTCACGTTATCAACTGATATCACTTAGTGTTAATTTGTCTTTATACTTTATTACACAATCTTTAATCATAAAGACGGATTTAAATATCAAAGTTTGATAATTAATCTAAATGAAAGGATTATAGTTAAGTGTAAACTACAAGTAGCTTTTGAAAAGTGTACTATATTATAGTTATAAATATGTAAATATGCAATAGCTCAAAATATTTTTCCCGGGGTATGAAGATCAGCTCATTGTTCTATTGCCCGAAGCCTACGGTTCAGGGCAATGGAACAATGAGCTGATCTTCCTATCGAGGGACATATATTTTGATATATTGCACTGTAACACATTCAATAACGGTTTAATTACATAATACATAGTGAGTCAATTCTGTTTAGCACATACTTACAACTTCTCGTCCAATCAAATTGCTTGAATTTGCCTTCTAATTTTCATAGTACAATACTTTTTCCGTGTACTAAGTAACTTCGCATGAATGACCACAAGGGTAAGATTTTATAGTATTGTAATCAAGATATTAGAACAAAAATTGCTTCTGGTTATTTGAAATAAATTCTGTGTTCCAAATTAACTAAATAGTTTGTAATTAGCTTTCAAACAGATTTTTAACATCCTACTTATCACTCTTTTGATCTAAATTTTGTTTTGACAATTAAAAAAGTTTCTTTCATTAAAATAAAGAGTAATAATTATGGTGCTTTATACCTTGATTAAAGTACAACTCAATCTTAAATTTGCAATCCTTTATCTTCCATGCAATTACTTTGTACACAAAAATAGTCAATCATGAATCTTTTGAAGGGAAATTATTAATAAAGCAATTTGATATATTCAGTCATAAATTGGTTGCCTAATGTCTAGTGACTAGACTACCTATGTGTATATACCAGGGGCAGATCCAGCAATTTTTAAAAGGTGTTTCAACCAAAGATGTGGGAGGGGGGCCAACTGTTTGTACTCATTCAACAGCATTTTCAAGATAGTTTTAGGTTTTATGTGAAATTAAAAAAAAATGTTTTCAAGATTGTTAAGCTTTTACTGCAATTTAAGAATTGTCTGCTCTTGGTCAATTCATTTTGTCATCTTTCCATGAAAATAAGTACATGTATAGTAAACCAACGCTATATATCAATACACATACTTACACCAGCAGCTACCTTCTATACATTCTAAAGTCAAGGGCCTTTTGAAAACCCATTTTTACAATGATATTATAGTGAGTAGATTTACAAAACTATGTAAATGAGCTACATCCAGTCAGCCAAAACATATTTATAGACTAATTACAGGATTACTCAAGTTGTAAATATGTGCTAAATTGGATATTGTATAGAAAGGTATATACTATGAAAATAAGAGCTTGGGAAAAAAAGCCCCTCGCTCTAATTTTCATAGTATATACCTTTCTATAAAATAACCGAGACATAATTATAGTGTGTAAGGAGCATACATTTACAACCAATACTTTAGAAATTCAATAAAAAGGACATGAAATCAGAGTAATTTAAATGACAAGAAATCATAAAAGTCAACATATCAAATATTCTTCAAAATTTAAGCAAATAATATAAAAATATTTATAAAACAGTAAAATACTCAGTATCAGGTAATCAAATGAACTATTGAATTAATAAAACCTTACGACTCGGAATGATAATAAAAAGTATGAATTATAAAAATATACAAAATTCTAAAAGTGAACTTTTAAACAAATAGTTGTCGGGTCATTATAAGATTAAACATATTTTTTCTAGAGGTTATTGATGTATAAACCGGGGCGATTAACTCGTAAACATAATAAAAGTCTGAATGACTTTAATATTTATAATTCTTCAGTCAAACATTTGCGAATTTTATTTTACGTTTTTTGTTTGGTGGCTACTACATTTCCCATCAAAAGCACAAATTTATGTCGTAAGTAAGGAGTAAGCCGCCATCTTGGCTTTCTTAAAACCATAAATGTTCGATAAATATAACAGAATCTAAAATGAGAAAGCACCTACCTCAAAAACTTCATTTTAATTAGATATAAACCGAATTTGAAGCGTAATAGTAACGAATTAATCTTTCGATTGAAAGTTTTCATTCGCATGACGCCGTATTTTGCAAAATTCGCTGAATCATTCGTGTTTGACGGAGTTTTATAATAATTCAAATTCTATACATTTTCAAAGCTTTAATGCCTATTATGTCCTTTCTTTCATATAGTTATATATGCATTACATAAAAAAACAGGTGTTGTTTTTACTTTTCAAATTCAATTTGCTTAAAATTCCGGGATCCCTCCATACACGTGTATCGCGCATCAATAGATTACGAAGGTAGTTTCGGAAAAATGGTTTATCGAAGTGTAAACTAAGAGAAAAATTCTAATTGACCAATCTAAATCACGTTTTTATATATATGCAAATCATTACGAATTATACAAATTAAACGGCTTCAGATCTCTACAGATCTTTTGTTGAAAGTTCATTGACATGATACAAAATAAATATATAAACTTGAAATAGCAAAGCAAATTTGCATTGTCAACAGTTACATTGTAAGACGGTATACCTTTGACAAAAAAAGAACATTACATATGACAATATTAGGCTAGCTGGTCTTAACTAGGAACTGACAACTTGACAATTGAGTGTGCCTATAAAGCATCATAACTTCTACATATTATTTATTATATTACTTTTGAGACAATCATAACAGTAACCTTATCATATTTTCTGTATGTGTCAATACAGATTTTAGAAGGGGGCATCCAAATAAGATATTTAATTAGAAAAATTCTTTATGATATATGAGGGAATATATTTTATAATTTTCGCGTTTACTATTATAATAATCTTTTGAAGCATGACTTTTAAATACTTCATACAATATTTTTTCTCCAAAATTAATGTTGGAATGTTATTCCTCAATACCAAACTAAATCAAGCTGTAGAATATTAACTTTTTTGAAATTGAAATTTTTCCTTTCAATGTTAATTTGTTTTTAGTACTAAACTGTCTCTTAATGCTTGTCTGACTTGTATATTAATTTAGGTAGTCTATCTGACAACATATAAATTAACCGGTATTTAAAGTGGAAATACTAAAATGAACTCAAATGATATTTGAATAAAACTAAAAAATAAAAGAGAAAATGTTTTTTAACAGAACACAATCAATACATAATTTTCAAAATATAATAATAAAATTAATACCCAGTCATCCGCTCAATATTGGAAAACAACAGAGAATATGCATGATATTGAGAAGACATTTAATTTATAGGTAGATACAAATGTGACTAAAAAGAATTGAGGTACACTTCATGACTATGTTTATGGAGGGCCTAACGTTGCCGGTTGAATATTCAAAATATATATATCGAAAACTTACCTGAGACCGCTTAAATAACAGTCAGACCCCGTATTCTTTTAATGTCCATAAATTCGACGAAATCATATACTCTAAATATATAAAGATAGGGTAAAACGGATTTCCCAGAATAATGTTATTTTTAATATCGACGTTTGGTGCACACCGGTTTATACGCCAACTTGTGACGCCGGCATAAAAAAACATGATCCAGCTCAAAGTTTGTCTATTGTTTACCTGTACGCTTCACACACGTAACATACGCTACACGCGCGTTGAAAATTCAACAGATAAGTTTGAGACACTTTTAGGACACGTTGTATACGCTTCAAGATGGTTAAACTAGTTATATAAACCGTATGCGAGTGTGTTTGTCACAAACACCCCGTAGTAAAACGTTCCAGACACGCTGATAACACGTTTTATCGTCCCAGATACGTTCAAGAGACTTTTTTACCTTCGTATCGTACATTCCATCTACGATTTTTTGAAAAGGTGCAATGCATAACACGCGTTTCATAAATGAATAGGCAACTTATCAGTAAAAGGGTATCAGTCGAGCGCTAAAACAAGTAAATACGCGCTAATAAAGGTTATTTTACCTTTTCTATTGACCATAGCTATATATATTGATTTGAGTTTAAGAGGTGCAATGTATAACACACGTTTTATAAGCAAAAAATGAACGAAAAAGTAATGCCGCTATACGTTAGTTGCACGCCAAAGGAACGCTGAGCAATCGCTAAACGCGCGTTGCATAAGTTTGAAGTACGCCGAAATGCAAATGTATACGCTAGGTGAACGCTATAACTCCAGGAATTTAAGTAGCTAGTAATACCGGCGTCACACATCAGCGTATAGCTCCGACGTACGCCGGTAATTTTAAAAAAATCATGTACGCTGCTAACACGCCAGTTATTTTGGTTGCATGAAACCTGTCAATCATGTCTGTAACGTGTACACAACGAGCTATAAGCGTGTATTGGGCGTACGAGAAACGTACATAAGCGTTTGTCGGGCGTTCAAAAAACGTATGCTGGCGTATGCCTGGCGTTTGCCTAACGTAGATGGAATGCACGCTACGAAGGAAAAACGTTTCTTGAACGTATTTGAGACGCCCCCGGTCGTATCTTGGACGTTCTATTGTGGGGTGTTTGTTACAAACACACACGCATACATTTAAAAGCGTATACAACGTGCCCTTAACGTGTCTCAAACTCATCTGTACACAGAGTTTTGAACGCGCGTGTAGCGTATGTATTACGTGCGAATAGCGTACAGATATACGCCAGACACACGCTTGAGCTGGATGAAACTTTTTATGCTGCTTAAAAACTTCCACGAAAATTTTGACGTACTTCAAACATATGCAATGTGCGTTTAACGATTGCTTATCGTTCCTCTGGCGTACAACTAACGTAAAACAACTTTGTCAATTTTCTCTGTACGTTTGGTGCACGCCGGTCTATACGCCAATGTGTGAAGCCGGCATAAAAGAATGCATTCAGCTTAAGCGTTTGTCTAGCGAATACCTGTACGCTACACACGCGTTATACTTATGGTACAAGCGCGTTGAAAACGCTACAGATAAGTTTGAGGCACGTTTAGGGAACGTGGTATACGCTTCAAGATAGCTTGACTTTAACTTAAACGTATGCGAGTGTGTTTTTAAACAAACACCCCATAGTCATGATAGTAAAAGGTCGGGTATTGTTCAGACCTGTGATTAAGTATGGTTTAGAATGAAAAAATAGGTCGAGTACAGGTCGAGAATGGTTAAAGACTGTTTCAGACTGGTCGAGTAATATTTCAGACTATTTTCAACGGCAAAGATAAGGGTCAAGTACGATTCAGTACAGTTGAGTATGGTTCAGACTGGGTCGAGTAATGTTAAGTAAAAGTCAGACCAATTCAGACTGGTCGAGTAAAAATCAGTACGGTCGAGTACAGATATAGGCCATTTCAGACTTTAATTGATGGTAGTGTCTTCAGTTCAAGTTGTCATTTGTTCCAAAGACAATAGTCAGTGAACATCAAAAAGATTAAAAATGCAGTATTTTACAGCAGGCAGACGATTTAGCTCAGGTTAAAATAAATAATAAGATATAAATGTCAAACCCATGGTTAAATGAAAACAAATCTATTGCTGCAACGAATTATTTCTTAATTAAAAGTGGAAAAAAATGACAAACAACTTTTAAGATTACATTTCATTTTACCAAAGGCGTTGTACTTCTTAGATTAAAATTCTACTGACAAACCTTTTTGGGTATCGTTGTTGAGTAGCAGGTATATAATGATCCCAACAGCTATGATAATTGTAATTCCTAACACCAATACAGACAAAATACTTTTTTGTTTCCATGTACAGTATGTTTGCTTCCAAATCTTATTTTGTGGTATCTCCGTATTTGCTGGGTCCTGTAATATATGTTTATCTTTAAAGCAAGTCTATTTTAAACTATGTACCCGTCGTCGTATTAATTAGTTCGCAACCGAAAACATTTAAAAATTTCTAGTTGTAGGTTTTATGAGTTTGACTGTCCCTTTGGTATCTTTCGTCCCTCTTTTAAATATGAATCAGATAAAGGTTCATGCGGACAATTAAGCTAAAACGATTGTGTCATCACCTAAACATCTACTTTTTGTACTAAAACTAAAGAAACATATATACATCTTTTTTTTGAATCTGGATATGTTCGAACATTCTGGCTTATTATTTTTCAAAAGTTGGAAGAGATATGTAAAATAAGTTTTCTCCCAACCTTTTCGAGTATAATCTTAGGTGTTAAATATCATGTATTTAAATATATTCCTAATACATGAATTCTGATATTAAGCGATATGTTACTTATGTAGAGTTTCATTGACAGTCCCATCTGTTGCTGAAGCAATTGAATGGCTAAAATATCATTATAGGATTCAATTGGGCCTATGAGTTTGTGCTCGACCAATAAAGCAATAAGAATAAAAGAGAAAAATGGTCAAATATTGATAATATTATTAAGAAATAGAGCTCAATGAAGATGTATTATGTAATGTAGTATTGACTTAATAGTATTTTATAATTTGTAACAATTATGGTTAACCATATATTAAGGAGTTATAACAAAATTGTTTTTTGTTCATCATTATTTTATAGATGAGATTTGAGAATGATATGAAAATAATATAATAAATATTACAAAAAAAAGTTAAAACAAGAATGTGTCCACAGTACACGGATGCCCCACTCGCACTATCATTTTATATACTTAGTGGACCGTGAAATTGGAATAAATTTTCTAATTTGGCATTAGAATTAGAATGATCTTATCATAGGTAACATGTATACTAAGTTTCAAGTTGATTTGACTTCTACTTCATCAAAAACTACCTTGACCAAAAACTTTAACCTGAACTTCGCACTATCATTTTCTATGTTCAGTGGACTATGAAGTTGGGGTAAAACCTATACTTTGGCAAAAAAATTAGAAAAGTCATATCATAGGGTACATGTATACTAAGTTTCAAGTTGATTGGACTTCAACTTCTTCAAACACTACCTTGACCAAAAACTTTAACCTGAAGCGGGACAGACGGACGAACAGACGGACGAACATACGGACGAACGAACGGACAAACAGACGGACGAACGAACGGACAGATGGCCGAACGGACGCACATACCAGAAAACATAATGCCCCTCTACTATCGTAGGTGGGGCATAACACTACTGCTAAGTGTTCATTTTTCTGAAAACATAAAATCCATTTGAATTTTTATTTGAATTTATTTTCCTAGAGGATGCAATGATTTGAAACTTTACCAGATGCAGAGGATAATTGTCTGTACTCAGAGATAATTTTATTGAAGACAACCAGTCATTTAAGCTAAAGGGTCAACATAAATCCTTAGTTCCACTCAATATAACAACCGAAGGCTGCTGAATCGAATGAATTACAAAACTGTAATTTAATATATCTTGATATTTTTTAAATCAAAAGTAAGTCAATCATACTAATTGTCACTGAAAATGAAATGAGCACAAGCACTAGTTTTAGTTTGATCATTCAGAAATTCCATGACTTTTAAATTTAAATGTTATATATTGTAATATATTATGCAATCGAGTTGAATAGGCTTTAAAATTTATATGCTTACATTATGTGTTTGTAAAATTGTACTATCCAATTGTGTTTGACTATCCTTGCCACTCTCTCCTACATTAAGAAGTTCCATAATATATCTGTTGTATTCTATCTGTTTGTGAATGTTTTTATAAAGGATGTTATATATAATACCCGTATCATGTTTCCAAAATTTTCTTGCATGGCTCACTTTCATCAAATAATTACATTTCTGCTCATAGAAGCTTACAAAATAGTCGTATTAAAAAAGAGATTTAAAAACTGCGCTAAAGTTACAATTTATATAACATACCGATACACAACTTAAATAATAAGATACACTGTACACGATTTATTAAAGTGTTTACTCTCCATAATAGCATTAAAATATTCCAGTCACAGTATCATAGTTTACATTTTTTGTTTGTTTAATGCAGGATATCTTAATACTAAATTAAAGACAGGAAGGGGCGTTTCGTAGATATTGAAATTAAGGATTGGTTTTTTTTTGGTGTGTAGTAAAGCAAAACTTTATAAAAAAAATAGGAATGATGTATTTTACGTATCTTACATGATTCACCAAGAGCATAGATAGGAATGATTTAAACAATTTTCGGTTGAAATATGTACAGTCGGATCATTGACTCTTTATTTGTAAGGTTACTTGAGTTCACCACCTGTTATGTATTGAAACGTTTGTGTCTAACTTTTGTTCTCGTGTTCAATGTTGTGTGCATTTCCAAGTTGTATTTGCATTTGAACTGCTGTTTATGTTTTGACCTAAAACATGCGCTTTCGTTTCAAACTTTCTCATTCATACCAATGGGTTGCACAATTTCCAAGTAGCAATGGTTTAAAAATTAAGAGATATGCATACAAATAATTATATTTTTGATTTTTTATGGTTTAACGCCACTTTTAGAGGGGCACATGCTACGAGATAAAAGTGAAATAGTGAAATAATATTTCGCTTCTAAAGCCAAATTGGTTTATTTCTTTATTTCAAATTAAATTAAGAAACATTGATAATGAACTATTCGGCCTCATTTTATTCGTATACATGTTGTCTTCAATTTAACCTATTAGCTAGAGATGGATAACGCATGCATTGTCCGTGTACTGGTTATTTATAGGAATAGAATGTCAACATTGAACATGAAACATAGGTAAATCATTTGATTGACCGATTCGATTCACAAAAAAAACATCTTTATACAGATAAAAATGATGAGAAACATATATTTCTAATCTATAATATAAAATTAAACACTCAGACCCTTTTAAAAATCAAGTTGAGCGAATTGGGTTAATCTATTTATTTCTATATGTATGCCTACAACCCCTATTATGGTCATCCGAGGTCGCTTTCATAGTTAATTGGAAGCTTCATATACTAGTAATCCTTCCCTGGCCATGTAAATTGTTTATTTTAAACTTTTGATAGTTTGAATATATGTTTTAAATAGTTTTAAATAAAATATGAGAATTCCAGTCAATTTTGACGACCATAGGACCCCTTTTTACGCCTCTTTTGGGCTATTTCATGGCGGCAGTTTCTATTGGTGGAGAACGCAAGCGACCGTCGACATGAAAACTGACTATCCTAACTGGCTAGTGATTACGTATCTGGTATAGTTATAAAATAAATTAAGTTAACATATATGTGGACGGTGTTACAAGTTAAGCAGTCATTTCGGACCATTTTCGAGTTCAATTATGTTTTTTGAGTAATTAAGAATGTCTAATTGGTAAGGTTTATGACCCCTTCTGTTGTCTGTGAATAATAAACTTTTGAAACTGCAATAGTATCAAAACAGCTACAACAATGAATTATAAAATGAGCCATTTTGTACATATACCGAGGGGAAACTTCGTGCAAAGCATAAATATTTATAGTTTCATTGCATTTAATAGAAAAGGGAAATTTGGTGAAAATAAAATTAAGAATTTTGTAGAAAATCCACAGACTTTAATACAGAGATTTCTGTTATAAAATTTCAACATAATTTACTCACTTCTGTTTTCTTTCATCAGCTAGCGCTTAAATCTTAAAGAACCTTTAAATTCTAAGAAAAAAAGCGTGTTGATCATAATTAAAAAGAAGAGCGCACTTTAAAATGTGCATTTGAAATCCATGCTTTTATTTATTTTAACCAATATCTAAATTTGTTAACTTGTTTTATGGAAATCATTGCTAGCAATGCATGCAATTATCCTCCATTTATCAAGCACCGAATTGCCAAATATGAGAACACAAGGGGAAAGGCTGTGGATTTTCTATAAAATTTACATATGTTTAGAGTAGAAGCAACACAAGGGTACCTAACCCTAATCAAGAAAATTAAAAACTTGACCAATAGACCATGTGGTCATGGTAATTGGAAACCTGCCAGACAGAGATGAACATTTTGCAGGATTTTACACACTTTGCATATCCTGAATCAATTAAAGATCAATACCGTTACTGCTGTTATCTATCATATGATTAATTAAGGCCCGAACTGTATCCAACTTGTAAGTTTTACTAGTTTCATTATAATTTGTTGCAATAAAGAACTTTTAAATCAAACTTGATTTTCTTACTTACCGGAGGCTGGAGAAAGGGTTTCATGAATAAAATGTAGAAGCAAATCTTCCGTATAAAGGTTGTTGGTTTGAACATATATTTGTCATCATCAAATTTGTTTTTGTCACCTATCCAAAAACTATATATTTGCTTTAACAATAAGAAAGTTGTGAAATTGTAAGAACATATTCTGTATGTACTTTACCGTATGGTAAAATATGCTGTTGAAGGACAAAACCATAAGCAAACTGTTACATTTTAAACTTCTAACCAATTTACTACAGACCTGCATGGAATAGTCTTCTTTCGCCTTTAACACATTTCTTGTACTTTTAAAATGCATAATGTATGCATTTGACTCACTCGGAATAGTAATTTACATTCATTTATTTGCTTATATTGTTTTGCATTTTTAGTTAAATTTTGAGATACCGTTGGATTACAGTAAAAACAACTAAGTGTGATCTTTTCAATTTTATTGTCAAAAAATATGTGTGTGTAAAACAAATTATAAGAAAGCTAAGATAAATACATGCACTGTTTAAATAATATGGATTTTAACTGGTTGAGCGTTTACATCTTAAAATAAAAAACACCCAAAATTATGTTTGTGTTTCCGCGCATGTCATGCAGATGTTCACTTCCTTGTCCCATAAGTTTTAGTGTTTTCTGAATATTCATAGACCGTTAAATAATCCTAGCCATTTACTATAAGGGACTATAATATGATTGTAACGTGTTTAATAATTCAAATGACTAGGCATAATTTTAGATTTATTATAGAAAATTAATGTAAGTTAGAAGGGGAACACCCCCTGATTTTTTATGTATATTTTAGACGGGAAAAAACAGATTTCATCTGATATAGTTTGAATTTGATATACGTATTATTTACCAAGTTGACATAAATCAAGTATGAGATGATTAAAACCTTTGGACGTACATTTGATTATTGAAAATAGTTTATCTCAGTCCTGCCACAAAATCAGATTACATCAAGTCGATGTCTACACGAGCATTGTAAACTCGTTATATAGTCGTAATACTTTCATATTTTAATCCTATGTAAATATTGGTGAAATCGGCCTGACCTTGATTACAATTTAACTTATCATACATCACACATAGATAACAATATTCGAATGTATATTGTTATGTTCTGGATACAAATTGTTTTGTATACTTTTCACTCAAATTTAGGTTAAGTTGTAACAGAGACCTTAATGACACGGGGTACTCAGTGGTCAATTACATTCTGGCGTTTTAAGATTTCCCAATATATGGTTTATTGTCTCTCGTGTTTTTATAGTTCTGACGCTAATTATTCACACGATTTAGATGCAAGCCAACAGGGAGTGCATACTGTTGTGATTCTGTACTTGGTGTATATCGACCGGACAACTTACACGTATCAGTCATTATGACTAATCTAAAGTTCGTCTTTCAAAGTTAACAGTCAATGGAACTTACAAAATGTACTTCATTTTTTTTGTAAACTATTATGTAAACTGTTGTTGATATATCTCCCAGTTTATAAGATATTTCAGAGCTTTCAGTTTCTGTTATTACCTTTTTGATAGAAAACTGCCAGAGTTTCAAGTGAATAAGGTTGAGTAAACCCTTCTAAACTCTATTACTAGATTGACTGTTATGGATATATGTTTTTAAATACTTTTTGTTTATGAGTGGATGTGGTTCAACACAGTAAAATAGCAAATCACCAGAAAATTGTTCACGTCTGTGGCCACTTAAACCACAACGAAGTAATACATATGACGTATTTGTCTATAGATATTAAAAGATGAGGTATGAGGGCCAATGGGAAAATGTTTTATCCAATTCGCAATTTGTTAAAGTTAATATCATTATAAGTCAAAATACAGTCTTCAACACGGAGCATTGACTCACATCCAACAACAAGCTATAAAGGGCCCCCGAAATAACGGCTAGTAGAAAACGATTCAAACGGTAAAAACTGAGAAACACTTGATAATCACACCAACAACCGACAACAAATGAACGTCAGGTTCCTGACTTAGGACTGTGGAAAACACATACAGTGGGTTTAAACGTTTTAAAAGGTACCAACATTCACCCTTCACAACTGAAACAATGATGTAACATCACAACATTGAAAGGCACTATAGATAAAACATCAATTAAAAGGACTTAACTCAATCAAAGACAAATGAACATACATTGAACGAATAAAGATGATCGATGATACAATGTCAATAAAAAATTTATAAAATAAGGGATGAAATGTTTGATTATTTCAGAAAGTCAAACATAGTCAAGAACAAAATGCCGCAAAATAGAATAGGTACACAGGCAAATGAGAATGATTTTGTTGTAATGTATACAGGATAAATGGAGAACGTTATATGTTTTACAAAATTAATAGTTTTGTGGTTCTTAAGGAATTTAAGGTCCTCAATGCTCTCCATCTTCGTTAATTATTTGGCGTCAATAATGAGTCTTATATAGATGAAACGCGCGTCTGGCGTAGTGTAAAATTTAAGTCCTGGTATACATGATGAGTTCATTGTACGAAAACAGAAGTGAAAGTTTATAGTCACACCAAACACTTATCAAAGGTGATATATATATGGAAAAAAAGACCAGATATAAAACTTAATAATTATAAAAAAGCATTACAAATTGTATCAATGGGACAAAATTAACACGAAAACAGTTCGATATTATTCAAAGAATCTTTATACTATTTATAAAACCTTGAGGTCATCTTAGGAAATGTGTAAAATCACTGGTCATGTTAAGAGATTATATATAATTACTTATGATTTAAGTGATAATGCAAAATCCCTGATTTGATCCTTATCTTATCTTACCTTACGGGTTTCAACATGTGAATAAGATCTACATAACCTTTCGAAACACCGATTCCGCAGGTTTTGGTGTGGTTATTTTTATAAATTTTCAGTTTGGCGTCTGGCGTACTAAATTATAATCCTGGTACCTTTGATAACTATTTACACCACTGGGTCGATGTCACTGCTGGTGGACGTTTCGATATAAACTTCAATTTCAATAATGTGGTCATTTACAAAACATAGAATTTTTCGAAAAACTAAGGATTTTCTTATCCCAGGCACAGACTATCTTAGCAGTATTTGGCACAACTTTGGAATTTTGGATACTCAATGCTCTTCAACTTTTTACTTGTTTAGCTTTATAAATATTTTTATATGAGCGTCACTGATGAGTCTTATGTAGACGAAACGCGCTTCTGGCGTGCTAAATTATAATCCTGGTACCTTTGATAACTATTTGCTGGGCTTTGTGTTGCTCAGTAATAAAACCAGGATGAACCAACCATTTTGTTTTAAAATGTCCTGTATTATGTATGGCTGTTGTAATCAAATAGTTTCATTTTTCATGTTTGTGAGATTTGAGCACCAATATACTACGGTTGCCTTTCTTTATTTAGTCTTTAGTGTGCTGTGTTGTGCTTTGTAACCCTTGTGTGTCTGTTGGTATTTTTCTTTTTTAGCCATGACGTTGTCAAGTTCTTTTCGACTTATGAGTTAGAATGTCCAATTTGGTATCTTTCGCCTCCTCTTTACATGATATACACTTACAGGAATACCATTTGTTAACAGCGAACACATGGATACCATTCGTAAATAATATACGGTCAGTGGGCGCGGTTTGTTTTAAATACAAGGTATTTAGTTCCGCTCCTTTTACAAAATAAAAAAAGTGTTGTTTTTAAATCAACATACATTGTAAATTTATCTTATAATAATCAAAATGATCTTTATTTTATTAATCAATTGATGCATTTTTATAATAACTTTACAACATGTTCATGTACAGTGTACACAAAGTACATTAAAATCACTATAAAGCTGATTTTCTAGAATCCATTTAATTTTCTTTTACAATATTATAATATAAATAAATATAACATTGATTGTAAAACAATTAATGTTGCTTTGAAAACATTTTACGGACGTTCACTTCTAAAATTCAAATGACATGACAAGTGTAAAAACATTAAGGCTCTTTACAAGGAGGTGGTACTGTTGAACAATCTTCACATCTTGGTTCTGTCACATTAAAATTGAAACAGAGCGCTCTACAATCAACTGTTATGATTTGTTCACCAACGCACCATACATAATAATTACATCCACGAGGATGTAACTTGTATTTGTCGACAGATGAACAATAGTTTTCTAAAATAAAGATTAATCTGTCATTAGAATTCAAAACAAATGTAATAACTGTATGTCCTTTAAGCATTTTAAAATGAGCGAATGTTAGATACATACATGGTAATGCCGCTAAATCTTCATCCTACTTGAACACATATGATGAAGGTCGATCTATTCGTCAAAATTATTTCAAAATTGAAGGGCAGATTTTGTGAGTGTTTTTTTTATCCTTAAACATTGAGGTTTATATATCTACACTACGAAAGAAAGAGACCTATTTCATTGAGTCGCAACTCCTCAGAATTTATATAAAGTCTCAAAATTTGTGATATGACGCATAACTGTCGTGTCTTGTTTTTCCTAAATTTGTTTTTAAAACTTTTTTTTTTCAGCAGAAAAAGAAATTTTTCAAATTTGGTTATACGCCTTCGCGAACACCGCGAAATTTAAAACAACACTCTTAGTTTCAACAATTGCCCACTTGTACCGCAATTTTGCGGACATCTTCTAGTATCCTTCGATTTTTTAAAAATGTGAATATAGCTTGTGACAATCAATCACGAAAAGCGCTTCAGAAGCTTATTTTTGATAAGCGTTGTATTGATACATTTGCCAATATTGTTCGTAGTAGCATTAGATCAGTATAACGTGCTTCGGTATGGCATGTCTTATGAATGTGACCTACTGCATTATAACCGTCTCCGGATTTGTAATTAAAAGATCAATCACAGGGTGCCAATTGTGTAATAAGATTTGGTCATTATTAGAAAGCACCTAAGATAACCGTGGTGTATGTTTGTATTTGTGTTAGTCCGGCTTTAAACTATCGATGTTGCGTTTTGTGTATTGTTGTTTGTCTTGCGTCGTTTTTCATTTGTTGACATGGAAAGATCAGTTTATTTTCGATTTATGATTTTGATATACATTTGGTATCTTTTGTCTCTATTTCATGACATACTAAAATTTCCCGTTATTGAATGAATACTGTTTTTAATAATAAACTGGTATTTCCATAATTACACTTTGAATGATACAGAAATAGCATAATGACATTTATATAGATAAATCTTAATAGAATGGAACAGATCATCATTTAAAGAATGTATGAAATACACGAAACTTCTTTTAAATCTTAGACATCGAAAAAGCTAATGTAGGTAGCTCTAATCATATTTTTAAGGTAAAACAGTTCTGTGAAAGTTGTATGATTTTGGGTGTTCATGAAACGATTTATGGGACATTTGTGTCTCACATGACCACGAGTATTTTCCATTCATCAGCGCCACAATACCGCCCTCCTTTATATACATGTTTATGACATATCCATAAACGACTTATCATAATTTTTTTTGTCATGAGTAAAACTACAGGTGAAAAAAAACCCAGAAAAAAACTGTTTACACTAATCTCATGTGTACATTATCATTTTAAGCATTAGTAGTATATGTTTTCATTTCCGTTTTTTATTGTTTTTTGAAATGACTGTTTACCTGAATCTGCATTTTATTGATCTAAGATATTTCGAACAATCTATAAAACACATACAATCTGTTGTCTTGCTTTAAAAGATAGTTGCTATCAATAATCTAGTACTCGTAAGATATATCATTGACATATTCCAAAAGTCTCCTTAATGCTAGCTCAGTAGTTAATAATTTACACCGGATAATCGCTATAATCATTTTATTAAGTAACTTGATGACATACCCCTAAATTTACTGTTTATGTCTGAGAAATAGCGGAATTTACATCAGTTGATATGACTTAAATTTTATTGAATAACTGTTCATGACTTATTATAACTGATTGTTCTTCTTTCAAGTTCAATTATATCAAATGTGTTATAGATATATCTGCCTGTGGTATTCTTTTTCTGGAGAATAGTTTATTAACAATTTAGACAAACCTTCGATTAATATAATCTGATGTTCATCCGACGTGTACAAGTTGTTGTCATCGTCTTCAGTAACAGTTTTGTCGTTTAATGTTCTGCATTTGATAGTTGTTTTGTTCCAATCACTAGTAAGGTTTTGGGTCATGTGAGATTTAATGTCATTGCTGCAATCACTTTTCGCTATTTCAGTTGGAATAACTTCATTGTAAGATACTGTATAGTTAACTTCGCCTTCTTTTCGAATCAAAAATTGAATAGACCCAGGTGGATTTCCTACATTTCCAGTGCAGGTCAATTGAAAGTTTCCATCTTCTATTGTATTTAAAGGTGCTGTCATGGATGGCTTACCTGGTTTTGCTAAAAGATAAAGATTTGCTTGTCAACAAGCCTCTTGAAATAGAATGACATTCACAATAGTCAAGACTTATAGGTTTAACTGTCAGTATTACTAATTCCAGGTACAGAGTATGTTTTGCAACTAAACATAACACAGACCAGTTAGTATCACACTTGTTTAGCACTTCATGTGAGTACATGTCCCCTTGAATAATCCTAATTATATATACCTTCCAGGTTTTTTTAATAATTTATGTAGTTATGATTGACGTCTGTTCAAAAAATGCCATTATTCTGTTTGTTTGAAAGAGCAAAATAGAATTAAGGACATCAAAAATTGACGGTTTGGTGAGACATTATGTTTTTTGTAACACAATTTACTCATCCAGTCATCTTATTTGACTTTAAGCGTTGTCTAACATATAACTTACTATATAATCCGATTTATATTTCGTGATGACTTAATTGTGTTTATTCTTTAATTACATTTTTTTTTGGGGGGGAGGGGTCCCGTTTTTCGTAAAGTGTTTAATTTTTTAAACTCTGGGTACTTTTACAGGGCCACAAAGACTAACCCTCTGGTTTGTATAATCATATAGTTGGGGACGTCTTCATAAGTATTTAAAAATAGTTTCAATCACCAGTACGGTGTTAGATTTTGTTCATTGTGAAGGCTTATATAACTGGGATTTTGAGATGGATATTCGCAAATCAGAACTTATTTATTATATTTAATGAAACATGATTGTTACATTTCTTTGATGAGAAGAAAATAATTGTCAGGAGGCTGGATTGATTTCTACAATTTATGCTGTTATGCGTGCATAGTCAAAGATGATAGCATTTCAACAGGTCTAGTTTTATTTTGTGTCGAGTAAAAGATATTCTGAAATTTATTTTCTCTATTTTAGTGATAAACAAGAGTCTGTCAGAGCGACAGAAAACCGGATTTATTAAAATTTGTTTGTGTCCTGGCAATTTTAAATATCACAAACACCAGAACTCCTGACTGGTGAAAGTGAAAATCGTCAATATTAAACGCGACCTTATCAGTTACAGTTACATATTACAATATCTTTTTTAGTTGAATGGTTCGTAAGTTAAAGCACGGTAAAGAACGAAAAGACCATTTTTCAATCTTTTAAGAACCATAACTTCTGCACGGTGTAAGTGAAATTCGTAAGTATTTGCCATGAGTAAATATATAATAAAATTTGAATAGCTTTGGTTAAACGGTACGAGAATAACAGCAAAGATGTGACTGGAAACACTTTTTTTTAAATTTTTGAGAACTGTAACTTCTGAATGGTGAAAGTGAAAATTGTCAATATCCATTTTGTCATCAGAAACAACACACTAACATTTCAAAAGCTTTGGTGGTAAATGGTTTATAATTAAATGCAACGACATAACTGGAAACGCAATTGTTCAATCTTTCAAGAATCCCAACTCATGAACAGGAAAAGTGAAAATCGCCATTGTTGAATTTGACCTCCACTTTGTCATCAGTAGCAACATATCAAAACTTGAAAAGCTTTGTTTGAACGGCTCATTTGTAAATACACGGATATGAATGAAACACCATTTTTTTTAAACGTAATAATATTTTATTTCATATTTGCTGTAACAATTTACTAAGCTTACAGCTTGTAACTTAGTATCCCTCGTGTTAGTTTACCTATTAGTTTAGGGAAACACTACTTGGTAAGATATAGTATAAATGATTTCACAATTATATAAAATAAATATTGTGAATCAATCTGACCGATAAGCTAAATTTGTGGAGGAATAGTTTGCATGAAGTTCTGAGTCTTATGTAGACGAAACGCGCGTCTGGCGTATGCAATTTTAATCCTGGTACTTTTGATAACTATTTACACCACTGGGTCGATGCCACTGCTGGTGGACGTTTCGTCCCCGAGGGTATCACCAGCCCAGTAGTCAGCACTTCGGTGTTGACATGAATATCAATTATATGGTCATTTTTATAAATTTTCTGTTTACAAAACTTTGAACTTTTCGAAATACTAAGGATTTTCTTACCCCAGGAGTAGATTACCTTAGCCGTATTTGGCACAACTTTTTGGAATTTTTGGTCCTCAATGCTCTTCAACTTTGTATATGTTTTGGCTTTTTCACTATTTTGATCTGAGCGTCACTGATGAGTCTTATGTAGACGAAACGCGCGTCTGGCGTATGAAATTATAATCCTGGTACTTTTGATAACTATTTACACCACTGGGTCGATGCCACTGCTGGTGGACGTTTCGTCCCCGAGGGTATCACCAGCCCAGTAGTCAGCACTTCGGTGTTGACATGAATATCAATTATATGGTCATTTTTATAAATTTTCTGTTTACAAAACTTTGAACTTTTCGAAAAACTAAGGATTTTCTTACCCCAGGAGTAGATTACCTTAGCCGTATTTGGCACAACTTTTGAATTTTGGTCCTCAATGCCTTCAACTTTGTATTGTTTTGGGCTTTTTCACTATTTTGATCTGAGCGTCACTGAAGAGTCTTATGTAGACGAAACGCGCGTCTGGCGTATGCAATTATAATCCTGGTACTTTTGATAACTATTTACACCACTGGGTCGATGCCACTGCTGGTGGACGTTTCGTCCCCGAGGGTATCACCAGCCCAGTAGTCAGCACTTCGGTGTTGACATGAATATCAATTATATGGTCATTTTTATAAATTTTCTGTTTACAAAACTTTGAACTTTTCGAAAAACTAAGGATTTTCTTACCCCAGGAGTAGATTACCTTAGCCGTATTTGGCACAACGTTTTGGAATTTTTGGTCCTCAATGCTCTTCAACTTTGTATATGTTTTGGCTTTTTCACTATTTTGATCTGAGCGTCACTGATGAGTCTTATGTAGACGAAACGCGCGTCTGGCGTATGAAATTATAATCCTGGTACTTTTGATAACTATTTACACCACTGGGTCGATGCCACTGCTGGTGGACGTTTCGTCCCCGAGGGTATCACCAGCCCAGTAGTCAGCACTTCGGTGTTGACATGAATATCAATTATATGGTCATTTTTATAAATTTTCTGTTTACAAACTTTGAACTTTTCGAAAAACTAAGGATTTTCTTACCCCAGGAGTAGATTACCTTAGCCGTATTTAGCACAACTTTTTGGAATTTTTGGTCCTCAATGCTCTTCAACTTTGTATATGTTTTGGCTTTTTCATTATTTTGATCTGAGCGTCACTGATGAGTCTTATGTAGACGAAACGCGCGTCTGGCGTATGAAATTATAATCCTGGTACTTTTGATAACTATTTACACCACTGGGTCGATGCCACTGCTGGTGGACGTTTCGTCCCCGAGGGTATCACCAGCCCAGTAGTCAGCACTTCGGTGTTGACATGAATATCAATTATATGGTCATTTTTATAAATTTTCTGTTTACAAAACTTTGAACTTTTCGAAAAACTAAGGATTTTCTTACCCCAGGAGTAGATTACCTTAGCCGTATTTGGCACAACTTTTTGGAATTTTTGGTCCTCAATGCTCTTCAACTTTGTATATGTTTTGGCTTTTTCACTATTTTGATCTGAGCGTCACTGATGAGTCTTATGTAGACGAAACGCGCGTCTGGCGTATGAAATTATAATCCTGGTACTTTTGATAACTATTTACACCACTGGGTCGATGCCACTGCTGGTGGACGTTTCGTCCCCGAGGGTATCACCAGCCCAGTAGTCAGCACTTCGGTGTTGACATGAATATCAATTATATGGTCATTTTTATAAATTTTCTGTTTACAAAACTTTGAACTTTTCGAAAAACTAAGGATTTTCTTACCCCAGGAGTAGATTACCTTAGCCGTATTTGCACAACTTTTTGGAATTTTTGGTCCTCAATGCTCTTCAACTTTGTATGATGTTTTGGCTTTTTCACTATTTTGATCTGAGCGTCACTGATGAGTCTTATGTAGACGAAACGCGCGTCTGGCGTATGAAATTATAATCCTGGTACTTTTGATAACTATTTACACCACTGGGTCGATGCCACTGCTGGTGGACGTTTCGTCCCCGAGGGTATCACCAGCCCAGTAGTCAGCACTTCGGTGTTGACATGAATATCAATTATATGGTCATTTTTATAAATTTTCTGTTTACAAAACTTTGAACTTTTCGAAAAACTAAGGATTTTCTTACCCCAGGAGTAGATTACCTTAGCCGTATTTGGCACAACGTTTTTGGAATTTTTGGTCCTCAATGCTCTTCAACTTTGTATATGTTTTGGCTTTTTCACTATTTTGATCTGAGCGTCACTGATGAGTCTTATGTAGACGAAACGCGCGTCTGGCGTATGAAATTATAATCCTGGTACTTTTGATAACTATTTACACCACTGGGTCGATGCCACTGCTGGTGGACGTTTCGTCCCCGAGGGTATCACCAGCCCAGTAGTCAGCACTTCGGTGTTGACATGAATATCAATTATATGGTCATTTTTATAAATTTTCTGTTTACAAAACTTTGAACTTTTCGAAAAACTAAGGATTTTCTTACCCCAGGAGTAGATTACCTTAGCCGTATTTGGCACAACTTTTTGGAATTTTTGGTCCTCAATGCTCTTCAACTTTGTATATGTTTTGGCTTTTTCACTATTTTGATCTGAGCGTCACTGATGAGTCTTATGTAGACGAAACGCGCGTCTGGCGTATGAAATTATAATCCTGGTACTTTTGATAACTATTTACACCACTGGGTCGATGCCACTGCTGGTGGACGTTTCGTCCCCGAGGGTATCACCAGCCCAGTATCAGCACTTCGGTGTTGAAATGAATATCAATTATATGGTCATTTTTATAAATTTTCTGTTTACAAAACTTTGAACTTTTCGAAAAACTAAGGATTTTCTTACCCCAGGAGTAGATTACCTTAGCCGTATTTGGCACAACGTTTTGGAATTTTTGGTCCTCAATGCTCTTCAACTTTGTATATGTTTTTGGCTTTTTCACTATTTTGATCTGAGCGTCACTGATGAGTCTTATGTAGACGAAACGCGCGTCTGGCGTATGAAATTATAATCCTGGTACTTTTGATAACTATTGTACGACAATGGTGACTGCCAATGTGTGTGGCGTATAAGTTAAGAGGAATCACCAGACCAGACTGATCTTGGTGTTGAAACAAAAAATTCAATGGCATTATTCAATTTCTCTATATTACAAAAACTTTTTTTCGAAAACTGGTTTATATTTATTTTACAATAGTAGATTCTTTGCCGTAATTCAAAGACATTGTTGTGATTTTTGGTTTAAAATGCCAACTGTAATTGTTGGCTTTTTCCATTTGAATATGAAGTCACTATCAAGACTTAAAGTAAAAACGCGCTCATACAAAACTGATTCAAAATAATCCCTGTAAACAAATAATTACAGAAATGTGTCATGCTTGTTTGACAGTTTTCAGTCACAGAGGTATCACCAGTCCAGTATTCAGCACTTCGGTGTTGAAATGAATATCAATTATATGGTCATTTTTATAAATTTTCTGTTTACAAAACTTTGAACTTTTCGAAAAACTAAGGATTTTCTTACCCCAGGAGTAGATTACCTTAGCCGTATTTGGCACAACGTTTTGGAATTTTTGGTCCTCAATGCTCTTCAACTTTGTATATGTTTTGGCTTTTTCACTATTTTGATCTGAGCGTCACTGATGAGTCTTATGTAGACGAAACGCGCGTCTGGCGTATGAAATTATAATCCTGGTACTTTTGATAACTATTGGTATCGTTGACAATTGTTGACGTACATATGTGGTTGTTGGCTCAAATTAATGATCAGAATACCAACAACTTGATTTTTGGTGTCTGAAACCAACAAAATTCAATGCATTATGTCAATTTGCCCTATATTGACAAGAATATTTTTTTGGGAAAACTGTTTTATATTTATTTTTAAATAGAATATTTTCACAAAATGTCAAAAGACAAATTGTTGCTGTTTTTGGTTTTAAAATGACAAATCTGATAACTGTGCCGTGATCATTTACAATAATACTATCAAGACTGTAAGTAAAACCCATACACATACACAAAAACTGATTCATAGAGTATCAACACTGAAACAAAATCAAATTACAAGAAATTTTCATGTTTTGTTTTGTCAGTTTTTATAGCAAAAGAGATGAGAACATCTAAAATGTGTTGAAAATTGTTAGCCAAGTCGGAATAGCAATAACAAATCTTCGTTTCTTTAGTGTCTGGTTATGAGGATGTTGGATATCGTATCGCTAAGATATAGAAATAGTGACATAAAGACGAAAAAACGAACATTTCTGAATAACTTTCTTACATATTTGCTTGAAAAAATAATAATTTTCAAAAACTAGCTTCTTAAGAAAAAGAAGTTGGATTATGCTCTCCCAAAATTAATTTCTAGTCTTACAGAGAAGGTGACTTATATGAAAAATTTCATTTGTTTGCCAATGGTTTCTGTGGCTCAGTGGAAAGATGCACAGTCTTACACCCGAATGATCGCGTGTTCAAACCTCACTGCCGTAGGTTGAAAAATTAAATTCCTATATTAAATGTAACTTAAATTAACTTTACTTTCAATTAAGACAACTGAAATATATGATTACATCAAAAAGAGAAATTTAACCCCCCCCCCTTTTTTCCCTCTCTCTTTTTTGTTACATTCTTAGCCTGGGCACTCATTAATACCAAATTTTCATTCAGTATTTACTCAAAATTCTTTCCTAAAGGCTCATTCTGTAAGCAGTTATGAATAGTACATCTTTAACATAAACTTGGGCCATTTATTTGACTCTGACAAAAATTCTCAAAAAATCCACTATTTTTCGGTGTTTCGAGTCTTGATATTTCTACCAATCAGACAGGTTTTGCATCTTTCTGTATAAAGTTTTTACTGATAACGTTTCGAAAAGTCTTCGTGCATTGATTCAACACTAACACTATGTTCTATTTTTGTCACTAAATGTCTGTAAAACCGCTTTTCCGCTTGAATTGTACATTTTTGTCACTTTAATTCAGCATATCACGTGACTTTTGAGAGATATCAAGTGACCAACGTAAGAAGTATTTTCCTTAAATCAAGTTTTCCTGAAACCTTGGTCAATGATTTATCAGATGAGTCTAACTTGCCCTTTGAGTGAGCTTTTTATCGAAATGTGCAATTGATTGAAAACAGATATCCTTTATTCGGGTAGAAATGGTAAAAATCATTGAATGTTAAAGGGTTAACACATCAATCTCAGCGAGAAAGGGCCACACTTGAAAAACGCGTCCGAATATCCTTTATATGAATTCATGAACGTTTTGTGGTGTTTGTTGTTCATGGAAATCTTGCAAGATGTGAAAGTTTATTTTTGTATTATCTAGTCTTTCATCAATTTATGTGCTCAGATAACAATTTTTTAGGTTTACAAACACTATTATTTTTATTCTTATATTTAATTGATACTGGAGTGAGTTACCCACATTCTCCGAATGATTTGTTCATTTCCACTTATATTCGGCCTACATTCAAATATTATATGTTTTATATGTATGTAGGTTTCAGAAATTAAACTATATGAAAAAAAAATTTGATGAAGAAATTATCTTCAAAACATTGTTTAATTGTTCTTAAAGTGAACGCAAAATCCAGAGGAAATATAGTTGTTCGTGTACCATGGAGGACACATTTTCGCCGGAATGTATGATATGATAATCTTCATTATCCAGATATATTATAAAAACGAATCTTTGTAATTAAATAAATAAATTTGAAAGATCTTTCCTAAACGATTTTTCTCGCAAATATTCATTTGATTTAAATACTCCATATATTTTGATTTGTGTTGTTTACACTAACTTCATATTATTAACTGCTAGTATACTTACTTATTATTTGAAGAAGTCCTTCTGCATGCTTTTGAACTTCTCCAACATGTACTGTTATCATATAAGTACCACCATAACCACAAGATGCAATCATTATTTTTATAGTTATTACATTATCTGTTATGCTGATATCTCTGTTAGAATCCATGTCTTGCGCTATTGTACGATTATTGTAAATCTTTGCTACGGGTATCTGTTCGGTAATGTTGTCCTTTTTAATTTCAATAAGGTCGAAGGTGGAATTTACTTCACAGACAATATATACTGGTCCTGTGTCGACGGTGGCAAAAGATCCATTACAGGAAATATCTATCAAAATATTTACAATATTCAACTAACCTCTAATCTAACAATTTTCTTATAGGTGCATGTGTATAATTATTACTTTTGCGTTCCTTAAATTTGTATAAGTTAAATTTATTATTGAAGGTGGTTGAAACAGATCGAGCTTGTTTGCAATGTTTTTTCTGTATGTACCACCATATGTGTACGTTTAGAATGTACTTTCTTTGTTTGAACTTGCTCAGATGTCACAAGTCCCAATTGTGTTACTAGAAATGTTTCCTGACGTCAGAGCGATCTCAGTCTAAATCTTTGTTTTTTCAACAAACTATAATTCATGTGTTGTTACTCTCTCTCATTGTTCTGATTACGCAAAAACAAAACATATATAGGTTAAACTGTCATAAAAATAAAATGCAAATAACATGATTGCTGAATGAAAAGTGTATCACATTCGTTGCATAAAAACAGTTTTTCAGTCCAATTATCAAGATATCAATAAGATTGGTGTATGTGCATGTATACATGTAATCAAATCAAATCAAATAACATTAAAGGTGTAAAATCCAAATATTGGATTGATACCAAGACAAACCTGTCAATTATTACAAACATACAATATTTAAACTTAAACAAAATTCATATTCTATAAGACTATAGTATATTTAGATGTTTTCGGAGGAGGTGATACTTTTGTGAATTTGAAAGAACAATTCCACAAATTTATAATGAATTGACATGAGGGCCGGTTAAAAACAAAACTTTACGACAAAAGAGATGATTTCAGCTTTTCAATTGTGCACTTTCCATTTCTAAGTAGCAACATTCCAGCAGCACCTGCAAACGGGGTATATATCTCCAAATTGGTACGATATTCCCGTGCTTGCATTTCCTATCTTGATTTTTTGTATAGAGGGTTGCTGCTCACAAGGAAGCTATTAAACCGAGTTTCAAATGGTGAAGTAACAATCATCCCTTCGTAAATTTTACGGACGCCTTGACGAGTTGGTTGACCGTTATGGAATAACCGTTTCACAAATAATATCGGATATGTTCCTTACGTCGAAACTACAATCCCCTTCCCTTTCATGAATGTAACCTACCGAAATAGACTATATACCGGATTTGTGATCACATAAGCAACACGACGGGTGCCACAAGTGGAGCAGGATCTGCTTACCCTTCTGGAACACCTGAGATCACCCCTAGTTGTTGGTGGGGTTCGTGTTGTTTATTCTTTAGTTTTCTATGTTGTGTCATGTGTACTATTGTTTGTCTGTTTGTCTTTTTCATTTTAGCCATGGCGTTGTCTGTTTGTTTTAGATTTATGAGTTTGACTGTCCCTTTGGTATCTTTCGTCTCTCTTTTATAAAATTACATTAGCATGTATATTGCGTATTGGGATGTACAACACCTCTTATTTGCTTTCAGAATTCAAAAAATATGTTTGTGTCCTCGTTCATGAGTTTCTATAATGCATTTGTATATAGTGTGTATATGTAAATTAACTGATTAAGAATAAAGATGATGATTCGTATCTTAAACAAACAGCTGAACCTCTATATTTGTCTACTTAATTTGTTTTTTCCAAGTAAAGAACGTTCGTTTAATTTTTATCTTTGACATTTGACTAAGGTGACGTTACAGACAGTTTGTGTAGTTGAACTCAAACTACATTATCTTATTAAAGAATACGCTATTATATAGTTTTTTTATAAATTTTGTTTACCTTTACAATATATCTAACATTTCTATGTGAAAAAAATGTTACAACATATTGCCATTTTTATAGATTAAAATACAATTTCTGCTTTAAACGCAACTAAAAGAGAACGGAAATGACATTGGCGTTTTCTGATGATTTCAACTTCCATTGTAAACTTCTAATTTCTCACGAATAACATATCCTCTGCTCCATCGTATGAAAGTTATATATTTTATTCAATACGACACGCTCGTGTATGTTCACAATATGAGGCCATTGACAGCGGTTTCTCTTTACCTATAAACTGGTTCACCAGAGTTGAGGAAGATCGACCGATGTCGATACTACAAAAGTTACAAGGTCCCCAATAACGAACTGGTTGGTAAAAATGCTGTGTCAAATAGCTTCTAACTTGGCTACACAATTTTATATGCATTGTTTTTATGTGTTAGTGTCTGAACTCAACATTATTATTTCGTAGTCTGATCTCCTTTTGTACCAGTAATGTCGCCTTGTATATGTATTAACCTGGCGGATGATGTATGCATAGCTGGAGACGCTTATACTTTGTTCACTTCCTGATTAAGAACATTTGAACATCGGAAAACTACTGTCGTCTTATTTAGATAACAACAAGTTGCTCATAGCGTGCTCTATGTCGCCTCATGTAATTTAATTTATAACAAAAATGTATCTATAGTACAAAGATGCCCCACAAAATTCTATGTTCAGTGGGCAGTGCCATCTAATTCGGCATTAAAAGCAGAAAGATCGTATCAAAGGAGTCAAGTGCACGATGTTTGAAAAAAAAACGTCACCACCAAGCGGGACAGACGGACGGACAGTCAGGCGGACGAACAGATATAAGCACTAACCGAAAACATAGTGGAACATAAGAACAAATCTGATTATCAAATTATTGTTACAATATTCCCATACAACCAAACAAATCAATATAAATATTATATATAATTACTCTTGGTAACATTCAAATGAAAAATACAAAACATCAGATCATGACGCAGTATGAACGCTCGTTTTACAACGACCGATATCTGGTATTATGTTAAAAAATATGCAAATGTTTAACACTTGAAACTCATATATGATTTATAAATACTCATTTTGAATGCTAAATAAAAAAACAAGTGCTATATTTCCTAGGACACACAGAAAAAAATTACCAGACTGAGTGTTTTTGGTCACGAATACTGTCAGTCAACTTAACTAACATTATATCTTAAATACAAAGACATTGATGCTTTCCAACTACTTGTTAAGAATTTATAAATATCAAAATTTTACCAACAGTAGACGTCATTTACATGTCATTGTTAATGGGTTTATATTTAATGAAAGGGTTTCAACTCAGATTTGAAATTATTATGTTAACTTTACAGCTTTTCAAAACGAAATAATCTCATATATCTGTTCCGCTTTTGCAGGACGCCATTTGCTATATGTTATCAAAATGCATGAACGTTATAGATATGAAAACAACAAATAATATCTCTTAAATCTTTGTTCAATACTCACATTTTGACTGTTCTTCTGGTGATGTAGTAGTCATGATATCTGTAAGAAAAACATTGAGAGGATAGGTATATGTGTGATAGGACAATTGCCCTTGAATAAGTTTAAAAATAAGTTTCATTAGCACTTTGTATTTAACTTTTACTTCGAATAGTTTTGAATCGAGTGAAACTGATGTATCTTATGTGAACGAAACTCTCTTATGGCGGACACAAACATACGCTTGATATATTGAAAAAAATTTGCATACATTTCATCCGAACATGTGTCTCAAAGCAAGAGATTCAAAACCTATACAAATAAGAATGTGGCTAAATGTTCTGCATAACAAAATAAATTGATATCTAATAAAATTGAGAAATGAAATGGGGAATGTGTCAAAATCGACAACAATCAGACCATAGAGCGGACAGTCGAAGGCCACCAATGGGTCTTCCATGTAGCGAAAATTCACGCACCCATACGTGTCGTACAGTTGGCCCATAAAAAATATGTATACTAGTACATCTAAACCAATTTCTCCATATTTATTATTATAATTGACTTTTTTTTCATTTTTCCTTCGAAATAAAAGGTGTGAGCACGGCATTAGAAATTCATTTCTGATTGTTAAAGGTGACATAGTATATATTATATAGACTTGCGATCTAAATATATGTTTGGCTAAATTATCACCATTAGCTTCAATAGTTGTTCATTTTTTAATCAAATGTTGTGATCATATCGAATATGTAGACGTTGTCGTTCGTTAAAATACTTTCATTTAAAAATGTTTTCAATTAATTGCAATACTCATATATGAAGACCCTATTTCAATACTGAACGAATAACAATGAGATGAAAAACAACGATCCAGAGTTGTTGACGTATTTTCTAAACATATTAAAACTTAATCAAGAGTTGTCTCCCTTTTACTGTTGTGAATTATAATTCACAAATACCAAATACTAACTAAAGACTTTCTGTATATTATACTCATTTGTGTAGAGGTTCCATCCTCTGTAATTCATATACAACTTATACAAAAACAATCCTTTGAATTAAACATACATTTTATTACACCAATTTGTATTTTCATTTTCATGACTAGAATATACATTTTTTACTTTTTGGCAATACTTTGGCTACAGAGTATTCTATGATATTTTGTTGAGGCGCCAGGGTGACTACTGATTACCTACACACAATGGCTATCAGCTGACCTATGTTGACATAGTGTCATAAAACCCCTGGTAGTTAAACACGGTTACACCACCACCTACCATGGGGAGTGACCGGGGAAAACACTCGTATTACCAATGCTCCAGTTAGCGCCCCACCTGTTGGCAGGTGTAGGCCTCCCCTCTATGAGATGAGGTGGAGGAGGTCCCAGAGTCACCCATCTGTAGACCACACCGTTACCACTAACCACATTTTCCAAACCTGCAAATTTTATAACTTGTCAGGCCCAGAGCAAGGGCCGAGTGAAATAATCCCCCAATCACTACCAGTCTCCCTGGACCTCCCCCCATTCAAAATTGACTCTGCGCCTTAGGATAAAAGAAGATAATTGATTTTTTAAAAATGTCTTGTTTTCGTTCCAATTAATATAATTGTTAATTAATAAAAACTAAAATTAATGCTGGATGCTCAAATCACAATAGTCCATAATATGTTAATAAAGTGCTTAATAACGGAAATGTCCAATTCATAGAAACGCAAGTTTATTCGAAATTATCCTGTATTGGTCCAATACTATGAAGGTCCTGCTTGGATACTGGTAACCATAATATGCCAATCAAATACAGCAAACAGATGCCTGAAAATATAAAACAAAAACAGCAGCAACTATTCTCATAGGGAGGGCGGGCGGGTTTTAAAAGTTTAACTAATTTGTGTAACACCTGCTTTCTAGTCGACAGCAAATTAACAAGTGCCCGATTCGGGAATTCCAAAATTCTAATTCAAGCTGATACGGGAATTCCAAAATTCTGATTCAAGCTGCGAGCGCCCTCTATGGCCATGCCGAATATGGCAATGAGCTACAGGCTGCAACACCCACACACCCACACAAATATTTGATTGAATTAAACCAGATTATTGAAAATATGAAATTTTTATAATCTCTATTAATTGCAATACTCATATATGAAGACCCTATTTCAATACTGAACGAATAACAATGAGATGAAAAACAACGATCCAGAGTTGTTGACGTATTTTCTAAACATATTAAAACTTAATCAAGAGTTGTCTCCCTTTTACTGTTGTGAATTATAATTCACAAATACCAAATACTAACTAAAGACTTTCTGTATATTATACTCATTTGTGTAGAGGTTCCATCCTCTGTAATTCATATACAACTTATACAAAAACAATCCTTTGAATTAAACATACATTTTATTACACCAATTTGTATTTTCATTTTCATGACTAGAATATACATTTTTTACTTTTTGGCAATACTTTGGCTACAGAGTATTCTATGATATTTTGTTGAGGCGCCAGGGTGACTACTGATTACCTACACACAATGGCTATCAGCTGACCTATGTTGACATAGTGTCATAAAACCCCTGGTAGTTAAACACGGTTACACCACCACCTACCATGGGGAGTGACCGGGGAAAACACTCGTATTACCAATGCTCCAGTTAGCGCCCCACCTGTTGGCAGGTGTAGGCCTCCCCTCTATGAGATGAGGTGGAGGAGGTCCCAGAGTCACCCATCTGTAGACCACACCGTTACCACTAACCACATTTTCCAAACCTGCAAATTTTATAACTTGTCAGGCCCAGAGCAAGGGCCGAGTGAAATAATCCCCCAATCACTACCAGTCTCCCTGGACCGCCACATGAGAGCCCAAGTCAGCTTCCAAATCTGACATGGGTTCTCACCTCCACAAAATTTTCTTTATTGACTCTAAGGAAAAGTTGATTATGTTGTGCGTAGGACCGACTCCCCCTACACAAACCCTTGTATATTATTCAAGAAAACCTGATTTCCAGTTTGTGACAAATAAGTTCCATTTGTTTTGTATAAAGACACTTCACTTGCCCTAATGTTCTCATGTAATATAGCTTTACCCTCTTTTCCGTAACAAAGATTTTTGGCCACTAAATCACTCTTTTTCTGTTCTGTTCTATTATTGCACCCACATTCAAGGGTGCAACATGCCAGTATCGCACTGTAGCAATAAAGGCCATATTATAATAACCTTTTTAAATAAAGCCTGGTTACGTAGGGTAGACCATTTATTCCTTTTCAATTAAACCATTTGATGTCAATTCTAAATATGTCAAATCAATAGCTCCACAGAGAATAATAATAAAATGGGGAGATGGTAAAAACAAATATTCTTTTTGCATCCAGTAGGGAGTTCAAATCTTAAAGAGACTATAGAGACAATAACAAGTGGAAACAAGGAGCTATCGTTCGTAAACTCGGAACAGTAACTTATCTAGAAGTGACATATTTTTCAGATTCGTAACTTCATACCGCAGGAAAATAAAAACATACCAAACATACTTGAAATTACCATATCTGATATTTACACTGAATTAATAACCTAACCAACATGTAATTCACTTGCGATACCGAAAAATCTGAAAATAACAATGAATCCGAACAAACTAAAATAACCGAAAATAAAACAATTGAAGATGCTAATGATACTATAGTTATGCACCGCACATAAAGAGTAAGAAAGGCACCAGACTGAGAGAGACTTATTGAAAACATATATGACTGTAAATAATTGTGGTTAATTAAGTTAGTGCAGTGATATAACTGTAGGTTTAGGATTTCATAATTGAACATTAAAACTTGTAGCTATTTAGTCCAATTGAGTGCAAATTGAATTTATTGCTTTCATTCACTGGAGATTAATCTTGTTTATCTTGATCATCTTAATTAAAAGGGGGAGGATTGTTATGTTAACAACAAACAAATGGAAGTGTTTAACGACCTTGTCTGGTTATGTTTACATTATACGTTATCACTAATTTATAGTTGAATCGGCTTATAATTAATACTGACAGTTAGGAATTTATAATCATCAGATTAGCGGATGTTGTGTATTTGTCCTTTAACCCTGTGATTGCACTGACACGCTGTTTTGTACTATGGGAGATGTGATGTGTAATAGCCAATATTCACCGTGTATATTTCCCCAAGATAAATTTGGATTCTTCTCTATTTTTAGCCTAAATTGCTCGTCATAGGTGGCCCAGTTTTCTGACCTCGTTGCCGCTAGTCTTATATCGCGCATATATTTTAACAATTCCTGTGCCCGTGTGCAGTATTTCTCAATGTAGACACTCATAAAAACCATGAATGCTGAAGTCCATTCATTTATGGACAAATTAACACTCGACGATCTTTTTTCAATGCAAATTTTTCCCCTTTTTAATTTCAAATCGCCCTCGTCCACCTCTTCCATTGCTTTTTGCGTTCTCAAAAGAGAATGCAGCTCAATAAACTTTCCCTCCCAAATTTTTTCCTTAATTTTAAAAGGCACGTGTTCCCCCACTGTGTCATGAATGCTAGATTCTTGTGAAGGAGTGAAATCAATGGAATTATTTGCAATTTCAAAGTTTTTGTGTAACGGGTCGTGCCTTAAAGAGGTGAACGCTCGTGCATCCTCCTCCGACTCATTACCTGATGAAAAATCAGTAGTTTCCACCGGTCCTTCTGCCACCACGTGTCCGACCCCTTGTGTTTTCTTTGCAATTCTTCTCCGGCCAGCTCCGTCCTTCTTTTGGGTTATTTCCTCGTTCTGCATTATCTGTCCGCCTGTCCTGTTAGCCGTTCTTCTCTTCTTTCCCATGGCCCTTGATGGCGATCCTACGGCATTTCTCTTGTTTGGCATCTTTTCTTTTTCTTTTAAAAGTTTAACTAATTTGTGTAACACCTGCTTTCTAGTCGACAGCAAATTAACAAGTGCCCGATTCGGGAATTCCAAAATTCTAATTCAAGCTGATACGGGAATTCCAAAATTCTGATTCAAGCTGCGAGCGCCCTCTATGGCCATGCCGAATATGGCAATGAGCTACAGGCTGCAACACCCACACACCCACACAAATATTTGATTGAATTAAACCAGATTATTGAAAATATGAAATTTTTATAATCTCTATTATTCCAACAATATTCGTTTACTAGAACAGATCAGGGACTTTCGATAGAAAACAAAAATAATAATAATAATAATAAATAATAAATGAATTATTTATAGAGCGCACTATATCATAACAACAATTAATCTAAGCGCTTCACATTTAAAAAATATATGAAATACAAAAATACATAAAACATAAACTACAAAGCACTAACCTTAAAGAATGAAACAAGCACACTAGTATACAAATTTATAAGATACTTAAAAAAGAAAAAAAGAAATAAAAGAAATGAAAAATGCATGTACCCTAAAATATACAAAACTCTCTAAAACTAATGCAGTCAATTAAAAGTATATTAAATCTACAAGAAATCCTCAAAAGCAGTTCGAAATAAATGAGTCTTGAGTTACTTTTAAAAAAACATGAAATCATTTACACTGCTAAAGAATTGTGTTTTAAATAGTGCAATAAAGACAATTTTGTTTAACTATTAGATAAACGTATACAAACCTGTGCTCTGGCAAGTGACCGTGTCGCACTCATTACAACCTATTGTTGATTCTAATCCAAAACAAAAATTTCCTGTCTGGCACGGTAAACTAAAGGTTTTACTGTTTTCACATTGTATAAATGATTTACAATTGGTGGGATGTGGGAAGAGTTTTAAACTATCGGTGTTATTTTGGCAGAAATCCTCTAAAATACAAAAAAAAAGAGAATAATTATTCATAACCAGCTCATTGTCGAATTATTTTCATTTTCTATTTTACGTTTATTTGATATTTATTATTACTTTCTCGTTAAAAACGGATATAGTTTTGACGAAGCGTGAGTGTCCCAATATTCTTTATATTGTAAACACTCAGAAACACGTCCATCCCCCCAAACGTGTGTCATTCCGTAAACATGTCCATATAACGCTAATGTCCGTCACACGTGTCGGTTTGATGTAGGACGTCGAATCGTGTTCTTTTCATAAAAGTGTCAATAAAATAACCAATCAAACGTGTCTACGATTCAGACTTCTGTAGGAAGGATATTAAATAAACTTATCATAAGAATTAGGATTGAAATTTAGTATCTGCGCCAGACGCGCATTTCGTCTTTTAAAGACTCATCAGTGACGGTCGAATAAAAAAATGTTAAAAAAGCAAAATAAAAAAAACTTTATGTGAGCAAGCAGTACATTATCTTTTTTTTTTAATGCAGAAAACTTGAAAATATGTTAAAAACGTAACACCGAAAATCAGTGAGATACTATTGAATTTTGAAATGTTTTAAATAATTAGCTAAATGGTACTTTTTTAAAGTGTTAATGACTTCCATTTAGTACAAAAACATTTACAATGATCATTAACCTCATTCTTTCTATCATTTCGATTTTGTCAAGAATTTCCGATGCCAACAATACCCCAAATTAAAATTTCCACCGCCTCTGTCCATAAAAAGTAGGTACAAAATGAGGTTTCAATGTATGATTTTCTTCGCTTATCTCAATACAAAAGAGAGTGAAAAAATCAGGAGGACATTAACAAATCACTTTTAATAAAAGTCAGATATACCTAGGCAAAATAACACGACGAGAGGATAAACAACAGTAACAAATGATCCCATAGAAAAGACAGCATGAGCACACAGAACCCTACTAAAACCGGTATGAACTCAAATGATACGCAAAGGTTACTGTTGCATCTCTTGGTAATAAAGCTGGTTGTGTAGCCAAAACATAAATTAAATTGATGTCGGTGAATAGCGTTTATATTAAGGTCAACACAAAATTTCAGTCGTAACCCTTGTCATTAGATGTACAGTCAAAGTAACTGACGTCACAGTGCAATTACCGCTCTGTCGTCTAAAAGTGAAAATAATCGGACGCAATGGATGAGTAGTGCCATTGTACATGACTAAAGCGATATCTGATTTAAATAAAAAATAATTGAAATGAACACATTTCCGCGCGCGATCAGGTTGAATGGATGAACAAGTTGGGAATATTGCATAATGAAAGACACAAGTAAATCTATAATAATATCCATTGTTTGAATTCAATTTAAGTGATATCATTTTCATACACAGAATTATTTATACATATGTGACAGTGGAAAAAGCAGCTTCGTTTAATATTTTGGACTTTAATATAAAATATTCAATTTTGATATTTAGACTTTAATTCTCTGTGTTTTATAATTCATTTTATTTTATATTTTGGTTTCTATTTACATTTCATATCTAGGACTTAAAATCAACATGCTTTGATATGCATTTAATTCTCAGTTTGGTGAGTTGAGTGACCGGTTTTAATCTGTTAGCTAATTAGTGACATTTTTACCTTATTCATAATGTATGTTCTTAATTGTCATAATCAGATTATCATTTAATATTCATTCTTCAAGTTCTAAAAATAGTTTAATCTTTGTCAGTGAACAATATCACTCAAGTTAATTGTTATTTGTTATGTCTATTCTTGTCAATTCAATTTTGTATAAATACTTGCTTATAATTTTTATAAGCAAGATTTGGACTCAGGACTTTTCACTGAACACAGTCCATCTGTAATAAAAGTATTAGTATTCCATGCTAAATTATTGATTTATTCATCGCTAGTTCCAGAGTCTCAGTAGTCAGTTTTCACCCGAGTTCCAGTCTCCAGAGTTCTCATTGCTATTCACAGCAATCATTCGTTTTGTGATCAGGTGCATCATACAGTTTTCAGTAACAAGAGGCCATTCAGTCAGGCTCTTGTTACACGACCCTAAAAGTCACTCAGTTTCCCCGGTGACATATACAAGACCGAGAATATTTTAGCTCTCTTTTACCAATAATTCACATAGCCGTGGCCTTTGTAACTGGTTCTATGTCGGTATATCTATTTTATTTAATGACAATTCTCGATGAGGCCTGTTTATAAGTTTGTTCATGACTATATTAACTGTACAAAAGCGAAATACATACAAGTGAAGTATAAGAATATTGTTAAATGTATTAAGAATATTTATTTACTTATACTGGTGACAGTTTACGTTTTGCTGTTTCCAGAACTATTTGGTGTAATGGAGGCAATTCTGTTTCTTTCTATGATATAGGAAAACTTACGTTGAAGAAGTGAAACAGTTTCGTTGTTGGAATAAATCACAGGGTCATCTGGAAATAATTCATGTTTTATACTACATCGAATCACAGCTTTATCCATATCAGAGGTGAAGGATATTCCGAAATCAACCTTTCGTTCAATGGAACATGAAATTGTCTTGTCTGTTTCGTCATGGATAGTGACATTTAAACTTCTGAACTGATGATCTCCTAGTTTACGAATTTCAATTTCAATTGAACCGCCTGGACTTCCTACATTTGCAGTACAACTATGTCGCAACCAACTCCTATAGCCTGTTTCAAGATCAGCAAATTGATCCGGATGGAGTTTTAATGTTGCATCACCATTTGGTTTTTCTGTATCATTAACATATAGCATGTATGATTATATGAATATAAATTATGATCCAATATAGAAAATTGTTAAAAGGGATTATATATACCATAAGGACTCTTTGCATACTAGTTGCATATTACAATAATGTTAATATTATTGATTAGTATAACACAATGAAAAAAATGTACACTATATATTGGTTAGAAGTAATGCAGTTTAATTTTTGCATAATTATATTATCATTCATTTCTCACAGTTATCGATCGACATATGCATTATTGAAATGTTATATTATAAATCATTTATGTGTTCGTGATCGATCATGCCTGCTTTTTTCGGGTTTTAAACTTCAAATATTACTTTGTTAAAATTTTATATATGTAAATATATAAGGCAAAAATTTTAAATGAAAATGTATGACTTACTTATCATGGTAAGTTCCCCTTCTGCTTGTTCTGTGACGTTACTGCTGACATTCACTTCGACGCCATAAAACCCAACCATGGAACACGTCACATTTTGTAAAGATATGGTGAGAATAACTGATTCAAAAGTAATTGATATTCCATCCGCGTCATCTAGATCGTTTTCATTTCCTTCGCTATCAATGTAAGCTAGAACGCTGATGTTAATTGAAGATCGATATGTCACTGTCATCAAATGATAATTTGTTGTATTTATTTCACAAACGATTTTTGCTGGTCCATTGTTTTCCAGTAAAGAAGACCCATTGCAGTACACATCTATTAAACACACAACACACAATGAAACAATTTATAACATTAGAAAGATATTTTTCTTGAAAAAAAAAGAAGGAATTAAATGAAAAGAGGTTCGTTATTTAAAAAAAAATACTAGGTGTTGTATCTGAATTCCCTTACCTTGGGTCGGATGAAAAGACTCAACTATACGCTATAATTAAATTTCAATAGATGGTATAAGTAAAATATATAACTTGTTTTAAAATCAACTTATGACTTTAACAGCAGAATACTACTATAACCTTTTTTTCATGATACATCCTTCCACTAAAGCATTTGTCTTACAATTCAAAAATGCATCATGTAGTGAATTCAATACGTTATGGAATAGATAACATGCAGAATACTAGTAATTAGTTAACTATCAAATTAATATGTATTTGCATTTTGATAAAGACTAAGTAAATATGAAGTTCATGTGCAATGTGAAAATTGTGAAAGAATTCAAACGGAAAACAAACCAGCGGCCCTATTTAGAATTAAAAAAAACCGGTGCGAGATATACTCGCTTTGTTGAAGAACCATTGGTGGGTTTCGTCTGTTCTGTGTATTTTTTTGGGTTGATGTCTCTTCGATAGATCCCCCATTTCCATTTCAATCGTATTCACTAAACAGTAGTGTACGAGGATAATATCCAATATTAAACAATAGACACAAATGAACGATATATTAGCAATCAATGTTACTTACAGCTAGTTCACAGCCAATAACAATTGTATACTATAAGTCTAACTTGTCAATCAGTAGACCACCAAAGAATAACTAATTGAGCTGTTATATGTAAAGAGTTGCTACCGTCAGTTGTGTATTTCATCGTCGCTTATGCAACTTTAGATGCAATGTAGTGACAACAATTCACTGGTCCTGGTCTTTTTCTATTCTAATGCAATACAATAACTATAGGCTGATCATTAAGTCTGTTTAGTTTGCAAACAAAACCGAAAAAAAAAAAAAAAGAATTTGAGGGCAATCTTTCCTACAACGAGTGACAGTCTAAAATCTATAGAAGCAATTAACTTGTAAGTATAACTGTCTATAAATCTAATTTTAACATATAAGGCAATACGCAAAGAAAAATAAAATTAAAAAGTATCATCAAAGGGAAAGAAGTTCAATATGGAGTCCTTGAAAGATTTCGTCCATATTTTCATTATAATAGACACTGTCTTGCTGATCATGTTTGCATATTTCAGTTTCAATCTATTTGTTACAATTTTGATATATAAGGCAAAAACGCAAAACATTGGATGGTGTATACGGGAATTGAAAGGGCTTGTCATTATAACCACTTTTGTCCCAGTCAAAATATCCCTATCTTAATAAAGGAAACAGTAGTATACTGCTGTTCAAATGATATTAATCGTCCGAGAGAAAACAAAGCAGGGTTACACACCAAAACAATTGGAAACACCTCAACTATAAGAGGAAAACAACGAAACAACAAAAACACTGAAGTTCAACAAAAAACAAACGACAATGCAACATACATAGAAATGAACTGTTTAATAACCACTGCCATAAACCTGACATTGTACAGGACATTTGACATAAAAAAAAAATGTTTTAAACCTGGTTTTGTGACTACCCAAAAAACAAAAAAACGGTTTTCAAAATTATAGACACAACTTGCATTGTGAATTTGTTCTTTGTTAAGCCATGTCAGGTATCTTTGTTGCATGCAAAGTTCATTTGTCATTTTTCAACTAGATAACCAAATGATGATTGTGAACACATTTCGTTAAATTTGGGCTAGTAATGTCAGAGGAGAAGATTTAAAAAAAAATTAGTGACGACTGACGACAATAGACGACGGACGCCAAATTATTAGAAAAGCGCACTTGGCCTTGTAGGTAAGTTGAGATAAAAAAAAGTGTTATTCACAATGACTAAGATACAGTCCGTTTAGGATTTTAGGAATTAACAGTTTGCGCGAGTGTACAGTTAATTAAATTAACAATACACTATATTGTTCAAAAATATATAACAATTCAGAATTGATCATCTATTTTTTCCATTCTAATCAAATCATGTGCTTTAAATATTTTTTTTCAGACTACATTACTTTCTTTTCCCTTCATCTACATGACAATTAAATTGTCAAAACCTTAACTCTGTACTTACATGCAGATGTTGCTGGCTTTGGAACGCTTGAAGGACAGTAATCCAGATAATCTGTACAATATGAAAAACATGTTTATGAAACATTCAACGAAGCATTACAATCGTTGATGTGTGTTTGCAATAATGGATGAATGGATGTACGGATCTTTGCTTAGATCTATTGATCTATGGATGGATCGATGGCTGGTTGGTGATATGAAGCAGACTAATGGATGAAAGGATTTATTAACGTTTTTAAAACTCCTATTTAGAAGAACATAACTAAAATATATTGTCATAGAACTGTTCCAAACTGTTTACGTAAATAATATTGGAGAACAGCTTCTGTTAAAACATATGCTAATGGTTTCAGGAAAGCTGTCAAATAGGCTTTCTAGGAAAGTTTTCCCGACAATAAATATTCTAGTGAGATATTTTGGTAGTCAAATCCCAAAATAACGGAAAAAATAATAAAATAAAAAGACATTCTGTAAATGACATTCGTTCCAAGCTCTTTTCTGGAATTGCCTTTTATAGAATGCCGTAATTCAAATGTTGACCACCACGGATGTGTAAAAATTAAAAAAAAAATATGTCAACTCGGTGAAGATTTACAAATCGAGTACTTGTTGGATTTACCGAGCGATACTCGATTACTCGCTCGGTAAACATTTACAAAATGGAAACACAAACTTATACCCATTTTATGTATTGTAGGTCGTTGTATTATGAACGTATAACCCTCAACATTGTACATTAGGAATAGACAATAGTCCATAGAATTTTATATCATTATTAATGGCTTATTATGCTAATGACAAATGTATGTAAACCGACAATAATAATATCCAGTGATTTATTGATATTTATCATATACTTAGCATTGATATGATAGCTTTTGCATATGTGTAATGAGCGGGAAAACACAAGCCATAATTTCCCACCCGGGCTGATAACCCATATCAGGGGCATCTCGTGCACAAAACCCATAATAGTGCCTGTCGTGCAAGTTAAAGTTCCGGTGTTTCCGGTATCGGTTGTTTACTTTTCCATTGTGACGTCAGATATTTTTTATGACGACGTCAAAATTTACGGGAACTTTTGTAGTGATAGTTTAGTACTTGCTAACAAATGCCATTGACAATTATGAATTATTTTATAGTACAACAAACATGGAGTCATAATGATCATAAAACTCTTCCAAATTTTCAATGTTTCAAAATGTTACCATAAATATATATGAAGGTAGTGATGCTGTTGTTGGACAATTATAGTATATTTGATTCATAATTTAACTTCTTTATAAAGTTTTTGACTGTTTAAGTTATTGCATTTGTTTATTTGCCTTACATAAAACTATTGCCGGAAGAATATGATAAAGCGATTAATATATGGCCTGTCTCGGGCTGATAGGGGGGTCTCGGGATGACACCCAGACTGATATGGAAAAGGCCATGTATTAATCTCTATGTACAGAAAAATTATTACTCAAACAACAGGATTTGGGAACCTTTGAAAAACACATTCAATGATCAACAAAGGGGTGATGATTAGAACTTACTGATAACATTTTTCTGGGTACAATGAATATGTTCTTAATAAAAATATATGTTTCGGGGACCTGGCGATTTCTAAACTTTGTTTTGTAACTTAAATTCCTGCTGATGAAAACATATATGCTCTGTTGGTACAGATGTATGAGAATGACTCAGATTAGCTGAAAGAGTATGCCTATGAAGGGTGCCCTTGTTCATATATCATACCTCTGTTTTGACGGATTTTAAATGAATTTAATTTCACGGGAGGCCTTCTCAATACAAAAAAATCTTTTAAGCTTAATAAAGCAACAATATTCTAACAAGAAACCGATTAGCCGATTATTATTTTGGTAATCGATACTAGGTACTACCGAGCGATACTCAAGTACTCAAGTTCTCGTTGACATCCCTAATAAAAATTGAAACACACGAAGATTTTTATGACCAACAGTGACATATAACCAAATCTACCTTACGTTTACATATATAGTTTACTTACAATTTGGTGTTTTTTTCATTGATATTTGATTTCGATAAGATATTGTACAGTAAAATATCTAAATTGTTGGTGTTTATTTTTCCCTTTCCAATAAAAATTGTATAAGTAAGTACCTAAAGTATCTTTGGTACAATTTGAGCTGCAGTTGTGTGAACAGGCTCCAATTTCACTATTTCTACAATGAACATTTTCACAAGCTCCACCAAAAGCATACTTCTTTGTTCCACCATCTTTACACTCTACGTAAACGTCACATTTTGTTGGATGTTCAAACTGTTTATTAAGCTCACAATTTGAACAGTAATTTCCTACATATTAAACGAATAACGTTTTGATACATTAGAATAACACAAAAAGCCTACTATATTACACGTATCGATTACATTATATAATTATATATCTATTCAACTTTTCTTCGAACACTAAATGACGTAGATACGAGAAACTCTCTCCTCATCTTTTAACAACGGTACATGTACATGTATGATTTAAGGTATCAAAACAAGTGTTTCAATATTTGGCCTGAGGTGGTCTTCGGTAATGCTCAGTGCATCACTGGACTACAGATAAACGACTGCCCATTTATATTAGAATTAGGTTAACTATAATGAGTTTGTGCTCATACACATTGATAATGTTGAGGTATCATTGTCTTTAAATTAAAAAAAAACTTTCACACATAGTTTGTTTTGCTTTTATCATTTGAAATGGGGGGTGTCATGTTCAAAGTGAATTCTGATTATGTTCATTAGTGAATAATCTTAATTCATTGTAAAACGGCAATCAATTTTGATATTTATGGATTAATATGTTTAGGCAACACAGTGGTTACTTGAAAACTACCATTTATTCTATTTACTTTTTAAAATTAGTGTCCTCTGTCATATTAAAGTACTATTTAATTATTTGTTAGATTTATATCAAAGGTAAGTATTAAAAAAATGCATCATAATTTTAAAAACGTACGGGGAATCAACATAAGCTGGTCACTCACAGTACTACCAAGGTCTGAACTGTCCCAACTTTCGGAAATACGGCAAAGAAGTTTCCCTCCGTCCATTTCTTCGTTAAAGAGTATAGCAAACTCCAGTGTTTGTGTCGTGCCACATTCGATTGATTTATTAATTGAAGATACAACCTTGATGTTCCCATCAGGTATATTAGTGAATTCCGTTTGAGTGGAATACATAATATCAATAACCCAGTGTTTAGGTGGATGTCCAACATTTCCCGTGCATAAATGTGTGAATCCTGTTCTGTAAAAATCACCGTTATCAAATTCAAGACCAATAACTTGGTCTGGATCTAATATTAATGTAGGGTTGTCTGGTGGACCTATAATAACAATAACATTAGCGATATAAAATTAATTATATTGTTATAAATACGCAAGTATGTCATTTTAATATTGTTCCAATACATTTAATTGTTGTCATTTTTTCTGTATCCGATAAAATATCCCATGAAATGACATTTACTAAATCTGTGTCATACAGATCAGTGTATGAATAGTTTTCAAATAAAAATTTCCATTAATGTTTTCGTGAATTAAGGTTTCCAATGTTTCTGTTAATTATGGAAGAAGACATTCTAAATATTTAGAATTTAATTATAAAATTAAGTCATTGTAAAAGTGAATGTGCAGTAAGAATTACACAGGACAACACGAAGTTTTACCACTAACACCCAATTACATTGAAGAGTTTGTAACCAAGATAATGGTTTTGGTTTATTATGAATATCATTCACTATTGCCTGATTTGAGATACTTTCGTTAATCTTTGCAATTGTTCTTTTCGTAATGGTTATTATTTTTAAATCTGTGTTGGTTTTTTTTTGTCTTTTCTTTTGGGATTATTGAAATATTTCTCTGGGTTTTAAATGTATTATTTAATAAATAACTTCATTAGACTTACGTGTTGCATTTAGATATGTTTTACTTGTACTAAACTCGTTTATGTCACCGGAGTTTGGATTTATTTCAATCAAAGAAACATGATAATATCCACCCATTGTGGAGGAAATGTTCTTGAATGTTATTGTTATATTTTCGTTAAATATTGCCACATCAATATCTTCACTGGAGGCAAGTGATCTGTGTACTGTTCCATTAAGATACAAATTTACTCCAAAGTCTGTGTCATTCAACCCATCACCATGATAAATTCCTATTAAAATATTTTCAGTTTCCTTTGGAGCTTTAAAGTTACAACGCATTACTACTTCAGAGCCGGAACACAGTGTTGCTTTTAGCTCTTTATCGCAAAATATGCCTGCAACTAAATAAAATATATTATATACACATCATGAGTTTTTAATAGGCATATAAATGCAATACAAATAGGAATGAAAAGTAATTTTAGCAATATCAAAATAATAGTAGAAAATACGTATGCTGGATTTACGATGGAATATTGAAGTTATTCAATTGCAAGTGACCTTCAATTTTTAGCTCACCTGGCCCAAAGGGCCAAACGAGCTTTTCTCATCACTTGGCGTCCGTCGTCCGTTGTCGTCCGTCGTCCGTTGTCGTCCGTCGTCCGTTGTCGTCCGTCGGCGTCCGGCGTCCAGCGTTAACTTTTACAAAAATCTTCTCCTCTGAAACTACTGGGCCAAATTTAACTAAACTTTGCCACAATCATCATTGGGGTATCTACTTCAAAAATTGTGTCCGGTGACCCGGCCAACCAACCAAGATGGCCGCCATGGCTAAAAATATAACATAGGGTAAAATGCAGTTTTGGCTTATAACTCAAAAACCAAAGCATTTAGAGCAAATCTGACACGAAGTAAAATTGTTAATCAGGTAAAGATCTATCTGCCCTGAAATTTTCAGATGAATCCGACATTCTGTTGTTAGGTTGCTGCCCTGAATTGGTAATTTTAAGAAAATTTTCCTTGTTTTGGTTATCATCTTGAATATTTTTATAGATAGAGATAAACTGTACACAGCAATAATGTTCAGCAAAATAAGATCTACAAATAAGTCAACATGACCAAAATGGTCAGCTGACCACTTTAGGAGTTATTGCCCTTTAAAGTCCATTTTTAACCATTTTTCGTAAATCTTAGTAATCTTTTAGAAAAATCTTCTCCTCTGAAACTACTGGGCCAAATTAAATGAAACTTGGCCATAATCATCTTTGGGGTATAGAGTTTAAAAAATGTGTCCGGTAACTTGGCCAACAAACCAAGATGGCCACCATGGTTAAAACTAGAACAAGGGGTACAATGCAGTTTTTGGCTTATAACTCAAAAACCAAAGCATTAAGAGCAAATCTGACAGGAAGTAAAATTGTTGATAAGGTCAAGATCTATCTGATGAATTGGATCATCGGTTGTTAGGTTGCTGCTACTGAATTGGTAATTTGAGGAAATTTTGCTGTTTTTTGTTATTATCTTGAATATTATTATAGATAGAGATAAACTGTAAACAGCAATAATGTACAGCAAAGTAAGAACTAAAAATAAGTCAACATGACGAAAATAGTCAATTGAACCCCTAAGGAGTTATTGCCCTTCATTGTCAATTTTTAAAAATTTTCATAAAATTTGTAGATTTTCACTGACATTTTCAACAGAAACTACTGTTATAGATAGAGATAATTGTGAGCAGCAAAAATGTTTAGTAAAGTAAGATCTACAAAAACATCACCATCACCAAAACACAATTTTGTCATGAATCCATCTGTGTCCAATGTTTAATATTAACAAAAACCAAGGTGAGCGACACAGGCTCTTTAGAGCCTCTAGTTAAAACTTATTAACCCGAGATTGGTAACGCATGTATAAATCGTGTTCAACCATGAAAAGAAAAAAGAATGGCATGATTAAAAGTGAAACAAAGGTGAACTATTTCGATGGTTCACTTATATTTTTTCCAACCTATTACACGAAAATCTAGAAACATACAATTTCACCTAGTCGCTGTTTATAGTAATGTTTAGTCTGGTTATGTAACTGTCTTCGAATTTGGAGGTCAACTTGATAGTTAATAAGATGGCGTTGAGACTCAAACATACACGAAATTCTGATATATATTACCGTGTGTCCATGCATGATTAATCGTTTATTTCAGAAAAAAAGTAAATTCACAAAAATACTTAACTCCGAGGAAAATTCAAATAGTTAAGTCCATAATCAAATGGCAAAATCAAAACCTCAAACGAATGGGTAACAACTGTCATATTCCTTACTTGGTACAGGCATTACTGTCAGACTAATTGTAAGTTTTGTATATGTTGCAGCATGATATAAACAAATAGAAGAAATTTGCGTTAAATTGGTAAACACAATTTTGAAAACTAATGCTCATTTAAGAATTGGGATTCAATACATATATTTTATTTATATTTTTTTTAGTTTCGGTTAGATTGCCATTCAAAAAACGATCAGTTATCTTTTCTGAATTGAAATTGATAGCTCTAAAGTCCTGACACGGAAGAAGCCATTGGCTTATTAGGGGCTATACGAACATATTGCGTGTTTTGCACACATTACACATCCGCAAACTAACACAATTTGATTTTTTTTTTAACAATTAACGTGACGCAGTCCTTTTTAAAAATGTTTATTACACAGGAATTGACAGCTAATGATAAAGAAACTAGTTCGTGTGTTCATGTTTAACAACTAAATATTTTGAAATTATAGATTAAACTCACCATGTATTAATGCAGACAAAACCCCTTGCGTTTCAGCAATTGCATGAAGTGAGCTATTTATAAGTAGTATATCGTAGATTCCCAATATTTCATCGGAAATATTTCGGAATGTCACTGTTAGTGTTGTGCTTTTATCGAAAAACACGGTAATGTCTGAATGGTTTTTTTCAACAGCTGTTGATCCATTTCTAAATACAGCCATAGCAAATATAAGAGAGCTGATATTTCCTAGTTTGATTCCAATCTGATTGTAGTTGTATCCATTTCCAATTGTGCATGTCATAATCTCTGGCCCCGAATAAAGATTTGCTGTTATGTTGGTGCACGAAAGGACTGAAAAATTAAAATAAATTTGAATGACTGGAAAAGAAAATATTTTTTTCTACGATGACAAATAATTAGCAGAAATTGCCATCTTTTCAGTCAAATAACGATATTAAATTCATGCTATTTTCAACACTTAACATTTTATAACATGTCTTATCTCACTTGAAAAGAAAACTAACAGATAAATAAATCTGCAATTGTTTAGTATAATAATTCGTCGTCGGTTCAGACACTTTCACATTATATGAAGTAAATGTACTTTCATTACTAAACATTAAATGTATTTGGGAATTATTTGGAACAACTATTCCTTACAAAAGACGCGGAACATTCTCATTAATAACAGGGTTCAGACAAAGCTAAGGAAAGAAACGAAAGCCTACAAAAAGGCCACTAAGTACACTAAAATCTTCATATACAACAAACAAGTGAAACTATATAAACCCCCAAATATCGGGTAAACGAAGACCATTTATGGAATGTATTGACCTGTGATTCCGTCATATGTTCATGATTTGTATAAAACAACAGTGGACAATATAATTATCACCTTCAATCGTCGTATTAGCTAACACTATTGTTTGTATACGTTGTGCAAACGGTAATGCCCCAGAAAAAAAATCTGAAAGCTAAAACCTTGAATATGTATTTGAAATGTATATTATTATGACTGATAAGTGATACAAATATGCAACAGTAAATCTTTATCAAATATATTCATGTTTGAAGATTATTGAAATTTGATCATTAGTTTGAAGCTATCGACTTCCATATTGAAGTCTGCTGTATGTTTATTTCAGATATAAAACTATAACTTATTACTTTCGAATGTTGCGAAGTTTTTGGGTAAGTGTTATTTTCAGATTCAAAGTTTTGATAACGTTTATGTCTTAGCTCATTTTTTTATCTCAATATCTGTATATATAACATTAAAGGTCACTTGGGTTCATGTTGTATAAATTTAAAACAAAAGCATTAATTACTAGTATCAATTACTGTACATATTTTTTCTAAATATATTGATTTGATATAAATCAGTAATCTAGAATTTCATTAAATACATGTATGTAGAATGATCTATAGAAAATGTTATAAGGGTCGATTAAATATTTAAAAGTTAGAAATGTAGAATGACCCACAAAAGTGTTAAAAAGGATGAATAGATATTAAAAAAAAAAGTAAATCGTTTCAAATAATTAAAATCGTATATGCAAATGAAATGAAAAGTAGGGTGAGAAATGCAGAAGAGGTACTCAAACCCAAAACTCGAAAAGAAACTGGCAATGTCATTGTAAAAATTAAACTGACCAAACAGCAAACAACAATACACAAAACGCTACATAGTACCCAATTGACTAAAAAACAGAAACACAGCAAAAATACGTAGGTGATAAGAGATTTTCCGGAAGAATGAAAACTTCGGGTAAACGAAGACCATTTATGGTATTTTCCATACTCGTAATTATTTAAAATATTATACGAACTATAGCCAAGAAGAGAAGTAAATAAACGTTTTTCGATTTTACATAAAATCCCCCCAAAAACGCATCGGTCGGTTGGAAATTTTGAAGAACTATTTAACAAGTTGCGCATTAAGTGTGAAAAAATAAGTGTACAGAAATATATTTTATACCTAATCTTTTGTTAGGTGTGACTTATAATTATGAGGAAAAAAACATTACTCGATATTGCTTACCGAAAGATTGACTTTCTGTACTTGAACTTATTTGGTCAGTTGATGACAAATCAGTTGTTTCCATAGTAGGGTTTTCTGTTGTCGACTTTTCAGTGGAAAAGACGTTAGGCGTCGGTATCGTTTTGTCTGATGTACTTCCTTCCATGGTTACGGTTGTAAATGATGAGGTTTCGTCTTTTGTTGATAATGAACTCATTGATGCATTTTCTTTGCCCGTTGATTTAGTATTATCCGATGTTGTTTCTATGGTCGACGGTGTAGTATTTTTTGTCTCGGTTCTAGTTGATACTTGCGTACTATCATCTGATACTGATGTATTCGGTGTTGTTGTAGATGACGTAGCCTCATATATGGAATATGTTATTGTTTGGCCTGAAGTTTGATTAGTTTGAGATATTGGTGTTTCTTTTTCTGTAGTGTTTGTTGTCATTAAAAGCGTTGTTGTGTTGTCTGGCGATGAAGTTGTTTCTTGTGTCGTATTTGTTTCAAATATATTACCATCCGTTGTCTGTGTAATCTCAGTCATAGTCGTTGGTAATGTTGATTCATCTGTTAAACGAATTGTTGATGCTGTGGTATCATTCGTTAAAGCGGCAGTTGATAAAGTATCATCTGTTGGTGTAACTGTTCGTTCTGAAGACATTGTTTGGTCAGTTGGTGAAAATGTTTGCATACTATCAGTTTGATATGATAACCAGGAAGAAGTCATAGAGATTTCGACCATCGTTATGATGTCTACTGATGTATCAGAAATTAAAGAGACTCCATTAGACAGCGCGTCTGTTGGAGTATATCCAAAATAATTAGAAGTCGAAAGTTCAATGGAATTTGATTCCGATTCAGAATACTCACTCATCGTCGTCAATAATTGACCCTGATCAGCTGTACTTGAATTTTCTGATGACAGTATCAATGTCTGCAATGATGATTCGATTAGCGTCACAGATTCTGTCTGAGCAATAGGAACAGTTGTAGAAATAGTGGCGAAGTAAGATGTCTCCAATGGCGAAGAAAAACTGTACTTAGTTGTTTGTTCTTCAGATTGTAATGATTCAGTGGACTGCATTGTTGTTTCCAACGTGGGTAAATAATCAGTTATCAAAGACGACATTATTTGTGACTGCAGAGAAGTTGACTCTAATGTTGACATAATTCCTGAAGTTTCAATCAAGCTTAGATCTACAGATGATGATACAGGATTAGGAGCAGATCCTCCTTGCACTGTAGGTGGGGTTGTTCGGCTTTCCACTGACACGGAATATACAACTATTGGGAGGTTTATTTCAAAGGGTCCCAAATGCGATGACGTCTGATTCAGATAATTATTTAGGGTCATCTCAGACTCATTTGCAGCATCCGTTGCCGGAATACCAGTAAAATAAATGATGTAATTAACGATAATACTCCCGTTTCTACAAATAATTGAAATAATGTTTTGAATAAACTGTGAAAAATTGCATATTCTTCCTCAAAGTACGTTACATACGATATTGTGTATGCATCCTTCGTCATTCTAAAATTCAATATTTGTGTTTTTTTTTTTTTATAATATAATTTATGGTATGCATATTTTCATTTCCCAACTATAACACATATGTTACCCATATCATACTGTTAGCTTTCAAAAACCTCATTGTCCGTGTTTTATATCGTGTCATGTAATTTTTACCGGTCGTTTATATGCCAACCTGATGAGCATTGGTGAAATATATATTGTAACTTGAACTTTTTATGTAATATGAACTTCCAATTTAAAAAAAAAAGTTTTACATGTTTCATATATTTGAATGGCTAATGGCTAAGTTTTGAAGAAGTGAACGTGAATTTTTTTTTCAAAATAAAATCTTTTAAATTATCAAAATCTTCATAAAGACTTATTGAATTATTGACTTCCCAAACTCTAAATCGCCGATATTTTCCCGTATGCAGTGACCTTAACTACGAGACTTCCCGTTATAACTTCTACCACTGCACAGAGCAAGTGCGAGGAGAAACCGTGATGCAAGGATGTCAACACACGAACTCTTAAAGGTTCGCCTCATGGTATACTGGAGTACTTCAGGGTGTTAAAATACCCATATATACGGATATGAACGTAGATAACTTATAATATCTACTTAATTAATTTGATATGAATTTAGATGACAAGAGATAAATTTGCTTATATGTGTTGTATTGAAATAAACAATAGAATGGTTTTGTTTCGTAGAAGAAATTTGAATAATTGTGACAAGTGAGTTAAATAAATAAAGTATTTACTTGAATATAGTAGAAAATAATATGTTTAAGCAAGAGGTTACAAGTTAGTGTGCTTACTTTAAATTTGAGACCTTACATCCATGGTAGCCTTTTGTGTAAACTTTGCCTATCTGAAGTAAATACAAAACAAACAAATTTTAAAACACAAACAGCTGTCTATGATTGGTCTGAAATTGGAAAAAATATATTTATTCCTGTCAAATACATCTGCATAAGCGGAAGAAGACGCGTAAAATGCACGACCGTTTTCGAAAAGTTGATGACCTAACATGTTAGGTAACAAATAAATTGAGGAGACCTTCTTTTACCACTGACTGACATAGCTTCCCGTCGTCATTTTTATCTGAAACATTTAAATTTTGTGAAAATATTAATTCACTTTTATCGTTCAAACTGCACGTTAAGAACCCTTACAACAACTCTTTGAGGCCTGTTGTAAGGCAAAATTTCTGTCCCTATCAATATAACCTCATTTTCCAGTGGCAGTCGAAATTTCCCCGCCTATTATCCCTTATGGCCTCCATTATGACAAGACCTACCTATTGTATTTATTATGAACTTGTTCTCTTCCTGAATATGCATGAAATATTTGCCACTGGACGTTAACGTTAAGCAAACCAACAATCAATCAATCATTTACCGTTAAACTGTTTTTCATAGTTATAAATACATCAAAACACCATGTCTACAAGCGGGGCTTTCAGATGATTCAATGATGTTAGACTTACATGTAACAGCTAATTATAAGACATATGGACAATAGTCTTTGTATATTAACTTATTTTTAATAGTTTAACTATTTATTTGCGTATATAGAAAAATATCGCGAATATAAATTGTCGAGAACATGTTCAACTTCGATATTTGCTTCTATAAATACATCAAGAAAATTAGAAAGCTGCTTCGGCTAGAAATGGCTCTACGCGAAATAAAGTATCCTGTAAAATAAGTAGGTTTACAATGTTCGAAACTCTTTGTTCAACAACATCATATATTGCTGATAAATAATTTTCTAAAATACACAGTCGGTTTGTTGAAAACATTATCGGTGAACACACTTCCAGTATAGCTGGCACTATTTCATAAACTCATTTCAGAAATAAGTTTCCTGTTTGGAAAAACAAGGTGATGTATAATTTGTCTTGCTAAGCATGTTCCAACTCGTAATTCAAAGTATTGAAAACGGGACCGGGAATATGTATCTGAAAGATCTGAAAACCGTATACAGGTAACAAATGATAATCATTTGGCTTCTGATATGATAAGAAACTTTATGTTCAGAAGCAAAAGATAAATCATTATGTGTGAGGAAATATTTAACGGTCATTCAACATAATCATTGAACAATTCATAGAATCAGCAACAGGTATCCGAAAAGTACTCACAATCACGTTGTTGAATTTACAAGCAATTTTATTTCAGCTTAGTAGTTTCTGTGAAAAATGTTTTTTGACGGACAAATGCGCTGAAGGACAAACAAACGTACGGACAAGGACAATTGTGATTTGGTCTCAAATCATAAATTGAGATGTTTATTTTTTTTAAAACTTGCTGCAACGATAACGTCAAATGTACTGAACAGAATGGTGATAAATACTAATAACAAATTAACCTACCTGAACCAGACATGAAAGATGAAATAAGTTGTTGATTACACAACAGTAGCTATGGAAAGTGTGTACTCTGAATTCTGATATTCTTACTTTATTTGGAAAATCTGTATTTTCTGTTTTGAGCTTTATACAATATTGCAATATGATGAAATGACGTCCTGTTGAAATCAAATTGGTTATCTGGTTGTGAACGGAACAGAGATGACGAAGTGGGCAAATGAAACCAATTCTTAAAAACTGTTATGCGATCAAGGATAAAGATAAGTTCTACAAACTAGGTTATCATAAACATTGTGTGAGTTTTAATTGGCTTATCGCATACCTCATAACAGAACCCGTCCGTGAATGAATTGTAATCTGGAGATCCAGAATCTGCCAATGTCTGAGTAAGCGTCCTCTCGACTTCAACTGTCATATTTACTATCACTGAAAATTAAATTTGAAAGACGATAAACTTAATATCATCATATATAAATATAAATGAGATACCTTCTTTTACATATATAGGTTATACTGTTAGTATTTTATTTATGAAAAGCAGGAAACTAGGTATTTACTTCATATATTTATTTATATTTATTCCGAATGTACATAGTATACTATATATATATGTAAGTTGGTAAACAAAAGTACAGGTTCCAGGTCCGGCGCCGGGGAGGAAGTTACGAATTAAATCTACTCTAACATCGTTAGGTTGATTTTCTAGGCACTTTATATATACTAGTCAACAAAAGAAACGATAAACAACTTTGAAATAAAATTTATCAAATAGTATCAATAGATATAGGAAGATGTGGTGTGAGTGCCAATGAGACAACTCTCCATCCAAATAACAATTTAATAAGTAAACCATTATAGGTTAAAGTACGGCCTTCAACACGGAGCATTGGCTCACACCGAAAAACAAGCTATAAAGGGCCCCAAAATTACTAGTGTAAAACCATTCAAACGGGAAAACCAACGGTCTAATCTATATAAACAAAACGAGAAACGAGAAACGAGAAACACGTATATATTACATAAACAAACGACAACTACTGTACATCAGATTCCTGACTTAGGACAGGTGCAAACATTTGCAGCGGGATTAAACGTTTTAATGGATCTAAACCTTCTCCCTTTTTCTGAAACAATAGCATAACATCACAACATAGATAAACACACGATAAAATATCAATTGGCAGACTTAACTCAATCAAGTATATAAAAACAAAATGAGATACACTATTTTAAAAAGCTTTCATTTGCAATGTATGCACATGTGATAATGAAAATCAAAACTTGTCGGAAAATATCTAAATTCCGTGTAAACGATCATAGGGTGCAAATTAGTTTTGCGAAAAGTTGAATAAAAAATCGACAAATATTTTTTTAAGTACAAAATAAAATTTTAAATTTGTTTAAAAATATTCAACATGCTAATCAAATTATGTTCATGTTGTAACTTAAGGGTTGAAATGATGGGTTTTTTTTTTTAATTTTTAAAGTGTTTTTTTGACATCTCAAAAAATGTTTTTTTTTTTTATTTTCGTCTTAAATCAATGCTTAAGATATGAAAACAACACACAGTAAATTAAAAACCTTTCGGATTAGTTTTAAGATTGTTACCGCTTTTTGAATATCACTTTATACATACTGTCTATGGTTAATCAGTTGATAATGTATACATTTTAACGATTTCTCGTGGGGCCGAACTTTGCTTAACAAAATAACGAAGAAACTGTATGATTTGTAAAAACAAATTGATGGAGACACTGTCTTTACCTTTAAATGAGAGGTTGGCATCATTAGTTGGAACTTCTGCTTTTAAAATTGTTGTTTTATGTTGAAATTTTGTAAAAAAAAAAAATCGCCAAAAAACGTGTAAAAATAAGTCCATCTCGCATAGCCAAACAGACTTTTGTTTTACACGTCTTATATATGTTAGCTTCACCTTTATAAAATATGCAAACAAATACTAGATATATTCTACATGTATCTGTCATTTGCAGTGCTAACATCGCACGTAAAACATTTGTATAACTGGTAGTTAATTATAAAGCCAAAATATCCACTATAAATGTGTTTTTTTAATTGTAAAGAATTCTAATATGACGTGCTTCTTTCGCTTTGTAAACAACACTGTGATAAAATTCTCGATATATCTATACTTAGCGCAGACTCCGTGGTGTACATAATAATGGCTGTTACAATATACTTCCCACGTAAATCCACATGTATTGAAACCTATTTGCAAACCCTTTGTCGATTTAATTGTTTTAAGAATTGCAATTCAGAAAAGACAAAATCACTTTTATTCTTATTCGGATGCATAATAAAAAGAAGTAATGCATAAGAGCTCGGAGAAACCAACAAAATAAAATTTAAATAAAATTCCGCGAAAGTCTATTAATGTTTTTGGCGCATTTGAGTCATTTCAAAACATGACGTCATACAAATGAAAACTCTAGAGTTGAACGTTTTCTGTTACGTTAACTATTGACATGTCGTTTACAATTGTATTAAAATTGATTATCAAGGTAGGTTATGTTTGATTTTCTATTCTATTGCATTATTCGCATATGTACTGATTTCAGCAAGTCAACATGGCGGCTCATTGGTTACGAAATGTCAACTTTGGATTTGACGGTAGCTCACGGGAAAAAACATATAAATCAACATGACAATTGTTGGTTTTGAGAATGAAACATTTTTTTTTTCAGCGGTTGTTCACGAAATAATCCGTGCAAGCTACGGATCTATTAAAATGATGAGCTTTATCTAACAGGGAGTAAAAAAGAACAGCCATACACACAGATTTACCCACCCTCGCTTCAGTTTTTTTAATGATCGTATTTGTCCTATTAGAATCGAAATAACTCATGGAAGCCATAGATTATTGGAAATTTACACATGGCCTGGGCCGTGATATTCGTTGATTTTATCCCTCGCTAACGCTCAGGATAAAATTCGAATATCACGGCCCAGGCCATGTGTAAATTTCCAATAATCTATGGCTTCCATGAATTATTTCTTAATTATACTTCTCTTGAGCATTTAGGTAAAAAAAAATAAAAAAAATCAGATTTGATTATCTTACTTAAAATTTTCAGTTGTGAGCAAAAACAAAGGAACTTTAAGTGTCTTTCATGTTTATTTTTTTGGGGTTAAATTCGTTAAAAAAAGAAAGTAAAATACATGAGAAACAAATCAGCTATTATACAAAAGAGGGGCCGGAAAGATACTAAAGAGACAGACAAATCATATTGGGTTATCCCTTCTCACATACAATTATAATTAAATGTGACGCCATGCTTGCATGTACGACCTCTGCTAATAGCTCCAATCGGACATTTCATTCCTAGAAACAAGAACAAACGCACCCACTAATTGAAACTACTCGCTCAGTAGTTTGGTCTAGAATAAAAGCTACTTCTTAAAAGTTGTATAATACATTCTTTCCATATCCCGAGTTTAGACAGGTCTAGTAATCTCATTAGGTAAGGGATAGGACTCATTCATTCAATTAAATGTCAACATGCTTTTTAGGAATCAATATCAAAGTAGACTTCGATAGGCGTTTTTGTGATTGTATATGGTTTTATTTTCAGCATTCACTTTCATCGGAATGAGAAACTTCACGTTTACGTAAGAGATGGAGTTAATAGTATATTAACTTATAATATAGATATTCCTAGAGACGACAAAAATTCTAGACGCAGTTGTTAGGTTGATGTATCATTCACATAATTCAAACGCATCTTAAACTCATATATCATTGTTCTTTAATTTACTCACCATAAAGTTTTGAAGAATCCTCTAAAATATAAATGTAACAAATTTTATACAATCGGTAACTTTAAAAATCCTGAATATTCTTATTGGCGATTATAAATGAAACATGTTTGAAAAAAATAGCTTCCTTAAAAAATATATAATTAGTATTATATTTATTGTTTACTGGAATAAAGTGAAATCACTAAAATACTGAGGTCAGAAAAAAATTCAAATCGAAAAGCTAACCTCTAATCTATAACAAGGCCAATACAGAAACAGGCAGTACATCAACGAAAACGAACATACAAATATGATTCGACTTACCGTCTTTCTGCAAACTTGTAATCACTATGACTGGTATTATCGCAATTACAACTAGCAAGATTCCGGATATAATTGCAGATATTGTGCACTTTCTTCGTCTTTTGGTTTCATTTTCCTCCTTTTCAAGTTCCAAATCTGCATCTTCCTCGTCCGGAGTAACGTATGGTTCCTTCCGTTTATATGAAGCACGTAGAGATATCTAAAACGGATAAAGAAATTTATTTTCAACTTCAATTGTTGTTAACATTTGTATCTATACATATTCTAAGGAAAAATACATGTATATATGATATCATTGTATATTTATAATGCAAAAAATCATTACATGCCAATGAATTTAGTTATTGATAGATTGTTATTTACTTGATGTCCAGTGACACATAGTTCATGCATGTTGAGACAAAACATAAATTAACAAAAAAATAAATTATTGATACAAAAGTTGGTCCTGTAATAGGGACAGACCTGGATGAAGGGCAGGAAAATTTAATGCAATTGAAAGTAAGGATTTAAAGGATATGGATATTGACTTAATATTCAATTGAGTCACTTACAGATTCCTCAAATATTGGTTGCAATGGTTCTTTACGTGCAGATCAATAGCATGGTACTCTCTTTACACGAATCTAAGGAGTTAAAAGTCTTCATTCTGGCAAGACGTGGCTACGAATTTATACATCCCGCAACAACAGACGACTCAATTTGAAAAACTTTAAAGATTAAGGCCGAATGGCAAAATTTCAATACCTCAGTCCACTCTAAATTTTCAATTAATTGAAAGAAAAACATAGCATTAACTTTATAAATTCTAAATGCTGCTGTTTCCAAATAACAAATAAAAAATACTTTCTCACCCGTGGCCATTGTTTTGAAAGGAACTGACCAGCCGTTAGAGGGTCTAGTAACATTTTTCCTCCATGTTAGCATCTGTTCATCCTGACGATTGCCACCATTACTTGAACTTGACGATGCATCGTCTGTGTAGTCTGCAGATTGATCAAGCCTGGTTGAACTTGAAACTGCTGTTTTAGTATCTTGAGTTGCTGAAAGGGACTTCGTTGATTTTTCAAATGCTCTGTTGTTATAACTTCCGGTTGGTTTTCTGGATTCACTTATTCCATGGTCACTTTCTGCTATGTTTTCTCCAGTATTTGAAAAGTAATCAAATCCTGCACTGTAGCTATTTCCAAGCCTCCACTTTGGAATTTCGTTCAAATGAAATGTTTTCCCGTCACCAGCACTGTCGTAGACATTAGACCGACCTAAATCTGGTGCCGTTTTTCCAAGATATTTGTTATCAGCCATAGTTTTTTTAGTACAATTTTCGAAAATATTCCATTTGATGCAAAAGTTTATCCAATGAGAGAACGAAAAAGTTGTGTGATGTTATCAGTGGAAATTGTACAAAATGCAAACATTAAATCGGATTGATATTTCGCTAAAACAAAAAACAAACTTGAATAACAACTTGCTAAATATAACCGGTAAAGTATATAATCCTGAACATACTTGAAATTAAAGAAAAAATAAAACTTTCAAAATTATTGCAATTCCATTTTCTTTTCTATTTAGTGCTTATTATTTCGTACAAAGATTTTCAACAGTATAATACTTATTATTAATTAAAATAATTATGTAGCATTGATTTAAACCTGATATTGTGTACTTCCTTGTTCTGTATTTATTTAGGTGCAAGAATTGTATTGAATACACCATTCAATCGTAACAAATGATCAATTGTTCGTCCAAGGTATTTGTTAATTGTGCGTAAGCAAGAAATGTTTAAATACTGAACTAACGACAAGTTATTCTTCCATTGAATAGTATTGGATATTCGTTGTTAAAATATATAATGTGATTCTCATTTTATTTCTATACGTGCATTTAAACAAAATCTATGTTTTAAATTTCATAATCGATAGAAAATCAATAATTACATAAGTATGCATTTATGGTTTATAACATAACGGTAAATATTGTTGATAGGTTTACCCAACAGAGGAGACCTTTAACCTTCCAATGTTTCTGAAGTAAAATGAACTAAGATATCGTTTTAATAGTCTAGCTATATAAGTTATGGTGCATATGGTTATCACGAACGTTTCTTAAATATCTTTCTGTGGAATGTTTACTTCATTTGTGGTTCTAAATCATATAAAGAAGGGTCGATGTATGTATGAAGGCATACTTTAAAAAAAAATATTTATAAATGTATATAGACACTTCATATATCTGCCTGTTCCTTTCAGTTCGGTTCAAGATTCGTATTGCGCATCTAAATCATATACAGAAAAGAGAATACAATGGGACGTACAGAGGTTTTATGGATAAAAATTATATATTTATGAATTATAATAGTATAAATAATTATTATCATACACCCATCACACCTGTGTACATTACTTCTGTTGTCCTTCCTTTATATGATTTGTAAACATACTAAATTACCTCAATCTAGCCACCAACTGACAATTCGAAAGTGCTCCATGTTATTACCCTGACCGGACATACACGTACATAAACTTGCCCGTTACCAAAGTTTAATACACCAGCAGTTGTGTTGTGTTGTGTTTTATTTTAAATTTTCATTTGTATTTGATATCTTCGCGCCTGATAAATTATTCAAAAAGAATCAAACATCACTTCTTTTGATTCACTGTATATATACATACGATAAAGTCGATATATACACCACGATTTCACTTTATAAACGTTATATTCAAATGATAAAAGTTACATTTTTTTCGCGAGTTACGTTTCTTTAGTGGATCTTCAGTTTTATGAAAGTTTTATAATCGCGCGAAAAGTTATCACAAGATATGCTTTTTGTTCTCTTAAAACAGAGCACTTTTTCATCTTTTTCATGTTACATTGATTTTTTTTTGTACGAAAGGCTGTAGGAAACATTGACAATATCAATTTCAATTAAAGAATGTGGGGGGTTTTAGTACTGTTTAACCACAGTGTATTTGTCGAGCGAAGTACGTTATAAGTTCAGCAGATTGGTAAACAAATTGTTGATTTGGTGATTAAAGCACAAAATTCGGCATGACCGTAGATCTAGAAGTTTAAAAAATAAATATTAGCTATGGGCTCACAATTTTGATATGGCGACTTGTTCCAAGATGGTCGCCATAAAATATAACAATTTGCACATCTTTTATACAAGATCAGCTTCCAGGCCAATTTTGGCATGACAGTAGTGCGGATTGTTTGAAAAAAATATCAGCTTTAACCTTTATTGCAGTTTAAAAATGGCGGGGTTTTTTTTTTCCAAAAAGGAAGCGGCAAAATATCAAAGTCAACAGTGAACTCTACGTTTTACAAAGGCCAAAATTAAAATACAATACAGTTGTCTTCTAACTTAACGTGTCCTAGTATGTCAAATTTTTGAAATTAAGCAAACCACCATCAAAGATTAGTGAGAAAGTATAGAAAATTAGAAAATTGTAACTTCGGTACCTATTTATAATTCTCAATTTTATTAGTTCCTCTAAAGAAATGAAAGAAGGACACATTTTGTTCTGGTTAAATCATACAAAATTGACGATCCAGGATATATATAATTATATAGACTCTTGTGGTTGTGTTCTCGAAGCTATCTTAGGATTAGGACGTGTTCTAAGTCAATCTTATGACACGTCTAAAGTCGTGTTCTTGAAGCTCTTTTAAATTATGAAAACGGACCGAACTTTATGACACCTGATAAGTAGTCTTAAAATCATCCTATCTTCACCCTAACTTAATAAACTGTTTGGATTTCGCTTTTTACTAATTATTTTACATAAAGACGGACATGAAAAGAAACGCACCATCTGTTTTTACTCCACGTATATTAAGAAATAGTGCATGATTTCAAACTGTTACAGTAAACTTCTTGTTTACGATAACACTAAAATTCAATCCTCATTCAAAAAAGTTTTCCAGTTTAAATTGATATCCTTTTTATATTATTTATTAATGGGAGGGGTCTGTTTGCGCTAAAAATGCGTCCTTTTGCGCCACAACTTTTTTCTCCAATGCTACATTTGCGCCACATGTTTTAAAACTACATGGTATCATTTGCGCCAAAAATAAAAACATACGATTGCGCCAATTAGAAGAAATTCAATAATGACTTCCCTACTCCTTTATTCGTACTTGGAACCGGCAGTTTACACGTCAAATGTTTCCTTTTCTGAAACATATCTTCTTCTTGCTGCTGCAAGGGTACTTCCCAATTTAATGTATGTAGTAGCTTGTAACTTTTCACTTTATTGTCCAAAAACACAAACATTGAAAAAAGAAATGCATAAAACAGTTAAAAATAATTCCTAATAATTATAAAATCATTTATTTAATAAATACTTGTAATTATAAAATTTGTGAAGAATTTTATTGATTGGTTTCGTCATTAATATTTTTTTATCAAAACATTGCTTTGACGATTTAAGATTTCGCACTTAGGATATGTTTAGGACGTCTTAACATAAGATGAGTCTGAGATAACTTCGAGGCACAGCTTAAGAGTGTCCTCAGATGATCCAAAGTCCATCCTAAAATTGGTCTTTCTATGATGTCTCTTAGGACGAATCTTAGGATACTTTCTTGAACACCGCCCTATAGGACTCAATAATTAGTCTATGTAGAAAGATTACATTTTTATACATTAACACAAACTACCTTAATAAAAAATTGTTGAACAAACTATTTCTTTTTATTAGTATGATAAAAAGTTAAGAATACAAATAAACTATGTCCTGGTAAAAATGAAGGTTCGTCTAAAATATGTGCACGCAATTCGAATTTTAAAGATAAACATATATCACACTAGGATTGTTTTACGTTTAAATCATTTGATCAAATAATTGTTTGATGTCTAACGTTTTACCTAATAATACTAAATTATAACATTTATTACAGTTTAACAGATCAGATGCTTTGCAAATACCATACTTCAACATAATCATATATTTAAAAGAATAAGTTTCAGATAGGAATAGGGGCCACCATTTAACTTCAATGGAAAAAAGGGGGGTTATAAGGTAAAGGGAAAATCTGGATTCAGAATATTTTTTTTTTGTCTTTTGTCAACAGCAGACCACAATTTTTCCCCATTAAATTGAGGATTAAATTATTTCTTAAAAAAACAAAACATACCCCACATTAAAGATAAATGTCGTTCCCTAGAGTTAAAAACAATCACCCCACATGTGCCTTTATCGTTCTTGTAAAATCCATACATGGTGAGATGTGTCAAAATGTACCACATTCAAACCATTGACTGTAACAGAAGCTAAAACAAGATGAACTGAAAACACAAAGAGATGTCCACACACTATTGTTAACACACAGTATCTTAATAATGCCGGTTTAGCAAAGATTATGTATTTTATTTTGGTAAAAGAATACAACTGTGTCAGCTATGTCCGAGTTGTTTTTATATTTTTTAACTATCATTCTACATAGTGAATTTTTACTGCATTCATAACGTATGACCACGCCAACTATATTAAAGACATGTCAAATAATTATTCATAGAATTGTAAGAATTGAATATATGAAACATTGTCTAAGCTTTCCACCTCAATTGAAATACATGTAACCCTTCAAACTTATTGGTTCTGACATAATTTATAATTTGATATTCAAATTTCCAATAAAAAAATTACTTATCGGTCATTATAGAATCTTAAGGACTCTTTTTTTATTTCCATTGATCATACCCCAAACGAAAATAAAAGTCACGTTTGTTATTTTTTTTACAGAAAGCCTTAGATTCTGAAATGCGAATTGTAAGTTTCACTTAGCACTAATATGTAGTCTTTAATCGGGATTATCCTGCATAATATTATATGAATTTCTTCATTCCGAAACCTATGTAATTTGCCGCGTCCCGTTCTGGTAGAATGTTTTAAAAACTATTTTGAATAATCGGATTTCCAAAATATGAAACCCGGATGTTTAGTGAAGGCAATAACAGAATTACGCCCATGTTGTGGTGTGTTCATTGAATATTTCCCAAGATCGATTTTTGATAACTTGTCAAAAACAAAAGATTTAGATTCAAAAACTAGTTCGTTGAATAATATATAAATTGCTAAGATTTTTTCAATTGAAAATAAATAACTCTTTAGTATTGTTGCATTTACCAAGCACTTGGACTTTTCAATGCTTAGTCATGAAAGATTAAATATATAGTTCATGTAAATTTGTTTTAGGCTTGATCAATAGAAATCACAGTAAGTCATTAATCACTCACTTATAGTTTAAAGTTAATATATGATGAACACTTTAACGTCATGCCTTTTATTGTAAAATAAATAACCTATAATTAGTAGTAGACATGTTTGAATGATTGACAATCTCTTTAGGTATTTTAAATAGCTAATTCGCTGTTTGGCCTTGCTCGCGCGGAGAAATGATAATGCAAAAAAAAATGACAGCCGGTAAATTTTGATTCTAAAAAAGATAATATTGAAAATCTCAATTTTAAAAGACGTTAAAACTTTTAAATACAATGTATATGTCGTGTACATGTTATTATTTTGTACAGGATATTACTTGTACAAACATTTTATACAAGTAATTTCTTGTATGAGGCAATCATACAAGCTATTACATATACACATACAATTGTACAAGTAATTACAAGTACAATTTTTACTAAAAAGGTCCGAGTACACAGTTATCGTCCCTACTGTGGACAGTGTATTACTTGTCACTTTTTTTTTGTACCCCTTCCAAATTTATTTATTTATGTTTTATGCCTCGAGTAGCAAGAAGGGGGGTAAAATTACACTGTAAAAAAAATTGATTCATGAATTATAATGTAAAGTAGTGATTTGGTCCAGTTGAAAAAGGTAAAAAAAATAGCATTTCGGGAGCTGTCAAAATATTTCAAGCCCCCCTTCACATAAAATTGTCCATATTTTGAGTTAGAGCTGATGAAGTTTTCTATAATTTTGATATAATTTGTCCCACAAGTAGTATAACAAACTGTAAAAATATTATGGAGAAAGCGCAGGTGGGATTTGTTTTATTTCCATTTATTGTCTAAAGGAAATGCACTACGAAATAACTGTGTACTCAGACCTAAATAAAGATAATAACTTGTACAAATCATTATTCAAACTTGGCCTATTTGATGTTCTCAACAAATCGTTTCCCTTTAAACAAATAATACAAATAATAATTTATGACTTACACCTAAAGATATAAACTTTCAACATATGTGTAAAGATGCAAAACAGTGTAAAAAAATACTATGATGAAAGAATTAACTTGTGGCATGACGGTTTTCACATGCTTAAGATAAAGAGAGAAATTTAGAAATTTAAAGGAAACCAAATTAAGCACTTCAAAAATATTTCTTGCAGTAGAATGGTGTTTTGAATACAGCAAAAATTGAAAAACTCATTTGCAAAGTGGACGGGATTGTTCATTATTGTTCAGTTGATACACTTTGATTAGAACAGCACATTCCAAAAGATGATTTAAATATTTAGAATTTGGGGACAATGTTTTTATACCTGCAGTGCAAGGTCCGATGAACAAGAAATATCTAGGGAGTTGTGCCGAATAATGCTAAAAAAATATATAAAATAGAAACAAAAGTTGGAATAATGATTGGTTTAAATGAGTTAAAAAATGAAATCGAAAATTAATAGATTCAAAAGATTGAGCTTGTTGTGTAATTCTAGATGTCATGCTTACTTGTCTTGTGCAAAAAAATAGGTTATTTGATCTATTATGCTCTTCTTCCGTTTCTAAGATATGATATGACATATGCAACATTTTATCATGATTTATGCTTGAAAATGAATGGTAGAATTGTTTTATTTTTTATTTTGTTGTTGTTTTTAACGACTTTGTCACCTTACACCAGTTGTAGTCTGTAATTAAGTGGCAACAAGTTGTTTAGCTGAATTTGCTCATGGTGTCATGTTATCTTAATATGTTGTTACTTTACGCCCGTCGTTTGTCTGTAATCTTTTAACATTTAAAAAATAATTATACTAATACACACTTAAAAAACGAAAAGAAAAACAAACACGGTATACATTTAAAAAAATCTTAAGGGTTCCGCGGAATCCAGTGTCACGCCTACGTTTGGTGTTCATCGCAGGCTCAACAAAAATATTCCTCTTGATACTATCCTTTGATTGTAAGAAGCTTCTGTCCAAGTTTGGTTAAAATCCAGGATAGTTTATGAATCTAATAAATGTTTTAAAAACTTTTAACTGCAGACTGTATGTAATTTCAGCAGGAAGAAAAAACTAAAAAAGAAGATGTGGTATGATTGCCAATGAGACAAGAGACCAAAATGACACAGACATAAACAACTATAGGTCACCGTACGGCCTTCAACAATGAGCAAAGCCCATACCGCATAGTCAGCTATAAATGGCCTAGATAAGACAATGTAAAACAATTCAAACGCGAAAACTAACGGCCTTATTTATATAAAAAAAATGAACGAATAACAAATATGTAACACATAAACAAACGACAACCACTGAATAATAGGCTCCTGACTTGGGACAGACACAAAAGGCATGATAAATAAGTCCATTTATAAGTAAAATACAGATACACAGGTACAAAATTTTAACAAAATTTCCTCAATACTAACTTTTGATCATAAAAATGCTTCTGTTCAAGTATAATACAAATCCAAAATAGTATAAGAAGTTTTTAATTTTTTAACCACAGAGTGAATATGTTATATCAGTTTAAGTGCATTTAATTATAATACATGATAGAGTGACAAAATCCACCAAAGAAAATTCAATTTCATAAGTCGAAAATGCTGAGTAGAGCCAACCGGGAGTGATTTCAAATAAATGTGCAAGACGGGTGTGAATCAGATTCTGTTCCACATGGGTCACCGGTTGTGTTGCTCATGTAAGTACAAACCCGGTGATAAGTCTTATTTGATAGGTAACATTCAAGGAAAAGAGGACGTGATTGTTTTTACGACAACTGAAAAATATCCACCGTCATCTGTGAAACAAATATTCCATAACGGTCTACCCGTGATAGCGTCCATAAAATTTTGAAGCGTTGATTATAACTTCACCACTGGCAACTATTGGTTTACAAAATACTTCCTTGAAAGTAGCAACCTTTTATCAAATAAATCATGATAGGAAATGCATGCTCTGGAATATCGTATATCTACTTGGAGATTTTTACTCTACTAGAACACACCCGTATATCGCGGGTCCGTGACTGAATTAAAGTATATAACTATGCGCAAACTTTGATTTTAGTATTAGTATTGTCATCTGATAAAGTCATGCTGATTATAAGATCATAGTTTTCTCTGCTTTCAAATCTTTCTGTTTGAACCCGTCGAACTGGAACTTATCAATTATTGATCATATTAATTATTTGGAAAACAAAAGGTCCTGGAATGGAGTATTTTTTAATCAACAGCATTGTATATTAGTTATAAATATTGAATTCTTTGATTCGCTGTTTTACGTCATGCCCGCTAACAATTTGAAAACTGTACCTATACGCCTTACTTTAGTCCAGATTTTTAGTATTCGTATTGTTATCTTAGAAAGTCTAACTCATTAAAATACTACAATAGGTAACAATTTGACAATTAAGTAGTGTCAACCCTGTGATTATGACCCGTGTAATACTATATAGCATATTAATCCTGAATACACCGTTTGGTGGTGCGCCTGTCAGATGCGGAACGTACAGATAAGGTAATCGATAACAAGTGAGTATACTATTGGTATCGGTATCGGACTCGACCCGGAACTTCTCAATTATTGGCAATATTAATTACGTGGAAAACAAAAGGGCCTGGAGTGGTGTAATTTTTAATCTACACCTTTGTACTATATTAGTTATATATAAAGTTGAATTTTTTGATTCGTCGTTTTTACGTGATGACGGCTGACAAATTGGACCTCGTAATTTTAGTATTATAGATATGTGATCTTAAGGAACGAAAAAAAAACCCAAACTAAGTAGATAACAGAATCTCTGTTCATCAACAGAATGGATACTTAGTCCAGCTTGTTTTTGAAAATTTTTAAAGGCTGAACTTTATCAGTGTATTTTTAATATAACGACATACATGTAGGTATATAGCAGTTCAATAAGTGTGTCCATATATAAAGAGTTGCAAGTATAAAAAATTAGTCACTGATTAATGCATATTTAAAAAAAATACTTTTGAAACATGCATCAATAAATAGTAAAGAAACTGTGAATTAAAATAACTAATATCATATATGTTTCCAGCTAACTTATTATAAAAAAACAATAGTTTTAGACATTCAAGTTGATGTTTGAGAGCGTATAGTATTAATACCTTGCATGTATTACATAACAGTGTAGTATCTATTTAAAGTTTTGACGCATTTGAGACACTGCAATTGAATCTCCTTTGTTAATATATACATAAATATAAAAATTACAGTGTCATTTTGCAATCTTATATAAAATTAAATATCTTTTAACATAAAAAAGAAGAAAAACCTAGTAATATGGATATTTGTTAACAATTATATTTTTAGTACTCACCTTATTCAGTTTTGATATAATCATTTCCTGGTAAAAACTACTATATACGTTAAAGTTGATTCAAAGGGAACAAAGTTTATGAGAGCTTTATTCTAACTGCATATGCAAACAAAATATTATATATTATACACTTCAATGTCCCTATATACAATCTAAAAAGGCATGTTAGTCAATAATTAAAACAAATAGATTATATTTTTTAGAATAGAATAAATGCGATACAAGTGTTTATAAACTCGTTCTCGGTTGTACCAAGTTGGAGTACTATTTGAAGTTAATCACTGTTACTGTTTATTTAGTCAGAGTGTTGCTGTTCAGTCATAAGCATACACTAGTTTCCAAGCAAAGACCGAAGACGGGGTACTCGGCAATTAATCAAACATGCAAACGTCTTAGTTTGGGATTGTTCAAAGATTCGACGACGTTGATTCCGACATTGAACGTGTAACCTATGCTTAATATGCTTTTGATGCGATAACTTTATAATAACTACGACATTGATTTATATCAACAGCGCATATAATTGTTTAACATATAAAGATGCTGAGACATATTGGTTAGATAACCTGCGATTTTAAAAATAAGCGGGTTTTTTTTTAATTTAAAATGTATTACATGGCCTCACCAATAGAGAGAGACCATTACGTATAATACATTTTGGAACTTTCGTCTTACGTGAAGCTTGACGCTTTACAAACTTGTTGAGTTTTATTAAGATTTAGGTTTAAATGTAACTATGCCGTAGTATTTGGTTCACTTAACAAAACTGACACTTCCGAAAATTCTAGCACTTTATCTACTTTTTGATTGCTCTTCGTTTAAGTTATGTAAATAGAAGATGTGGTATGAGAGCCAATGAGATAACTCACGATCCAAGTCAAAATTTATAAAAGTAAACCATTATAGGTCTAGGTAAAGTCTTCAATACGGAGCCTTGGTTAACACCGAACAGCAAGCTATAAAGGGCTCCAAAAAATCATAGTGTAAAACCATTCAAACGGGGAAACCACTGTGACGGTCTAATCTATATAAAAAAACGAGAAACTAGAAACATTTATGAACCACATAAACAAACGACAACTACTGAACAACAGATTTCTGACTTAAGACAAGTGCAAACAATTGAAGCGGGATTAAATGTTTAAATGGTACCAAACCTTCTCCCTTATCTGTAACAATAGTGTAACATCACAACATATTAAGCCTTTTTATAGAAAACTTCTCAAAGACCAAACTATGAAAAAATCGAACCGACAATTAGATAAATGAATTACAATCCTTGGAAAAAAGCTTCCTTTTTTCTTAATTAAAACGCACGTATTATAATTTATAGAACATCTCCATCTGGCAAAATTGACATAAGATTAGTTCGACCATTCTTTTTATGTCCGTTTTCGTAATTGGCGCCACATGTTTTCATGATGTTTTTTTCAAACCCTTTGCTTTTAATGTTTGGAAATCAAGTCAAGCGTTTCTTTAAAGTGTATATTAGACCCTTGTTTATCATTTGATGGTTTTGTTAATCATTGGGTTTTGTGTCTTTCATTTTTTTATGTTATCATATCTCTCTTATGAAAATTTAGATTATCAGTAATATACGATGTACCAAACCTTAAGCCTCGGTCACACCTTACCGGATAGCTCGAACGGACGCCTAACGGATAACTTTTTTTCAATCCGTTCATATCTGTTAGACGTCCGTTCTTATCCGTTAGACGTCCGTCCATATCCGCTGATGTCCGTTAAGCCTACGTTTCATCCGTCGACGTCCGTTCTGTCCGGTGGAAAATTTTGAGCATGTTCAAAACTTTGAACGGACGTACAACGGATAAAATGTCCGTTGAACGTCCGTTTGGCGTCCGCTTTGTACGGTACTCGTCCGTTTCGTTTCCGTTTTGTATCCGTTACGTGTCCGTTATACATCCGTTGGAGGTCTGGAAGATAAATTCACCAACGGACTTCTACCGGACGTTTAACGGATAAAACGGACGTTGAACGGATGAGAACCGGACGTATAACGGATAAAACGGATCATGAACGGATCTGAAACGGATAAATGCCAATTGAAAATTTCGCGTGAGAAATGCCAATTATTGGTTTGTCAGATTTCTTAAGGTTCATGAGTACATAATCGATCTTAGAGTATAGGCACGTCTTCACAATCAAGCAGTTCTTATTCAGGCCAGACACTGCCCTTTGGAGGAATTTTGAAAAACAAACCAAAACCAGTTACACAGAAACATTTTGAAAATTTATGCGATTTACATGTATTATTATTGTCGCCTTTGATTTTTCAGTAAATCTTGTTCATCCGTTTTATCCGGTACGCTTCCGTTAGGTGTCCGTTTTATGCGGAACTCGTCCGTTGGAATTTACATTCGACTTCCGTTCTGTCCAGTACGTTTCCGTTTCTCGTACGTTGCATATCCGGTGTGTGTCCGTTATGCATCCGTTACACGTCCGTTTTATTCGTTCAGTACATCAACGGACTCCCAACGGATAACAATTTTGTCAACGGACAACTTTTATTTTCATCCGTTAGACGTCCATTCGTGCTATCCGGTAAGGTGTGACCGAGGTTTTAAGATCCGGGATACTTGTTTGTTTATTATAATTCCTTTAAACCAATATTGTCTTGCCAATGACACAATGATGATGCAATATAAATCTTGTGTCTGCGTATCTTAAATCGTGATGCAATAATAGTAACATACAAAGACACATATTAAATGCTTTGTTGCTACCTTTTAAAACTAGTCTAAATGTAAAGGGAACACAAAAGAAAATGCATATCCTGTTTTACTAGTTGACAAGCAGATATAAAAGAATATCGTATTCAGCAATGTAGAAACGATACTTCTCTCCTTCTACAATTAAAAATCAATAGAGAGGAAAAACAAGACGCCATATGGAATTTACTGACCCCATATATACCTTATTAGGTCATTAGCACACTATGTAAATAATAATATTGTATTCAGCAATGTAGAAACGACACTTCTCTCTTCCTACGATTAAAAATAAATAGAGGAAAAACAAGACCCCACAACAAACAACAAACAAAAACAATATTTACAACTAACAAATAGAAGTGAATTTTAATTTCGTTACTGTACTTTCCGAAATTTCTTTAATTTTGTTAATTTTAATGAAAGAGATGTAAACTATATTGAATATTTAATACATTTCGGGTCGTCTATTGTAAAGTCGAGAGGACGATAGTGGTAATAAACTTCTTAAATTTTCAGAATAAACTTAGGCCGCATTTCTTTCTAACCAAATTTTGTAAACGTTGTGTGTAAAGTTGTTGTTCCAATTTGTGAACTGTCTTTCTCTCATTCTTACTCGATTTATCCTTTTCTCGACCTGTTGATTATGTTATAGAGAGCATTTGTTTCCAAATAAAATTTTGTAAAAAATTTGTGGCGTGTGTTGTTGTTTTATTAACGCTACAAAAGTAGAAACAAATACATCGTATAATCAGTGTTTACTGACCCTGTTTGAACATTTCAATAATGCATGCACATATTGTTGGCAAACAGACTTTTTACAAACGTAGATACAAATACGTCATTTAATCAGATTGAAGTGGGAAACAAATGTAGCGTTTGGACTACCAAAGTTAACGATGAACGACAAACTGTAGACGCAGTTTCAGCGAGTGCATAGTTTGTCAAAGTTTATGTCAACTTTGCAAACGTATGTTATAAACAAATGATCGAAACATGTGCGCGCTTAGCCGTTTGCATCGTTTGTTTTAGAAAATGACACGGTTTATGTTCTTCTCATATATTTTATGATAGTATGATACTAAACCCCTAACGGAAGGGATTATGCCTGATATTTATATGATGAAGACATAATCTTTCGATCTGTTAAATTGAGATCTGGAGCTGGCATGTCAGTTAACTGCTAGTAGTCTGTTGTTATTTATGTATTATAATTGTCATTTTATTTATTTTCTATTGTTACACCTTCTGACATCGGACTCGGACTTCTCTTAAACTGAATTTGAATGTGCGTATTGTTATGCGTTTACTTTTCTACATTGGCTAGAGGTATAGGGGGAGGGTTGAGATCTCATAAACATGTTTAACCCCGCCGCAATTTAGCTCCTGTCCCAAGTAAGGAGCCTCTGGCCTTTGTTAGTCTTATACGATTTTTAATTTTAGTTTCTTGTGTATAATTCGGAGTATAGTATTACGTCCATTATCACTGTACTAGTAAACATATTTTCAGGGGCCAACTGAAGAACGCCTACGGGTGCAGGAGTTTCTCGCTACATTGAAGACCCATTGGTGGACTTCGGCTGTTGTCTGTTCTATGGTCGGGTTGTTGTTGCTTTGACACTTTCCTCACTTCCTTTCTCAATTTTACTTATAGTTATTGACCAAGCAAGATTTCAGTTTTTAATTGGTTAAAATTCGATTATGACGTCAAACTTTCTTGCTTTCTTCTGAATTTCACACGGTGATGGCATGACAAAGGGTGACCATGCCTGATGACGTTACAACTTACAAAAAAAGAACACATCTTTTTGCAGAGCATTTCAAAAGAATGAATAAGTCTGCCCGCATATTGTTTTAAAATCATTTATAGAGAAACAGATTCCACAACTAAATCTCGTGTAATATGATATTTATCCACTCTCGACAATTAAATTTTTAAAAAATATTTAAAACGCTCTGTGAGCCTCGCGTTTTAGTGGATACATTTACATATCGTAATCTAAATATATATATTATATATAAACAGCACATTAAAATTTATTAACCAATCATTATTGAGAATATTAAGACTAGGAAGTGGAAAATCCTAATTGTTATACTAGAGAATTAATTCATTGAGCAAATATGAATTTTAATTGAGATTTAAACGTATACATTTTTTTTTTTTAAATGCGTTATTTTTTTTAAATAGCAAATATAAATCCTAATTGATATGAAAAACAATACCTGTAGAATATTTTTTTAAATCAAGTTATTTCAAATAATGCGTAGGAAAAGGCAGTCGTTTTCTTTTTAAATTACATATTCTGTACCTTTAAACTAATTAAAACAATTCATGAGGCCTAAATTTCTATTGACGATCGGTTGGATAAGTAATTATACATTGCCTTTAAATTTATTATAGTTTCAGCTTATTCTCTTGGCTTCTATTGTTGTTTGTGTTTGAATAGATGAATGAATTATCATAAAATTTCAACCCGGTAGTAACCTTCAGTTATTTAATATATGTATATATAAAAATCCAATTGCATAATTCAATGCCTCAACGTCACTGCTAAAAGCAGGTACATTTAACTATGTATTTAGCTGGAACAAACATTTAACGAAATTTTATTTAGGTTTAAGATAATTGGAAACTTATTTGAATATGGCAGGACGATCACAGCACAGAGACAACCGTTCTTCGTACTTTTCTACAGACATAGGTCGTTCTGGAATATATGACAGTGTTAATGGAACACCTTTTAATTTTTCACAGAGAGGAGATAACCCGAATAATTTAAGGAATATCGAAGGCATTTCGGAAACCGAACGTGAGAGTGGACTTTATGCCAGTCGAATTGGATCAACCAAACAACCAACAGAAGATTATTCAAAAGAAGGAATGTTAGGTTCTACTGGCAATTTTCCCAGACAAAATTGGGACCAATCATTTGAAGAAGGGAATAGAACGCCGGAGAGTGGAACATATTCTAGGAATATTGAAGCCCACGAGCGTGTTAAGGACTATAAAGCTAATTACGATATAACCAGAAGTTCGACGAATGACAATACCAGAGATAGTGGTCTATATAGTAGGAAAATTGGATCTTTTCGAGAAACAATACCCGAAAAAGATATGGCAACTCCTTTTCCAGATAATTTCGGCCTAGACAACCAACGTCAATCTAGTAAACATTTCAAACCAAATAAATATACAGGAAATAATTTAGAAACAATGTTAGAAGGAGATGATGAATCCAAGCAGCCAGAACATTATAACTCAACATTTTATTCTGAGTCTCGGAAAGTATCAGATACGAGAAGAAATACAGATTATGATGGACATTCAAACGCTAGTTTTCAAGATGATAAAGAGATGCCTTCTTGGACGGACATGTTGTTTGACCGACAATTTACAGACGATTATATAAAGAAAACGTGGCCAAAGGTAAGAAAATATCAGCATAATTATGATGATACCAATTATGGGTATTCCCCCCTTGTTTAAGTGTAAACCGTTTTTATATGATAATGGTTGAGTTTAGTGCAAATCGGTTAACATGGGTTTCTTTGTAAAAAGTTATATTATTTAAATTAAAAAAAAATTACATTTCTTTCCATTACATAATATCATTATTTGTCATGCTTTATTTATAGATTTAATTCAGTAGTTTCCAATACTATCCTTTTTCTCAGAATTAATGACAAAAGATTTTGGTCATTTTATACTAGGAATTGTTGAAAAGCTTTAAATCAAGATTTAAATGGTGTTATAATCAATAGTTTTATTTAACTCTAAAGAAACAAAAATAAAAAAACAAGTTCGGTATTGAATTATGCACAACGTTAATATTATAAATCGTAATATTTTTCGAGATTTATATAGAACTGTAAAAAACTTTATAACAAAGAGAGTCAACTATCACAAAAACACATCCTTGACAACATTTTTCAATTTTCTATTGTGTTTAAAATACACATGAATGTCTTCTCTATCTCAGAAAGATCTAGATCTTTGTTGCGACATACCAGTAAACCGTATCAAATTAGAATATGTTTAAGCTAATTTCTGTTATTTAGCTATTTGTTTTCCAGTTCGAAACAAATAGTACAATAGTTTGGGTTCACGTCAATACATCAAATAAGTTTAAAAACAATTTAACAAAAATCCTATTCATCTGCTCCTCAGAAGACATTTATAAACTAAAATATCGACGGCTAGAACAAGTATACGATTACGGTGATTTCTGAAAGTTTATTTTCTCTGAATTATCTTCCATTAAATACAGTCACTATGCTTCAGACAGATTGTTTGCACAAGAAAAGTATTAAAAATAGGATTTACAAAAAAATGTAGGATACAAAAATATCATAGTCCAACACCTATTTGTCGAAGATTTATATGCTAACCTTTTCAGTTCTTTCAAATGAAAGAACACATCTTTTTGAAGATCCCCGGAAAAGGACGATACAGTTTGCCTGCAAATCGTTACAATTTATTTGAGAAAATAATTCTACTTGCAAATATCGTGCAATACGATATTAACTCACTCTGGACAATTGGATTTTAAAAATCGTAAACACTCGGCGAGTCTCGCGTATTAAATTTGAAAATATAACCGTCTCGAGGGGAGATAATGTTTTGTTGCCCAATAGTAACAATCTATAATAATGTCCCAGGTATCATCATTTCATCTTCCGTTATGATAAGCTGGGTATTTAATAGTTATTGCAAAAGAAAGATGCGATGCAGTTAAAAAGGAAATTAACATTCATCGCCCGGCCGTCCCTAGCGTAGAGCATTTATACCCGTTGGCTCGTTCTGAAAATATTCCTGCAGCCGGACTTTCACGTGATGGGCAGAGATATCTATATTCAAAATTCTTCTATTAGCTATGGAGGAATTTCAGGCTTCATTTTGTCAAGAACCAGGAGAAGAGTAAACTTTTAAATGGCAGCAAACTTAAATTGACGTGTCAAAGTATTTGATTCTAACGTGGAAAATTGTTTGCGGAATAAAAATAAAAAAATCTCATTTAGTTTTTCACTGAATGTTGTAAATTTTTACCCATAAATATGGCGTTAGTATTTTCATTTAAGGAAATACAAAATTCAATGATAAATAATGTTTATCCTAAGGGCCGTTTTTGCTTGTTGGGCGTCATATACAAGTACATATATATATTTTGTGCTGGCAATAAAACAACAGTAGCACCGGTATACGAGCACCTGAGCATTTTCCAGTGGTAGTACAATTGTTTTTTTTTCCTCACTATTAGCGTTTTGAAAATACTTTTCTCTGTGATATATATTTTAATCAAGACTAGTGTTAACCATATGATGCGTGTGCATATACTAGAATTTTAAGTCTAATAAAGTAAATGTGGGCATACAAAATAAAATACTTTTACGGTCGTTATTCTCTTTAATGTCAAATGAAAACTTTACATACAATTAAATAGAGTATATTTAAAAATTTTCCGACCATGCAGGTGCATTCATACATAAAGATGAAAGCAAATTACACAGGCCAGCTATTCTAGTATTCACGTGTCAGGGTTGATGTATCTATCATTAGATAGCAATGAAAAGATAATTAAAAATATGAAATTACATACTTAAATTAAGATAAACGTTTTATTATCGTTGTGTAACATTTCCATTATGTCCAAGCTTTCAGCATGCATTAAATTGCATACAAATTTCATAATTATATATAATATATATAGAATTTAAAGGATCATATCCGATGTGAAAATTTTGATTGAGAGTGTATTCGTATGCATGGTTGGTGATAATATGCATACATTTTAGCAGGGGAAGCTTAATCTGTCGGCGTTCCCGGTCTCGTTCCTAGTATACTCTGTTGCCTTTAAATATGTCCCCGCCTAGTGGTGGATCTCCCTATAGTGATCAGTCTGTCTGTCCGTCCGTCCGAAACAAATTGTGTCCGCTCTATATACAGAGAACCGTTATAGTTTCATACATTATACTTGACATGTACATTTGTTTAACCAACACCAGAATCATCTTTAAGTACTTTAATTCAATCTTAACACATATTCACCATGAAAAAATACAGACAAAAAAAAGCATGGATCATTAAACATAATGCCCCCAATTATCGTAGAGCGGCAATAACAAATTCAAGCTTTAAACAGAAGTATCCTGCTCCCTATTACCGAAGAGGGGCAATGATAAATTCAAGCTTTAAACAAAAGTATCCTGCAAACAGTTTGCTTAGTGATTTTCTCTTTTCCGTAAACAAAGAGTTTGCATAAGGGTAATTCTTCTTCCGGATTTCAAGGCGACCTTTAAAACAATTATGGCACTATTTGGGCAACAACTGAATATAATTTATACTGTTATTATGTTGTTGTGCAACTTCTTCAGGAAAATGATTTTATACACTGTGAACTATGCTTTTTATGTTTTTATTCTTAAAAGTCGTTTTCTTTGTATTAGGTGGTTACAGGTTAGTGGATGGATAGAGGGAAAACAAAAGCAGCCAACACTATCGCATGGAATGTCAATATATATTGCCTTTTCAATAATATTGTTTCCATTTAATGATAATACATATTTTAATACTATTAAGTGATCTCTAGCGAACATTTTTATCTTCGCTTCTTTATAAGACTTGGACTAGTCATTTATTGCTGCTTATGCTTTTTTCCAATTTAGATAACATTACCGTTGGCCAACACTCGAAAAAATGATCCATTCGCTCCTACAACGGACGACGAAGGTAGTAATACTATCGATGAAAAAAGTGGAACGCAGGATCACAAAGTTCGGAACACGTTGTGTGTTATTGGACTTGGTACATTGTTATTATGTCTGGTTGGAGCAGCAATACTTATCATAGCATTAGTAGCAAATCAGAGAACAGGTATTTTCCATTTCGTTTATTTTGACGTTTGAAATAAATGTCTGCAAAAATAACTGAAGAATTTGATACTGTCTAATACTTCTAATGTTATCGACCCAAGGCAAGGATATCTTTTCCAATGTTTTCCCAATTTGAACAATCCTTTACGACACCTTAAATGATTTAGATACATTAATTTTACAAATGTATTGGTTTAGCTCATAATAAAGATAATTCCATGATATTACAAGTTAAAAAAAAATATGATTCATTCAGTAACGGAAATAATCTATTTGAAAACATTAGACAATAATAAAATATATATATATATATATATCACAGTAGCATGGGTTCGAATCCCGGCGAGGGAAGAACCAAAAATTTGCGAAAGCAAATTTACAGATCTAACATTGTTGGGTTGATGTTTAGACGAGTTGTATATACATTATGTACACAGCCATGTATCACCATCATTGATGGCGATCCGATGGATACATCTGTTGTAGAGTTGTCACTGACTCAGACGTACTTATGAATATAATTATTTTCTGTGACTGTATATTACATTAATTTGTAGGATCCTTTACTATAGATAATTTAGCTGATCTGTAACAATAACATCTTCATGCCTTATATATCATGTACTGTAGTACGCCGCTAGATTAAAACTGACGTGGAAAGGTAACATATGCCCACCGAAAGCTCTTTTTATGAGAGCCCAGGTGGTCGTGTGGTCTAGCGGGACGGCTGCAGTGCAGGCGATTTGGTGTCACGATATCACAGTAGCATGGGTTCGAATCCCGGCGAGGGAAGAACCAAAAATTTGCGAAAGCAAATTTACAGATCTAACATTGTTGGGTTGATGTTTAGACGAGTTGTATATATATATATATATATATATATATATAGCATGGTACTTTATTAGATAGTTTATATTCAGATACATACATATATATGTATATATATATAGATCTTTTTTATATTCATATTTATAATATTATCATTAATTATGGTCTGCTCAAGTTATGAAATCAATACAAGGAAAATGGGTAATTCCCTTTTTAATCATTGAAATCTTGCATTTTTTGGTATCATATACTAGGTTTGAAATATTTTTGCTTCTTTTTTTCAAAACATACATACACACACCTTTTAAATGCAGAAACACGAGGATTCGTCTAATACAAAAAAGAGAAAACAAAAATCCAATTAAGTTTCAAGTTTCACTAGTTAGACATACCATAAAGAGAAAGCCCTATTCACATTTTTTCTCAGGTAATTAAATTATGTGAGGATCATACAGGAGTTTGGTAATATCATGCGCAAGTGCCCTTTTTCCCGCCTATAGTCTGATCCTTTCTTACTTGAATGAAACTTGACGCTATTTAAAACACTAAAAGAACAGATTATTATCAATGATATTGCAGTGACAGTATAAATAAGCATTTATCACGCAATGTGATCGGATTCAAGAGTGTTGAACACCAATTATTTATGAATGACCGAATTCCACGAAGTAATCTTGGTTATCTAATAAATAATGCAACTTTTTAAACGTTTTTTTCCATCTTCTTTTTTAACAAATAAAATTAAAGCACCGGTATGTTGACATGTTGGTATGCGATATATTGTTATGTAAAGTCTATGTATAGTACATGCATGGCGGAAGGGGTATAAATGTTAGGTGTCAAATTTGATATTGTAACGTAATTGGTACAATATTAAAGATTCATTTCGAGATTATATGCTTTCTAATTGTAATTTTAATGCACTTGCTTATTATATATCGAATCAATAATATGTCTAACTTTACAAATCCTTGATCGAATCCTGATTAATATGATTTAATGTGACAGGTCCGCAAGTTGACATGGTTTAGACATGTGCAAAGCAATTACCCTTTTATGTTAAACATTGTATCATGGTCGGGAAATCCCAAACGTACAGCCAATCGAAATCAGAAAGGCGGATACATTAATAATAAAAAGTATGACAACAGCTAGCATATATATCATAAATTTTTCGAGACAAATGTATCCATTATTTTTCCGAAAAAAAAAGCGTTCGTCTAAAAGTTGTAAAGGCGTGTTAGAACTAGTCAGAGAACTATAGTGGTGTCTGCTCTTTGGTAGGGTTGTTGTCTTTTTGACACATTCCCCATTTCCAATCTCACCATGTAATCTACCATGTAATCTAGAATAAGATTTATAATAATAACAACAAGAATGTGTCCAAAGTACACGGATGTCCCACTCGCACTATCATTTTCCATGTTTTATGGACTTTGAAATTGGGTAAATATCTAATTTGGCATTAAAATTAGAAAGATTATACTATAGGGAACATGTGTACTAAGTTTCAAGTTGATTGGACTTCAATTTCATCAAAAACTACCTTGACCCAAAAACTTTAACCTGAAGCGGGACGAACGAACGAACGGACGGACGGACGGACGGACGAACGAACGAACGGAGCCACAGACCAGAAAACATAATACCCCTCTACTATCGTAGGTGGGGCATAAAAATAAAAAGTTACCAAAAAGGTGTTATATTCTACGTAATATATCAACCAAATACGGGCCCTTTCTTTATCTTTTTTATTTCTTTTTTGGTAATTCTCTATGTAGTGGGTTCTTGTTCTTTGTATTTGACATAATGATATTCTTTGATTGACTAACTACCATATGAAATATATTTTGATATAGAACTGCTTTTGCTTGTCTCTTGGATGCGTGTATGTCTCGAGAGTAGTTAGGCGCGGATTCGATCATCGGCTGACTCATGCAATCAAAGATTTTAAAATTGGGGTACTAAGCTTCTCCTCTGCTAAATACACTTTCTTTTCTTCTTGTGGCTATTAATATTAGCTGCTCCGTAATCGTAACTTTAGAAGCTTGAGAACGTTATAATTTAAAGTAAAAAAAAGAAGGTTTATCACTAATAAAACAAAATGCGGAAATAAGACCATTTGTATCTATTTTTGTTCAAATGTGATGTTAAATCACATTTCTAAATATATAACAAGACATCTGTCTTTGGTATATCGGACATCTTAACGCATGAATTAATCAGTTATTCTTTATTATTGTTTGGGAATATGACTCCGTGTTTTCATGTTTAAACATTTTGATCAGTTAATCCTTTACATCTAAAATAAACCTCCAATTGTTTAAACAGAATGACATGACAAATAATATTGTGCACACCATTTATATCATTTACAAAGTTTCGTGTTGATAAAGACGGATTATAAAGAGTAGTTGTCATTCAAAACATTTTCTTAAGGTTTCCACCTTTTACAAAAATAAGTCAATGAAATATCACCAAATAGTTTTGTAAAAGTATAAAGTAAGATTTGAAAACAAATTTAGTTGAATATTTGGTTACAAATATATAAACAAGGTTTTGTTCAAATGATGATTTGAGTCTTTTTTGTCTCTCTCAATGTTTGTAAAGTGCCCCTAAAACGCAATTATCTAAGATATGTAGAAATAGTTGTCAGCATTATTTGTTTATATAATCAGGTACTGGACTGAGTATGTATATACATGTATGTTCTATAAGCTATCACAAATACCGTACTGTTTTTGGTCTGTTAACCGTGTGCTTTATCATGGCAAAACGTCAAAATATGCATGACTTCATTATTTTTCTTGTAATTGATTTATAATTCTCCGAACTGATCACTTCCCACTCATTTGGTAATTTTCAATGGCTATTCATTGGAACAAATACATATTTAAATACTGTATAAATCTAGAGTGTTGAGATGTTTTACATGTTTTAATTTATGCGTGCATTGATACATTTAGGTAAAATTAAAGCAAATTAATACATTCGAACAAACGATTTGTGAAAACATAATTATTTTGGGGGCTAACGTTTTACTTTTGAACAAATGCATGTGTAAATAGACTTTTTAAATTATGCGTGTATAGATACTATTAGTTAAAATTAAATAGATTCATTTGAAACAACGAATTGAAACAAACATGATTATTTTTTTTTTGCTTTTAGACACATTCGTGCAACTTAAAGGTTTAGTCAGTTGCTATTAATTAAAACAAAATTCAGCTATTCCAATATTCTAAAATTAAATGCTATCTTTGTTTCCAAAATTGGGTGTTAGCTTTTAAGATTGGTGCAATTTTTCAATAAAGACATATTTACGATCTTTTTAAGTTTGAACTGCAAACCGTTTTCGTAAATCAATGTCATTTACAAGGTTGATAATTACATAATGTCTTACTGTTCGATGGCGTTTTGAAATCTTTAAATACATAAATGAAAGATATGTGGTTAATGCATAAGTAATCAATTCCACAGCTCCTATATGGGGACTATACTTAATTTGTCCCTCCCCGTACTGGTACTTTGTATAAAAAGAGTGTACATTGTACCCTTTCGACATTTAAATGTACATTGTACAAATGTACTGAAGCTAAGGTTGAAATTCCTTCAAAGAAATCTAAAAGGAATTTGACTGCTCCGTTTGGACCATGTTTAATTTATTATCGATTCTTTAAAAAGATAAATTGTAATGCTAAAGTGTTTGCTTATTTTTAACATTGGTCTCGAACGTGTAATTAAAAATTAAAAATCTTTTATTGTGAAATAAATCCAACAATTTCACTGCTTCAATGACATACAACAATGCTTCGATGTGAGCCAAAGCTTCGTGTTGAAGGCTGTGCATTGACCTGTGATTGTTTTACACATTGTGACTTTGATTGAGAGTTGTCTCCCCATTTTCTTATTTTTAGGTCTATATCATAAACGTTAACATTAAGCAAACCAAATAGAGATTGAGCTTTCCGGGCCTTATTTTGCATTCAGAAGTCGGTGATCATTGTAATAAAAAGGATAAGTATTCCAAACAATTATAAAGTAAATGTATTGAAAATATTCAACTTGTGACTGGTTGATTTTTTTTAATGGACTAGTTATTCTATATACATCCTTTTATATTTTGTTTGGTTTCGCTTTTGTGGTAGATATGATAAATGCAGTCATATCCAGTTTGGTATAATTATATGAATTGAAAGTAAAAACGTTTGATAAATCATAAAATAATTGTTGTAGAAAAAAATTGTTCTTGTTTCAGATAAGACTGACTATGGTGAGTATATATTAGTTCAAGTGACTGCAATAGTGTATAAGCTGAGGCAATATTATTCTTAAAATAATTGTAATATTATCCAAAATTAAAAAATAAAACAATAATTTTGCTTCTCATCTTTTACTTCAATTTATATAATAAAAAGTGGTAAAAGAAAAAGTTAAAAGTTAAGAGATGTTAAGCTATGCAACAAACGCAAAAAAAAATAAATATTTTTTAACTTTTGAAAATACATTGTACTGTAACATTTCACTCTATTTTTCCGAAACAACGAACTCTCTTATTATATATATCAATATGTCCGTCTCTTAAAATAGCTCTTAAATCTGTCGTTACTTAATTTTAATAACTTTCTTTTTCAAACAGTGAAAGTCAACATGACGGTTGCAATTAACAAAACTTTCACAGAAGCGTTAAACGACCCGGATTCACCGGAATATAAGAATTTCACAACCGAATTTTGTGATAAGGTATGATATAAACAAAATTTTGATACAGTTTCAGAAGTATTGATAGAATTATCAGATTCATTTATGTCAAACATATGTATTAAAAATTATAAACAAAACAAAAACATAATTGAACGTTTACACACCAGAGGAAGTATGCTTAATTGTGAACATACGGAACCTTTGAAACATTAAAGATTATACAATATTTTGTGAGGAAGAGACTAGCACTTTTTAGATTGTCTTGCAACAAACTGGAAAAGTCTTAAATCTTATATTACAGAATTAAACATGTTGTTTCATGTTATTTGACTGAAAAGTAATCCTTTTATTTCAGATGAAAAATGTATACGCTAGTACAAATAGTTCGGTAGATGGATATTATGGATGTAAAGTCAACCAGCTTACGTAAGTTATAGAAAATAGAATGATTGTTTAGCGAAAATGAAATGCGTTATGAGGATCTCTCTCCGCACTACGACACGTGTACCAGAAATGATCTGCATTATGTGCACTCAAAATCACATCTCAGGGCTTTGCTTCTAAGTTATACAGCTGCTTTGAGGGTTGCTGACAAAATATTAATACGAACTTTGCCATTTAGGCAACACGATTTTGTTTGCTTTATTTCAATTAAAAATGTTCGAGCTTGCATACATTAATCATGATGTAATGCATCTATATGTATTGGTTATAGTTGTAATAAGACACGATATACAAACAAATATTTTTTTCTTTTAGTACGTCATGTAAAAGTGGTCATATACTGCTATACATGTACTTGTGGAACGCTTACTTTTAAGGTTAATTTGCCCTTTCCTATTTTTATAATACAAACAAACTGATTGAACATTTTTTTATAATATGGTTGTCAGCTACGAACAATCCCGTGGATAGTTTAATACATATACGAAGTAATACGGTGTTGGCATATATAAACATTCAGACGATACTAATTAATTAATGGTACAATTACAGGAATGGGAGCATCATTGTGAACTACTTCATATACTTCATTAGTACCGCAAATCAGCAGGTCACTACAAGCGCTGTTTCGACAACATTGACTACACATTTAACTGTTACCGGTACCCAGTTAGGAACCTTAGTTTTTATAACAAGTACTATAATTGTCCATGACGTGGTAACTGAAACATTAGAATCCCCACCAGTTGTTGAACAAATACCAACAACAACAACAACCCCCGCAATGACGTCAACAGGAGATACTACATCAAAAACTATGCAACCAGCAACAGAAACCACAACCCCCTCAATCACATCACCTAGAGAGACCACACCTAAAACTGTGCGGTCAACAACGGAAACCACAACCCCTTCAATAACGTCACCTGAAAAGACCACACCTAAAACTGTGCAGTCAACAACGGAAACTACAACCCCCTCAATCACATCGCCTAGAGAGACCACACCTAAAACTGTGCAGTCAACAACGGAAACCACAACCCCTTCAATCACTACACCTGGAAAGACCACACCTAAAACTGTGCAGTCAACAACGGAAACTACAAACCCCTCAATCACATCGCCTAGAGAGACCACACCTAAAACTGTGCAGTCAACAACGGAAACCACAACCCCTTCAATCACTACACCTGGAGAGACCAAACATAAAACTGTGCAGCCAACAACGGAAACCACAACTTCTTTTATCACATCACATAGAGAGACCACACCTAAAACTGTGCAGTCAACAACGGAAACCACAACCTCTTCGATCACATCACCTAGAGAGACCACACATAAAACTGTGCAGCCAACAACGGAAACCACAACCTCTTCGATCACATCACCTAGAGAGACCACACATGAAACTGTGCAGCCAACAACGCAAACCACAACCTCTTCGATAACATCACCTAGAGAGACCACACATAAAACTGTGCAGCCAACAACGGAAACCACAACCTCTTCGATCACATCACCTAGAGAGACCACACCAAACACTGTGCAGTCATCAACGGAAACTACCGCTCCGTCAATTTCGTCACCTGCAGAGACTACACTTAAAGGCATGCAATCAACAACGGATATTACAACCCCCTCAATCACGTCAACAGGAGAGACGACACCAAAAACTGTGCAGTCAACAACGGATTTTACCACTCCCTCAATCTTGTCAACAGATGAGATAACAACAACAAATATGCAGTCAACAACAGGAACTTCTACCCCGTCAATCTTGTTAACAGAACAATCTACACCAAAAACCATGCAATCAACAGCTGAAACTACAATCCCCTCAATCTCGTCAACACAAGAGACAACACCTACATCTATGCCATCCAAAACCTCTTCACCCTCAATCTCATCAACAGAAGAGAGTCCACAAAAAACTATGCAATCAACAAAAGAAACAACTTTGTCATCAATATCAACAACACTAGAACCGATTTCAAGTCTACCTACCCCTCAAGTGTCAGGAGAAACAACTAAACCAACTTTCAAAACAACAGAAGGTACTTCAACTAGCATAGAAACAGAGATTTCAACGACACAAGACAAAAATTCCAATAAAGATTCTACGATAACCACACCAGTTAAAGTGACATCGCCATTTATTGATTCCACAATAAAAGAAACTTCAAAATCGCCAACAACTTATAAAACACCAGAAATGACCACATCATCAGTTACTTCCAAATCGGCATATGATTCAACTACGTCAGTTGCTACCCTGTTGAACGATAAATCAACGACACCATCAATTACACAACCAACAACAAAAACTGTAACTGTTACAAATTATGTTTCACCTACAATGATTGACGTTACAACTAGGACAACAAATTTACCATGTAAGTAGTTGTTATATGATATATACATATATTAAGGTTTTAAATCTTGTATCACCATCACTGTCATAGAGCTGTCACTGGTTCAGACGTACTTATAATATAATTACTTCTGTAACTGTGATTGCATTCTACATGAATTTGTCAGACCATCAACAATAGATCTAATTTAGCTGATCTGTTAAAATTTCACCTACATGTTATATATCACGTACTGTGTCACGCCACTATATTAAAACAAACGAGAAACATACTTAATCTGTTAATTGGTTACTTTTTTGTTTACTGTTATATTGAAAAATGACAATATTTGATGTTTCACTTACATAATTTACGTTTTGTATGCATTATGATTTAGAAGTCTTATTCAATACGTTGTTACTTGATATAACTAGAAATACACCTTTCATTTTGGCAAGTATATAGATGTCAGCACTTATTTGATGAGAGGCAATATCATTGATATGATTAGACATTTTCTAAAAGATAAAGATTTTTTATCCGAGGAATAGATTACCTATTCTGTATTTTGAAAAAAACTATTTGGAATTTTAGGTCATCATTCTTATTCTGCTGCGTTATGTATTTCGATTTTTTTCTCCTTTTTTATCGTCTGACACTGGACTGTTTTTAGATCTCGTAGCTAACTTCCAAGTAAGATGATACGCTAATCAATTTTGTGGCTTGTGTGTTATTTCTTTTATACGTAAATGTCAGAACAAAGTTAGGAGTATCAACCGTTATGATTTCAACTTTATAAACTATAGGCGGTTATAAAAGATATTATCGCTATTTTGTGCATTTTTCCTTTGATCTTTTTTTGTGAAAATTTTCATATCATGCTTCTCGTTTGAGATGGAAAAATTATCGCCATAAACTAAGGAGGCCACGTGGCGTTGCTAACGAAATTGACATAAAATTGACAACGTCGTCATAGGTAAAATAGCGATAAACAGATTATCATTGGTCATCTCAACTCGATTGCTTTTCTCACTTTCGCTGTACCAGCTCAAGCGAGAAAATCAATCTCGTTGAGATGATCAACGATAATCTATAATTATAAATCATGTAAATGTATGGATGCTACATTGTATCTATACATACACGTATTAACCATAAATGTGTGTGATTTGATTCATTTCTATGGTTTTTTTTTATATTATCATATTGTTCAAATGTTTACAATTATTGAGAGAAAATACCCGAATTTATCTAAAACACAAGTTTCAACTTAAAGGAGAAAAAACACATAGTTTTACACATATACATCGTTGTTTCGCACGGTTCGGCATCTTTTATATTTTGTTCTTCTTAATATAATTTGTAATTGAATTTGACTGTCTTAAATGACATGTAAATTTGTCATGCATTACCTTTTAAAGCAGTGAAGATAACAACATCAGAAGTCCCGTCATCAAAAGAGACAACAGCAATATTAGACAATGTTACAACGACAACGCCTGCTTTTGAACCATCTTCAGATGGTACATCGACTTCGATTAAGCCCTCTTCAGCCGGTAGGACCATATTTATTTAGCCCACAATTTCACCACGCCCTTCGACAGGATCAATCACATATTCAGACCATTGTCGAGAATGTTTATTTAAAGTACCACGTTAAAAAATCAACTACAACACCAGACTTTGTCACGTCGGGTGAAATAACGACGTCTTAAAAAAATTTCCAACCAAAAAACTCAACAACAGTGTTACCTAATTTTTTCGTATAGGTAAATGATAGATAAGACCTTAACATAACATAAAGCATAATATCCTACATGTGCTAGTTTAACAGATTATAAAGATAGGTTATAACATTTACAATGCAATGAGTCTACTGTAAATATTGCAAAAATACTAAACACAAACTAATCAAACAGCGTTGAACATAAACCCACGAATATGCTAAATTCAAGAATTAAAGTGTTGTTTTGCAAATAACATGTTCCTGGAGCAGTAATATTGTAAAAGAACCACATAATATATTGCTAAGGACACTTACTACGGTTTTACGTAGTTTAACGTTTTGTGCATCAGAAGGCTTGACGCACGAGTGAGATATCAAAATATCATTGCAAATAGTTATCAAAGGTACCAGGATTATAATTTAGTACGCCAGACGCGCGTTTCGTCTACATAAGACTCACCAGTGACGCTCAAATCAAAATATTTATAAAGCCAAACAAGTACGAAGTTGAAGAGCATTGATGATCCAAAATTCCAAAAAGTTGTGCCAAATACGGCTAAAGTAATCTATGCCTGGAATAAGACATCCTTAGTTTTTCGAAAAATCAAAGTTTTGTAAACAGGAAATTAATAAAAACAACCACATTATTGATATTCATGTCAAAAGTGACATTATAACAACTGCTAAAATCTCAGAAAGCCACAAAGCAAGGTTCAAACCACCATTTTTTTTTTTATTAAAATGTCCTGTAATAAGTCAGGAAAATGGTAATTAATATCTAAAAGTTCGTTTCTGTGTGTTTACAATGTCGTTTTTGTTTGTTTGTTGAACTTTAGTATTTCTGTTGTTTCGTTGCTTTCCTCTTATATTTGATTTGTTTCCCTCATTTTAGTTTGCGACCCGGATTTGTTTTCTCTCAATCGATTTATGACTTTCGAGCAGCAGTATACTTATGTTGTCTTTATTTATAACAAGTTTGCATTTTCCTTGTTTCAGAATTAAACTGTACAGATGCAGTAGAGGCGGACTTGCATTCTGGACCTGTAACTATAGAATGTACCATAACAAAATCAGAGGAGTTTGAATATATTGGAATATCTCATGAAAATGAGATTGGTAGTACGATATACGGAGTTTCAGTTTATAAAAATGGAACTATATTCAAAACATATAAGGAAAATCAGGATATAAGCATTAGCATCGAAAGTACATCAACAATAAAATTAACAATAACTTTTATTAATGTGACTTGTACAATGGATGGGTCTTACAAAGTAGCTTTGATCAGTAATAGTTCAGGTGAAATGAATGAAATAATTGGAGAGAATGTATTGATGAAAGTAAGAAGTAAGTGACTGTTGTGTTATTGTATTACAATTTCTTGATATGTGCTTTGACTAATTATGCGATGCTGTATTTTCAGAAAACATCTTAAATCATATAGTTATTAGCCCATTTGGATTCGGGGGAAAGTGGGTGTTGAAATGTCGTTGTTCTAAACGTAATGTTTAGCGCTTTTATATACACTGATAGACGAAAAGGTGGTAAGAGTGTCAATAAGAAAACTCTCCATATAAATCACAATTTGTGAAAAGTGAACTATTATAGGTTTAATGTACGGCCTTCAGAACGGAGCCGTCGCTCACACTGAACAACGAGCTATAAAAGGCCCCAACTATGACTAGTATAAAACCATTCAAACAGGAAAACCAGCGGTCTTATCTATGTAGCATAAACAGAGAAAAAAATGAAGCGGGTTTAAGCGTTGTAACAGGCACCAACCATCACCCTAAGTTGAATGTAATCAAGCATAGAAAAACACACTATAAAATATCAATTGAAATGGCCTTTTTCAATCATAATACATATGAACAAAACAAGTTAATATACAATAAATTAGTACATTTAATCTATAACACAATATCAAAAAGATGTCAAATGTAAATCAATATTAAAAAGACAACTATAACCTTTGATAGAAACATAGAGTACGGATTTTTTTTTGTATACAAACTAAAATTTAAGGTAACAACAAGAATAACTAACCACTTACAATCATACACGAACCGAAATAATGTCCGCTAAGCGGGAAGTCCCCCACAGACCTGGAAGGAAATTAAGCATACCATCTGTGCACACAGCACATGTTGCCAAAACTACACCTACTTGAAGATTAATATTAATTCGAAATATGAAATAAATAACAGAGAGTGAAACAAAACAAAACAAAATAAAAAAACCCGACCAAACCAGCACAGTAAAACCTTTAGGTAAAGTGTGCTTGCAAGAGAACCAATTTTAGCACCACTGCATAATTTAAGAGCTTATCATTACACCATATAAATGAATTATTTAACTTATACATAACAAGTGCTTTTGTAAAGGTGTAATTTTCACGAATTCAACACATGCGTGTATTTCAAGTCTGTCTTTCGAGTGTGATTTTTAAATAAGTTATAAATTTCAAAAAAATAGTTTTATTACAGGTCCAACTGGAAAACCAACAATAACTCTGAGTGCCGACCAAGTTATAGACCTAGTCTTCCCTGATGGAAATTATTACCGGAGCTCTGGAATTCATACATGTGAAGGACTTATTGGTGAACCTCCTGCTATGTTAGAAATAGATATAACCTATGATAATGGGACGAGTTTTCAACAGATCCCTAATTCAAGTATAGATTTATCTCGAACCAATACTTCGGATGGATGCAGTATCAAAGAAACTGTATCATTTGGTATTAAGTTTTCTTCAGACATGGATGGTTCCAAATTAAGATGTCGAGTATCAGATAGTAACAATGATTTCACATTAAGCGATGAATTAAGTTTGATCCCGAGTATGTATTCATTATATTATTGGTAATTGATAATAACATGAGGTTAACATGTTCAACGTTTTATGTTTATAAAATTCTTCTTTCAAATAATGAATAAAAAGTAAAATTAAAAAAAAATACTGAACTCTGAGGAAAACTAAAAACGGAAAGTCCTTAATCATATGGCAACATCACTGACTAAGTTCAGGTATTTTCTTATGTAGAAAATGATTGATTGAACCTGGTTTTATAGTAAGCTTAACCCCTCACTTGTATGATACTTGATATTCCATTATATTGAAAACAATGCGTGATTAAAACACACATACACATTAGGTAAACATGTCAAAAATAGGAGTAAAGCAGTCAAAACAGTGTTATAATTTTAATCCTAAAAAAAACAAACAAAAATGTTATAAAGAAGCACACAATGGCATATAGACCAGACATATTAGCAAAAATTAAAGTACAAGAATACACATATTTACTATTATAGTACAATAACCCAATGACGATATGTACAAGTACAGAGCCACGTACTATATGTATCAAAGATACAAAAAAGGCATATATATATAGACAAAGCAGATAGCAAAAATGAACGACAAGTGAACGAATATTATGTCTTGATATACACTGGAGAATTGTTTATGTGTATTACTACATATGGAACAAGAAAAATAATTCATGCATAATATATTAAAAAAAGAGAAAAATGAATCTAATTCAATAAGTTCAAATTTTACTAAGAACAAATTATGAACTTTAACATTTCTATTCTTTAATCAGGAAATATATGTAACTGTGGTGCAAGTCCGAGTTTTCGAGGACATCCAAACAATTGTAAAGTGCAGGTGTACTGTATAGAAGAAAATAGCATCTCTTACCCAACAGGTATTGCATGTCCTGCTAACGAATGTCGCAACAGTATAACAGGAGTTTGTTCAGATGATTGTTCTGAAAACGTGTGCAATGAAACCGTTCCATCAGGTAAGATAATAAAGGTTTCGTATTTCGAATAAGACATGCTTTTTGTTACATGTTGTAAACTTCTAAAAGGGCGTAAATGAATCATTTTTTTATGTCAAAAATCAAACAAGAAAATTGCCAATATGAATACGAAATTTCATCAACTACGAGACAAACTCTGTTAGGCGACATAATGCTCTTTTAAACAAAACTCATATTCAGCAGGCCGGAGAAACCCAATTTTCATTGTCATTAACAATGTGAATAATGAAACAAACTTCAAGTAAATATATTCAGGCATGAAAAAAACAAAGTTCGGCAACTTTATTTAAAGAATGAAAAGAATGCATGATACATAGTTGTATTTGTTAAATGTTTAGTGACAAATATTACCTATATATAAAGACGAAAACATATCCATGACTGTGATTATTAAAACATGTATTGTGAGACGAGTACTATTCCGCCTCCCAGACTAAATGCCGCATGCTTAGTGGAAACATAGCCAATACCAATTTCCAAGTCATTGATATTGATAACGCGCCCTACTATTGAGGTGAGCGATCTGAAACATAACTATGGGGCATTTAGGAACGAAAAAGATTGGCGTGGGTACAATACACGTCAATGTCACTTAAATCTGAGTTATCGACCCTTATTTTACAAAGTATAAAAAAAAGGATTCGTATAAAAATTAAACTTGCGTTATTTGTACATTTCATTGAATATCTAGACCGATCGTTATCTGCTATTTTAAAATCAAAGATAGAGGAAGATACCCTAGCTACCGCAATGGACAAAAAAATAAAAATTTCAACATGACTGCAATTGTTTTTTAAAAAGATATTTTGAAATGAAATGATTGGTTTGGTAGGACAGCTAACCATTTTCAAATTATATAGTAGATGTTGAACTCTTATGTTAAACTTTGTGAATATTATACAAAAATAAATGCACATTATTTGGATTAAGCGTTTACACTACATTTATACTAAGTTATAGTGTTCATGCAGGTTTAAATGTGTCAACTATAAAATAGATTAAATGTGCTACACTCAATTCAATGTTGGAATTTTGTTAATTTCAGACTTTTGTACTACTCCTGCACCGCCAACAACAACACCGGCTCCTTCGCCTTGTAAGTCTTCAAAACCATTTTTGAAATTTATCTATTCATACAAATATTGCATAAACAATAAATATGTTATATTTGAAGTGTTTGTTTATTGTTGGTCTTGCTTATAATTTCGTCCCTTACTAAAACATTGACATTCTATATATATGATAATATATCTTGTAATGTTATAAGGTTCTTATCACTCAGATGATTAATTTTATTTTCTATGTGTTTGTAGACACTAGTTATATACAAAAAAATGGTTTGAAAGGGCTGCATTATATTTCGTTGTAAAAGCTCAAAATATTTTCGTAATTTACATTGCCCTTTACACTTAAATCCTTAATATAAACACACATTGATCTAAGGGTATTTTTCTGCAATGCAGTTATATAAAAGTTAGATGTGGTCAGTGTTTTCACATGAAATAATTCACAACCTAACTAAAGGACGTAAAACAGGCCATTGGTTGCTGTACTGTATTTAATAAGATAAGCATAAGCAAACCCCATACCACTAAAAAACAGTTTCAGAAAGGCGCCGAAATTACAACTATAAGACAATTCAAACGAGAAACGTAACGGCTTAACTCATGACCAAATTAATAAAGGAAAAACATTAGGTATAAAGCGACCCAATCAAATACTTCTTGACTTAGGACATGCACATGCATATTGTGGCGGTACTAACCTGGGTTCATGATTTAACAGTTTACTATGAAAAGTAGTAAAAAAAGTAAAAAAATCATAAAAACAACAAAAGAAAACAGAAATAGCACAAAGTACAGTTAAAGGAGTACTCACATTTAAAAGTTAATTTACGACATAAAAGCTTGCATCTTTGTGTATTACTGCTATTTTGTGAAATAAGTGCGATTCATTAAAAAATGTACTAGTATATTCTAAGATATGAAAACATTATAATGTTTAATTGACTGTCATACTGATCTTTTTAGATATTATTTGCACTGATACTGCTGCGATTTTAAATTCTGGACCGGCTGTGGTAACATGTTATCTCAACGACACAGCTACGTTTACGGTTATGAACGTAACATACTTGAAATCAGGAGAACCATCTGTTCAGCTAATAGCTACAATAGACGATAGTAATAGAATCACAATGTTCGCAATGGCAGATATTGTATATATTACTTTGATGGACAACATTATCAACATAACAATATCGAACACGTCATGCGAAAATGAGGGAACATTCGCTGTAGTTACACTTATAAATGGCGAATCAGTAATGGACCAAGGAAAGTTAAGCGTTATACGTAAGTAACATGTATGATATGGTTTTGACGAGAGCCATTGGCTGCATACAATAAGTTCCTTTTAAAAAAATGTTTTTATGAATATTTTGCAGCAAATTTTTTGTTTTAAAATAATATTATCGTTTTCAACCAAAATTTAAATAAAGGAACAATATATAGCAATTTTTATTGAAATTATTGAATCTATGTAAACACAGCACATACTTTTTTCTCGTATGATTTCAATATGGTTTTTTTCATAAAACAGTCACACATAATTCATATGTTCAGTTTTATTTTATTATAGGTCCAGCTGGAAAACCCACATTAACTCTGAACGCCGACCAAATTATAGACCTCGTTTTTGAGGATGGAAATTATTATCGCGGCTCTAGAACTCATATATGTGAAGGACTTATTGGCGAACCTCCTGCTGAACTAGAGATAGATATAACATATGATAATGGGACGAGTTTTCAACAAATCCCCACTTCAAGTATTAAATTATCCCGTAGTTATACTTCAAATGAATGCAGCACAACAGAGAAAGTATCATTTGGTGTAAAGTTCTCAACAGACATGTATGGTGCTAGATTGAGATGTCGGGTCTCAGATAGTTTTGATGACTTCACACTAAGCGACGAATTAAGTTTGATTCCGAGTATGTATTCATTGTATTATTGAAAGCTGTCTTTTTTACAGCTAGCAGTACATGATGTAGAAATCAAGAATGTTTTTGATAGATTTTTATTTCAAATAATTAATATTTTGTCATGTAACACAGTGCAAAATGGTATAGTCATTTTTCATACAAGACTTCAAAAATAAACTTTCGTCATAATGTCTCTAAAAGTTTTAAGATGAATCTTATTTCAGTGGTATGACGTTTTGTTCTAAATCTAAAACAGACAATTTATTAAAATGTATTTTGTATGTCTTTCTTTAAATAGGAAACATATGTAACTGTGCTGTCAGTAACAGTTATCGGGGACATCCAAACAACTGTAAAGTGCAGGTGTACTGTATAGAAGAAAATAACATCGCTTACCCAACAGGTATTGCATGTCCTGTCAACGAATGTCGAAACAGTATAACAGGAGTATGTTCAAATGACTGTTCTGATACAACATGCAATGAAACTGTTCCATCAGGTAAGACATTAATATTGTGTCGTATTGTAATCAGGATATGCACGTTGAAGCATGTTGTTAAGTTGTAAAATGACATTTGTATCATTCTAGTCTAATTCAACTTGATTTATGTCGGTACGACAAGCATGGCATATATTGAAGTCTATACGTCGGTAGTAGGCACTCATTAAAATAATAATTCAGCTCTTATTCATAAATCTTGAGGAACCCAATTTTTTTAAAGGTACAGTGGAGATCACTTCTAACCCCTCATTAAATCTGTCAGAAATTGTCAGGAGAACTGTTCTAAGACAGTACGTAGACCTGTCAGCCTGGCACCTTTAAGTCAGAACAGTTCCAACCTAGAACTGATTTGGTCAGTTCTACCTAGAACTGATTTGGACAGTCCTACCTGGAACTGATTTGGTCAGTTCTACCTAGACCTGATTTTGACAGTACTACCTAGAAATGATTCTGACAGTTCTACCCTAGAACAGTTTAAGACAGTTCCACTTCTAGAACAGTTCTGCGGTTAGAATTGATTATAAATTCTACGGCTAGAATTGATCATAAATTCTACGGCTAGAATTGATTTATAAATCCTTCGGCTCAAATTGATTTATAAATTATACGGCTAGAATTGATTTATAAGTTTTAAGAACTCTTGGTATAAAAATCAAGGCTTCGGCAAAATAGCGATTAATATTATAAGGAGTTTTGCTATTTTGCCGGTTTTATTTCAGATTTTTCGTCCGCAAGAGAACATGTTTAAGCCCGTCATATGCTGCATGTATGCAACTGTTCCAAGTCAGGAGCTTGTTATTCGGTGATTTGCTTTTGTTGATGTGTTACATAAATTATTTGTTTTTCTTTCATTTTTTGAACATAAATTAGGCCGTTAATATGGAGGGGGGTATTATTATTATTTCAGTTGTTTTACAGTTGTCATTCCGGGAGTCAGGATGGCTCGTTTAACATAACAAAATTATCTGACTACAATGTAATACCTTGTTTCCCAATCCACCAGGGGCGGAGCCAGCAATTTTAAAAGGGGGGTCCCAACGGCAACCCAGGAAAAAAGAGGGGTTCCAACTATATGTCCTCGTTCAAATGCATTGATCGTCCAAAAAAAGGAGGGTGCAACCCCGACCCCCCTTTCTGAATCCGCAAATGATTCACTATAATAAATAAATATGTTTTTAAATAAAACGAAGCTGACCATTTTTGATTTCATCATATAAATCTATATACATTTAGCTGCACACTGCAGTAATCCAGTTATATTTTTAGGCAATGATACCAATTATATTGGAAAACATTAATGATTTCAAAATTTCATTTGCACTCAATTTATAGTACTAGCATGTCCACTTTTTATTCAAAACATGGAATCGTAAACAAATGTGATATCTGTTTACGAGTAGTTTTCATACCTAGGACGGACCTGTTAAACAAAAATATTTTAACCGCATCAATCTAAACTGAACTTATTTGCTCTTTCTTTCTGCAAATCTATATAGCTGCACAGTAATTCAGTTATAAGTTTAGGTTAAAAGGGACTGTAATATACAAGTTACAGCAATATTGGAAAACAAAGACCTGAAAATTTGTTCGCATCAATTTATAGTGCAAGTGTGTCCTCTTTTTATTCAAAGTATTGAATCGTGAACAAATATCAGTAGTTTTCATTCTCTAAACTGAGTCGTGTAATAAATTAAGAGTGAAGGGCAATTTGTAGACTTAAAAAATAAATTCCAAAAATTTCTTAATGAACTGTTACACAAGAAGTCACTGGAAAGTAACATAGTTTATTTAAGTTATCTTGTGAGTATGGTGTATTGCAGTCATGCTACGATATTTGAGATCTAGAGCTTCTTAAAAAAAACCACCGTAGACATATCGGAATGGCCCAAGACCTCGGTATCAATGTACGCAGCTATAAAAAGGTTAGATTTTCACTCGCAAACAAAAGGTGTATTGAATAGGATCGTGCACAACCAAGACTCGCAAATGCAAAAAAGCTATGATACCGTTTGGAAGTAAATGTCACCCCAAGCCTATATGCAAGAATGTAATTAGCGAAGATAAAGCTTTTGTATTATTGAAACTTTAATAATGTAATTTAAAAAAAATACCTTTATGGTCCCAATACTCATATGGTCCGGCCCGTTAATAACCAAACGAGTATTATACTCATATGGTCCGTTTTGTTATTTGATTTTGCCATGTGATTATGGACTTTCCGTATTGATTTTACTCTGAGTTCAGTATTTTTGTGATTTTACTTTTTTTTTACCATACGCGTACAGTCGGACTAAACGAGTATATGTAACAAAAAAATTTCCGATGTGACAGCACCATGAGTTTTGTTTTAATATCAAAATTTAAAAAAAAGCGAAATAAGTTCCTGTGATATTAGTTTTGAACGAAGGTATTTTATAGAAATCAATGAACATGTTCTGCTCGAACTTATTTCACAGTAAAGTAGCACTGTGACAGTGCTTGCATTACATTTGCAATTGAAGGCATGTATGATGAATGTAGGATGAATACAAGAAATAATGGAGATGAGAATTTAAAGGGATACTAATTTGGTTCGACCTCCTTGTTTCCTGTTGATCTGTCATGGGTGTTCTTATCATACACGTACTTAGCTATAGTCATTGCACAGTTTTAAAAGACTGTCTTTTGTTTCTTTATGTATTTTAATATAATTGAGCAGTCACTTTGTCGTTTTCAAAAAAGTACAAGTGTTCATCTTTAACTATACTCTTTTTCGGAATGACTTTTATTATTATTTCTTATTCTACTCTTTCCTGGTTCATAAGTGTCATTTACAATATTATTAATTGAGTATGTTATTGGACTTTTGCTTTACTCCACATGATCCAAATAAGATGTTTACACTTTTTATTTATTACATTATCAATATAAGAATCGTATAATACATGTTTTTTTATAATGACTTTTAACTCACTGATGACAAGTGCTCAGTAAATATTAAGATAACTTGTTTAACCAGTGGAACATATTTCACAGACAAGGAACTTATTTCACCATGTGAGGAACAAATCTCACAAACATGGAACTTATTTCACAAGGTAAGGAATTAGTACTTAGTACTATAACGACATACATGAAAAGAATGAACCACTTTTTGTGTTCACTCATAATATCGACGTATATTTTTATAATTGTTGGCACATAAACAGCAGGATTCATATGCTTTTTATGCCCCATATACGATAGGAGAGGAGCATTTGGTTTTCTGGTCTGTTCGTCGTTTGTCCGTTCGTTCGGGCGTTCGTCTGTTTCGCTTCAGGTTAAAGATTTGGTCAAGGTAGGTTTTGATGAAGTTGAAGTCCAATCAACTTCAAACTTGGTAAACATGTTCCTTTTAATATCATCCTTCTAATTTAATAAGATTTGTTTCTCTAATTTCACGGTCCACTGAACATAGGAAATGATAGTGAGAGTGGGGCATTCGTGTTCTTGGGACACATTGTTGTTAGTTGCATTTCACGAGTTAATGTTTGTTGTCGACCACAAGAGACATGCAATCACATTTCAATAAAATACATGTGTCTACGTTTGGACCATCATTGGATTATCTAGTTCAGTTCGCCAGATGATTTAGAATATTTGGACAAAAGTTTTCAAATCGATTATTTTCATAATGAAAACAGAATGAGTAAAAATTGCTAAGTCGCGGTTCCTCTGACCTCATTGGTTGGCACAAACCTCGAATGGTTATTTACGTGCGATTCTTATTATTCCGTAGTTATTTTAAAAAGATTTGTGAAGGATTAC